>CM075692.1:53059905-53758180 GCA_037954015.1 Psophocarpus tetragonolobus
CAACAGTTCAACTAATGCAAAGACGCTTAAACCAAAATCTACTACAGGTATAATTAAGATTTCTAGAAATACAGTTCTCACTCTGAGTTCTATATCTCTCACTACGTAAGTTATTTGGATATCTAGAGAATCTACTACCCAAAAATAAACCAAACACAATGGTTAAACTATTCTAAAGATACTTAAGACAAAATACGGTATTGTATAAGATACTAAAAAAATAATTGTTATTCTAATTCCATTATGTCATTCCGAACATTAGTTTTATGATCTCAATATTCAAAATAGAGACTAACATCTTAAGAACCTACTATAAAAAATTAAACAAAATCTAACAGTTGAACAATTGTATGGCGGTGGTACTAAATTTCATTCCTAACTGCAGCTAGAATAACTCCCTCTAAGGAACTGTTGACTCATATCATCAATCACACTATCTAAAATAATGTTCATGTTAAATAATACATCACACACATTTATAAATCACACACCAAACATCTAATCCATTATCTCTTACTTCGGACATTATTTTGAGAATCTTACTGTTGAAACAAAAGTAAATATGTTAACAACCTACTATCCAAAGATAAACCAAATCCAACAGTTCAACTAATGCAAAGACACTCAAACCGAAATCCACTATAGGTTTAATTAAGATTATAAAAATATGGTTTTTATTCTGAGTTGATTATCTCTCACTACTTATGTTATTTAGATGATCCCACCGTTGAAAATAAATATTAATATCTAAACAATCGACTACCCAAAAATAAATGAAATGAAATGGTTAAACTATTCTAGAGAAACTCAAGAGAAAATACGGTATGTTATAAGATGCTAAAAAAATAACTGTTATTCTAATTCCATTATGTCACTCCGGACATTATTTTGATGATCCCATCCTCAAAAATACAGACTAACACCTTAAGATCCTACTATAAAAAATTAAATAAAATCACACGGTTGAAGATTGCATAGCGGTGGTAGTAAATTTTATTCCTAACTGCAGCTAGAATGACTCCCTCTTAGGAATTGTTGACTCTTATCATCAATCACACTATCTCAAATAATCTTCGTGTTAAATAACACATCACACACATTTATAAATCACACACCAAACATCTAATCCATTATCTCTCACTTCGGACATTATTTTGACAATCTTAACGTTGAAACAAAAGTAAATATGTTAAGAACCTACTATCCAAAGATAAACAAAATCCAACAGTTCAACTAATGCAAAGATGCTCCAACCGAAATTCACTACAGGTATAATTAAGATGCTAAAAATATAGTTCTTACTATGAGTTTATTATCTCTCACTATGTATGTTATTTAGATGATCCCACCATTGAAAATAAATATTAATATCTCAAGCGTCTACTACCCAAAAATAAACCAAATCCAACGGTCAAACTATTCTATAGAAACTCAAGACAAAATACGGTATCGTATAAGAAGCTAAAAAAACAAGTTGTTATTCTAACTCCATTATCTCACTCCTGACATTGTTTTGATGATCCCACCATTGAAAATAGAGAATACCATCTTGAGAACCTACTATAAAAAATTAAACAAAATCTAACGATTAAACAATTGTACAGTGGTGATACTAAATTTGATTCCTAACTGCAGCTAGAATGACTGTTGGCTTATATCATCAATCACACTAATCCAAATAATATTCATGTTAAATAACAAATCACACACATTTATAAATCACACACCAAACATCTAATCCATTATCTCTCACTTCGAACATTATTTTGAGGATCTTACCGTTGAAACAAATGTAAATATGTTATGAACCTACTATCGAAAGATAAACCGAATCAAACAGTTCAATTAATGCAAAGACACTCAAATCGAAATCCACTACAGGTTTAATTAAGATTCTAAAAGTATGGTTCTTACTCTGAGTTGATTATGTCTCACTGCGTACGTTATTTAGGTGATCCCACCGTTAAAAATAAATATTAATATCTAAAGAATCTACTACTGAAAAATAAATAAAATCAACGGTTAAACTATTCTACAGACACTTAAGAGAAAATACAATATCGTATGAGAAGCTAAAAAAATAACTGTTATTCTAACTCCATTATGTCACTCCGGACATTATTTTGACGATCCCACCATTGTAAATAGAGACTAACATTTTAAGAACCTACTATAAAAAATTAAACAAAATCTAACGGTGTAGCAATTGTATAGTGGTGGTACTAAGTTTCAATCCTAACTACATCTTGAATGACTCCCTCTTAGTCATTGTTGACTCATATCATCAACCACACTATCTCAAATAATGTTCATGTTAAATAATACATCACACACATTTATAAATCACACACCAAACATCTAATCCATTATCTCTGACTTCGGTCATTATTTTGAGCATCTTACCGTTGAAACAAAAGTAAATATGTTAAGAACCTACTATCCAAATATAAACCAAATACAATAGTTCGACTAATGATGCACTCCCTTGATCTCTTCAACCAAGGTTCCTTCCTCTAAGAAAATGGAGGATGGAGAGGTTAGAAATGGGAGAAGGTTGACGCCACTTTCTAGGAGAAAGATGAGTAAAAAATTTTATGTTGCTTGCCACAAGGGGAGAGGTCCCTTGATAAAATCTTTAAGGGAGAGATTCCTCAAGAGAGAGGATTCTCAAAGACACTTAAGAATAAATTGTTCAAAAAGAGTCTTACTTCATTCAATCAAGTGTGATTTGTACAAGCGAGACTAGGTGTATTTATAGCCCAAAGAGGGAGCAAGGCACTCAAAACTAGGCAATCTTGGGCATAATTAGGATTAGGAGCACTAATCCCTCTTAGGCCCACTAAAAGTGGTGCCTAGCCTTTAAGCTAGGGAGTAAGAAACTAGAATAAATGGCCAAAATACAAGGCCTAAAGGCGAATTAAAATCTAATTAATATTTACAAGAGGGAAACTAAGGACTATGGCCTAAAATATCTATCTCCATCATGAGCTGGGGTCTTGATGAGTCTTTCCGGGCCAAGTCCTCTTCAATCCTCCTAGTCATTGCCCTAGTGAGAGGGCCCTTGGTAGGTAGGATTGCATCATCTCCTCCCCTGTAGTAAGGATTTTTCCTCAAATCTGAAGGGTCATCCTCTTCCATGTCAGCACCTAAAAAAGGGGTAAGATCACAAACATTAAAGGTGGTGCTAACTCCATGATCCTCGGGAAGGTCTAACTTATATGCATTATTATTTACCTTCTCAAGGATTTGGAAGGGACCATCTCCTCGAGGGCTATGTTTGGACTTCCTCTTAGAAGGGAAACGATCCTTTCTTAGGTGAAGCCAAACCCAATCGCTCTTTTCGAAGATGACTTCCTTCCTCCCCTTGTTGCTAGATGAAGCATACCCCTTAGATTGGGTTTCAATATTAGTTTTGACCCTCTCATGTAATTTTTCGACAAAATCAGCCCTAACTTCCCTTTCTTTATGAAAAATTCAGGTGTTAGGGAGTGGCAATAAGTCCAAAGGGGTGAGAGGATTAAAACCATATACAACCTCAAAAGGTGAGTGCTTAGTGGTTTGATGAACCACCCTATTATATGCAAATTCAATATGGGGGAGATATTCATCCCAAGACTTGTGGTTGCCTTTCAAGAGTGCCCTCAACATAGCGGATAGGGATCTATTTACTACCTTAGTTTTTCCATCCGTTTAAGGATGACAAGTGGTAGAAAATAAGAGTTTAGTTCCTAGCCTTGCCTAAAGAGTTTTCCAAAAATGGCCAAGGAACTTAGCATCCCTATCAGAGACTATGGTTGAGGGTATTCCGTGCAAGCAGACAATCTCACGAAAGAAAAGCCTTGCGTTGTGACTCGCGTCATCCACTTTGTGGCAGGGAATGAAATGTGCCATTTTACTAAAGCGGTCCACTACCACAACGATGGAGTCTACACCTTGTTGGGTTCTTGGGAGCCCGAGGATAAAATCCATGCTAATATCTACCCAAGGTGTAGAAGGAGTGGGTACAGTGTGTAGAGTCCATGAGACATTACTCGGGACTTAGCTTGTAAACAAGCTATGCATCGCAAGCAATGTCTTTGGACATCTTTTTTCATATGGGGCCAAAAGAATTTTTCTGTTAAAAACATTAAGGTTTTATCAATTCCAAAATGCCCTATGAGCCCACCTTCATGGCTCTCTTTTGTTAGCAATTTCCTAATGGATCCTTGGGGTACACAAAGTTTGCCCTCTTTGAATAAGTACCCCTCACACAGGTAGAAGCCATCTTTGGCTTTGGAAGATGAGGCAGTATAAATGGTTCCAAAGTCTTGGTCAGAAGGATACATTTCTTTTATGTCATCAAATCCCAAAATTTGAGCACTGAGGGTGGCAAGGAGAGAATGCCTCCTTGAAAGAGCATCGATCACCACATTTGTTTTCCCTTTTTATATTTGATGACATACGGAAAAGTTTCAAGAAATTCAACCCATTTAGCATGCCTGTTGTTCAACTTTCCTTACCCCCTCAAATACTTAAGTGACTCATGGTCACTATGAATGACAAATTCCTTGGAAACAAGATAATGTTCCCAAGTTTGGAGGGCACGGATCAAAGCATAAAACTCCTTGTCGTAGGTGGGGTAGTTAAGGTGGGCACCATTGAGTTTTTCACTAAAATAAGCAATGGGGTGCCCCCCCTTGCAACAACACAACTCCTACACTATTCCCGATGCATCACATTCTAACTCAAAAGTTTTTGAAAAGTTGGGGAGGGCTAGAACGGGTGCATTAGTGAGTTTATCTTTTAGCAGTTGAAAAGCTTCTTATTGTTTTTCACCCCACAAGAAAGAAACTTCCTTCTTCATCAAGTCATTGAGTGGTGAAGCTAGTGTGGAGAAGTTAGGCACAAAGCGCCTATAAAATCCCACGAGATCATGAAAGCTCTTGATCTTAGTCACACTAGTAGGGGTGGGCCACTCTTGAATGGCCTTGATTTTTTGGGGGTCCACTTGGACCCCTTGGGCACTAATAAAAAAGCCCAAGAAAACTACACTAGGAACACAAAAAGTTCATTTTTCTAAGTTTGCAAAAAGTTTATTTATTCTAAGGACAAATAAGACTTCCCTAAGGTGTCCTATATGTTCTTCTAAAGACCTACTATAGACTAAAATATCATCAAAATAAACAACTACAAACCTACCAATGCAATCCCTAAGTACATGATTCATGAGGCGCATGAAAGTGCTTGGAGCATTGGTGAGCCCAAAAGGCATCACAACCATTCATAAAGACCGAATTTTGCCGTAAAAGCAGTTTTCCATTCATCTCCTTCTTTGATTCTTATTTGATGGTAACCACTTCTAAGATCAATTTTGAAAATATTTTGGCTCGATGCAATTCATCGAGCATATCATCTAGCCTAGGGATTGGGTTCCTATACTTAATGGTGATGTTGTTGATGGCACGAAAATCCATACACATCTGCCATTTCCCATCCTTTTTGGGAACCAACAAAACAGGGACCGCACAAGGGCTAAGGCTCTTTTGAACCCAACCCTTCCCCAACAAGTCTTGAACTTGAGACTCAATCTCTTTGGTCTCAATGGGGTTTGTCCTATATGCGGGCCTATTGGGTAGACTCGCGCCAAGAACAAGATCAATTTGGTGTTCTATTCCCCTCGGAGGTCGTAATCCCTTTGGAACCTCTTGAGGGAAGAGATCATCAAATTCCTCTAAAAGATTTTGAACCCCTTTTGGAAGAGACTCAATTTCATGACTTGTGGCAGTGGCAGAAGGTACCTCTTTACAAAGAAGGAGGTAAAAAGGTCAATCAAGCAAGAGAGCTTCTTTAATATCCATTTTTGGTTGCAAAATGGCTCTCTTTCTCAATTACCTCTTTGGAAGGGGTACCTTCTTCCAACTCTCCCTCTTTACCCCTTTCAAGCTTTAGGGGTGAAAGCTTTTCTTTTTTTGACTTTGAACTTTTTTTTCCTCATCTCTTTTATGTTTCATGATGAGTTGATCCTCAACTACTTGTGAAGGTGTGAGAGGAGTCAACTTTATTCTTTTGCCCTTATGAGTGAGGATTATCTCATTAGAGTAGCCATGGTGAATGACTTGTTTGTCAAACTGCCAAGGCCTCCCTAACAAGATATGGTCAGCCTCCATTGGAACTATATCACATAAGATCTCATCTTGATACCTTCCAATGCAGAATGGCACCTTCACTTGTTGGTTTACAACCATTTCCCCTTCCTCAATAAGCCATTGGAGCTTGTAAGGTCTAGGATGAGGAACTGGCTGTAAAGCTAACTTCTCTACTAACCTTGAGCTACAACAATTGTAGTAGGATCCACTATCCACAATGAGAGAACAGGTTTTGTCTAAAACTTTACAACATGTATGAAAAATGTTCTCTCTTTGGGAGTGGTTAAGCTCAAGGGGTTGGCTTCCAAGAAGGTGCCTAACCATTAAGAGGTCTTCATCACAAGGGTTTTCAACAATGTCATGCTCATGATGCTCATGACCCCCTTCTTCCTCACTCTCCCTAGAGGAGGAAGATGAGCTACTCTCACTAAGAATCTGTTGGCCCCTCATGATCATGGTTTTCTTATTGGGGCATTAAGAGGCAATGTGGCCTCTCCCAATACTCATTCCCCCTCATTGTAAAATTTCACCTTTGAAGTTAAATGACAATAGTCTCTTTGTGAGCACATTCTTAGTAAAAGGTCTTGAGGATCCTCTCTCTTGAGGAATCTCTTCGTAGTTGGTTTTTATCAAGGGTTCCTTCCCTTGTGGCAAACCTAAACACTTTGGCTTATCTCTCTTTGAGAGTGACACCCCACCTCCATTTTCTTTCCCCTCCATCATCTATTTCATGGTGCTTGGAACCTCAAGGAGAAAGATCAAGGGGAGTGCAAAAGTTTTTTGCATCATTTGGTATCAGGGCCAACTCCATAAGGTTCTTTTCTAGTCTTAATTTTCTTTAACTTTTTTACAACTTTTCTTCTTAGTGTTCTTGCTGTTTTCTTTATTTTTTCTAGCCTTTGATTCTTGTCATTTATTTCCTTTTATGTCTTGTTAGTTTATGTTTTTGTAGTTTCAATTTTATGCAATTTATTTCCTAGTTTTTATTTGTTTGTAGATTCAATTTATCTTGTTCTTTTCCATTGAATCTTTATATGTTTCCTTTAGGATTGTTTCTTTAATTTTATGCCCAGCTTTTTATTTTTTTTCTTTATTCTTGTGCAAATCCTAATAAGGTCATTGTAATGACTTCACAAAACTTGTGAAGGAAGCCACACATTGTGGTCGTGATCTTTGGATGCACATTGTTCTTCTTGTTTGGGTTTTTAATTCTATTTTCCTGCACCTATTATTCTGTTTTTCCAGCCCCTTGTCCTCTATTTTGGGTGCATATTTCTGGGTATTTTGAGTAATTTAATTTCAATTTTTAATCTTCCAAGTTGTGTCTTAGTTGGTCATGTTGTCGTCCTTTTATTGTCTCTTAATTCTGCATAGTTTTGCCTTTTATTTTTACCATAAAAAAAGTGTGTTTCTCTTGGAATTGAGCATCAAAGGGCTCAGGCCTCTTGATCTTGTGTCCTTGAGTTCCACATGCTTTAGATCATAGCATGTTTCAGAAAAATATTTTCTCAAAATTTGCTCAATTCTTCCTAGAGTCTTTGATGCATGCCTCCCTTGATCGTTTTCTAGAGGTTTTCTTCTTTGGTGAAATGGTTTGTGGAGAGGTAAGAAGTGAGGTGGTTTTAGGCGCCACTTAAGGTAAGATAAGCCTAAGAGGGAAAGTTTGCCACAAGGGATGGAACCCTTGATAAAAACCTAAGGAATTCTCAAAGAGAGAAGGGTGGACACTAAGAGAATTTTGGCCAACTCAAGGTTTTTCTATTCAATCAAGTGTAAAAAATACAAGAGTGTGAAGGAGCACCTTTTTATAGAGGGAGCTAACCTCTTGGACAAGTCATGAAGGAAATGAAGGGCTAGGATTAAAAGGAGTCATCCAAGGGAGGAGGATTGAAGCCCAAAGTCCAATCAATACCCTCCGTTAGATGAGAATTGGTGCCCAAGCTACCTCATCCAAGGGCCAAGATTACTCCTTTATTAGTTTTGGGTTTTATTTAGCAAAAGAGGGTGTATTTATCAAACTACCCCCTTATTTCCTAAATAAAGGCCCAAAAGCTAATCTTACCCCTTCTTATTACTAAGACACCTCCTAGAAAATTAAATGGACTAATACATGTCCAAAATAAAATCCTAGGTTCCTAAAATAAAAATTAAAAGTAAATAAGTCATGGCTTGCATAACTTGATGTTCATATGGAGGTGAGATCTTCCTCCCTCTACTCTAGCCATCTCTTCTTCTATTCTCCTAGCCATGGCCCTAGTGATAGGGCCCTTGCTTGGGGAGAATGCATCAGTCTTTTTGATGTGACCATGCCTAGCCAAGGACCTATCACTAGGGCCATGGCTAGAAGGATTGAAGAAGACCTAGCCCTTGCAGACAAAGGAAGACTTCACCTCCTATGGAGAGTGAAGATATTAGGCTAGGGACTTTAGTTAATAAAATGTAATTTTCCTTTATTTTAATTTTGAGGAGCATTAAGAATTTAATTTGGGACATGTATTTAGTCCATTTTTTATTTTTAGGAGGTGTCTTAGGAATTTAGAGGGTGGATTTAGCTTTTTGGGTCTTTATGAAGGAAATAAGGGGTAGCCTTGATATCTACACCCCTCTTTTCTACATAAACCCCCCAAGCTAATAAGAAGGAACCTTGGCCCTTGGTTTGGGAAACTTGGGCACCAAGTTTGATGATCTAAGGAGGGGATTGTTTCTCAATTCTTCTCCCTTAGATCTCTCCTTTTAATCCTAGCCCTTCTTTTTTAGGTTATCTTGTTCAAGAGGTTAGCTACCTCTATAAATAGGAGCTCCTCCCTCACTTGTATTTTTTACACTTGAATTTAATCCTAGAGACCATATTGGTTGAGGTTCTTACCCTTGAGTGTCCCCCTTTCTCCTTTGTGAGAGCTTCTAAGAGTTATCAAGGGACCCCTCCCTCATGGCCTCTCCCCTTTGGCTTATCAAACCTAGTATTTGTGGCGCCTCACCCCATTCCTTTCCTCTCCATAAATCCATTTCCCTTCCAAGTGACCTTAGAAAGGATCCTTTGGGCACGTGATCATCAAAGATCACATCACTTTTTTTTTGTTAGTAGTTTAAAGTTTTGTGCTAGTCTTTGGTGAATTATTTTTGCTGGCTGTTTTGGGATCATTTGGGCATGTATTTGTGCTGTAATCCTTGAGAAATTAAGTTGGCCTAAGCTGATTAAGTATCTCATTTAGTGCCTTCTTTGTTCACCTAAATTTACTAGTGCATATTGAACTACTTTTCTTTCTTTGGTTTGCACTTTTTTATTCAATTTTTTTGTTGTCCATCTATTTTAATTCAAGCACCTATCCTGATTACACTCCTTATCATATTTTTGTTAGAATTTTTTTAATAGGTGTAGCAAAATTATTTAAGAAAAAAAGAAATCAAAACAAGTAAAAAAAAAGTGGTAGAAAAAGCGTTAAAAATAAAAAAAAACATAAAATTTTAGTGCACCTCAAGTTGCTTCAATTTGTTAAAAGGAGTGTTTAAAATTCATGAATCTTTCTTGAAATACTTTGTCTATGATTCAGCCATAACCATTAAAAAATTGTGCAAATCATTGATCATTTTTGTTGTGTCTTTTTTATTTTTTAGTCCATTCTAATCTAGACCTATTCTAGGTTTTATTTTGTGTACTTACTTTTTTTCTACACCTTTTATTTTTTGCATGTCCTTATTGGCTTTCTTTGAGTTTGTTTAAATAAATTCTTTCCACTTGGATGTGTACCTATTCTTGTTAGTGCTTTTCTTGTTTTTGTGCTTTCAAAATCTTGCTTCCCTTGGTACTTGATGGGCGTTACTTTCTTGGTTAGGTGGCCATTTGTTGAAACTTCCACAAGGGTAGCATCCTTAGGAAGTGTTGATTTAACCCAAGGAAGAGAAAACTTGAAGAGGATGCCAAGACTTGAGTGAAACACTTGGTGAGGAGCATTGGAAGAAGGAGCATTCAAGACTTTTTTTAGTTTC
Source organism: Psophocarpus tetragonolobus (assembly GCA_037954015.1). Classification (NCBI taxonomy): domain Eukaryota; kingdom Viridiplantae; phylum Streptophyta; class Magnoliopsida; order Fabales; family Fabaceae; genus Psophocarpus; species Psophocarpus tetragonolobus. The sequence goes on from CM075692.1 coordinate 53,070,018, forward strand.
TTGTATTTTTAAATTGGGTGTATTTTCTTAAAGGCCTTTTTTAATTAGAGGTGTTGGATGTCCATAAGGGTCACCTCTTTTGTGTGTAATAAACCTTAGTTTCTCGTTTTAGTGTGGATAAGGAATTGGTACCCCTTATTCATACTTAGGAGCATGTTAGAATCCTTTAGCTTTGCTTTAAATTTCTTTATTTGGTTTCAACGTTTTGGAAAGTGCTTAAGTTTCAAAGGCTTAAGTCACTTTTAGTTGGAAAAACTTCAAGAAGATTAGAGTGTTTCTTACACTTTACTTAGTTCCATAGGCCTTGCACTATTAAATGTCATCACACACATCTAAAAGTATTAGGAATGTTAATAAAAATAGGGAAGATAAAAGAGAAAAAGAATGGGAGGAATATACGAAAAGATTAAAAAGAGAAAATGAAGAGTATGAAAAAGAGAGAAAAGAAAGGGAGGAGAAAAGACAAAAAGAAAGATAAGAATATAGGAGACAAAGAGAAGAGAGGAAACGAATAAGACAAGAGAGAAAAGAGCAAGAGAAAATAGAAAGAGAAGAGAGGGACCAAAGAGAAAAAGAAGAAAGAGAAAAGCGAGACAAGAGAGAAGGGAAAATGAAAAGAGAGAAAGAGAAGCAACAAAAAAAGAAAGAGAAGAGAGAAGATAAAAAGATAAAAGAGAGAAAGAAAGAGAAAAAAAAGAAAACAAAAAAAAAAGAGTTAGAGAGAAAAGAGGGAAGAGAAAGGAGAGAAAAAGAGAAGAAAGAATTGGAAAAGAGAGAAAAAGAACAAAATAAGTTAGAAAGAAGGGAAGAAAAGAAGATACAAAAAGATAGAAATGCCTATAAGAGCTCTTGTGGTAACATTTACACACATTATAGAGACTTAGAAGAGCCTAGAATAACCCATGACATTCATGCTTCTTCTAGTAAGAAGGAAAACCCTAACAGACATCATAAGAAAAAGAGAAACCCTTCTATAATTAAACCTAAAAGAGAGTCATCCAAAAGAAAGCATATTGAGAGAAAACCCTTGAGTATAAGTGACACCCCTACCACTAGTTCGAGCACTCATTCTCGAAGTCCTAAATGTTTTAAGTGCTTAGAAAAAGGGCACATTGCTTTGTTTTTCCCCAAAATAAAAAGGACTTTAAGGGTACTTATTCATGTGATGATCTCTTCAAAGTGAAACAACTTCTTGAAAGTCATCCTTGTAAGGAAACTCAAACACAAAGAGAGAATGTTTTTCAAACAAGATGCAAAATTTTGGGCAAAACTTGTTCTCTCATTGTGGATGGTGGATCATGTTGTAATTTTTGTAGCACAAGGGTGGTGGAAAAGTTATCACTTGCTACTACTCCTCATCCTTCACATTATTCTTTGCATGGACTTAATTATGAAGATGGTGTAGTAGGACGAGAGCAAGTGGAGATTAGCTTCTCCATAGGGAAGTATCGCGACAAAGTGTTATGTGATGTAGTCCCTATGGAAGCTAGTCACATGTTGTTGGGAAGGCCATGGCAACATGATAAGGAAACTTTGCACAATGGCCTCACTAATAAAATCAATCTCTCTCATAAAGGGAAAAAGATTACTTTACTTCCTCTTACCCCTACCGAGGTCATGGAGGATAGAAGGATCATGAAGCTTAAGAGAGAGAAGGATAAAAATGAAAATAAAGTTGTTGGTAGGAAGACTGAGTCTAAGGAAGATCCGCCTTTGCCTTCAAAGGAGGTTCTCTACATAGAAAAATTTTCCTGTCAACTCTTACAAAAAGAACAAGTTGAATTTGAGGATGTGCCTATACCTTTTGAGCACCTTGATCCACACCCTCAAGTCCAACTTTTTGAGTGCTCTATTCCACTTAGACTAGTCTCAGCTACTATTTCAAAACCTTTGAAGCTAGTATCTAGTGTAATAGGAGAAGGATGGGGCACGACTATGTGGAGGCACATGCACACTAAAATATTTTCAAACTTTAGTGCCAAACTTCACTACCCCATTCCTAAGAGGTCTCCTTATAGACTTGTCACTCCCCAAACAATCACTTGTCTGCATATACTTACTACTTTTCTTATTTTCTTGCAGACTTTGAAAAAAAGGAAGAAATGCCTCAGGATTTGAGGTCAAATCCTCTCCAAGGGGGGAGGAGATGATGCAATCCCACTAGCATGCATCATGGCTAGGAGGACTCAAGGAAGGCATGGCATGGATGGAAGCTCATTCAAGATTCGAAACCATAGTCTTCGTTATTTTTAGCTTGTAAATATTTAATTTTAATTAGCTAAATAGGAGAGTATATTTAATTCCCTTAAAGCCATGTATTTCCGGCTATCTTCTTAGTTTATAAGGTATAGGTGTCTTTAGTTAAAAAGGAGGAGTAAGCTTATAATGGGTGCATAAGTCAAGACATGATTTTGGGCTAGCCCATTCACATTAAGAGATGCTAATTGCACCCATAGGTGGTGAACATAGGTGCCTCACTTAAGGCCTAAGAATTGGGTTAATTAGTTTTAATCCTAATTAAGCCCAAGTCCCACATTGCCTAGAAAAGTGTGTCCAAGCTCTCCCATTGGGCTATATACTCATTCCCCCTCATTGTAAAATTTCACCTTTTAAGTTGAATGAAAATAGTCTCTTTGTGAGCACATTCTTAGTAAAAGGTCTTGAGGATCCTCTCTCTTGAGGAATCTCTTCCTAGTTGGTTTTTATCAAGGGTTCCTTCCCTTGTGGCAAACCTAAACAGTTTGACTTATCTCTCTTTGAGAGTGGCGCCCCACCTCCATTTTATTTCCCCTCCATCATCCATTTCATGGTGCTTGGAACCTCAAGGAGAAAGATCAAGGGGTGTGCAAAAGTTTTTGCATCAAAACCACTTAAAAGTCTAGCTTCGGTGGCCCTTGGTTCTTCGGTGACGCCCGTTCTCATCATGAAAAGCTCCATGGTTTGTCTGTAATCCTCAACACTTGAGTTGTACTATTTTAATCTTTGGAGTTTATCCAAGAGCCCTCTTTCATAATAAGAAGGGACGTGTCTCCACCTCATAGCCCCCTTGAGATCATTCCAATAATCCATAGGAGGGTTACAAAGGCGGTGCCTGTCATTGACCAAAGAGGCCCACCAATACATGGCATGCCCTTGGAAGCTAAAGGTTGCCAACGAAACTTTTCTTTCTTCACTTATGTTATAACAAACAAAGAGTTGGTCTACCTTCATTTCCCAATCAAGGTAGGCTTCCACATCCTCTTTGCCATGAAAATGAGGGAGGTCAACTTTTTGTTCCCTAGGTTGGGCTTGGGGTTGGTTATGAAGTTGTTGCATTCTCCTTACCCTAGGTCTTTCATATCCATCACTTTCACTTATTTCACCAAAGGCGAACCTATACCTATGCCTCTCTCTAACTCCTCTTTCTCTTCTTTCTTCTCTTTCACGCTCTTCTCTTCTCTCTTCCCTCTCTCTCTCTTCTCTTTCCCTTCTTTCTTCTCTTTCTCTTTGTTCTCTTTCTTTCTCTTCCCTTTGTCTTTCTTATCGTTCTTATCTCTCTCTTTTCTCCTCTCTTTCTTTCTCTTTTTTCTCACGCTCTTTTTCCTCTATTCGTCTTTCTTCTCTTAACTCTCTTTCTCTCTTTTCTTTTTCTTTCTCTTCACGCCTTTTTTCTTATCTCTTCTCCCTTTCTTTTCTTTATTTTCTCTCTTCTACCCTCCATTTCGTAAATTCACTCACAAACTTATCCATGTTGTTTGTTTTTTGAGAACCTTGTTGATTTACACTACTTTTACTAGATGTGTGTGAGCTCATTTTGAAAGTGATTGGGAAGAACCTATGGGCAACACTCCTTACTCTTTTGTTTTGTTTTATCCCTAAGTGAATTACTTAAGAGTCTTTGGAACTCAAAATCCTTTCACACTAAGATGCAAATCAAATAAATAAATTTAAAGAAAAGGTAAGGATCTAAAGGCGTGCACCTAAGGTGGAGAGATGGGGTACCAATTCCTTCTCCCACCTAAACGAGAAACTAAAAACTATTATGATCAAAGAGGTAACCCTTATGGGCATCCAACACCTCAGGTAAAATGGCCTTAATAAAATTTACACCCAATTAAACAAAAAGACACAAAAGGCTTGATGTATGAAGTTGCTCTCTACTCTAATTGTTTACCTCTCTCAAAGTGGTGTTGCTCCCTTGAATGAACCTCTTCCTTAGCTTGCTTCAACACACCTCAAGATGCTTCCCTTGTGGAAAACTTGGTTTGACCTCTCTTTTCCTTCAGCAAAGTGGCACAACCAAGGAGAAACCAAGAGAGTGCAATGCATTAAAAAAACAAGAAAAGAAAACTCAAGGAAGGGAGATAAACATCCAAGTGGAAAGAATTATTTAGATAAACACAAAGATAACCAAAGAAGACAAGCAAGTAAAAATGGTGTAGATAGAAAGAGGGAACACACAAAGGATCCTAGATTAGCACTAAAATAGAATGGACTAAAAATAAAAGGCTCAACAAAATTCAATGAGTTGCACAATTTGAAAGCTTATGGCCAAATCTTAAATACACTATTTCAAGCAAGTTTTTTAAAAATCTTAAACACTTCTTCAAATAACAAGGTTGTGGCGTACTAAATTTTTTGTATTTTTTTTAACACTTTTACTAACACTTGTTTTTTGTTTTTTAATGATTTTGTCTTTTGATTTTCACTTTTTCTCTTCTTCTTAGTTTTTTTATATATATTTTGCTGCACCTCTCAACAACAATTTTGAAAGTAAGAAATAATAAGGAGCATGAAGAAGAATTTTCTTGAAAAAAAAGGAAAAGAAAACAGCCACAAAAATTGGGATCAAGTGCAAACTAAAGAAAGCAAAATAGTTCAAGATGCACTAGTAAATTTAGGTAAACAAAGAAGGCACTAAATGAGATACTTAATGAGCTTAGGCTAACTTAATTTCTCAAGGATTTCAGCTCAAAAACATGCCCAAACGATCACAAAACAGCCCGCAAAAAATCAATTCACCAAAGACTAGAACAAAACTTTAAACTACTAACACAACAATCAACAAAAAGACTCTAGGAAGAATTGAGCAAATTTTGAGAAAATATTTTTTGAAACATGCTATTATCTAAAGCATGTGGACTCTAGGAATTATGATCAAGAGCATATGATCAATTCCAAAGAGACTTATCACAAGAATTTTAGAAGCACAACACATTTTTTGGTGAAAATTTAAAAGGCAAAACAATGTAGAATTAAGAGACAAATAAGGACTAATACATGACCAATCTAAGACACAACTTAGAAGGATTAAAACTGAAAATAAGTGACTCAAAATGACCAAAAACAAGACCCAAAAACAGAGAAATAGGTGCAGTAAAAACAGAGAAAAAGGTGCAGCAAAAACAGAGAAAAAGGTGTAGGAAAATAGAATTAAAATGCAAGAACTCTTAATGAAAGAAGCAAAAGTGCATCCAAGGATCAAAAACACAATTGTGTGGCTTCCTTCAAAATTTTTGTGAAGTCATTACTATGATCCTCTTAGGGTAAGCACTAGAAAAAGGAAAAATTGAAAAGATGGGCAGAAATTTAAAGAAACAAACCTAAAAGAAACACACAAAGATTCAATAGAAATTAACAAAATAAATTGAATCTAGAAAGCAATAAAGACATGGAAATAAAAATTTCAAGAACTAAAACATAAACTTCAAGACAATAAGGAATTTAAATGACAATAAAGGAAGCAACAAATAAAGTATAAAAACTGCAGAAAAAAAAGCTAAAGAAAGACACATAAACTAAGGAGAAGGAGGAGGAAATGAACCTTCATGAAGATGGCTCATGATACCAAATGATGCACTCTCTTGATCTCTTCAACCAAGGTTCCTTCCTCTAAGAAAATGGAGGATGTAGAGGTTAGAAATGGGAGAGGGTTGACGCCACTTTCTAAGAGAAATATGAGTCAAAAATTTTATGTTGCCTGCCACATTAAGACAGAGGTCCCTTGATAAAAGCTTTAAGGGAGAGATTCCTCAAGAGAGAGGATTATCAAAGACACTCAACACTAAATTGCTCAAAAAGAGTCTTACTTCATTCAATCAAGTGTGATTTGTACAACAAAGACTAGGTCTATTTATAGCCCAAAGAGGGAGCAAGGCATTCAAAACTAGGCAATGTAGGACTTGGGCCTAATTAGGATTAGGAGCACTCATCCCTCTTCGGCCCACTAAAAGCAGTGCCTAGCCTTAAGCTAGGGAGTGCCACGGCCTAATCAAGGGGGTGTGGAAAGAGATCCACACTCCTTTGGGTTATTAGGCCCTTTACTCCCTTCACCTCCATTCCTAAGCTAATTACACCCTAAACTCTAGAAACTAGAATAAATGGCCAAAATACAAGGCCTAAAAGGGAATTAAAAGCTAATTAATATTTACAAGAGACTAAGGACTATGGCCTAAAATATATATCTCCATCATGACCTGGGGTCTTGATGAGTCTTTCTGGGCCAAGTCCTCTTCAATCCTCCTAGTCATTACCCTAGTGAAAGGGCCCTTGGTAGGTAGGATTGCATCAACTAATGCAAAGACGCTAAAACTAAATCTACTACAGGTATAATTAAGATTCTAAAAATACAGTTCTTACTCTGAGTTCATTATCTCTCACTATGTACATTATTTACATGATCCCACCATTGAAAATAAATATTAATATCTAAAGAATCTAGTACCCAAAAATAAACCAAATCAAACGGCTAATTATTCTAGAGACACTCAAGACAAAATACGGTATCGTATAAGATGCTAAAAATATAACTGTTATTCTAACTCCCTTATGTCACTCCGAACATTATTTTGACGATCCCACCAATGAAAATAGAGACTAACATCTTAAGAACCTACTATAAAAAATTAAACAAAATCTGTCGGTTGAACAATTGTATAGTGGTGGTACTAAGTTTCATTCCTAACTGCAGCTAGAATGACTCCCTCTTAGGAACTGTTGACTCATATCATCAATCACACTATCTCAAATCATGTTCATGTTAAATAATACATCACACACATTATTAAATCACACACCAAACCTCTAATCCATTATCTCTAACTTCGGATATTATTTTGAGCATCTTACCGTTGAAACAAAAGTAAATATGTTAAGAACCTACTATCCAAAGATAAACCAAATCCAACAGTTCAACTAATCCAAAGACGCTCAAAATGGAATCTACTATAGGTATAATTAAGATTCTAAAAATACAATTGTTACTCTAAGTTCATTATCTCTCAACGTTATTTTGATGATCCCACCATTGAAAATAAATATTAATATCTAAAGAATGTACTACCCAAGAATAAACCAAATCCAACTGTTAAACTATTCTAGAGACACTCAAGACAAAATAAGGTACAAGATGCTAAAAAAATAACTGTTATTCTAACTCCATTATGTGACTCCGAACATTAATTTTGACGATCTCACCATTGAAGATAAAGACTAACATCTTAAGAACTTACTATAAAAAAATAAACAAAATCTAACAATTGAACAATTGTATAGCGATGGTACTCAGTTTCATTCCTAACTACAACTAGAAGGACTCCTTCTTAGGAACTGTTGACTCATATCATCAATTACACTATGTCAAATAATATTCATGTTAAATCATACATCACACACATTTATAAATCACAAACCAAACATCTAATCCATTATCTCTGACTTCGGACATTCTTTTGAGCATCTTACCGTTTAAACAAAAGTAAATATATGAAGAACCTACTATCCAAAGATTAACCAAATCCAACAGCTCAACTAAAGCAAAGACGCTCAAAACGAAATCTATTACAGGTATAATTAAGATTCTAAAAATACAATGGTTACTCTGAGTTCATTATGTCTCATTACGTACGTTATTTAGATGATCCCACTGTTTGAAATAAATCTTGATATCTAAAGAATCTACTACCCAAAAATAAACCAAATCAAACAGTTAAACTATTCTAGAGATACTAAAGACAAAATACGGTATCATATAAGACGCTAAAAACATAACTGTTATTCTAACTCCATTATGTCACTTCGGACATTAATTGTGATGATGCCACTATTGAAAATAGAAACTCACATCCTAAGAACCTACTATAAAAAATTAAACAAAATCTAATGATTTTAGTGATGGTACTAAGTTTCATTCCTAACTACAGCTACAATGGCTCCCTCTTAGGAACTGTTGACTCATATCATCAATCACACTATCTCAAATAATGTTCATGTTAAATAATACACCACACACATTTATAAATCACACACCAAACATGTAATCCATTATCTCTAACTTCGGACATTAATTCGAGCATCTTCCCGTTGAAACAAAAGTAAATATGCGAAGAATCTACTATCCAAAGATAAACCAAATCCAACTGTTCAACTAATGCAAAGACGCTCAAAACGAAATCTACTACAGGTATAATTAAGATTCTAAAAATACAATTGTTACTCTTAGTTCATTATCTCTCACTACGTACGTCATTTAGATGATCCCACCGTTGAAAACAAATATTAATATGTAAAGAATCTACTACCCAAAAATAAACCAAATCCAATGTGTAAACTAATCTACAGACACTCAAGACAAAATACGGTATCATATAAGATGCTAAACAAATAATTGTTATTCTAACACCATTATGTCATTCCGGACATTTTCTGACGATCCCACCATTGAAAATAGAGACTAACATCTTAGGAACCTACTATAAAAAATTAAGCAAAATCTAACAGTTGAACAATTGTATAGCGGTGGTACTAAGTTTTATTCCTAACTGCAGCTAGAATGACTCCCTCTTAGGAACTGTTGACTCATATCATCAATCACACTATCTCAAATAATGTTCATGTTAAATAATACATCACACACATTTATAAATCACACACCAAACATCTAATCCATTATCTCTAACTTCCAACATTATTTTGAGCATGTTATCGTTGAAAAAAAAGTAAATATGTTAAGAACCTACTATCCAAAGATAAACCAAATCCACCAGTTCTACTAATGCAAAGGCGCTCAAAACGAAATCTACTACAAGTATAATTAAGATTCTAAAAATACAGTTCTTACTCTTAGTTCATTATCTGTCACTACATATATTATTTAGATGATCCTACCGGTTAAAATAAATATTAATATCTAAGTAATCTACTACGCAAAAATAAACCAAATCCAACGGTTACACTATTCTACGGATACTCAAGACAAAATATGGTACCATATAAGATGCTAAAAGAATGATTGTTGTTCTAACTCCATTATGTCACTTTGGACATTATTTTGATGATCCCACCATTGAAGATAGAGACTAACATCTTAAGAACTACTATAAAAAATTAAACAAAATCTAACAGTTCAATAGTTGTATAGCAGTAGTACTAAGTTTCATTCTTAACTGTAGCTAGAATGACTCGCTCTTAGGAACTGTTGACTCATATCATCAATCACACTATCTCAAATAATGTTCATGTTAAATAATACATCACACACATTTATAAATCACACAGCAAACATCTAATCCATTATCTCTGACTTTGGACATTATTTTGAGCATCTTACCGTTGAAACAAAAGTAAATATGTTAAGAACCTACTACCCAAAGATTAACCAAATCCAATAGTTCAACTAATGTGATGCATTCTTGTTGATGCATTTCCCAAGATCACCTTTTAGCTTGGTTCCTTTGGAGAAATGAATGGTGGAAAGGGAAGGAATGGTGCTGTAGGCGCCACTCATGGTGAGATAAGCCATGGAAGAAGCTTGCCACAAGGGAAGGAGCCCTTGATAAAAGCGATAGAAGCACTCAAAACCTAAGGAGAGAAAGGAGACACTCAAATGAACTCAAGAGGTTTTGTATTCAATATTAAGTGTAAAATGAACATAGGAGTAGGAGGCATCTATATTTATAAGAAAAATAATGGACTAAGTGGGAGAGAAGAGTGACGTGCAAGCTAGCGGAGTTTAGGAGATCTTAATCAAGTGTTAATTGAGCTAGAGCCAATTAGCACTTGATTAATCTCTAGGAAGATCCAAACATGGCCCTAACTTTAAGATCTTGGTCCCCTCTCAATTTGAATTTGAATTTTGAAGGGAAGCCTCATGGCATGTTCAAAATTCAAATTAAAAAATGAGAGCACATAAAAAAACATGTGGAGGCCACCTTGGAGGAGAGAGAAAGTTCCGTCCAAGTGAAGGGGAACCAAAAGGTTCCACATGTCTCTCATGCTTCATGTGTGAGTGGCAGGGGTGTGGAACTAACTTAGGGGGTATGGTTCACAAAAACCATACTCCTAAGCTTCTCCAAAAAGCCCAAACTACTCAACACACTCCACAAAAGAGACTAATCACACCCCCTAAATTAAAAAGGACATAAAACCAAAATACCAGGCCAAAAATAAAAATAAAAACACCTCCAAACTCTAAAAGATAAAATGTATACATGAAGGACTAAAAAGAAGACTATGGCCTATTTTCTATCATCTTGATCTCCATGAGAAGCTGAGCTCTTCTTCCCTCCTCTCTTGCCATGTCTTCCTCAATCCTCCTAGCCATGGCCCATGTGATAGGACCCTTACTAGGGAGGAATGCATCATAATGCAAAGGCGCTCAAAACGAAATCTACTACAGGTATAATTAAGATTCTAAAAATACAATTGCTACTTTCAGTTCATTATCTCTCACTACATACGTTATTTAGATGATCTCACCATTGAAAATAAATATTAATATCTAAAGAATCTACTACCCAAAAATAAATAATGACAAAATACGGTATCGTCTAAGATGCTAAAAAAATAATTGTTATTCTAACTCCATTATGTCACTTCGGACATTATTTTGACGATCCCCCCATTGAAAATAGAGACTAACATCTTAAGAACCTACTATAAAAAATAAAACAAAATCTAACGGTTGAACAATTGTATAGCTGTAACACTAAATTTCATTCCTAACTAAAGCTAGAATTACTCCCTCTAAGGCACTGTTAACTCATATCATCAATCACACAATCTCAAATAATGATCATGTTAAATAATACATCACACATATTTATAAATCACACACCAAACATCTAATGCATTATCTCTGACTTTGGACATTATTTTGAGCATCTTGCCGTTGAAATAAAAGTAAATATGTTAAGAACCTACTATCCAAAGATAAACCAAATCCAACAGTTCAACTAATGAAAAGACGCTCAAAATAAAATCTACTGCATGTATAATTGAGATTCTAAAAATACAATTGTTACTCTGAGTTCAATTTCTCTCAATACGTACGATATTTAGATGATCCCATCGTTGAAAATAAATATTAATATCTGAGGAATCTACTACCCAAAAATAAACAAAATACAACGGTTAAACTATTCAATAGACACTCAAAATAAAATACGGTATCGTATAAGATGCTAAAAAATAACTGTTATTCTAACTCCATTATGTCACTCCGGACATTATTTTGACGATCCCACAATTGAAAATAGAGACTAACATCTTAAGAACCTACTATAAAAAAGTTAAACAAAATCTAACGGTTTCTATAGCGGTAGTAAGTTTCATTCCTAACTGCAGCTAGAATGACTCCCTCTTAGGAACTGTTGACTTATATCATAAAACACACTATCTCAAATAATGTTCATGTTAAATAATACATCACACATATTTATAAATGACACACCAAACACCTAATCCATTATCTGTGACTTCGGACACTATTTTGAGCATCTTACCGTTGAAACAAAAGTAAATATGTTAAGAACCTACTATCCAAAGATAAACCAAATCCAATAGTTCAACTAATGCAAAGGAACTCCACGAAATCTACTATAGGTATAATTAAGATTCTAAAAATACAGTTCTTACTCTGAGGTCATTATCTCTTGCTACGTATGTTATTTAGCTAATACCACCGTTGAAAATAAATATTAATATCTAAGTAATCTACTACCCAAAAATAAACCAAATCCAAGGGTTAAACTATTCTACAGATACTCAACAGAAAATACGGTATCGTATAAGATACTAAAAAAATAACTGTTATTCTAACTCCATTATGTCACCCCGAACGTTATTCTAACGATCCCACCAATGAAAAAAGAGACAAACATCTTGAGAACCTACTATAAAAACTTAAGGAAAATCTAACGGTTGAACAATTGTATAGCGGTGGTACTAAATTTCATTCCTAAATGCAGCCAGAATGACTTCCTCTTAGGCACTGTTGACTCACGTCCTCAATCACACTATCTCAAATAATGTTCGTGTTAAATAATACATCACACACATTTACAAAAAATCACCCACCAACCATCTAATCCAATATCTCTAACTTCAAAGATTATTTTGAGCTCTTACCGTTGAAACAAAAGTAAATATGTTAAGAACCTACTATCCAAAGATAAACGAAATCCTACAGTTCAACTAATGCAAAGATGCTCAAAACGAAATCTACTACAAGTATAATTAAGGTTCTAAACATACAGTTCTTACTTTGAGTTCATTATCTCTCACTACATATCTTATTTAGATGAGCCCACTATTGAAAATAAATATTAATATCTGAGGAATCTACTACCCAAAACTAAACCCAATCCAACGGTTAAACTATTTTTGAGACACTCAAGACAAAATACGGTATCGTATAAGATGCTAAAAAAATAATTGTTATTCTAACTCCATTATGTCACTCCAGACAATATTTTGACGATTCCACCATTGAAAATAGAGACTAACATCTTAAGAACCTATTATAAAAAATTAAGCAAAATCTAACGGTTGAACAATTGTATAGCGGTGGTACTATATTTCATTCTTAACTGCGGCTAGAATGACTCCTTCTTAGGCACTGTTGACTCATATCATCAATCACACTATCTCAAATAATGTTCATGTTAAATAATACATCACACAAATTTATAAATCACACACTAAACATCTAATCCATTATCTCTGACCTCGGACATTATTTTCAGGATCTTACCGTTGAAACAAAAGTAAATATGCTAAGAATTGACTATCGAATGATAAACCAAATCCAATAGTTCAACTAATCCAAAGGCGCTAAAAACGTAATCTTCTACAGGTATAATTAAGATTCTAAAAATAGAGTTCTTACTCTGAGTTCATTCTCTCTCACTATGTACGTTATTTAGGTTATCCCACTGTTGAAAATAAATATTAATACCTAAGGAATCCACTACCCAAAAATAAACCAAATAAACGGATAAACTATTCTATAGACACTTAGGACAAAATACAGCATCGTATAAGATGCTAAAAAAGTAATTGCTATTGTAACTCCATTTCGTCACCCCAGACATTATTTTTACGATCCCACCATTGAAAATAGAGACAAACATCTTAGGAACCTACTATAAAAACTTAAGCAAAATCGAACGGTTGAACAATTGTATAGCGGTGGTACTAAATTTCATTCCTAACTGCAGCTAGAATGACTCCCTCTTAGGCACTGTTGACTCATATCATCAATCATACTATCTCAAATAATGTTCATGTTAGAAATACATCACACATATTTATAAATCACACACCAAACATCTAATCCATTATCTCTGACTTCAGACATTATTCTGAGCATCTTACTGTTCAAACAAAAGTAAATATGTTAAGAATCTACTATCCAAAGATAAACCAAATCCAACAGTTCAACTAATGCAATGGCGCTGAAACCGAAATCTACTACAGGTATAATTAAGATTCTAAAAATACAATTCTGACTTTGAGTTCATTATCTCTCACTACATATTTTATTTAGATGATCCCACCATTGGAAATAAATATTAATATCTAAGTAATCGACTGCCCAAAAATAAACCAAATGCAACGGTTAAACTATCTACAGACACTTAAGACAAAATACGGTATCGTAAGAGATACTAAAAAAATTATTCGAACTCCATTATGTCACTCCAGACATTATTCTGACTATCCCACCGTTGAAAATAGAGAGAAACATCTTAAGAACCCACTATAAAAACTTAAGCAAAATCTAACGGTTGAACAATTGTATAGCTGTGATAGTAAATTTCATTCCTAGCTACAACTAGGATGACTCCCTCTTAGGAACTATTATCTCAAATAATGTTCATATTAAATAACACATCACACAGATTTATAAATCACACACCAAACATCTAATCCATTATCTCTCACTTCGGACATGAATCTGAGGTTCTTACCCTTGAAACAAAAGTAAATATTTTAAGAATCTACTATCCAAAGATAAACCAAATCAAATAGTTGAACTAATGCAAAAACGCTCAAACCGACATCTACTAAGGGTATAATTAATAGTCTGAAAGTACACTTCTTACTCTGAGTTCATTATCTCTCACTACATACGTTCGTTAGATGATCACACCTTTAATAATCAATATGAATATCTAAATAATCTGCTACCAAAAATAAACCAAATCCAACAGTTAAACTATTCTACAGACACTCAAGACAAAATAGGGTATCGTATAAATGCTAAAAAAATAACTGTTATTCAAACTCCATTATGTCACTCCGGACATTAGTTTGAGGATCCCACCTTTGAAAACAGAGACTGATATCCTAAGAACCTAGTATAAAAATTTAAACAAAATCTAACAGTTCAACAATTGTATAGTGGTGGTAGTAACTTTCATTCCTAACTGTAGCTAGAATGACTCTCGCTTAGCAGCTGTTGACTCATATCATCAATCACACCATCTGATGCAAAAAACTTTTGCACTCCCCTTGATCTTGTCCTTGAGGTTCGAAGTACCATAAAATTGATGATGGAGGGGAAAGAAAATGGAGGTGGGACGCCACTCTCAAAGAGAGATAAGCCAAAGTATTTAGGTTTGCCACAGGGGAAGGAAAGGAAGCCTTGATAAAAACCAACTAGGAAGAGGTTCCTCAAGAGAGAGGATCCTCAAGACCTTTTACTAAGAATGTGCTCACAAAGAGACTATTTTCATTCAACTTAAAAGGTGAAAATTACAATGAGGGGGAATGAGTATATATATAGCCTCAAGAGAGAGTTTGGACACACTTTTCTAGGCAATGTGGGACTTAAGTGAAGCACCTAAGTTCACCCCCATGCATGCAATTAACATATCCGAAATTGAATGGGCTAGCCCAAAATCATGTCTTGACTTATGCACCCATTCTAAGCTTACTCCTCCTTTTCAAATAAAGACACCTATACCTTCTAAACTAAAAAGAATATGGTCGAATATACATGGCCTTAAAGGAATTAAAAATATGCTCCTATTTAGCTAATCAAAATAAAATATTTACAAGCTAAAAATCAAGACTATGGCTTCCAATCTTCAGTGAGCTTTCATCCATGCCATGCCTTCCTTGAATCCTTCAAGCCATGATGCATGCTAGGTGGGATTGCATCATCTCCTCCCCCTTGGAGAGGATTTGACCTAAAATCCTGAGGCATTTTTTCCTCTTGTTCAAAGTCTGCAAGAAAATAAGGAAAGCAGTAAGTATATGCAAACAAGTGATTTTGGGGGGAGTGAGAGGTCTATAAGAAGGTCTCTTAGGAATGGGGTAGTGGATTTTGGCACTAAGGTGTGAAAATATTTTAGTGTTCATGTGCCTCCACACAGCAGCTCCCCATCCTCCTCCTATTGCACTAAATACTAGCCTCAAAGGTTTTGAAATAGTAGGCGAGACTACTCTAAGTGGAATGGAGCACTCATCAAGTTGGACTTGAGGGTGTGGATCAAGGTGCTCAAAAGATATAGGCATATCCTCAAATTCAACTTGTTCCTTTGGTAAGGGTTGGCAGGAAAATTTTTCTATGTAGAGAACCTCTTTTGAAGGCAAGGCAAATTTTCCTTAGACTCGGTCTTCCTACCAACAACCTTATTTTCATTTTTATCCCTCTCTCTCTTAAGCTTCATGGTCCTTCTATCCTCCATAACCTTGGTAGGGGAAGAGGAAGTAAGGTAATCCTTTTCCCTTTATAAGAGAGAGTGATATTAGTGAGGCCATTGTGCAAAGTTTCCTTATCATGTTGCCATGGCCTTCCCAACAACATGTGACTAGCTTCCATAGGGACTACATCACATGACACTTTGTCGCGATACTTCCCTATGGAGAAGCTAATCTCCACTTGCTCTCTTACTACTACACCATCTTCATAATTAAGTCCATGCAAAGAATAAGGTGAAGGATGAGGAGTAATAGCAAGTGATAGCTTTTCCACCACCCTCGTGCTACAACAATTACAACATGATCCATCATCCATAATGAGAGAACAAGTTTTGCCCAAAATTTTGCATCTTGTTTGAAAAACATTCTCTCTGTGTTTGGGTTTCCTTACAAGGATGGCTTCTAAGAAGTTGTTTCACTTTGAAGAGATCATCACATGAACTCACCCTTTTCATTTGATGTTCCCTTTAAAGTCCTTTTTCTTTTGGGGCAAAACAAAGCAATGTGCCCTTTTTCTAAACACTTAAAACATTTAGGACTTCGAGAACAAGTGCTCGAACTGGTGGTAGGGGTGTCACTCATACTCAAAGGTTTTCTCTCAATATGCTTTCTTTTTTATGACTCTCTTTTGGGTTTAATTATAGAAGGGTTTGTCTTTTTCTTAGGATGCCTCTTAGGGTTTTCCTTCTTACTAGAAGAAGGATGAATGTCATGGGTTATTCTAGGCTCTTCTAAGTCTCTATAACATGTGTAAATGTTACCACAAGAGCTCTTATAGGCGTCTCTCTCTTTTTGTATCTTCTTTTCTTCCCTTCTTTCTAACTCCTTTTGTTCTATTTATCTCTTTTCCAATTCTTTCTTCTGTTTTTCTCTCCTTTCTCTTCTCTCTTTTCTCTCTAACTATTTTCTTTTGTTTTCTTGTTTTTCTCTTTCTTTCTCTCTTTTCTCTTTTTCTCTTCTCTCTTCTCTTTATTTTTCTCTTGCTTCTCTTTCTCTCTTTTCATTTTCCCTACTCTCTTATCTCTCTTTTTCTCTTTCTTCTCTTTCTCTTTGGTTCCTTTCTTCCCTTTCTCTTTTCTCTTGCTCTTTTCTCTCTTGTCTTATTCGTTCCTTCTCTTCTCTTTGTCTCTCTTTTTCTCTTCTTTCTTTTCTTTCTTGTCTCTCCTTTTCTTGTTGTTCTTTCTCTCTTCTCTCCTCTCTATCTAGTTCCTCTTGTTCTATTTTCATCCTCTCTTTTTGTTTTCTTTCATTTTTCCAAAATTCCCTATGTTGTTTTTCTACTATTTCCCAATCAATAGAGTATGGATATGTGGGCAAGGTTGGTTTATCACTCTTCTCATACTTTTCTTTTATTCTATTCTCACATTCTTCTCCTTTATTTTCCCTAGTTTTATTACTACTCCGAACACTCCTAGATGTTTGTGAAAACATGTCAAAGTGTAAGGCCTAGGGAACTAATATGCAAAACACTCCTCTCTTTTTTGTTTTCTCCTAAAGTGTTAAGAGTCTTTGGAACTCTAACACTTGCTAAAACGTTTAAAGAAAATAAAGAAATTTAAAGCAAAGCTAAAGGATTCTAACGTGCTCCTAAGTATGAATAAGGGGTACCAATTTCGTATCCATACTAAAATGAGAAACTAAGGTTTATTACACACAAAAGAGGTGACCCTTATGGGCATCCAACACCTCTAATTAAAATTTCCTTCAAAAATACACCCAAATTAAACAAAGAAAATCAAAAGTAGTTGAATGTAGCTCCTTTCTTCAAGTGCTTCTCGCCAAGTGTATCACTCTAGTCTTGGACTCCTTTTCAAGTCTCTTCTTCCTTGGTTTTAAATCAACACTTCCTAAGGATTCTACCCTTGTGGAAATTTCAACAATTTGGCTACCTACCAAGAGAAAACAAGCGCCCAAGCAAGAGACCAAGGGAAGTAGAATTTGAAAGCAAAAAGCAATAAAAAGCACTTAACAAGAATAGGAACACATCAAACCTGAAAGAATTTATTTTAAAAACACAAAGAAAGCCAATAAGGACAAGCAAGAAATAAAAGGTGTAGAAAGAAAATTGGCACACAAAAGAAATTCCTAGAATGGGCCTAAAATAGAATTGGACATAAAACAAAAAAGACTCAACAAATTCAATGATTTGCACAATTGTAAAGCAAGGTGGCTCAATCATATGCAAATAAATTCAAGCAAATTTCAATAAAATTTAACACTCCTTTGAATTGTTTAATAATTTTGAGGTGCACTAAATAGTTTTTTGTACTCTTTTTACTTGTTTTTAGCACTTTTTACTAACTCTTTTTTTGACTTATTTTACTCTTTTGATTTCTTTTCTTCTTCTTCTTTTTTTTTGAAACAATTTTGTTACACCTCTTAACACATTTTGTAGCAAATATAGTAAGGAGTTTAAGAATTATAAATGCTTGAACAAGAATAATAAATTAGCCACAAAAATTTGATGTAAAAGTGCAAACCAAAGAACACAAAGCAACTTAAAATGAGCTAGTAATTTTAGGTGATTATAACATGACACCAAGTAAGAGTTTTTTTGGGTTTAGGTAAGCTTGATTGGTCAAGTTTTCAGCCCAAATATGTGACCCAAAATGCTCAACCAGCCAGCACAAAGAAAATCACCACAATAAACTAGCACAAAAATAAGCTACTCACACAAAATGAAGAAATGGACTCTAAGAAAGAATTGAGCAATTTATTTTTTTTGAAAAATTTTTGAAACATGCTATGATCTAAAGCATGTGGGACTCTAGGAATAGACACAAGAGGATATGCTCAATTCCAAGAGAGAAACACATTTTTTATGGTAAAAATAAAAAGGCAAAACTATGTAGAATTAAGAGATAATAAAAGGGCTACAACATGACCAACTAAGACACAACTTGGAATATTAAAAACTGAAATTAAATGACTCAAAATAACCAGCAATATATGCCCAAAATAGAGAACAAGGGGCTGGAAAAACAGAAAAATAGGTGCAGGAAAATAGAATTAAAAACTCAAATAAGAAGAACAACGTGTATCCAAAGATCAAGACCACAATGTGTGGCTTCCTTCACAAATTTTGTGAAGTCATTACAATGACCATCTTAGGATTTGCACAAGAATAAGGAAAAAAATAAAAAGCTGGGCAGAAAATTAAAGAAACAATCCTAAAGGAAACATATAAAGATTCAATGGAAAAGAACAAGATAAATTGAATCTAGAAAGCAACAAAAACTAGGAAATAAATTGCATAAAATGAAAACTACAAAAACATAAACTAACAAGAGATAAAAGGAATTAAATGACAAGAATCAAAAGGCTGGAAAAAATAAAGGAAACGACAAGAACACTAAGAAGAAAAGCTGGAAACAATTAAAGAAAATTAAGACTAGAAAAGAACCTCATGGAGTTGGCTCTGATACCAAATGATGCAAAAAAAAATTTGCACTCCCCTTGATCTTCTCCTTGAGGTTCCAAGTACCATGAAATGGATAATGGAGGGGAAAGAAAATGGAGGTGGGACGCAACTCTCAAAGAGAGATAAGCCAAAGTATTTAGGTTTGCCACAGGAGAAGGAAAGGAAGCCTTGATAAAAACCAACTAGGAAGAGGTTCCTCAAGAGAGAGGATCCTCAAGACTTTTTACTAAGAATGTGCTCACAAAGAGACTATTTTCATTCAAATTCAAGGGTGAAATTTACAATGAGGGGGAATGAGTATATATAGCCCCAAGGGAGAGCTTGGACACACTTTTCTAGGCAATGTGGGACTTAAGTGAAGCACCTAAGTTCACTCCCATGGGTGCAATTAGCATATCCGAAATTGAATGGGCTAGCTCAAAATCATGTCTTGACTTATGCACCCATTCTAAGCTTACTCCTCCTTTTTAACTAAAGACACTTATACCTTCTAAACTAAAAAGAATATGGTCGAATATACATGGCCTTAAAGGAATTAAAAATATGCTCCTATTTAGCTAACTAAAATAAAATATTTATAAGCTAAAAATCAAGACTATGGCTTCCAAACTTCGGTGAGCTTTCATCCATGCCATGCCTTCCTTGAATCCTCCAAGCCATGATGCATGCTAGGTGGGATTGCATCACTATCTCCAATAATCTTCATGTTAAATAATACATCACACACATTTATAAAGCACATACCAAACATCTAATTCATTATCTCTCACTTCAGACATTATTCTGAGGATCTTACCATTGAAACAAAAGTAAATATGTTAATAATCCAATATCCAAAGATAAACCAAATCCAACAGTTCAACTAACGCAAAGATGCTCAAACCAAAATCTACAACAAGTATAATTAAGATTTTAAAAATACAGTTGTTACTCTAAGTTCATTATCTCTCACTACCTATGTTATTTAGATGATCCAACCACTTAAAATAAATATTAATATCTAAAGAATCTACTACCCAAAAATAAATCAAATCCAACGGTTAAACTATTCTAGATACACTCAAGACAAAATACGGTATCGTATAAGATGCTAAAAAAATAACTGTTATTCTTAACTGCATTATGTCACGCCGGACATTATTTTGACGATTCCACCATTGAAAATAAAGACTAACATCTTAAGAACCTATTATAAAAAAAATTAAGCAAAATCTAACAATTGAGCAATTGTATACCGGTGGTACTAGATTTCATTCCTAACTACAGCTAGAATGACTACTTCTTAGGCACTGTTGACTCATATCATTAATCACACTATCTCAAATAATGTTCATGTTAAATAATACATCACACACATTTATCAATCACACACCACACATCTAATCCATTATCTCTGACTTCGGACATTATTTTGAGGATCTTACCGTTGAAACAAAAGTAAATATGTTAAGAATTGACTATGCAATGATAAACCAAATCCAACAGTTCAACTAATCCAAAGGCGCTAAAAACGTAATCTACTATAGGTATAATTAAGATTCTGAAAATAGAGTTCTTACTTTGAGTTCATTATCTCTCACTACGTACGTTATTTTGAATGATCCCGCTGTTCAAAATAAATATTAATATATAAAGAATCTACTACCGAAAAATAAACCAAATCCAACAGTTAAACTATTCTATAGACACTCAATAAAAAATACAGTATAGTATAAGATGCTAAAAAAATAACTGTTATTCTAACTCCATTATGTCACTCCAGACATTATTTGGATGATCCCACCATTGAAAATAGAGACTAACATCTTAAGAACCTACTATAAAAAATTAAACAAAATCTAACCGTTAAAGAATTGTATAGGGGTTGTACTAAAAATTTGATTCCTAATAGAAACTAGAATATCACCCTCTTAGGAACTATTGACTCGTATCATCAATCACACTATCTCAAATAATGTTGATGTTAAAAAAACACATCACACACAATTACAAATCACACAGCAAACATATGCTCCATTATCTCTCACATCGGACATTATTTTGAGGAACCTACCGTTGAAACAAAAGTAAATATGTTAAGAACCTACTATCCAAAGATAAACCAAATCCAACAGTTCAACTAATGCAAAGGCGCTCAAAACGACATAATTAAGATTCTAAAAATACAGTTCTTACTCTGACTTAATTATCTCTCACTACATACATTATTTAGATGATCCCAACGTTGAAAGTCAATATTAATATCTAAAGAGTCTACTACCCGAAAATAAACCAAATGCAACGGTTAAACTATTTTACAAACACTCAAGACAATATATTGTATAGTATAAGATACTAAAAAAATAACTGTTATTCTAACTCCATTATGTTAGTCCAGACATTAGTTTGACGATCCCACCATTTCAAATAGAGACTAACATCTTAAGAACCTACTATAAAAAATTAAACAAAATCTAACTGTTGAACAATTGTATAGCGGTGGTACTAAATTTCATTCCTAACTACAGCTAGAATGACTCCCTCTTAGGAACTGTTGACTCATATCATCAACCACACTATCTCAAATAATGTTCATGTTAAATAACACATCACACACAAAATTATAAATCACACACCAAACATCTAATCCATTATATCTCACTTCGGACATTATTTTTAGGATCTTACCGTTGAATAAAAATAATATGTTAAGAACCTACTATCCAAAATAAACCAAATCTGATATGATT
Source organism: Psophocarpus tetragonolobus (assembly GCA_037954015.1). Taxonomy (NCBI): domain Eukaryota; kingdom Viridiplantae; phylum Streptophyta; class Magnoliopsida; order Fabales; family Fabaceae; genus Psophocarpus; species Psophocarpus tetragonolobus. The sequence continues at coordinate 53,092,134 of CM075692.1, forward strand.
TCCCTTAGCTTGGTCAGAATCATTTAGGCCCCCTAGGAAATTGGCTTTCTGACTCTTAAAAAAATTAGATAAGAAGATTATGGAATTAAGCGCACAAAATGTAGAATTGAAACAAAATTAAAAAAAAATGAAGCAATAATAAAACAAAATGTAGCAAAAACAATTGAACTGAATAAGTGCAGATTGGATGAGAAAAAGTAAAATGGAATTTCCATATTAGTTCAGTTTAGGCGTGAGAATTGAAAGAGAAAGGGAAAAATTTTGGTGAAAGACGTCACACTTCCAAGGATGGAAGATAAGCCCAGAGATTGGACACACAAAGGGTGGTTAACCTTTGATAAATCTCTAATTCTTGGATTACTAAGAATCCAGGAGAAAGCTCTCACAGAACTTGGCAAATTGCAAAATAAAAGTCTGATTCTATTCCTTAAGAGTCATGCACAGCCTATAAAAAGGCTTTTCCAATCCAGTGAAAGTTACAAAGAAATTCTCCTAATTAAACCAAATTATTACACTTAAAACTAGAAATGTAACTGCCCAAAATTAAATAACACTCAGCCCAATAATTGTAATTAAGGGGTAAACTCAGCCAATAAATAAAAAAAGGCTTTTATTTGCATAAAAAAAAGTCTGACCGTCTAAATTCTTGACTTTTATTTGTGACAAACTACCCTTCCATTAAGACCACGCATTGAATTAATTTTGGTTCTATGTCCTTCACTTTAGTTACAACCTCCAAAATACTTGTTGCCACTCCTTGTAAAGCCTCTTTTACTTTCCTAGCTCTTGCTCTTGTCATAGGAGCCCCAAGTCCTTCAAGCACTTTGTTGTCTTTGTTTTTAGGTGCATTCTCATCATTCCCTCCCTCTTGAAGAGGATTTGTCCTCAAATCTAATGCTTCTTCTTCTTCTGTAGTAAAAGGAGACAAATTAGATACATTAAAAGTTGCACTTATATTATACTCACCAGGCAAATCAATTTTGTAGGCGTTGTCATTGATCCTCTCCAACACTTGGAAAGGACCGTCCCCTCTTGGTTGTAGTTTGGACTTCCTTTGTTCAGGGAATCTCTCTTTTCTCATGTGTACCCAAACCGAATCACCAGGTTCAAATACAATTCGCCTTCTTCCATTATTAGCTTGTTCGGTATAGCTCTCAATTTTCTTTTCAATTTGAACTTTTACATGCTCATGCAACTTTATCACATAGTCAGCCTTAGCCTGTGCATCTGTATGCTTATAAATAGAAATGTTAGGCATAGGCAATAAGTCAAGTGGTGTCAGAGGGTTAAATCCATACACAATTTGAAATGGTGAACAATTAGTTGTACTATGGACAGCTCTATTGTATGCAAATTCCGCATTAGGCAAATATTCTTCCCAAGACTTAATATTTTTCTTTAAAACAGTTCTAAGCAAAGTGCCTAAAGTCCTATTTACTACCTCAGTTTGTCCATCAGTTTGTGGGCGACAAGTAGTAGAAAAAAAGTAATTTAGTACCAAGCTTACCCCACAATGTTTTCCAAAAATGACTTAGGAATTTGGTGTCTCTATCACTTACAATGCTCCTAGGCAACCCATGGAGTCTCACCACTTCCCTGAAAAATAAGTCAACTACATGGCAAGCATCATCAACCTTTTCACAAGGTATAAAATGTGCCATTTTTGAGAACCTGTCAACAACCACAAAAATAGAATCCTTGCCATTCTTTGTTCTAGGCAAGCCCAAAACAAAGTCCATTGATATATCAATCCAAGAAAAATCAGGAATAGGCAAAGGAGTATATAAACCATGGAGCATCACTCTTGATTTTGCCCTTTTACAAACAATGCAACGCTCACAATATTTATGCACATCACGTTTCATATGGGGCTAATAGAAATGCTCATGCAATGTTTCCAAAGTATTTTGTACCCCAAAATGTCCCATTAAGCAACCCTCATGTGCCTTTCTTACCAACAAATCCCTTACTGAACACTTAGGCACACACAATTGTTTCTCTTTGAACAAATAACCATTATGCCTATAGTATCCTTAACAAACCTCCTATAGAAACTAGCTAAACCATGAAATCCCCTCACCTCACTCACAGACTTAGGTGTCGACCATTCTTGGATGGCCTTAACCTTTCCCTCATCTACTTGTACTCCCTTAGCACTAATAACAAATCCAAGAAATACCACATGATCAGTACAAAAGGTGCATTTTTCCAAATTGGCATACAATTGTTCTTTTCTAAGCACATTCAAAACAGATTGCAAATGCTCAACATGCAAATCAAGACTAGTGCTATAGATAAGAATATCATCAAAGTACACCACAACAAACTTGCCTATAAACTCTCTTAAAATATGGTTCATCAATCTCATGAAAGTACTAGGTGCATTAGTCAAACCAAATGGCATAACCATCCACTTATACAAACCATATTTTGTTTTAAATGCAGTTTTCCATTCATCACCTTCTCTAGTCCTAATCTGATTATAGCCACTTTTCAAGTCAATTTTTGAGAACACACATGCACCATACAATTCATCAAGAAGATCATCTAACCTGGGAATAGGATGCCTATACTTGATGGTGATGTTGTTTATGGCTCTACAATCAGAACAATCCTCCATGAGCCATCCTTTTTGGGCACTAGAATCACTGGTACAACACACTGACTCATACTATCTCTCACCTAACCTTTGCTCATGAGTTCAACCACTTGCCTTTCAATCTCCTTAGTTTCTTGTGGGTTGCTCCTGTATGCTAGCCGATTGGGTAATGATGCTCCTAGAATGAGATCAATGTGATGCTCAATTCCCCTCAAAGGTGGCAATCTACTAGGTACACTTGCTGGAAAAACATCTTGGAAATTCTGCAAAAGAGGTTTAACACAAGAAGGTAATTCAAAGTTTTCAAAAGGGTTAGCATGCAAAAGCTAACTTGTACAATACAACAAATATAGGGGCTATCTTGCACAAAGCAGCCTCTTAACTTCCTTCTTTTTTGCTAAACATTTGTGTTTTCCCTCTAGGGCTTCACTCTTTTTCTTCTCAGGTGTTTCACTCTTTTTCCTCTCAAGTGTTTCACTCGTTGTTTGCTTTTCTTTTCTCTCAAGAGAAATCTTTTCTCTCATTTTAATTTGATCCTCACACACCTTTCTAGGACTCAAAGGCTTTTTAGTACAACTTTCTTATCATGATACACAAAGGAAATTTTATTAGTAAAGCCATCATGGACAGCTTTAGTGTCATACTGCCATGACCTCCCCAAAAGAACATGGCTGGCCTCCATTGGAACTACATCACACAATACTTTGTCTTGGTACTTTCCAATGGAAAAAGTCACTTCAACTTGCTGTTTTACTTGTACTTCTTCTCCTTCGCTAAGCCATTGAAGCTTGTATGGCCTAGGATGTGGTTTGGTGTCCAAATTCAGTTTTGACACTAATCTTGCACTCACCACATTTGTGCAGCTCTCTCCATCAATAATCACCAAACATATCTTCCCATTGATTGAACATCTTATATGGAAAATGTTCTCCCTTTGGGATGCATCCATGGCTTTTATTTGACTTCCAAGCATCCTCCTAATCATATACAACTCTCCTTCATTAGCCTTCAATTCTCCATCACTCTCCTCTTCTTCTCCACTGCTAGCTTTTGATTGGCTTGTGTATTCCCCATTATCTTTGAGAAGAACAATCTTCTTTGTGGGACACTCATAGGCATAATGACCCATGCCCAATCACTTGAAAAACTTCACTTCTCTAGTCTTTTTAGAAGGATGTTCAAGTTGCTTTTGAGGTGCTTTTCAATGGTTAGAAAGTGCTGCATTGCTCGAGGAGGCAACACCCTCTTTCTTAACTCTATCCTTCCAATTTGAAAGATTATACCCAATAGAACTTCTTCTTGTTGTACTCTTTCATTTTATTTGTTTTTCAACTTGAATAGCCTTATGTAAAAGGTCCTCCATCTCCACAAACTCCTGCAACTCAACAACATCTCTAATGTCATGATTTAAACCACTAAGGAAGCGAGCCATAGTTAGCTCAGGATCTTCTTCAATTTGGGCTTGGATGATTAGCATCTCCATCTCCTTATAATACTCTTCCACTCCCTTGCTTCCTTGAGACAATTTCTGAAGTTTTAATTTTATATCCCTATGGAAGCTAGAAGGTATATACCGCCTCCTCATGATCCTCTTCATTTCAGCCTAAGTGTTCACCCTACGCTCCTCATCTCTAATCCTCTCCCTTTGCAACTTATTCCACCAAATGAGTGCATAATCAGAAAATTCAGTAACTGCAAGTCTCACCTTTTGCTCCTCACTATAATTGTTGCAAGAGAACATATGCTCAATTTTTAACTCCCACTCCAAGTATGCCTCAGGATCACTCCCACCCTTGAAAGAAGGCACATTCAACTTCACTACTTCTATTCTTCCTTCATTTCTATTTGGCCTTCCTCCTCCTCCTTGTTGGGTTCTATTCTCCAATTGGTCCAACCTCTCATGGAATTCATCCTGTTGTTGCTTCATCAACCTTTCCAAGTGTTGAGTAAGGGCTGTGATTTGCAACTGAATTTCATTGTTGGGGTTTGTTTCTGCCATTGACAACAAACAAATCAAAGGTAATAAGAAAACAATATATTTTCTGTTTGAGAAACCTTACCCACTCAAGTGTTTGTGGACAATTAGGCTTTTACTCTAATGAACTCTCTTGCCTTTTTCCCCTCTATATTTCTCCTTGAGTTATTATCATGCCAAGAAGAGAAAACACAAAGAAATTCACCAATCTGTGTGCAGCCAATTTAAACGCAAGAAAAGCTAACAAAAAATGACTCAATTGATGCCAAAAAGAAAGAATCAAATACTAGAACAACAAGCAAATTTTTTTTTGACACAACAAGGAAATGAAATGGCTCAAAAATGAAACTGATAGGTGCATCAAAATTATACCAAAGCTGGGTGCACAATTAAACACGATATGCAGCCACAAAGACACTATTTATTTGCACAAAATTGATACAACAAAGTTACAAACAAACTCAGAATTTGGATGCAACAAAGGAAAGGGTTTTGACTTGAAATCAAACAAATAAGGTGCAGAGAGAAAAAAAAAGAAGTTTTAGGGTTTGAAAATTGCAGCAATTCTTCCTTCAACCAACAACAATATTACCTTAAGAATGAGATTAAAAATTTCTAATAGCATGAACCATTTAGCCACTATAATTTCAATTCATTTTGCATGCATTCTTTCACTTATATATATATATATATATATATATATATATATATATAGTTTTTTTTTAAAACTTTCAGAATTCTTTTTTTTTTCTCTTTTTTTCGTTTTCAGAATTCACAAAAGCCTAACTTTTGCAATGGTTCAGCCAAAGAAGACAAATAAGGTAATATCAATGTGTTATAAGAATTAAGGAAGGATATTACCACAAAGCGCAGCCTTGCAATTCCTAGAACCAAAGCTCTAATACCAGATGATATGATTCCCCTTAGCTTGTTCAAAATCATTTAGGACCCCTAGGAAATAGGCTCTCTAACTCTTAACAAAATTAGATAAGAAGATTATGGAATTAAGCGCACAAAATGTAGAATTGAAACAAAATTAAAGAAAAATGAAACAATAATAAAACAAAACGTAGCAAGAACAATTGAACTGAATAAGTGCAGATTGGATGAGAAAAAGTAAAATGGAATTTCCATATTAGTTCAGTTTAGGCGTGAGAATTGAGAAAGAAAGGGACAAATTTTGGTGAAAGGCATCACACTTCAAAGGATGGAAGATAAGCCTAGAGATTGCACACATAAAGGGTGGTTAACCTTTGATAAATCTCTAATTCTTGGATTACTAAGAACCCAGGAGAAAGCTCTCACAAAACTTGGCAAATTGCAAAATAAAAGTCTGATTCTATTCCTTAAGAGTCATGCACAGCCTATAAAAAGGCTTTTCCAATCCAGTGAAAGTTACAAAGAAATTCTCCTAATTAAACCAAAATTATTATACTTAAAACTAGAAATGTAACTGCCCAAAATTAAATAACACTCAGCCCAATAATTGTAATTAAGGGGTTGCACTAATAATGTTAATTAAACTTAGCCAATAAACAAAAAAGGCTTTTATTTGTATAATAATTCAGCCACTATCCAGCAAGTCTAACCGTCAAAATTCTTGACTTTTATTTTTGACAAACTACCTTTCCATTAAGACCATGCACTGAATTAATTTTGGCTCTATGTCCTTCACTTTAGGTACAGCCTCCAAAATACTTGCTACCACTCCTTGTAAATCCTCTTTTATTTTCCTACCTCTTGCTCTTGTCATAGGAGCCCTAAGTCCTTCAAGCACCTTGTTGTCTTTGTTTTTAGGTGCATTCTCATCAAAATCCAATAGTTCAAATAATGCAAAGACGAAACGAAATCTACTACAGGTATAATTAAGACTCTAAAAATACTGTTCTTACTCTGTGTTCGTTATCTCTCACTAGGTACGTTATTCAGATGATCCAACTGTTGAAAATAAATATTAATATCTAAAGAATCTACTACCCAAAAATAAACCAAATACAATAGTTAAACTATTCTACAGACACTCAAGACAAAATACGGTATCGTATAAGATGCTAAAAAAATATTCTAACTCCATTATCTCACTCCGGACGTTAGTTTGACGATCCCACCATTGAAAATAGATACTAACATCTTAAGAACCTACTATTAAAAATTAAACAAAATCTAACGGTTGAATAATTGTATAGCGGTGGTACTAAATTTCATTCCTAACTACAGCTAGAATGACTCCCTTTTAGGAACTATTGACTCATATCATCAATCACACTATCTCAAATAATGTTCATGTTAAATATGACATCACACACATTATAAATCACATACCAAACATCTAATTAATTATCTCTCACTTCGGACATTATTTTGAGGATCTTACCGTTGAAACAAAAGTAAATATGTTAAGAATCTAATATCCAAAGATAAACCAAATCCAACAGTTCAACTAATGCAAAGACGCTCAAACCGAAATCTACTACAGGTATAATTAAGGTTCTAAAAATATAGTTCTTACTCTGAGTTCATTATCTCTTACTAGGAACGTTATTTAAATGATCCCACCATTCAAGATAAATATTAGTATCTAAAGAATCTATGACCCAAAAATAAACCAAATCCAATGGTTAAACTATTCTATAGACACCCAAGACAAAATACGATATAGTATAAGATGCCAAAAAAGTAAATGCTATTCTAACTCCACTGTGTCACTCCGGACATTATTTTGACGATCCCGCCATTGAAAATTGAGACTAATATCTCAAGAACCTAATATAAAAAATTAAACAAAATCTAGCAGTTCAAAAATTATAGGTGGTACTAAATTTCATTCCTAATTGTAGCTAGAATGACTCCCTCTTAAGAAATGTTAGCTCAAATCATCAATCACACTATCTCAAATAATATTCATGTTAAATATAACACATCACACACATTTATAAATAGCACTCCAAACATCTAATCCATTATCTCTCAATTCAGATAGTATTTTGAGGATCTTACCGTTGAAGCAAAAGTAAACATGCTAAAAACCTACTATCCAAAGATAAACCAAATCCAACAATTCAACTAATTCAAAGACGCTCAAAACAAAATCTACTACAGGTAGAATTAAGATTGTAAAAATGCAGTTCATACTCTGAGTTTATTATCTCTTACTATGTACGTTATTTAGATGATCCCACCGTTGAAAATCAATATTAATATATAAAAAAAATCTACTACCACAAAATAAACCAATTCTAATGGTTAAACTACTCTATAGACACTCAAGACAAAATACGGTATAGTATAAGATGCTAAAAAATTAACTGTTATTCTAACTCCATTATGTCACTCCGGACATTATTTTAACGATCCCACCATTGAAAATAGAGACTATTATCCTAATAACCTAATATAAAAAATTAAACAAAATCTAATAGGTGAATAATTGTACAGTGGTGGTACTAAATTTCAATGCTAACTGCAGCTAGAATGACTCGCTCTTAGGAATCATCGACTCATATCATGAATCAAACTATCTCGAATAATGTTCATGTTAAATAATAAATCACACACATTTATAAATCACATACCAAAAATCTAATCCATTATCTCTCATTTCGGACATTATTTTGAGGATCTTACTGATGAAATGAAAGTAAATATGTTAAGAACCTACTACCTAAAGACCAAGAAAATCCAACAGTTCAACTAATGAAAAGACGCTCAAACCGAAATGTACTACAAGTATAATTAAGATTAAAAAAATACAATTTTAACTCTGAGTTCATTATCTCTCACTACGTACGTTATTTAAATGATCCCACCGTTCCAAATAAATATTAATATCTAAAGAATGTACTACCTAAAAATAAACCAAATCCAGCGGATAAACTATTCTATTACACTCCAGACAAAATACGGTATCGTATAAGATGCTAAAAAAATAACTATGCAATATGTCACTCCGAACATTATTTTGACAATCCCACCATTGAAAATAGAGACTAACATCATAAGAATCTTTATAAAAAATTAAAAAAATTCTAACGATTGAAGAATTGTATAGCGGTGGTACTAAATTTCATTCCTCACTACAGCTAGAATGACTCCCTCTTAGGAACTGTTGACTCATATCATCAATCACACTATCTCAAATAATGTTCATGTTAAATAAGACATCACACACATTATAAATCACATACCAAACATCTAATCCATCATCTCTCACTTTGGACATTATTTTGAGGATCTTACCGTTCAAACAAATGTAAATATGTTAAGAATCTAATATTCAAAGATTAACCAAATCCAACAGTTCAACTAACGCAAAGATGCTCAAAACAAAATCTACTATAGGTATAAATAAGATTCTAAAAATGCAGTTCTTACTTTAAGTTCATTATATCTAACTACGTACATTATTTAGATGATCCCACCATTGAAAATCAATATTAATATCTAAAGAATCTACTCCCCAAAAATAAACCAAAATCCAACGGTTAAACTATTCTACAGACACTGAAGACAAAATATAGTATTGTACAAGATGCTAAAAAAATAACTATTATTCTCACTCCTTTATGTCACTACAAACATTAGTTTGACGATACCACCATTGAAAATAGAGACTGACATCTGAAGAACTTACTATAAAAATTTAAACAAAATCTAACGATTGAACAATTGTATAACGATGGTAGTAAATTTCATTCCTAACTGCAGCTAGAATGACTCCCTCTTAGGAACAAAAGAAAATAAGTTAAGAACCTACTATCAAAAGATGCACCAAATCCAATAGTTCAACTAATGCAAAGACGCGCAAAACAAAATCTACTACAAGTAAGATTCTAAAATTAAACTTCATACTCCGAGTTCATTATATCTCACTACGTACATTATTTAGATGATCCCACCGTTGAAAATAAATGTTAATATCTGAGGAATCTGCTACCTAAAAATAAACCAAATCGAACGGTTAAACTAATCTATAGACACTCACAACAAAATACGGTATCATGTAAGATGCTAAAAAAATAACTGTTATTCTCACTCTATTATGTTGCTCCGGACATTACTTTGACCATCCCACCATTGAACATAGAGACTAAGATATTAAGAACCTACTATAAAAAATTAAACAAAATCTAACGATTGAACAATTGTATGGTGGTGATACTAAATTTTATTCCTAACTCCAGCTCTTAGGCACTGTTGACTCATATCATCAATCACACTAGCTCGAATAATGTTCATGTTAAATAATACATCACACAAATTTGTAAATCACACACAAAACATCTAATCTATTATCTCTGACTTCGGACATTATTTTGAGGATCTTATAGTTCAAACAAAAGTAAATATGCTAAGAACCTAAATCCAAAGATAAACGAAATCCAACAATTCAACTAATGGAAAGACGCACAAACCGAAACTACTACAGGTATAATTAAGATTCTAAAAATAGAATTCTTGCTCTGAGTTCATTAGCTGTCACTACGTATGTTGTTTAGATGATGCCACCGTTGTAAATAAATATTAATATCCAAAGAATCTACTAGCCAAAAATAAACCAAATCCAATGGTTAAACTAATTTATGGACACTCGAGACAAAATTTGGTATCGTGTAAGATGATAAAAAATTAACTGTTATTCGAACTCCATTATGTCACTCCGGACATTCTTTTGACGATCCCAACATTAAAAATACAGACTAACATCTTAAGAACCTATTACAAAAAATTAAACAAAAGCTAACGGTTGAACAATTGTATGGCGGTGGTACTAAATTTCATTCCTAACTATAGTTGGAATGACTCCCTCTTAGGCACTGTTGACTCATATCATCCATCACACTATCTTGAATAACATTCATGTTAAATAATACATGACACACATTTATAAATCACACGCCAAACATCTAATCCATTATCTGATACATGCTCCCCAAGCAAGGGCCCTATCACTAGGGCCATGGCTAGGAGAATAGAAGAAGACATGGCTAGAGTAGAGGCAGGAAGATCTCACCTCCACATGACCATTGAGTTATACAAGCCATGACTTATTTACTTGTAATTTTTTCTTTCAGGAACCTAGGATTTTATTTTGGACATGTATTAGTCCATTTAATTTTCTAGGAGGTGTCTTAGTAATAAGAAGGGGTAAGATTAGCTTTTGGGCCTTTATTTAGGAAATAAGGGGTAGTTTGATAACTACACCCTCTTTTTCTAAATAAAACCCAAAACTAATAAAGGAGGGGATTGATTGGACTTTGGGCTTCAATCCTCCTCCCTTGGATGACTCCTTTTAATCCTAGCTCTTCCTTTCCTTCTTGACTTGTCCAAGAGGTTAGCTCCCTCTATAAAAAGGTGCTCCTTCACACTCTTGTATTTTTTACACTTTATTGAATGGAAAAAGCTTGAGTTAGCCAAAATTCTCTTAGTGTCAACCCTTCTCCCTTTGAGAATTCCTTAGGTTTTTATCAAGGGTTCCATCCCTTATGGAAAACTTTCCCTCTTAGGCATATCTTACCTTAAGTGGCGCCTCAAACCACCTCATTTCTTACCTCTCCACAAACCATTTCACCAAAGAAGAAAACCTCTAGAAAAAAGATCAAGGGAGGCATGCATCATTTGGTATCTAGAGCATTGGTTCTAGAGGTCTAAACTCCCTTCCTACCTCATTTATTTTTTCTTTCCATTTTCTATTTTATTTTATCTTTAATTTTTGCAATTTTTTCTAGCTTTCCATTGTTGTTTATCATTTCCATTTATGTCTTGAGTTTATTGTTTTGAGTTATAGTTTATTTGTGCCATTTATTTTTTGCTTGATGCAATTTATATTGTTCTTTTCTTTGCATCTACGTCTCTCCCATATTCATTAATTTCCGCTTAAGCTTTGAGTTGGGTGCTTTCTTGCTTGAATTTTGGTTTTGAGAATTTCTTGCTAAAAATCCATGCCGTTGTGGTGAATTCCACAACCTTGTGGTCAAGAAATTTAGACCAAATTCTTGTGTTTCCTTGCACCTAGTTGCCTTGTTTTTGCCTTATTTTTAGCTTTTATTTTTCACTTTTATACTCTTTTGTAGTTGTCTATAAGTCATGTTTATAGTTTCCCATTTTGTCTATTAATTCCTTTCAAGTTTAGCCTCTTTTGTTTTTACAAAAAATCTTTTGAAGCTTCTTAAATTGAGCAACATAGAGGGTCATACCTCAAGTCTAAGTCTCTTTAGAGGTTCATGTGCTTTTAGTTTCAAGCATATTCTTAAAAAAAAAATTCCAAAAATAGTTGCTCAATTCCCTTTGTCTTTATTTTCCTTATACACGTAATTAGTAGCTCATTTGTATGGTAAAAGTAGTTCTTGTTTGTGGTGCTTTCACTTAAGCTATAAGTTTGGTATTTTTGTTGAACAAATTACTAAAAACTTAACAAAGCTCGAGTCCAGTGGCACACCAAACTACTAAACCATTAACACATCTATAGCTACTTTGCATTTTGAAGTTATTTCTAGTAGTACCTAAATTGTTGCTTTTAATTTTCTTTATTGTTCCAAGCGCATAAGTCTTTGTTATTAAGCACTAAATTCACAATCAAGTTAGGTGCATCTAGTAAATATTAAAAAAAAAATAGAAAACAAAGTCTAAAAAAAATACAAAAAAAAAACGAAGGATTCAAAAAAAAAAAAAAGAGAACAAACAAAAGAAATGAAAGTTTGAAAAAATTCTTTTGATGTGCCTAATATAAAATTAGCAAGTGCTTCAACTTTGAACTTGGAACCTTAAAAGAAATTTTATTACTTTTGGTACACTAGAACTTGACATTTATGCCTTGCTACTCTTTAATCTAGTGCCCTTCTTAGGTATTCCATTGTATGCTCTGTTTCTTTTGTTTACCTTTTAGTTGTTGCTTGTCTTTTAAATCATCTTTCTAGTTTGTCTTATATACTCTTACCATTTGGTTAAGTGTCCTTTTGATTATGTTATCTTTTATTGCTTTTTGAGTTTCTATTCGCACCTCCCCTTGCTACTTTTGGTTTCTTTGGTTTGTGTGTTAGTGCCACTTTTGTGGAAAAGCTTGAAGAAGGAGCTTACCACAAGGGTATCATATTTTGGAAGGTTGGACTAAGAGCCTAAGGGATCACCTCAAAAGGAAACACACCTAGCCATGAGGACTTTGATTTGAGGGAGCATTTGAAGAATCATTTTTTGAAGACTTTACTTTTTCTTTAATTTGGGTGTATTAATTTTGTAGTTGGGAGTTTGAGTGCCCTTAAGTCCCTCCCTTTGGTTGTAATAAGATTTAGTCAATTTTTTAGTTTCTCGAAAATTAGGTGAAGAAGGAAGTGGTACACTTCCTTCAACACCTTAGGAGCTCACTTTAGATCCCTTCTCTTTTGAATTTTTGCTTTAAAATTCTTGCTTTATTTTTCTTGTTCAAGCTATTTTAGGTAAGAAAACACAAAAAGATAGGAGTGTTTGTTTGAAAAAAAGTTTTTTGGCCTACCTTAAGTCTCTTAGCATCCAAGCACAATGACATCACACACTCACTCTAGTGCTCGTGATAGCCAATCATCAAACAAGAGTGTAAACCAAAGAAGAGTTTCTAAGGATTACACTCTAGAAAACTTGAACATGGATTTTAGAGAGTGGATGGCAAAAGAGCAAGAAAGGAGAGAAGAAAAAAGGAGAGAAAAGGAAGTCAAGGAGAAAAGAAAAGCAAAAGAAAGAGAAGAAGAAAAAAGAAAGCATGGGAATGGTGAGAATTACAAATGAAAGGGATAGTCTTAGGTTCCCCATCTAGACATACCCATAGGAGTGAAAGTGAGGAAGAATACTACAATCATCCTAGGAGAAACTTCCATTCATCCATGCATAATAATGGGGCCCCTCCAAGGGAGCCCAAAATTGATCTCCCCCCATTTCATGGGAAGGAAGATGTGGAAGCCTACCTTGATTAGGAAATCAAGGTAGAACAACTCTTCACTTGCCATGAGGTAAGAGAAGAAAGAAAGGTTCCAATGGCAACGCTTAGCTTCCAAGGGCATGCCATGCATTGGTGGGTTGGGTTAACCAATGAGATAATCCGCACCAATATGCCTTCCATAAGATATTGGAATGATCTTAGAACTGCTCTAAGAAGAAGGCATATTCCCTCTTGGTATGAAAGAGATATTTTGGATAGACTCCAAACACTAAGGCAAACCAACCTTAGTATAGAAGAGTATAGACAAAAGATGGAACTTCTTATCTTGAGGGTGGGTATCATTGAGGAACCCAAGGCCACTATGGCAAGGTATTTGTGTGGGTTGAGCCCCAAAATTCGCGATAAGGTGGAACTCTTCTCATACAATTCCCTTGAAGAGTTAGTTCAACTTTGCATCAAGGTGGAAAATCAACTTAGAACGAAAACTTTTAAAAAGGATAACCAACTTTATGTAAAGAGGGACCAACCTAAAGGGAACTCTTTCAAGAGTTACCCCAAAGGGGAACATCCCAAGCACTTCAAAGAGCATAAAACATCACATGTAGAGAGAAAAACCCCTACTACTAACTCTCACGCGAAAGTTAGTAGTATCAAATGCTTTAAATGTCTTTGGAGAGGCCACATTGCCTCTCAATGCCCTACTAAGAGAAACATCATCATGAGGGCCCAATATGTTTATAGTAGTGAGTCTAGATCACACTCCTCTAGTGAGAGCGAAGGAGAAGGGGTTCATGCATACCAATCTGATTGTTATGAAATCGCTTAAGCATGTGAGGGAGACCTCTTGATGACAAGAAGGCTTCTTAGAAGCCAACCTTTGAAAATGTCCTCATCTAAAAGGGAGAACATATTCCACACTCACTGTAAGGTGAATGACAAAATATGTTCTCTCATTGTGGATAGTGGGTCATGCTGCAATTGCTGTAGCTCAAGGTTGGTGGAAAAGCTATCCTTAACCTCACTTCCCCACCCTAAGCCTTACAAGCTTCAATGGCTCAATGAGCAAGGGGAAATGGAGGTCAATGAGCAAGTCAAGGTTCCAATTTCCATTGGGTCTTATAAAGATGAGATCCTGTGTGACATAGTCCTAATGGAAGTCGGCCATACCTTACTAGTAAGACCATGGCAATTTGATAAGAAAGCCCTACACCATGGTCATTCCAATAACATCATCCTCACTCATAAGGATAAGCGCATTAAGTTGTGTCCTTTAACACCTTTTCAAGTGGCAAAGGACCAACTCATCATGAAACATAAGAGAGATGACGAGAAAAAAAAAGCAAAGCTTTACCCTTAAAGCTTGAAAGGGGTAAGGAGGTTGAGTTGGAAGTTGGTGACCCTTCCAAGAAAGTCATTAGTAAAGGGAGTTTATTTGCGACAAAGTTGGATTTAAAGGAAGCCCCCTTAACTAGCAGACCTTTCTATCTCCTCCTTTGCAAAGAGGCATCCCCCATTTCTTCCCCCTCCATTTTTTTCCTTCTAGTTCTAGCACTGTCATAGAACTTGGACATGAGAACCTACATCAAGAGGTTAAAGAGCTTTTAAAGGAGTTTGGTGATATATTCCCTAATGAAGTTCCCAAAGGACTTCCTCCAATTAGGGGTATAGAACACCAAATAGACTTGGTACCTGGGGCTAGCCTGCCTAATAGGCCTGCTTATAGGACTAATCCCATGGAGACCAAGGAGATTGAATCTCAAGTCCAAGAATTATTGGAGAAGGGTTGGGTTCAAGAGAGCCTAAGCCCTTGTGTTGTGCCAGTCTTGTTGGTGCCTAAGAAGAATGGCCAATGGAGGATGTGCATTGATTGTCGAGCAATCAATAACATCACCATCAAATATAGGCACCCTATCCTTAGGCTTGATGACATGTTTGATGAATTGCATGGGGCCCAATTATTTTCAAAAATTGATCTTAAGAGTGGTTATCACCAAATCCGCATCAAGGAAGGTGATGAGTGGAAAACCGCTTTTAAGACCAAGTTTGGGCTTTATGAGTGGTTGGTAATTCCCTTTGGGCTTACCAATGCCCCAAGCACCTTCATGAGGCTTATGAATCATGTTCTTAGGGATTGCTTAGGAAAATTTTGTGTAGTTTATTTTGATGATATTTTAGTATATAGCAAGAGCCTAGATAAGCATGTAGGTCATCTTAGGTGCGTCTTTTGCATCCTTAGGTCACACCAACTCTATGGAAACCTTGAAAAGTGTAATTTTTGGGTAGAGAGTGTGGTGTTTTTAGGTTTTGTAGTCAATAAAGATGGGGTTCATATGGACCTCGACAAAATCAAAGCCATCCAAGAATGGCCCACCCCAAAAGGTGTGACTGAGATCAAGAGCTTTCATGGTCTCACGAGTTTCTATAGGCGCTTTGTGCCTAATTTCTCCACACCTTTCTCACCAATCGATGATTTGGTGAAGAAGGAGGTTCCCTTCCTTTGGGGTTCTAAACAACAAAAAGCCTTCAAGCTTATTAAAGAAAAACTAACCCATGCCCCTGTTCTAGCTCTACCTAACTTTTCAAAAACTTTTGAGCTAGAGTGTTATGCATCGGGTGTTGGAATAGGTGTTGTGTTATTGCAAGGCAGCCACCCTGTGGCTTATTTTAGTGAAAAACTAAATGGTGTCGCGCCTCAATTACCCCACCTATGACAAAGAGTTTTACTCCTTAATAAGGGCTCTTCAAACTTGGGAACATTACCTTATTCGCAAGGAGTTTGTCATTCATAGTGACCATGAGTCACTAAAATATTTGAAGGGTCAACGTAGGCTCAACAAGAGCCATGCAAAGTGGGTTGAGTTTTTGGAAACTTTTCCCTATATAATCAAATACAAGAAAGGGAAAAACAATGTAGTGGTCGATACCCTATCTAGAAGACATACTCTTCTTGCCACTTTGAGCTCCCAAATCTTAGGATTTGATTATATTAAGGACCAATATGCTTCTGACCAAGAGTTTGGCCCCATTTTTGCCACCTCCTTGTCCAAACCTACTGATGGGTTTCATGTGAGTGAGGGGTACTTATTCAAAGAAAGTAAACTTTGTGTACCCCAAGGATCTCTTAGAAAATTGCTTGTGAGAGAGAGCCATGAGGGTGCCCTCATGGGGCATTTTGGAATAAACAAAACTTTGCTCATTTTAAAAGAAAATTTTCATTGGTCCCATATGAAAAGAGATGTCCAAAGACATTTCTCTAGATGGATAGCTTGTTCACTCCGAACATTATTTTGACGATCCCATCATTGAAAATAAAGACTAACATCTTAAGAACCTACTATAATAAATTATACAAAATCTAACGGTTGAACCATTGTCTAGCGGTCATACTAAATTTTATTGCTAACTGCAGCTAGAATGACTCTGCTTAGGAACGATTGAGACATATTGATGTGATCTTTGATGATCACGTGCCCAAAGGATCCTTTCTAAGGTCACTTGGAAGGGAAATGGATTTATGGAGAGGAAAGCAATGGGGTGAGGCGCCACAAATACTAGGTTTGATAAGCCAAAGGGGAGAGGCCACAAGGGAGGGGTCCCTTGATAACTCTTAGAAGCTCTCACAAAGGAGAAAGGGGGACATTCAAAGGTAAGAACCTCACAACCAATATGGTCTCTAAGATTAAATTCAAGTGTAAAAAATACAAGTGAGGGAGGAGCTCTTATTTATAGAGGTAGCTAACCTCTTGAACAAGATAACCTAAAAAAGAAGGGCTAGGATTAAAAGGAGAGATCTAAGGGAGGAGGATTGAGAAACAATTCCCTCCTTAGATCATCAAGCTTGGTGCCCAAGTTTCTCAAACCAAGGGCCAAGATTCCTTCTTATTAGCTTAGGGGGGTTATGTAGGAAAAGAAGGGTGTAGATATCAAGGCTACCCCTTATTTCCTTCATAAAGACCCAAAAAGCTAAATCCACCCTCTAAACTCCTAAGACACCTCCTAAAAATAAAAAATGGACTAAATACATGTCCCAAATTAAATTCTTAATGCTCCTCAAAATTAAAATAAAGGAAATTACATTTTATTAACTAAAGTCCCTAGCCTAGTATCTTCACTCTCCATAGGAGGTGAAGTCTTCCTTTGTCTGCAAGGGCTAGGTCTTCTTCAATCCTTCTAGCCATGGCCCTAGTGATAGGTCTTTGGCTAGGCATGGTCACAACCCCCTAAGCTAATAAGAAGGAATCTTGGCCCTTGGCTTGAGAAACTTGGGCACCAGGTTTGATGATCTAAAGAGGGAATTGTTTCTCAATCCTCCTCCCTTAGATCTCTCTTTTTAATCCTAGCCCTTCTTTTTTAGGTTATCTTGTTCCAGAGGTTAGCTACCTCTATAAATAGGAGCTCCTCCCCTCACTTGTATTTTTTACACTTGAATTTAATCCTAGAGACCATATTGGTTGTGAGGTTCTTACCTTTAAGTGTCCCCCTTTCTCCTTTGTGAGAGCTTCTAAGAGTTATCAAAGGACTCCTCCCTTGTGGCCTTTCCCCTTTGGCTTATCAAACCTAGTATTTGTGACGCCTCACCCCATTCCTTTCCTCTCCATAAATCCCTTTCCCTTCCAAGTGACCTTAGAAAGGATCCTTTGGCACGTGATCAACAAAGATCACATCAAGTGGTATCTAGAGCCACTTTCTAAAGGTCACGTTCTTTGTAAATTTTTTTTGCTTTGTTGTTTATCTCTTTGATCTCTTTATTTTAAAGTCCTTCATTTTTTGTCATCTCTATTTCCTTTATTGTCTAGTAGTATAGCTTTTTATTCTTTCTATTATATGCGCTTTTGTTTTCTATCTACACGCCTATGTTCCATTTAATTTGATGCGATTTTATTTATCCCTTTCTTTGCATCTTATTTCCATGTTCAAGTTGCTTAATTTTCCCTTGGTTTTTTATGTTACAGTGTGCCTAAGAAGTTGTGACCATTAAACCCACATGGTTGAGGATTTTTCCACACCATTGTGGTGATCAACTTTGGCCACTTTGTTGTGCCTTTTGTTTTGAGTCTCTTGCTGAAATTTTTGCTCTATTTTTAGGTGTGTTATTTTTTTTTAATCTTGTGTTTTGTCAAATACTAGTCATGTTAGTTTCCTATTTTGTCTCATTTAAATTCCATAGGTTTTAGCCTCTTAAAATTTTTACAAAAAAACCTTCAAAAACATTTTGAATTGAGCTCCTAAGAGGTGAACCTCTTGTTGAGTCTCTTAAGTCTTTTATGCTTTTAGTTCAAGCATATTAATCTCTTTGTTGTTCTTAAATATTTGCTCAATTCAATCTTTATATGTTTCTTGTTTTATGTTGAATTATTAGTAGCCTTCCACTTGGTTTACCTTCACTATTGGTGCCTCTTTATGGAATTTTAGCTTGGGTGAATTGTGTTAGTAATTTGAGAAATTAATTTACTTCAAAATCAGCCCTAAATCATTCCTTAAGCACCATTAGTTCAGTGGTATTTGGAACTACTAAGTTGTTTTGCCTTTAGTTGCATGCATTGCTTGAAAATTGTGTGACCTTACTTTGTGCTTATTCACTCAAGCATTATTATTTCAAGCATCCTCATTAAAATTTCATTTCAACAAGCTATTAGGTGCAGCAAAATAGAAGCTCTCACAAAGGAGAAAGGGGGACACTCAAAGGTAAGAAACTTACAACCAATATGGTCTCTAGGATTAAATTCAAGTGTAAAAAATACAAGTGAGGGGGGGAGCTCCTATTTATAGAGGTAACTATCCTCTTGAACAAGATAACCTAAAAAAGAAGGGCTAGGATTAAAAGGAGAGATCTAAGGGAGGAGGATTGAGAAACAATTCCCTCCTTAGATCATCAAACTTGGTGCCTAAATTTCTCAAACCAAGGGCCAAGATTCCTTCTTATTAGCTTAGGGGGTTATGTAGGAAAAAAGGGGTGTAGATATCATTGCTACCCCTTATTTCCTTCATAAAGACCCAAAAAGCTAAATCCACCCTCTAAATTCCTAAGACACCTCCTAAAATAAAAAATGGACTAAATACATGTCCCAAATTAAATTCCTAATGCTCCTCAAAATTAAAATAAAGGAAAATTACATTTTATTAACTAAAGTCCCTAGCCTAATATCTTCACTCTCCACAGGAGGTGAAGTCTTCCTTTGTCTACTAGGGCTAGTTCTTCTTCAATCCTTCTAGCCATGGCCCTAGTGATAGGTCCTTGGCAGGGCTTGGTCACATCATATTCCATAGACACTCAAGACAAAATACAGTATCATATAAGATGTTAAAAATATAACTGTTATTCTAACTTCATTATGTCACTCCATACATTATTCTGACGATCCCACCATTGAAAATAGAGACTAATATCTTAAGAACCTAATATAAAAAATTAAGCAAAATCTAACGGTTGAACAATTGTATAGCGGTGATGCTAAATTTCATTACTAATTGCAGTAAGAATGACTCCCTCTTAGGAACTGTTGACTGATATCATCAATCACACAATCTCACATAATGTCTTTGTTAAATAACACATCACACACATTTAAAAATCACACACCAAACATCTAATCCATTATCTCTCACTTCAGACATTATTTTGAGGATCTTACCGTTGAAACCAAAGTAAATATATTAAGAATCTACTATCCAAAGATAAACCAAATCCAACAGTTCAAATAATGCAAAGACACTAAAAACGAAATCCACTACAGTTATAATTAAAATTCTAAAAGTACAGTTCTTACTCTGAGTTCATTATCTCTCACTATGTACGTTCTTTAGATGATCCCACCGTTGAAAATCAATATTAATATCTAAAGAATGTACTATAAAAAAATAAAGCAAATACAAAGGTTAAACTATTCTATAGACACTCAAAACAACATACAGTATCGTATAAGATGCTAAAAAATAACTGTTATTCTAACTCTATTATGTCAGTCCAGACATTCTTTTGACGATCCCACCATTTAAAATACACACTAACATCTGAAGAACCTATTATTAAAAATTAAACAAAATCAAATGGTTGAAGAATTGCATAGTCGTGGTACTAAATTTCATTCCTAACTACAGCTTGAATGACTCCCTCTTAGGCACTTTTGACTCATATCATCAATCACACTATCTCAAATAATGTTCATGTTAGATAATAGATGACACACATTTATAAATCTATAATTAAGATCCTAAAACTACAGTTCTTACTCTGAGTTCATTATCTCTCACTACGTACATTATTTAGATCCCACCGTTGAATATATAGATTAACATCTTAAGAACTTACTGTCACAAACCAAACAAAATCTAACGGTTGAACAATTGTATAGCGGTGGTACTAAATTTCTTTACTAACTGCAGCTAGAATGACTCATTCTTAGGCATCGTTGACTCATATCATGAATCACACTATCTCAAATCATGCTCATGTTAAATGATACATCACACACATTTATAAATCATACACAAAATCTTAATGTATAAATGCTCAAAACGAAATCTACTACAGGTATAATAAAGATCCTAAAGCTACACTTCTTACTCTGACTTCATTATCTCTCAGTATGTACATTATTTAGATAATCCGACCATTGAAAATAAATATTATTATCTTAAGAATCTACTACCCAAAAATAACCCAAATCGAAGGCTAAAGTATTACATAGACACTAAGACAAAATACGGTATTGTATAAGATGCGAAAAATATAATTGTTGTTTTTACTCGATTATGTCTCTCTGGATATTATTTCGACGATCACACCATTGAAAATAAAGATTGAACTATTGTATAGCGGTGGTACTAAATTTCATTACCAACTGCAGCTAGAATGACTCACTCTTAGGCACCGTTGACACATATCATGAATCATACTATCTCAAATCATGTTCATGTTAAATGATAGATCACAGACATTTATAAATCATACACAGAATCTTAATGTATCGACGCTCAAAACGAAATCTCCTATAGGTATAATCAGATCCTAGAGCTACACTTCTTACTCTAACTTCATTATCTCTCTCTATGTACATTATTTAGATAATCCCACAGTTAAAAATAAATATTACTATCTGAAGAAGCTACTACCCAAAAATAACCTAAATCCAACGGGTAAACTATTCCATAGAGACTCAAGACAAAATACAGTACATATAAGATGCTAGAAATATAATTATTGTTCTAACTCCATTATGTCACTTCGGACATTATTTCGACGATCCCAGCATTGAAAATAAATGATTAAAATCTTAAGAACCTACAAGAAGAAAATAAACAAAATCTAAAGGTTGAACAATTGTATAGAGGTGGTACTAAATTTCAATCCTAACTGTAGCTAGAATGACTCCTTCTAAAACGCCGTTGACTCATATAATCAATGGCACTATCTCAAATCATGTTGAAGTTAAATAATACATCACACACATTTATAAATCATACACCAAACATCTAATCCATTATCTATCACTTCGTACATTATTTTGAGGATCTTACCGTTGAAAAAAAATAAATATGTTAAGAACCTGCTATCCAAAGATAAACCAAATCCAACAGTTCAACAAATGTATAGAGGCTCAAAACGAAATCTGTTACAGGTATAATTAAGATCCTGAAACTACTGTTCTGACTCTAAGTTCATTATCACTCACTACATATATTATTTAGATAATCCCATTATTGAAAATAAATATTACTATCTTAAGAATCTACTACCAAAAAATAAACTAACTCCAATGGCTAAACTATTCCGTTGACACTCAAGACAAAATACGATATCGTATAAGATACTAAAAATATAATTCTTGTTCTAACTTCATTATGTCACTCCGGATATTATTTCTATCCCACCATTGAATATGAAGATTAACATCTTAAGAACCTACTAGAAAAAAATAAACAAAATCAAAAGGTTGAACAATTGTATAGCAGTGGTAGTAAATCACACTATATCAAATGCTGTTAAAGTTCAATAATACATCACACACATTTTTAAATCATACACGAAACATCTAATCCATTACATCTCACTTCGCACATTATTTTGAGGATCCTACCATTGAAACAAAAATAAATATGTTAAGAACATACAATCCAAACATAAACCAAATCCAACAGTTCCACAAATGTATAGAAGCTCAAAACAAAATCTGCAACAAGTATAATTAAGATCCTAAAACTACAGTTCTTACTCTGAGTTCATTATCTCTCACTACATACATTATTTAGATAATCCCACCTTGAAAATAAATATTACTATCTTAAGAATCTACTACCAAAAAATAAACCAAATCCAGCGGCTAAACTATTCCGTCGATACTGAAGACAAAACACGATATCGTATAAGATGCTAAAAATATAATTGTTGTTCTAACTCAATTATGTTACTCTGGACATTATTTTCATGATCCGAGCATTGAAAGTAAAGATTAACATCTTAAGAACCCACTGAAAAAGGTAAACAAAATCTAAAGGTTGAACAATTGTATAGAGGTGGTACTAAATTTCAATCCTAACTGTAGCTAGAACGACTCCCTCTCAGACACCGTTGACCCACATAATCAATCATACTATCTCAAATAATGTTGAAGTTAAATAATACATCACACACGTTTATAAATCATACACCAAACATGTAATCCATTATCTCTCACTACGGACATTATTTTGAGGATCTTACCGTTGAAACAAAAATAAATATGATAAGCACCTGCTATCCAAAGATAAACCAAATCCAACAGTTCAACTAATGTATAGATGCTCAAAACGAAATCTGCTACAGGTATAATTAAGATCCTAAAACTACAGTTCTTACTCCAACTTCATTATTTCTTACTCCATGCATTGTTTTCATAATCCCACTGTTGAAAATAAATAATACTATCTTAAGAATCTACTACCCAAAAATAAACCACATCCAACGGCTAAACTATTCTATAGGCACTCAAGACAAAATACGGTATTGTAGAATATGGTAAAAATATAACTATTGTTCTAACTTCATTATGTCACTCTGAACATTATTTCGACTATCCCACAATTGAAAATAAAGATTTACTTGTTAAGAACCTACTAGAAAAAAATAAACAAAATCTAACGGTTAACCAATCGTATAGCGGTGGTATTAAATTGCATTCCTAACTATAGCTAGAATGACTCCCTCTTAGGCACCATTGACTCATATAATAAATCACACTATCTGAAATGATGTTAAAGTTAAATAAGACATCACACACATTTATCAATCATATACCAAACAACCAATCCATTATCTCGCACTTGAAACTTCATTGAGAGGATCTTACTGTTGAAACAAAAATAAATATGTTAAGAACCTAATATCCAAAGATAAACCAAATCCAACAGTTCAACTAATGTATAGACGCTTAAAACGAAATCCGCTACTGGTATAATTAAGATCCTAAAACCACAGTTCTTACTATGAATTCATTATCTCTCAATCCGTACATTATTTTGATAATCCTACCGTTGACAATAAATATTACTATCTTAAGAATCTACTACCCAAAAATAAACCAAATTCAATGGCTAAACTATTCTATAGACACTCAAGAAAAATACGGTATTGTATAAGATGGTAAGAATATAACTGTTGTTCTAACTTCATTATGTCACTCCTGACATGATTTCGACGATGGCAGAATTGAAAATTAAGATTAACCACTTAAGAACCTACTAGAAAAAAATAAACAAAATCTAACGGTTGAACAGTTGTATAACAGTAGTAGTAAATGTCATTCCTAACTATAGCTAGAATGACTCCCTCTTAGCTACCATTGAGTCATATAATCAATCACACTATGTCAAATGATGTTGAAGTTAAATAATACATCACACACATTTATAAATCATACACCAAACATCTAATGCATTATCTCTCACGTTGGACGTTATTTTGAGGATCTTACTGTTGAAACAAAAATAAATATGTTAAGAACCTAGTACCCAAAGATAAACCCAGTCCAACAGTTCAACTAATGTGTAGATGCTCAAAACGAAATCGCTACAGTTATAATTAAGAGCCTAAAACTACAGTTCTTACTCTCAATTCATTATCTCTTACTATGTACATTATTTTGATAATCCCACCATTGAAAATAAATATTACTATCTTAAGAATCTACTACCGAAAATAAACCAAATCCAACGGCTAAACTATTCCATAGAGACTCAAGACAAAATATGGTATCGTATAAGATGGTAAAAGTATAATTGTTGTTCTAACTTCATTATGTCACTACAGACATTATTTCGACGGTCCCACAGTTGAAAATGAAGATTAATATCTTAAGAACCTACTAGAAAAAAATAAAATAAAATCTAACGGTGGAGCAACTGTAGAGCGGTGGTATTAAATTTCATTCCTAACTGTAGCTAGAATGACTCCTTCTTAGGCACCATTGACTCATATAATCAATCACACTATCTCGAATGATGTTGAAGTTAAATGATACATCACACACATTTATAAATCATACACGAAGCATCTAATCGATTATCTCTAACTACGAACTTTATTTTGAGGATCTTACCGTTGAAACAAATATAAATATGCGAAGAACCTACTATCCAAAGATAACCAAATCCAACAGTTCAACTAATGCATAGACGTTGAAAACCAAATCTACTATAGGTATAATTAAGATCATAAAACTACAGTTCTTACTCTGAGTTCATTATCTCTCACTATGTACATCATTTTGATAATCCCACTGTTGAAAAAAAATATTGCTATCTTAAGAATCTACTACCCAAAAATAAACCAAATCCAACAACTAAACTATTCCATAGTCACTCAAGGCAAAATATAGTATCGTATAAGATGGTAAAAATATAATTGTTGTTATAACTTCATTGTGTCACTCCTGACATTATCTTGACGATCCCACCATTGAAGTAAAGATTAACATCTTAAGAACCTACTAGAAAAAAATAAACAAAATCTAACGGTTGAACAATTGTATAGCGATGGTACTAAAATTAATTCCTAATTACTGCTAGAATGACTCCCACTTAGGCATTGTTGACTCATATCATTAATCACACTATCTAAAATCATGTTCATGTTAAATAATACATTACACGCATTTATAAATCATACGCAGAACATCTAATCCATTATCTCTCACTTCGGACATTATTTTGAGGATCTTACTGTTGAAACCAAAATAAATATGTTAAGAACCTAATATCCAAGGATAAACCAAATCCAATAGTTAAGCTAATGTATAGACGCTCAAAACAACATCTGCTACAGGTATATTTAAGATCCTAAAACTATAGTTCTTACTCTGAGTTCATTATCTCTCAGTATGTACATTATTCAGATAATCCCACCGTTGAAAATACATACTACTATCTTAGGAATCTACTACCCAAAAATAAACAAAAGACAACGGTGAAACTATTCTAAAGAGAGTCAAGACAAAACACGGTATCGTACAAGATGCTAAAAATATAATTGTTCTTCTAACTCCATTATACTTCGGACATTATTTCGAAGATACCACCACTGAAAATAAAGATTAACCTCTTAAGAACTTATTGTAACAAAATAAACAAAATCTAACGGTTTAATAATTGTATAGCAGTGGTACTAAATTTAATTTTAACTACAGCTATAATGACTCCCTCTTAGGCACCGTTGACTCATATCATCAATCACACTATTTCAAATCATTTTCATGTTAAATAATATATCACGCACATTTATAATGATACACAGAACATCTAATTCATTATCTCTCACTTCGGACATTATTTTGAGGATCTTACCATTGAAACAAAAATAAATATGTTAAGAACCTACTATCCAAAAATAAACCCAATCCAACAGTTCAATTAATGTACAGACGATCAAAACGAAATCTGCTAAAGGTGTAAGTTAGATCCTAAAGCTACAGTTGTTACTCTGAGTTCATTATCTCTCACCACGTACATTATTTAGATAATCCCACGGTTGAAAATAAATATTACTATCTTAAGAATCTACTACCCAAAAATAAACCAAATACCACAGCTAAACTATTGTGTAGACACTCAAGACAAAATACGGTATCATAGGAGATGCTAAAAATATAATTGTTGTTCTAAATCCATTATGTCACTCCGGAAATTTTTTTGACGATCTCACTACTTAAAATAAAGATTAACATCTTAAGAACCTACTAGAAACAAATAAACAAAATCTAACGGTTGAAGAATTGTATAGCGATGGTACTAAATTTCATTCCTAACTGCAGCTAGATTGACTCCCTCTTAGAAACCGTTGACTCATATCATCAATCATACTATCTCAAATAATGTTCATGTTAAATAATACATCACAGAGATTTATAAGCCAAAGAAAGAACATCTTCCATACAAGATGTAAAGTAAATGACAAAGTATGTTCTCTCCTTGTTGATAGTGGCTCATGTTGTAACTATTGTATCTCTAGGTTGGTTGAAAAGCTAGCCTTGACTACCATGCCCCATCCCAAACCTTACAAATTGCAATGGCTCAATGAGTAAGGGGAGATGGTAGTAAATGAACAAGTTATGGTTCCAATGTCCATAGGATCTTATAATGATGAGATTCTTTGTGACATAGTTCCTATGGAGGCTGGCCATATCCTATTGGGGAGACCATGGCAATTTGACAAGAAAGCCATTCATCATGGCCACTCCAACCAAATAATCCTCACCCATAATGAAAAGTGCTTCAAATTATATCCTTTGTCACCTTCTCAAGTGGCTGAGGATCAATTTGGGATGAAAAAGAAAAGAGTTGAGGAAAAACAAAAACAAAAAAAAACACAACAAGCTTCACCCTTAAAGCTTGAAAAGGGTAAAGAGAGAGAGTCGGAAGGTGATGCTCCTTCCAAAGGGAATATTAGTAAAAAGAGCCTATTTGCTACCAAACGTGATTTAAAAGAAGCTCCCTTGACTAACAAGCCCTTTTATCTCCTCTTTTGCAAAGAGGCATCAAATCCTTCTCCCATTCTGCATTCTTCTGCTGAGAGCACTACCACAGCCCATGCACATGAGCACCCTTCCTCAAGGGGTTCAAGATATTTTAAAAGAATTTGATGATATATTCCCTAATGAGGTTCCGAAAGGACTTCCTCCGATTAGGAGTATAGAACATCAAATTGATTTGGTGCCTGGCGTAAGTCTACCTAATAGACCTGCCTATAGGACCAACCCCATGGAGACCCAAGAGATTGAGTCTCAAGTGAATGAGCTGTTGGAGAAGGGTTGGGTTCAAAAGAGCCTAAGCCCTTGTGTTGTGCCAGTTTTGTTGGTGCCCAAGAAGAATGGCCAATGGAGGATGTGTGTTGATTGTCATGCAATCAACAACATCACCATCAAATATAGGCACCCAATCCCTCGTCTTGATGACATGTTGGATGAATTGCATGGGGCAAAAATATTTTCAAAAAATAGATCTTAGAAGTGGTTACCACCAAATAAGGATCAAAGAGGGTGATGAGTGGAAAACTACTTTTAAGACTAAATTTGGTCTTTATGAGTGGTTGGTTATGCCCTTTGGGCTAACCAATGCCCCAAGCTCATTCACGCGCTTAATGAATCATGTACTAAGGGATTGCCTTGGTAAATTTTGTGTAGTTTACTTTGATGACATTTTAGTTTACTCTAGGAACCTAGATGATCATTTAGGACATCTAAGGCATGTTTTTTCTCTTCTTAGGAGTAATCATCTTTTTGGTAACTTAGAAAAATGCACCTTTTGTGTAGATAGTGTAGTTTTCCTAGGTTTTGTAGTTAGCACAAAAGGGGTCATGTTGACCCCGAAAAGATAATAGCAATTCAAGAATGGCCCACCACAAAGAGTGTGACAGAGATCAAAAGCTTTCATGGTCTCGCTGGATTTTATAGGCACTTGTGCCTAATTTCTCCACGCTCTTCACACCAATAAATGATTTGGTGAAAAAGGAATTTCCTTTCCTTTGTGGTGAGAAACAAGAGAAAGCCTTCCAGTGAAAAACTTTTGAACTTGAATGTGATGCCTCTGGTGTAGGTGTGGGAACTGTCCTGATTTTACAAGAGAAATTCTTTTGGCCCCATATGCATAGAGATGTCCATAGACATTGCTCTAGATGTATAACTTGCTTGCAAACAAAGTCTAAAGCAATGCCTCATGGACTATACACACCTTTACCTACTCCTTCTGCACCTTGGGAGGATATTAGCATGGATTTCATCCTTGGGCTCCCAAGAACTCAACGAGGTGCAGACTCCATATTTGTGGTGGTGGATCAATTTTCAAAAATGGTCCATTTTATTCCCTGCCACAAAGTGGATGATGCAAGCAACATCGCAAGACTTTTCTTTAAAGAGGTTGTCCAATTGCATGGCATACCCTCTTCAATAGTGTCTAATAGGGATGTGAAGTTCCTTAGCCATTTTTGGAAAACTCTTTGGGCTAAGCTGGGAACTAAACTTCTTTTTTCCACTACCTGTCACCCTCAAATTGATGGACAAACAGAAGTGGTGAATAGATCTTTATCCACTATGTTGAGGGCTCTCCTTAAAGGAAACCATAAGTCTTGGGATGAGTATCTTCCCCACGTTGAATATGCTTATAACCGGGTTCATAGAACCTCCAAGCATTCTCCATTTCAGGTGGTCTATGGCTTTAATCCTCGTACTCCTCTAGATCTTTTACACTCAAGGGGAGGAGATGATGTGACCATGCCTAGCCAAGGACCTAGCACTAGGGCCATGGCTAGAAGGATTGAAGAAGACTTAGCCCTTGCAGACAAAGGAAGACTTCACCTCCTGTGGAGAGTGAAGATATTAGGCTAGGGACTTTAGTTAATAAGATGTAATTTTCCTTTATTTCAATTTTGAGGAGCATTAGGAATTTAATTTGGGACATGTATTTAGTCCATTTTTATTTTAGGAGGTGTCTTAGGAATTTAAAGGGTGGATTTAGCTTTTTGGGTCTTTATGAAGGAATTAAGGGGTAGCCTTGACATCTACACCCCTCTTTTCCTACATAAATCCCCTAAGCTAATAAGAAGGAATCTTGGTCCTTGGTTTGAGAAACTTGGGCACCAAGGTTGATGATCTAAGGAGGGAATTGTTGCTCAATACTCCTCCCTTAGATCTTTCCTTTTAATCCTAGCCCTTCTTTTTTAGGTTATCTTGTTCAAGAGGTTAGCTACCTCTATAAATAGGAGCTCCTCCCCTCACTTGTATTTTTTACACTTGAATTTAATCCTACAAACCATATTGGTTGTCAGGTTCTTACCTTTGAGTGTCCCCCCTTCTCCTTTGTGAGAGCTTATAAGAATTATCAAGGGACCCCTCCCTTGTGGCCTCTCCCCTTTGGCTTATCAAACTTAGTATTTGTGGCGCCTCACCCCATTCCTTTCCTCTCCATAAATCCATTTCCCTTCCAACTGACCTTAAAAAGGATCCTTTGGGTACGTGATCATCAAAGATCACATCAGACTCTATCTTAGGCACCGTTGAGTCATATCATCAATCACACTATCTGAAATCATGTTAATGTAAAATAATACATCACACACATTTATAAATGATACAAAGAACAACTAATCCATTACCTCTCACTTCAGATATTATTTTCAGGATCGTACAGTTCAAACAAAAATAAATATGTTAAGAACATACTTTCCACACATAAACCAAATCCAACAGCTCAACTAATGTGTAAACGCTTAAAACAAAATTTGCTACAGGTATAATTAAGATTCTAAAATTTCCGTTCTTACTTTGAGTTCATTATCTCTCACTACATACATTATTTATATAATCCCACCATTGAAAATAAATATTACTATCTTAAGAATCTACTACCCAAAAATAAACCAACTCCACCGACTAAACTATTCTATTGACACTCAAGGCAAAATACGGTACCGTATAAGATACTAAAAATATAATTGGTGTTCTAAATTCATTATGTCACTCCGGACATTATTTCAACGATCCCACCATTGAAAATAAAGATTATCATCTTCAAAACCTACTAGAAAATAATAAACAAAATCTAACTGTTGAACAATTGGATTCAGCGGTGGTACTATATTTCATTCCTAACTGTAGCTAGAATGACTCCCTCTTAGGCAGCGTTGACTTATATAATCAATCACACTATTTCAAATCATGTTGAAGTTAAATAATACATCACACAAATTTATAAATCATACACCAAGCCTTTAATTTATTATCTCTAACTTTGGACGTTATTTTGAGGATCTTACCGTTGAAACTAAAAAAATATGTTAAGAACCTACTATCCAAAGATAAACCAAATCCAACAATTCAACTAATGTATCGACGCTCAAAACAAAATCTGCTACAGCTATAATTAAGATCCTAAAACTACTGTTTTTACTCTCAGTTCATTATCTCTCACTACATACAATATTTAGATAATCCCACCGTTGAAAATAAATATTACTGTCTTAAGAATCGACTACACAAAAATAACCCAAATCCAATACCTAAACTATTCCAAAGACAATCAAGAAAAAATACAGTATCATATAAGATGCTAAAAGTATAATTGTTGTTCTAACTTCATTATGTCACTACGGACATTATTTCGATGATCCCACCATTGAAAATAAAAGATTAACATCTTAAGAACCTACTAGAAAAAAATAAACAAAATCTATCAGTTGAACAATTCTATAGCAGTGGTACTAAATTTCATTCCAAACTGTAGCTAGAATGAGTCCCTCTTAGGCACCGTTGAGTCATATAATCAATCACATTATCTCAAATCATGTTGAAGTTATCTAATACATCACACACATTTATAAATCATACACCAAACATCTAATTCATTATCTCTCACTTCGAACATTATTTTCAGGATCTTACCGTTGAAACAAAACTAACTATGTTAAGAACCTACTATCGAAGGATAAACCAAATTCAAAATTCGACTAATGTATAGACGCTCAAAACAAAATCTACTACGGGTATAATTAACATCCTAAAACTGCAGTTCTTACTCTGAGTTCATTATTTCTCACTACATACATTATTTAGATAATCCCGATGATGAAAATAAATATTACTATCTTAAGAATCTACTACCCAAAAATAACCCAAATCCAACTGCAAAATTATTCGATAGACACTCAAGAAAAAATTGGGTATCGTATAAGATGCAAAAAATATAATTGTTGTTCTAACTCGATTATGTCACTCTGGATATTGTTTCGACGATCCCACCAATGAAAATAAGGATTAACATCTTATGAATGTACTAGAAAATAATAAACAAAATCTAACGGTTGAACAATTTTACAGCGGTGGTACTAAATTTCAGTCCTAACTGTAGCTAGAATGAGTCCCCCTAGGCACCGTTGACTCACATAATCAATCAATCACACTATCTTAAATCATGTTGTAGTTAAAAAATACATCACACACATTTATAAATCATAAACCAAACATCTAATCCATTATCTCTCACTTCGGACTTTGTTTTGAGGATTTTACCGTTGAAACGAAAATAAATATGTTAAGAGCCTACTATCCAAAGATAACCCAGATCCAACAGTTTGACTAATGTATAGACCCTCAAAACGAAATCCGCTACAGGTATAATTAAGATCCTAAAACGACAGTTCTTACTCTAAGTTCATTATCTCTGACTACGTACAATATTAGATAATCCCACCGTTGAAAATAAATATTACTATCTTAAAAATCTACTACACGAAAATAAACCACATCGACGGCTAAATTATTCTGTAGACACTCAAGAAAAATACGGTATCGTATAAGATGCTAAAAATATATTTGTTATTCTAACTCCATTATGTCACTCCGGACATTATTTCGACGGTTCCACAATTGAAAATAAAGATTAACCTCTTAAGAACCTACTAGAAAAAAATAAACAAAGTCTAACGATGTAACAATTGTATAGCGGTGGTACTAAATTTCATTCGTAATAGCAGCTAGAATGACTCTCTCTCAGACACCGTTGACTCATATCATCAATCATACTATCTCAAATGATTTTGAAGTTAAATAATACATCACAGACATTTATAAATCAAACACTAAACATCTAATCCATTATATCTTACTTCGGACATTATTTTGAGGATCTTACCATTGAAACAAAAATAAATATTAAGAACGTACGATCCAAACATAAACCAAATGCCACAGTTCAACAAATGTATCCACATTCAAAATGAAATTTGCCACACGTATCATTACGAACCTCAAAGTATAGTTGTTACTCTGAGTTAATGATTTCTCACTACGTACATTATTTAGATAATCCCACCGTTGAAAATAAATATTACCATCTTAAGAATCTACTACCAAAAAATAAACCAAATCCAATGGCTAAACGATTCTGTCGACACTCAAGACAAAATACAATATCGTATAAGATGCTAAATATATAATTGTTTTTCTAACTCCATTATGTCACTCCGGACATTTTTTCAATGATCCCAGCATTGAAAATAAAGATTAACATCTTAAGAAACTACTAGAAAAAAATAACCAAAATCTAAAGGTTGAACAATTGTATAGAGGTGGTACTAATTTTCAATTATAACTGTAGCTAGAATGACTCCCTCTCAGACATTGTTGACTCATATAATCAATCAGACTATCTCAAATCATGTTGAAGTTATATAATACATCACACACATTGATGCAATCCTACCTACCAAAGGCCTTCTCACTAGGGCAATGGCTAGGAGGATTGAAGAGGACTTGGCCCAGAAAGAGTCATCAAGACCCCAGCTCATGATGGAGATAGATATTTTAGGTTATAGTCCTTAATTTTCCTCGTGTAAATATTAATTAGCTTTTAATTCCCTTTTAGGCCATGTATTTCGGCCATTTATGCTAGTTTCTAGAGTTTAGGGTGTAATTAGCTTAGGAAGGGAGGTTAGGTTAGTAGAAGGCCTAATAACCCAAAGGAGTGTGGATCTCTTTCCACACCCCCTTGATTAGGCCGTGACACTCCCTAACTTAAGGCTAGGCACCACCTTTAGTGGGCCTAAGAGGGATTAGTGCTCCTAACCCTAATTAGGCCCAAGTCCCACATTGCCTAGTTTTGAGTGCGTTCCTCCCTCTTTGGGCTATAAATACACCTAGTCCCTCTTGTACAAGTCACACTTGATTGAATGAACTAAGACTCTTTTTGAGAAATTTATTCTGGAGTGTCTTTAAGAATCCTCTCTCTTGAGGAATCTCTCCCTTAAAGCTTTTATCAAGGGATCTCTCCCTTGTGGCAAGCAACATAAAAGTTTTGACTCATCTTTCTCCTTGAAAGTGGCATCAACCCTTTCCCATTTCTAACCTTTCCATCCTCCATTTTCTTAGAGGAAGGAACCTTGGTTGAAGAGATCAAGGAAGTACATCACACATTTATAAATCATACACCAAACATCTAATCCATTATCTCTCACTTTGGACATTATTTTGAGGATCTTACCATTGAAATAAAAATAAATATGTTAAGAACCTACTATCCAAAGATAAGGCAAATCTAACAACTCAACAAATGTATAGACGCTTAAAATGAAAACTGCCACAGGTATAATTAAGAACCTCAAACTATAGTTCTTACTCTGAGTTCATGATCTCTCACTACATACATTATTTAGATAATCCCACTGTTGAAAATAAATATTACTATCTTAAGAATCTACTACCAAAAAATAAACCAAATCCAACAGCTAAACGATTCCGTCGACACTCAAGACAAAATACAATATCGTATAAGATGCTAAAAATATAATTGTTTTTCTAACTCCATTATGTCACTTCAGACATTTTTTCGATGATCCCAGCATTGAAAATAAAGATTAACATCTTAAGAAACTACTAGAAAAAAATAACCAAAATCTAAAGGTTGAACAATTGTATAGAGGTGGTACTAATTTTCAATCATCACTGTAGCTAGAATGACTCCCTCTCAGACACCGTTGACTCATATAATCAATCACATTATCTCAAATCATGTTGAAGTTAAATAATACATCACACACATTGATATAATCCTACCTACCAAAGGCCTTCTCACTATGGCAATGGCTAGGAGGATTGAAGAAGATTTGGCCTGGAAAGACTCATCAAGACCCCAGCTCATGATGAAGATAGATATTTTAGGCCATAGTCCTTAATTTCCTTCTTGTAATATTAATTAGCTTTTAATTCCCTTTTAGGCCATGTATTTCGGCCATTTATGCTAGTTTCTAGCGTTTAGGGTGTAATTAGCTTAGGAAGGGAGGTGAGGTAAGTAGAAGGCCTAATAACCCAAAAGAGTGTGGATCTCTTTCCACACCCCCTTGATTAGGTCATGACACTCCCTAGCTTAAGGCTAAGCACCACTTTTAGTGGGCCTAAGAGGGATTAGTGCTCCTAACCCTAATTAGGTCCTAGTCCCACATTGCCTAGTTTTGAGTGCCTTACTCCCTCTTTGGCCTATAAATACACCTAGTCCCTCTTGTACAAGTCACACTTGATTGAATGAAGTAAGAATGTTTTTGAGAAATTTATTCTGGAGTGTCTTTGAGAATCCTCTCTCTTGAGGAATCTCTCCCTTAAAGCTTTTATCAAGGGATTTCTCCCTTGTGGCAGGCAACATAAAAGTTTTGACTCATCTTTCTCCTAGAAAGTGGCGTCAACCCTCTCTCATTTCTAACCTCTTCATCATCCATTTTCTTAGAGGAAGGAACCTTGGTTGAAGAGATCAAGGGAGTGCATCACACATTTATATATCATACACCAAAAATCTAATCCATTATCTCTCACTTCAGACATTATTTTGAGGATCTTACCATTGAAACAAAAATAAATATTTTAAGAACCTACTATCCAAAGATAAACCAACAGCTCAACTAATGTATAGACGCTCAAAACAACATCTGCTAGAGGTATAATTAAGATCCTAAAACTACAGTTCTTACTCTGAGTTCATTATCTCTCACTATGTACATTTTTTACATAATCCCACCGTTGAAAATAAATACTACTATCTCAAGAATCTACTACCCAAAAATAAAGCAAAGCCAACGGTGAAACTATTCTATAGACATTCATGACAAAATATAGTATTGTATAAGATGCTAAAAATATAATTGTTTTTCTAACTCAATTATGTCCCTCCAGACATTATTTCAGCGATCCCACCATTGAAGTAAAGATTAACATCTTAAGAACCTACTAGAAAAAAATAAACAAAATCTAACAGTTGAACAATTGTATAACGGTGATACTAAATTGCATTCCTAACTGTACCTAGAATGACTCCCTCTTAGGCATCGTTGACTCATGTTAAAACAAAAATAAATATGTTAAGAACATACTATCCAAACATAAACCAAATCCAACAGTTCAACAAATGCATAGACACTCAAAACGAAATCTGCTACAGGTATAATTAAGATCCTAAAACTACAGTTCTTACTCTGAGTTCATTGTCTGTCACTACGTACATTATTTAGACAATCCTACCAATGAAAATAAATATTACTATCTTAAGAATCTACTACCAAAAAATAAACCAAATCCAATGGCTAAACTATTCTATCAAGACTCAAGACAAAACACGATATCGTATAAGATGCTAAAAATATAATTGTTGTTGTAATTACATTATGATGTGATCCTCCCTAGCAAGGATAGAAGAGGACATGGCTAGAGTGGATGGAGGAAAACCTCACTCCTCATGCGAATTGTCATTATGCAATAGTTCTGTTGCTTTTACCCTTGTATTGTTCTTCCTTAAGTGGAGCGGTCTAGCTTTTCTTTTGGCCTTGTATTTGGGCACTTATTTTCGTAGGTTAAGGGCTAGGTGGTATGTGTAGTGGTTATGTGGAGTGAATTAAGTAATTGGGCCACTAAGGGGTATTGTTGGGTTATTTTATTAACCACACCCCTCTCTTCTAATTACCCTAATTAGTTAGCACATGAAGCATGGAGGAGACAAGGTAGGGCCCTTGTTCCCCCCTAATAGGCGCCGAGTTCATCTAATGGCCACATGGCATCCTACATGGCACTTAGTTAGTTCTAAGATCCATGATTTTAGGAGCATGTGCTAATTATTTGAATTTGACTCCTATTTGAATTTCCCTCCAAATTCCACACGGCCACCCCTCTCTCTTTTGCTATAAATATAACCCTCCACTCACTTGTATTGGCTACACTTGATATTGAATGAAATTGTGAAAGTTGTTTCTTCTTTGAGTGTTTTTATCAAGGGTTCCTTCCCTTGTAGCAAACACCTCCTTCTAGGCTTATCAAGTTCCTTGTAGTGCCTACCATCTCCTTTCTCCACTCTCAACCATCACTCCATCTTCTTTGTGGCCTTCCATTGAATGGATCTTGGGGAGAAGAGCATCACATTATGTCACTCCAGACAATATTTTGACGATCACATCTTAAGAACCTACTAGAAAAAAATAAACAAAATCTAAAGGTTGAACAATTGTATAGAAGTGCTAGTAAATTTCAATCCTAACTCTAGCTAGAATGACTCCCTCTCAGACACCGTTGACTCATATAATCAATAACACTATCTCAAATGATGTTGAAGTTAAATAATACATCACACACATTTATAAATAATACACCAAACATCTAATCTATTATCTCTTACTTCGGACATTATTTTGAGGATCTTACCGTTGAAACAAAATAAATATGTTAAGAACGTACTATCCAAACATAAACCAAATGCCACAGTTCAACAAATGTATAGATCCTCAAAATGAAATCTGCTACAGGTATAATTAAGATCCTAAAACTACAGTTCTTACTCTGAGTTCATTGTCTCTCACTACGTACATTATTTAGATAATCCCACCGTTGAAAATAAATATTACTACGTTAAGAATCTACTACCAAAAAATAAACCAAATCCAACAGCCAAACGATTCTGTCGACACTCAAGGAAAATACGATATCGTATATGATGCTAAAAATATAATTGTTGTTCTAACTCCAATATGTCACTTCGGACATTATTTCGACGATCCTAGCATTAAAAATAAACATTAACATCTTAACAATGTACTAGAAAAAAATAAAAAAAAATCTAAAGGCTGAACAATTGTATAGAGGGGCTAGTAAATTTAAATCCTAACTCTAGCCAAAATGACTCCCTATCAGACACCATTGACTCATATAATAAATTACACTATCTCAAATGATGTTGAAGTTAAATAATACATCACACACATTTATAAATCATACACCAAACATCTAATCCATTATATCTTACTTCAGACATTATTTTTAGGATCTTACCGTTGAAACAAAAATAAATATGTTAAGAACGTACTATCCAAACATAAACCAAATGCAATGGTTCAAGAAATGTATAGACGCTCAAAACGAAATCTACTATAGGTATAATTAAGATCCTAAAAATACAGTTCTTACTTCGAGTTCGTTATCTCTCACTACGTACATTATTTTGATAATCTCACCATTGAAAATAAATATTATTATCTTAAGAATCTACTACCAAAAACTAAACCAAATACAACTGCTAAACTATTCCATACAAGTTCAACAGAAAATACGGTATTGTACATGATGGTAAAAAAATAACTGTTGTTCTAACCTCATTATGTCACTCCGGACTTTATTTCGACAATCTCACAATTGAAAATAAAGATTAACATCTTAAGAACCTACTAGAAAAAAATAAACAAAATCTAACGGTTGAACAATTGTATGGTGGTGGTATTAAATTTCATTCCTAACTGTAGCTAGAATGACTCCCTCTTAGGCACCGTTGACTCATATAATCAAACAAACTATCTCAAATGATGTTGAAGTTAAATAATACATCACACACATTTATAAATCATACACCAAACATCTAATCCATTATCTCTTACTTCAAACTTTATTTTGAGGATCTTACCGTTGAAACAAAAATAAATATGTTAAGAACCTTCTACCCAAAGATAAACCAAATCCAACAGTTCAACTAATGTATAGACGCTCAAAACGAAATCTGCTACAGGTATAATTAAGATCCTAAAACTATAGTTGTTACTCTGAGTTCATTATCTCTCACTCCATACCTAATTTTCATAATCCCACCTTTGAAAATAAATACTACTATCTTAAGAATCTACTACCCAAAAATAAAGCAAATCCAACGGCTAAACTATTCAATAGACACTCAAGACAAAATACAGTATCGTATAAGATGAGAAAAAATAACTGTTGTTCTACCTTTATTATGTTACTTCGGACATTATTTCGACAATTGCAGAATTGAAAATAAAGATTAACAACTTAAGAACCTACTAGAAAAAAATAAACAAAATCTAACGATTGAACAATTGTATAATGGTGGTACGAAATTTAATTCCTAACTATAGCTAGAATGACTCGCTCTTAGGCACCATTGACTAAAATAATCAATCACACTATCTCAAATGATGCGGAAGTTAAATAATACTTCATACATTTATAAATCATACACCAAACATCTAATCCATTATCTCTCACTTCGGACGTTATTTTTGAGAATCTTATCGTTGAAACAAAAATAAATATGTTAAGAACCTACTATCCAATGATAAACCTAATCCAACAGTTCAACTAATGTATAGACGCTGAAAACGAAATCGCTACAGGTATAATTAAGAGCCTAAAATGACAGTTCTTACTCTGAGTTCATTATCTCTCACTACATAGATTATTTAGATAATCGCACCGTTGAAAATAAATACCACTATCTTAAGAATCTACTACCCAAAAATACCCCAAATCGAACGGCTAAACTAGTCCATTGAGACTCAAGACAAAATACCATATCGTATAAGAGGGTAAAAATAAAACTGTTGTTCTAACTTAATTATGTCACTTCGGACATTATTTCGACAATCCCGTAATTGAAAATAAAGGTTAACATCTTAAGAACCTACTAGAAAAAAAATAAACAAAATCTAATGGTTGAACAATTATATAGAGGTGGCACTAAATTTCATTGCTAACTATAGCTAGAATGACTCCCTCTTAGGCATTGTTGACTCATATAATCAATCATACTATCTCAAATCATGATGAAGTTAAATGATACATAACACACATTTATAAATCGTACACAAAACATCTAATCCATTATCTCTAACTTTGAACTTTATTTTTAGGATCTTACCGTTGAAACAAAAATAAATATGTTAAGAACATACTATCCAAAGATAAACCAAATGGAACAGTTCAACTAATGTATACACGTTCAAAACGAAATCTGCTATAAGTATAATTGAGATCATAAAACTAGTGTTCTTACTCTGAGTTCATTATCTCTCACTACGTACATGATTTTGATAATCCCACCATTGAAAATAAACATTACTACCTTAAGAATCTACTACCAAAAATAAACCAAATCCAATAGCTAAACTATTCCATAGACACTCAAGGAAAAATATGATATCGTATAAGATGGTAAAAATATCATTGTTGTTCTAACTTCATTATGTCACTCCGGACATTATTTCGAAGATCCCATAATTGAAAATAAAGATTAACATCTTAAGAACCTTCTAGAAAAAAAATAATCAAAATCTAACGGTTGAATAATTGTATAGCGGTGGTACTAAAATTCATTCCTAAGTCCAGCTAGAATGACTCCCTCTTAGGCATCGTTGACTCATATAAAATCAATCACACTATCTCAAATCATGTTCATGTGAAATAATAGATCACACATATTTATAAATCATACACAGAACATCTAATCCATTATCTCTCACTTCAGACATTATGTTGAGGATCTTACCGCTGAAACAAAAATAAATATGTTAAGAACCTACTATCCAAAAATAACCAAATCTAACAGCTCAACTAATGTATAGACGCTCAAAACAACATCTTCTACAGGTATATTTAAGATCCTAAAACTATAGTTCTTACTTTGAGTTCATTATCTCTCACTATTTTAATTTTTACACAATCCCAATGTTGAAAATAAATATTAATATCTTAAGAATCTATTACCCAAAAATAAACCAAAGCCAATGGTGAAAATATTCTATAGACATTCAAGACAAAATATGGTATTGTATAAGATGCTAAAAATATAATTGTTGTTCTAACTCAATTATGTGCCTCCAAACATTATTTCGACGATCCCACCATTGAAGTAAAGATTAACATTTTAAGAACTTGCTAGAAAAAAATAAACAAAATCTAACTGTTGAACAATTATACACCGGTGGTATTAAATTTCATTCATAACTGTCTCTTAGGCACCGTTGACTCATATAATCAATCATACTATCTCATATGATATCGAAGTTAAATAATACATCACACACATTTATAAATCATACACCAAACATCTAATCCATTATATCTCACTTCACACTTTATTTTGAGGATCATACCATTAACACAAAAATAAATATGTTAAGAACCTACTATCCAAAGCTAAACCAAATCAAATAGTTCAACGAATGTATAGACTCTCCAAATGACATCTGCTACAGGTATATTTAAGATGCTAAAACTACAGTTCTTACTTTGAGTTCATTATCTCTCACTATGTACATTATTTAGATAATCCCACTGTTAAAAATAAATACTACTATCTTAAGAATCTACAACCCAAAAATAAACCAAAGCCAACGGTGAAACAATTCTATAGACATTCAAGACAAAATATGGTATCGTATAAGATGTTAAAAATATAATTGTTGTTCTAACTCCACTATGTCACTCCAAACATTATTTTGACGATCCCACCATTGAAGTAAAGATTAACATCTTAAGAACCTACTAGAAAAAAATAAACAAATCTAACGGTTCAACAATTGAGTCCTCATATCAAATGTTTCTACTATTAGGTACATAACTTCAAAATTGTCTTTTTTTTTTAACTTGAACTTTTTTCTAATATTTTTTTTTAAACTTTTTCTAATCATTTTGTTGCACCTAATAGCTTGTTGAATTGAAAATTTAATGAGGATGCTTGAAATAATAAACACTTGAGCGAAAAAACACAAAGTA
Organism: Psophocarpus tetragonolobus; assembly: GCA_037954015.1. Taxonomy (NCBI): domain Eukaryota; kingdom Viridiplantae; phylum Streptophyta; class Magnoliopsida; order Fabales; family Fabaceae; genus Psophocarpus; species Psophocarpus tetragonolobus. The sequence continues at coordinate 53,133,659 of CM075692.1, forward strand.
AGGTCACACAATTTTAAAGCAATGCATTCAACTAAAGGCAAAACAACTTAGTAGTTCCAAATACCACTAAACTAATGGTGCTTAAGGAATGATTTGGGGCTGCTTTTGAAGTAAATTGATTGCTCAAATTACTAACACAATTCGCCCAAGCTAAAATTCCATAAAGATGCACCAATAGTGAAGATAAACCAAGTGGAAAGCTACTAATAATCCAACATAAAACAAGAAACATATAAAGATTTAATTGAGCAAATATTTAAGAACAAAAAAATAGGAAACTAATATGACTAGTATTCGACAAAACACAAGATTAAGAAAAAATAACACACCTAAAAATAGAGCAAAAATTTCAGAAGAGACTTAAAACAAAAGGCGCAATAAAGTGGCCAAAGTTGATCACCACAATGGTGTGGAAAAATCCTCAACCATGTGGGTTTAATGGTCACAACTTCTTAAGCACACTTTAACATAAAAAAACCAAGATAAAACTAAGCAACTTTAACATGGAAATAAGATGCAAAGAAAGGGACAAATAAAATTGCATCAAATTAAATGGAACATAGGCGCATAGATAGGAAACAAAAGCGCATATAAAAGCAAGAATAAAAAGCTATACTATTAGACAATAAAGGAAATAAAGATCACAAAAAATGAAGGACTTTAAAATAAAGAGATCAAATAGATAAACAACAAAGCAAGTAAAAATTTTTTTGAGAAAGAGTGTGACCTTTAGAAAGTGGCTCTAGATACCACTTGATGTGATCTTTGATGATCACTTGCCCAAAGGATCGTTTCTAAAGTCACTTGGAAGGGAAATGGATTTATGGAGAGGAAAGGAACGGGGGTGTGGCACCACAAACACTAGGTTTGATAAGCCAAAGGGGAGAGGCCACAAGGGAGGGGTCCCTTGATAACTCTTAGAAGCTCTCACAAAGGAGAAGGGGGGACACTCAAAGGTAAGAACCTCACAGCCAATATGGTCTGTAGGATTAAATTCAAGTGTAAAAAATACAAGTGAGGGGAGGAGCTCCTATTTATAGAGGTAGCTAACCTCTTGAACAGGATAACCTAAAAAAGCAGGGCTAGGATTAAAAGGAGAGATCTAAGGGAGGAAGATTGAGAAACAATCCCATCCTTAGATCATCAAACTTGGTGCCCAAGTTTCTCAAACCAAGGGCTAAGATTCCTTCTTATTAGCTTAGGGGGTTTATGTAGGAAAGAGGGGTGTAGATATCAAGGCTACACCTTATTTCCTTCATAAAGACCCAAAAAGCTAAATCCACCATCTAAATTCCTTAGACTTCTAAAATAAAAATGGACTACATACATGCCCCAAATTAAATTCCTAATGCTCCTCAAAATTAAAATAAAGGAAAATTACATTTTATTAACTAAAGTTCCTAACCTAATATGTTCACTCTCCATAGGAGGTGAAGTCTTCCTTTGTCTGCAAGGGCTAGGTCTTCTTCAATCCTTCTAGTCATGGTCCTAGTGATATATCCTTGCCTAGGAATGGTCACATTATCTAATCCATTACCTCTCACTTTGGAAATTCTTTTGAGGATCTTACCATTGAAACAAAAATAAATATGTTAAGAACCTACTATCCAAAGATAAACCAAATCCAACAGTTCAACTAATGTATAGACGCTCAAAACGAAATCTACTACAGTTCTTACTTTGAGTTCATTATCTCTCACTACATACCTTATTTAGATAATCCCACCGTTGAAAATAAATATTACTATCTTAACAATCTACTACCCAAAAATAAACTAAAACGTTGGCTACACTATTGTATAGACACTCAATACAAAATATGGTATTGTAAGAGATGCTAAAAATATAATTGTTGTTCTAATTCCATTATGTCACTCTGGACATCATTTCGATGATCCCACTATTAAAAATAAAGATTAACATCTTAACTAGAATGACTCCTAACTACAACTAGAATGACTCCCTCTTAGGATGATAAAAATATAATTGTTGTTCTAACTCTATTGTGTCTTTCCAGAGATAATTTTGACGATCCCACCATTCAAAATAAAGATTAACATCTTAAGAACCTACTAGAAAAAAATAAAGAAAATCTCACGGTTGAAGAATTGTATAGCGGTGGTACTAAATTTCATTGCTAACTGTAGCCTGAATGACTCCCGCTTAGGCACCGTTGACTCATATAATCAATAACACTATCTAAAATCATGTTGAAGATAAATAATAAATCACACACATTTATAAATCATACACCAAACATATAATCCATTATCTCTCACTTCGGACTTTATTTTTAGGATTTTACCGTTGAAACAAAAATAAATATGTGAAAAACCTACTATCCAAAGATAAATCAAATCCAACAATTCAACTAATCTATAGACGCTCAAAACGAAATCTCCTACAGGTATAATTAAGATCCTAAAACTGAAATTCTTACTCTTAGTTAATTATCTTTCACTACGTACATTATTTAGATAATCCTACCGTTGAAAAGAAATATTTACTATCTTAGAAATCTATTACAGCAAAATAAACCAAATCCCACGGCTAAACTATTGTATAGACACTCAAGACAAAATACAATATCGTAATATAATTCTTTTACTAACTCCATTATGTCACTTTGGTCATTATTTCGACGATCCCACCGTTGAAAATAAAGATTAACATCTTAAGAACCTACTAGAAAAAAATAAAAAATATAATGGTTGAACAATTGTATAGTGATGATACTAAATTTCATTCCTAAGTGCAGCTAGACTGCCTCCCTCTTCGACACCGGTGACTAATGTCATCAATCACACTATCTCAAATCATGTTCATGTTAAATGATACATCACACACATTTATAATATATGCATAACATCTAATCCATTATCTCTCACTTTGGACATTATTTTGAGGATCTTACCGTTGAAATAAAAGTAAATCTGTTAAGAATCTGCTATAGGTATAATTAAGATCCTAAAACTACAATTCTTACTCTGAGTTCATTATCTCTCACTATGTACATTATTTAGATAATCCCACCGTTGAAAAGAAATATTACTATCTTAGAAATCTATTACAGCAAAATAAACCAAATCCCACGGCTAAACTATTGTATAGACACTCAAGATAAAATACAATATCATAATATAATTATTTTTCTGACTCCATTATGGCACTTCGGACATTATTTCGATCATCCCACCATTGAAAATAAGGATTAACATCTTAAGAACCTACTAGGAAAAAATAAAAAAATATAATTGTTGAACAATTGTATAGTGATGATACTAAATTTCATTCCTAAGTGCAGCTAGACTGACTCCCTCTTTGACACCGGTGACTCATATCATCAATCACACTATCTCAAATCATGTTCAAGTTAAATGATACATCACACAAATTTATAAATCATAGCATCACATCTAATCCATTATCTCTCACTTCGAAAATTATTTTGAGGATCTTACCGTTGAAAAAAAGTAAATATGATAAGAATTTGCTATAGGTATAATTAAGATCCTAAAACTACAATTCTTACTCTGAGTTCATTATCTCTCACTACGTATATTATTTAGATAATCCCACCGTTGAAAAGAAATATTACTATCTTAGAAATCTATTACAGCAAAATAAACCAAATCCCACGGCTAAACTATTGTATAGACACTCAAGACAAAATACAATATCGTAATATAATTGTTTTTCTAACTCCATTATGTCACTTTAGACATTATTTCGATGATCCCACCATTGAAAATAAAGATTAACATCTTAAGAACCTACTAGAAAAAAATAAAAGAATATAATGGTTGAACAATTGTATAGTGATGGTACTAAATTTCATTCCTAAGTGCAGCTAGACTGACTCCCTCTTTGACACTGGTGACTCATATAATCAATCACACTATCTCAGATCATGATCATGTTAAATGATACATCACACACATTTATAAATCATACGCATAACACCTAATCCATTATATCTCACTTCGGACATTATTTTGAGGATCTTACCATTGAAACAAAAGTAAATATGTTAAGAATCTGCTACAGGTATAATTAAGATCCTAAAACTACAATTCTTACTCTAATTTCATTATCTCTCACTACGTACATTATTTAGATAATCCCACCGTTGAAAAGAAATATTACTATCTTAGAAATCTATTACCACAAAATATACTAAATCCCACGGCTGAACTATTGTATAGACACTCAAGACAAAATACAGTATCGTAGAAGGCGCTAAAAATATAATTCTTGTTCTAACTCCATTATGACACTTCGGACATTATTTCGACGATCACACCATTGAAAATAAATATTAACATCTTAAGAACCTACTAGAAAAAAATAAACAAAATCGAACAGTTGAACAATTGTATAGCAATGGTGCTAAATTTCATTCCTAAGTGCAGCTAGAATGACTCACTCTTTGGCACCGTTGACTCATATCATAAATAAACACTATCTGAATTCATGTTCATGTTAAATAATACAACACACATCTAATCCATTATCTCTCACTTTGGACATTATTTTCAGGATCTTACCGTTGAAACAAAAGTAAATATATTAAGAACCTACTATCCAAAGATAAACCAAATCGAACAGTTCAACTACTGCATAGACGCTCAAAATGAAATCTGCTACAGGTATAATTAACATTGTAAAACTACACATCTTACTCTGAGTTTATTATCTCTCACTACGTACATTATTTAGATTATACCACTGCTGAAAATAAATATTCTATCTTAACAATCTACTACCCAAAAATAAACTAAATCCAACGGCTAAACTATTCTATAGAAACTCAAGACAAAATACGGTATCGTATAAGATGCCAAGAATATAATTGTTGTTCTAACTTCATTATGTCACTCTGGACATTATTTCGACGATCCCACCATTAAAAATAAAGACTAACATCGTAAGAACCTATTATAACAAGATAAACAAAATGTAAAGGTTGAACAATTGTACAACGATGGTACTAAATTTCATTCTTAACTGCAGCTAGAATGAATCCCTCTTAGGCAGCGTTGACTCATATCATCAATCACACTATCTCAAATCATTTGAGGCTAAATAATATATCACACATTTAAAAGTCATCCACATAACATCTAATCCATTATCTCTCACTTCGGACATTATTTTTAGGATCTTATCGTTGAAACAGAAATACATATGTTAAGAACCTACTATCCAAAGATAAACCAAATCCAACAGTTCAACTAATGTATAGACGCTCATAACGAAATCTGTTGTAATTATAATTAAGATCCTAAAATGAAAGTTCTTAACTTGATTTCTTTATCTCTCACTACGTACATTATTTAGATAATCCCACTGCTGAACATAAATATTACTATCTTAACAATCTACTATAGAAAAATCAACTAAATCCAACGGCTAAACTATTCCATAGAAACTCAAGACAAAATACAGTATCGTATAACATGCTAAAAATATAATTGTTGTTCTAACTCCATTATGTCACTCCGTACATTATTTCGACGATCCCACCATTGAAAATAAAGATTAACATCTTAAGAACTTACTATAACAAGAAAAAAAAACCAAAATCTAATGGTTGAACAATTGTATAGCAGTGTTACTAAATTTCATTCCTAACTTCAGGTAAAATGCTCCCTCAATGGCACCGTTAACTCATATCATCAATCAGACTATCTCAAATCATGTTGAAGTTAAATAATATATCACACATTTATAAATCATCCACAGAACATCTAATCCATTATCTCTCACTTCGGACATTATTTTGAGGATCTTCCCATTGAAACAAAAATAAATATGTTAAGACCCTACTATCCAAAGATAAACCCAATCCAACAGTTCAAGTAATGTATCGACGCTCATAACAAAATCTGCTACAGGTATAATTAAGATCCTAAAACTAAAGTTCTTAATCTGATTTCATTATCTCTCACTACGTACATTATTTAGATAATCCCATTGCTGAAAATAAATATTACAATCTTAACAATCTACTACCCAAAAATAAACGAAATCCAACGGCTAAACTATTCTATAGAAACTCAACACAAAATATGGTACCGTATAAGCTAATAAAAATATAATTGTTGTTCTAACTCCATTATGTCACTCCAGACATTATTTCGAAGATCCCACCGTTGAAAATAAAGATTAACATCTTAAGAACTTACTAGAACAAAATAAACAAAATCTAATGGTTGAAATTTTGTATAGCAATGATACTAAATTTAATTCCTAACTACAGCACAAATGACTCCCTCTTAGGCACCGTTCACTCATATCATCAATCACACTATCTCAAATCACATTCATGTTAAATAATACATCACACACATTTATAAATCATACACAAAACATCTAATCCATTATCTCTTACTTCGGACATTATTTTTAGAATCCTACCATTGAAACAAAAACAGAATACGTTAAGAACCTACTATCCAAAGCTAAACCAAATCCAACAGTTCAACTAATGTATAGACGCTTATAACGAAATCTGCTAGAGGTATAATTAAGATCCTAAAACTAAAGTTCTTAGTCTCAATTCATTACCTCTCACTACTTACATTATTTCGATAATCTCACCGTTGAAAATAAATATGACTATCTTAACAATCTACTACCCAAAAATAAACTAAATCCATCGGTTAAACTATTCTATAGAAACTCAAGACAAAATACGGTATCGTATAGGATGCTAAAAATGTGATTGTTGTTCTAACTCCATTATGTCACTTCGGAAATTATTTCGACCATCCCACCATTGAAAATAAAGATTAACCTCTTAAGAACTTATGTAAAAAATAAACAAAATCTAACGGTTGAAATTTTGTAGAGTGATGGTACTAAATTTCATTCCTAACTACAGGTGGAATGACTCCCTTTTAGTCACCGTTGACTAATATCATCAATCACACTATCTCAAATCATGTTCATGTTAAATAATATATCACACACATTTATAAATCATAGACAAAACATCTAATCCATTATCTCCCACTTCGGACATTATTTAAGGATCTTACCGTTGAAACAAAAATAAATATGTTAAGAACCTACTATCTAAAGATAAATCAAATCCAACAGTTCAACTAATGTATAGATGCTTAAAATGAAAGCCGATACAGGTTTAATTAAGATCCTAAAACTACAGTTCTTACTCTGAGTTTATTATCTCTGACTACGTACCTTATTTTGATTATATCACCATTGAAAATAAATATTACTATCTTAGCAATCTACTACCCAAAAATAAACCAAATCCAATGGCTAAACTATTCTGTAGAAACTCATGAGAAAATACGGTATCGTATAAGATGCTAAAAATATAATTTTTGTTCTAACTCCATTATGTCACTCCGGACATTATTTCGACCATCCCACCATTGAAAATAATGATTAACCTCTACAACCCAAAAATAAAACAAATCCCAGGGCTAAACTATTCTATAGAAACTCAAGACAAAATACGGAATCATATTAGATGCTAAAAATATAATTGTTGTTCTAACTCAATTATGTCACTGTGGACATTATTTCGATGATCCCACCATTGAAAATAAAGATTAACCTCCTAAGAACTTACTATAAAAAACATAAACAAAACCTTACGGTGTGAATTTTGTATAGCAATGGTACTAAATTTGATTCCTACTACAGCTAGAATGACTCCCTCTTAGACACCGTTGACTAATATCATTAATCACACTATGTCAAATCATGTTCATGTTAAATAATACATCACACACATTTATAAATCATACACAAAACATCTAATCAATTATCTATAACTTCGGACATTATTTTTAGAATCGTACCATTGAAACAAAAACAAAATATGTTAAGAACCTACTATCCAAAGATAAACCAAATACAACAGTTCAATTAATGTATACACGCTCAAAACAAAACCCGCCACAGGTTTAATTAAGATCCTAAAACTACAGTTCTTACTCTGAGTTCATTATCTCTCACTACGTACATTATTTAGATGATCCCACCATTGAAAATAAATATTAATATCTAAAGAATCTACTACCCAAAAATAAACCAAATCAAATAGTTAAACTATTCTATAGACACTCAAGACAAAATATGGTATCATATAAGATGCTACAAAAATAACTGTTATTCTAAATCATTGAAGGTTCTCTCAAATGGAGAAGGAAGAAGACACTCAAAAGTGAAGAACTCTCTAGTTTATTTCAAAATTCAAGTGTAAAAATGATACAAGAGGAGGAGGTGCATATTTATAGGAGAAGGAGAGGGAGCCTAAGACTAAGGGGTTAGAGTTGGACGGCCAACTCAAAGGGAAATTAGGGAGAGGTTAGTTGAATTAATTAGGTGTTAATTGAGCTCAAGGCTTATTAACACTTAATTAACTAAATAGATCGAAACAAGGCCCTAAGATCAAGGATCTTTGTTCCCTCCAAATTTGAATTTGAATTTAGAGAGTGCCATGTCATCTCCCTCCAAATTTCAAATTCAAATATGAAGCAACAAACTAGGCCATATAGGAAAGAGAAAGGGCATGGACGGAACATGAGGGAACAAGGCGGGGGTGAAGACTATGGCCTAATCTTGATGTCCAAAAGAAGGTGAGGTCTTCCTTCCTCTCCAATAGCCATGTCTTCCTCAATCCTCCTAGCCATAGCCCTTGTTATGGGACCCTTGCTAAGGAGGATTGCACCAATTATGTCACTCCAGACATTATTTCGACGATCCCACCATTGAAAATAAAGATTAACATCTTAAGAACTTACTATAACAAAATAAACAAAATGTACTAGTTGAACAATTGTATAGCGGTCGTACTAAATTTCATTCCTAACTATAGCTATAATGTCTCCATCTTAGGCACTGTTGACTCATATCATCAATCGCACTATCTCAAATCATGTTGAAGTTAAATGATACATCACACACATTGATAAATCATCTACAGAACATCTAATCCATTATCTCTCACTTCGGACATTATTTTTATGATTGTACCGTTGAAACAAAAATAAATATGCTAAGAACCTACTATCCAAAGATAAACCAAATCCAACAGTTCAACTAATGTATAGACGCTCAAAACGAAATCTGCTACAGGTATAATTAAGATCCTAAAACTAAGGTTCTTACTCTGAGTTCATTATCTCTGACTACATAACTTATTTTGATAATCCCACCGTTGAAAATAAATATTACTATCTTAAGAATCTACTACCAAAAGTAAACCAAATCCAACGGCTAAACCATTCCATAGATACTCAAGACAAAATACAGTATCTTATAAGATGCTAAAATTATAATTGTTGTTCTAACTCCATTATGTCACTCCGGACATTATTTCGATGATCCCACCATTGAAAATAAAGATTAACATGTTAAGAACCTACTATAACAAAATAAACAAAAATCTAACGGTTGAACAATTATATAGCAGTGGTACTAAATTTCCTTTCTAAATGTAGGTAGAATGAATCCCTCTTAGGAACCGCTGACTCTTATCATCAATCACACTATCTCAAATCATGTTGAAGTTAAATAATATATCACACACATTTATAAATCATGCACAGAATATCAAATCCATTATCTCTCAGTTTGGACATTATTTTGAGGATCGTACCGATGAAAAAAATAATATTTTAAGAACCTACTGTCAAAAGATAAACCAAATCCAATAGTTCAACTAATGTATAGATGCTCAACACGAAATTTGTGATAGGGATAACTAAGATCCTAAAACTATAGCTCTTACTCTGCGTGCATTATCTCTCACTACGTAAATTATTTAGATAATCCCATCGTTGAAAATAAATATTACTATCTTAAGAATCTACTACCCAGACATAAACCAAATCAAACGGCAAACCTATTCCATAGACACTCAGGAGAAAATATAGTATCATATAAGATGCTAAAAATATAATTGTTGTTCTCACTCCATTATGTCACTCCGAAAATTATTTGAACGATTCCACTATTGAAAATAACGATTAACATCTTAAGAACTTACTATAAAAAATTAAACAAAATCCAACGGTTGAACAATTGTATAGCGGTAGTACTAAATTTCATTCCTAACTGTAGCTAGAATGACTCACTCTTAGGAACTGTTGACTCATATCATCAATCACACTATCTCAAATAATATTCATGTTATATAACACATAACACACATTTATAAATCACACACCAAACATCTAATCCATTATCTCTCACTTTGGACATTATTATGAGGATCTTACCGTTGACACAAAAGTAAATATGTTAAGAATCTACTATCCAAAGATAAACCAAATCCAACAGTTCAACTAACACAAAGAAGCTCAAACCAAAATCCACTATAGGTATAATTAAGATTCTAAAAATATGGTTCTTACTCTGAGTTTATTATGTCTCACTAGCTATGTTATTTAGATGATCTCACTGTTGAAAATAAATATTAATATATAAAGAATCTACTACCCAAAAATAAACCAAATCAATCGGTTAAACTATTCTGTAGACACTCAAGACAAAATACGGTATCCTATAAGATGCTAAAAAAATAACTGTTATTCTAACTCCATTATGTCACTTCGAACATTATTTTGACGATCCCACCATTTAAAATATGGACTAACATCTTAAGAACTACTATAAAAAAATAAACCAAATCTAACGGTTTAACAACTGAATATCATTACTAACTGCAGCTAGAATGACTCCCTCTTAAGCATTGTCGACTCATATCATCAATCACACTATCTAAAATAATGTTCATGTTAAATAATACATCACACGCATTTATAAATCCCACACCAAACATCTAGTCCATTATCTCTCACTACATACCTTATTTAGATGATCGCATCATTGAAAATAAATATTAATATCTAAAGAATCCACTACCCAAAAATAAACTAAATCCAACGGTTAAACTATTCTACAGAAACTTAAAACAAAATACAGCATCCTATAAGATGCTAAAAAACAACTGTTATTCTAACTCCATTATGTCACTCCATACATTCTTTTGGCGATCTGACCATTGAAAATTAAGACTAACATCTTAATAACCTACTAAAAAAATTAAACAAAACCAAATGGTTGAACAATTGTATAGCGGTGGTACTAAATTTCATTCCTAACTGCAGCTAGAATGACTCTCTCTTAGGCACTACTGACTCATATCATCAATCATACTATCTCAATAATGTTCATGTTAGATAATACATCACACACAATTATAAATCATACACCAAACATCTAATTTATTATCTCTTACTTCGGACATTATTTTGACAATCTTACACTTGAAACAAAAGTAAATATGTTAAGAACCTACTATCTAAACATAAACGAAATCCAACTGTTCAACTAATGGAGAGACGCTCAAACCAAAATCTACTACGGGTATAATTAAGATTCTAAAAATACAGTTCTTACTCTGAGTTTATTATCTATCACTACGTATGTTATTTAGATGATCCCATACTTGAAAATAAATATTAATAGATAAATAATCTACTATCGAAAAATAAACCAAATCAATCAGTTAAACTATTCTAGAGACACTCAAGACAAAATATGGTATCGTATAAGCTGCTAAAAAAATAACTGTTATTCTAACAACATTATGTCACTTCAAACTTTATTTTGACGATCCCACCATTGAAAATAGAGACTAACATCTTAAGAACCTACTATAAAAAATTAAAAAAAAATCTAACATTTGAACCTTTGTGTAGCGGTGGTACTAAATTTCATTCTTAACTGCAGTGAAAATGACTCCCTCTTAGGAACTGTTGACTCATATCATCAATCACACTATCTCAAATAATGTTCATGTTAAATAATACATCACAATAATACATCACACACATCTATAGATCACACACCAAACATCTAATCCATTATCTCTCACTTCAAACATTATCTTGAGGATCTTATTGTTGAAACAAAAGTAAATATGTTACGAACCTACTATCCAAAGATAAAGCAAATCTGATGCATGCCTCTGTTGATATTTTTCTAGAGGTTTTCTTCCTTGGTGAAATGGTTTGTGGAGAGGTAAGAAGTGAGCTGGTTTTAGGCACCACTTAAGGTAAGATAAGCCTAAAAGGGAAATTTAGCGACAAGGGATGGAACCCTTGATAAAAACCTAAGGAATTCGCAAAGAAAGAAGGGTGGACACTAAGAGAATTTTGGCCAACTTAAGGTTTTTCCATTCAATAAAGTGTAAAAAATACAAGAGTGTGAAGGAGCACCTTTTTATAGAGGGAGCTAACCTCTTGGACAAGTCAAAAAGGAAAGGAAGGGCTAGGATTAAAAGGAGTCATCCAAGGGAGGAGGGTTGAAGCCCAAAGTCCAATCGATCCCCTCCTTTAGATGAGAATTGGTGCCCAAGCTACCTCATCCAAGGGCCAAGATTACTCCTTTATTAGTTTTGGGTTTTATTTAGGAAAAGAGGGTGTAGTTATCAAACTACCCCTTTATTTCCTAAATAAAGGCCCAAAAGCTAATCTTACCCCTTCTTATTACTAAGACACCTCCTAGAAAATTAAATGGACTAATACATGTCCAAAATAAAATCCTAGGTTCCTAAAAGAAAAATTACAAGTAAATAAGTCATGGCTTGCATAACTTGATAGTCATATGGAGGTGAGATCTTCCTCCTTCTACTCTAGCCAGGTCTTCTTTTATTCTCCTAGCCATGGCCCTAGCGATAGGGCCCTTACTTAGGGAGAATGCATCATCTCCTCCCCCTTGGGAAGGATTTGACCTCAAATCTGATAGGTCCTCCTTTTCTTCATCAGTACCTACAAAAGGGATCAAATCACAAACATTAAAGGTAGTACTTACACCATAGTCCTTAGGGAGATCTAATATGTATGCATTGTTGTTCACTCTCTTGAGGACTTGAAAGGGACCATCTGCTCGGGGGCTAAGCTTAAACTTCCTGTAAGTAGGGAAGCGATCCTTCCTCGAATGAAGCCATACCCTTTAGAGTGTCGTTCAATGTTGGCTTTAACCCTCTCATGTAATTTTTTAACAAAATCCGCTTTAGCTAATCCTTCTTTATGAATAGAAGAAGGGTAAGGTAAATGCAAAATATCAAGAGGTGTAAGAGGGTTAAAGCCATAAACTAATGTGACCATGCCTAGCCAAGGACCTATCACTAGGGCCATGGCTAGAAGGATTGAAGAAGACCTAGCCCTTGCAGACAAAGGAAGACTTCACCTCCTATGGAGAGTGAAGATATTAGGCTAGGGACTTTAGTTAATAAAATGTAATTTTCCTTTATTTTAATTTTGAGGAGCATTAGGAATTTAATTTGGGACATGTATTTAGTCCATTTTTTATTTTAGGAGGTGTCTTAGGAATTTAGAGGGTGGATTTAGCTTTTTGGGTCTTTATGAAGGAAATAAGGGGTAACCTTGATATCTACACCTCTCTTTTCCTACATAAACCCCCTAAGCTAATAAGAAGGAATCTTGACCCTTGGTTTGAGAAACTTGGGCACCAAGTTTGATTATCTAAGGAGGGAATTGTTTCTCAATCCTCCTCCCTTAGATCTCTCCTTTTAATCCTATCCCTTCTTTTTTAGGTTATCTTGTTCAAGAGGTTAGCTACCTCTATAAATAGGAGCTCCTCCCCTCACTTGTATTTTTTACACTTGAATTTAATCCTAGAGACCATATTGGTTGTGAGGTTCTTACCTTTGAGTGTCCCCCTTTCTCCTTTGTGAGAGCTTCTAAGAGTTATCAAGGGACCCCTCCCTTGTGGCCTCTCCCCTTTGGCTTATCAAACCTAGTATTTGTGGCGCATCACCCCATTCCTTTCCTCTCCATAAACCCATTTCCCTTCCAAGTGACCTTAGAAAGGATCCTTTGGGTACGTGATCATCAAAGATCACATCATAAACAATCTCAAAGGGTGAGTTCTTGGTGGTTCTTTGGACCACCCTATTATATGCAAACTCTATATGGGGAAGGTACTCATACCAAGACTTATGATTTCCCCTAAGAAGTGCCCTTAGCATAGTGGATAAGGATCTATTTACTACCTCAGTTTGCCCATCAGTTTGGGGATGACATGTGGTAGAAAATAGGAATTTAGTTCCCAGCCTAGCCCATAAAGTTTTCCAAAAGTGGCTAAGGAACTTAACATCTCTATCAGACACTATGGATTGAGGTATGCCATGCAGACGGACAACTTCTTTGAAGAAAAGTCTTGCAATGTTGCTCGCGTCATCTATTTTGTGGCAAGGTACAAAATGGGCCATTTTAGAAAACCTATCCACTACCACAAAGACAAAGTCCACTCCCCTTTGGGTTCTAGGAAGTCCAAGGATGAAATCCATGCTTATGTCTACCCAAGGAGTGGAGGGAGTCGGTAAGGGTGTGTAAATTCCATGAGGCATTACTTTAGATTTAGCTTGTAAACAAGCTATGCATCTAGAGCAATGTCTTTGGACATCTCTTTTCATATGGGGCCAATGGAATTTTTCTTTTAAAATGAGCAAAGTTTTGTTTATTCCAAAATGCCCCATGAGCCCACCCTCATGGCTCTCTCTCACAAGCAATTTTCTAAGAGATCCTTGGGGTACACAAAGTTTACTTTCTTTGAATAAGTAACCCTCACTCACATGAAACCCATCAGTAGGTTTGGACAAGAAGGTAGCAAAAATGAGGCCAAACTCTTGGTCAGAAGCATATTGGTCCTGAATATAATCAAATAATAAGATTTGGGAGCTCAAAGTGGCAAGAAGAGTATGTCTTCTAGATAGGGCATCAGCCATTACATTATGCTTCCCTTTCCTGTATTTGATTATATAGGGAAAAGTTTCCAAAAACTCAACCCATTTTGCATGCCTCTTGTTGAGCTTACCTTGACCCTTCAAATATTTTAGTGACTCATGGTCACTATGAATGAAAAACTCCTTGGGAATAAGGTAATGTTCCCAAGTTTGAAGGGCCCTTATTAAGGAGTAAAACTCTTTGTCATAGGTGGGGTAATTGAGGGCAGCACCATTTAGTTTTTCACTAAAATAAGCCACGGGGTGGCCGCCTTGCAATAACACAGCACCTATTCCAACACATGATGCATCACATTCTAGCTTAAAAGTTTTTTAAAAGCCAGGTAGAGCTAGAACAGGGGCATGGGTGAGTTTTTCCTTAATAAGCTTGCAAGCTTTTTGTTGTTTAACACCCCAAATGAAGGGAACTTCCTTCTTCACCAAATCATTGATTGGTGAGAAAAGTGTGGAGAAATTAGGCACAAAGTGCCTATAGAAACTCACAAGACCATGAAAGCTCTTGATCTCAGTCACACTTTTTAGGGTGGGTCATTCTTGGATGGCTTTGATTTTGTCGGGGTCCACATGAACCCCATCTTTATTGACTACAAAACCCAAAAACACCACACTCTCTACACAAAAATTACACTTTTCAACGTTTCCATAGAGTTAGTGTGACCTAAGGATGCAAAAGACGCACCTAAGATGACCTACATGCTCATCTAGGCTCTTGCTATACACTAAAATATCATCAAAATAAACTACACAAAATTTTCCTAAGCAATCCCTAAGGACATGATTCATAAGCCTCATGAAGGTGCTTGGGGAATTGGTAAGCCCAAAGGGCATTACCAACTACTCATACAGCCCAAACTTGGTCTTAAAAGCGGTTTTCCACTCATCACCTTCCTTGATGCGGATTTGGTGATAACCACTCTTAAGATCAATTTTCGAAAATAATTGGGCCTCATGCTATTCATCAAGGATGTCATCAAGCCTAGGGATAGGGTGCCTATATTTGATGGTGATGTTATTGATTGCTCGACAATCAATGCACATCCTCCATTGGCCATTATTCTTGGGCACCAACAAGACTGGTACAGCACAAGGGCTTAAGCTCTCTTGAACCCAACCCTTCTCCAATAGTTCTTGGACTTGAGATTCAATCTCCTTGGTCTCCATGGGATTAGTCCTATAAGCAGGCCTATTAGGCAGGCTAGCCCCAGGTACCAAGTCTATTTGGTGTTCTATACCCCTAATTGGAGGAAGTCCTTTGGGAACTTCATTAGGGAATATATCACCAAACTCCTTTAAAAGCTCTTGAAACTCTTGAGGTAGGTTCTCATGTCCAAGTTCTATGGCAGTGCTAGAACTAGAAGGGAAAGAAGCAGAGGGGGAAGAAATGGGGGATGCCTCTTTGTAAAGGAGGAGATAGAAAGGTCTGTTACTTAAGGGGGCTTCCTTTAAATCCAATTTTGTCGCAAATAAACTCCCTTTACTAATGACTTTCTTGGAAGGGGCACCAACTTCCAACTCAACCTCCTTACCTCTTTCAAGCTTTAGGGGTAAAGCTTTGCTGTTTTTTTCCTCCTCATCTCTCTTATGTTCATGATGAGTTGGTCCTCTGCCACTTGTGATGGTGTTAGAGGACACAACTTAATGCGCTTATCCTTATGAGTGAGGATGATGTTATTGGAAGGACCATGGTGTATGGCTTTCTTATCAAATTGCCATGGTCTTATCAAATTGCCATGGTGTATGGCTATTCCACCTTGATGCAAAGTTGAACTAACTCATCAAGGGAATTGTATGAGAAGAGCTCCACCTTATCACGAATTTTGGGGCTCAACCCACACAAAAACCTTGCCATAGTGGCCTTGGGTTCCTCAATGATACCCGCCCTCAAGATAAGAAGTTCAATCTTTTGTCTATACTCTTCTATACTAAGGTTGGTTTGCCTTAGTCTTTGGAGTCTATCCAAAAGATCTCTTTTATACCAAGAGGGAATATGCCTTCTTCTTAGAGCACTTCTAAGATCATTCCAATATCTTATGGAAGGCATATTGGTGCGGATTCTCTCATTGGTTAACCCAACCCACCAATGCATGGCATGCCCTTGGAAACTAAGGGTTGCCATTGGAACCTTTCTTTCTTCTCTTACCTCATGGCAAGTGAAGAGTTGTTCTACCTTGATTTCCCAATCAAGGTAGGCTTCCACATCTTCCCTCCCATGAAATGGGGGGAGATCAATTTTGGCCTCCATTATTATGCATGGATGAATGAGAGTTTCTCCTAGGATGATTGTAGTATTCTTCCTCACTTTCACTCCTATGGGTATGTCTAGATGGGGAACCTAAGACTATCCTTTTCATTTTGTAATTCTCACCATTCCCATGCTTTCTTTTTTCTTCTTCTTTATTTTTCTTTTCTTTCTCTCCTTTCTTCATCTTCTCTCCTTTCTCTTATTCTTCTCTCTTCCTTCTCTCTTTTTTCTCTCTTTTCTTCCTCTCTTTCTTTTATTTTTCATTTCTCCTTGGACTCTTTTTCTCTCCTTTTTTCTTCTCTTCTCTCTTGTTCTTTTGCCATCCACTCCCTAAAGTCCATGTTTAAGTTTTCTAGAGTGTAATCTTTAGAAATATTTCTTTGGTTTACACTCTTGTTTGATGAATAACTATGAGCACTAGAGTGGGTGTGTGATGCCACTGTGCTTGAATTTCTAAGAGGAAAAAGGTGGCTAAAAACTTTTCACAAACAAACACTCCTCTCTTTTTGTGTTTTCTTGCCTAAAATGGCTTGATGAGTCTTTGGAACTCTTTAGCCTTCTAAGTGCTTTGAATAAGAAAAATAAAGCAAGAATTTTAAAGCAAAAATTCAAAAAAGAAGGGATCTAAAGCGAGCTCCTAAGGTGTTGAAGGAAGTGTACCACTTCTTCCGTCTTCACCTAATTTTCGAGAAACTAAAAAATTGACTAAATCTTATTACAACCAATGGGAGGGCCTTAAGGGCACTCAAACTCCCAACTACAAAATTAATACACCCAAATTAAAGAAAAAGTAAAGTCTTCAAAAAATGATTCTCCAAATGCTCCCTTAAATCAAAGTCCTCACGGCTAGGTGTGTTTCCTTTTGAGGTGATCCCTTAGGCTCTTAGTCCAACCTTCCAAAATATGTTACCCTTGTGGTAAGCTCCTTTTTCAAGCTTTCTCCCAAAAGTGGCACTAACACACAAACCAAAGAAACCAAAAGTAGCAAGGGGAGGTGTGTATAGAAACTCAAAAAGCAATAAAAGATAACACAATCAAAAGGACACTTAACCAAATGGTAAGAGTATATAAGACAAACTAGAAAGATGATTTAAAAGACAAGCAACAACTAAAAGGTAAACAACAGAAAGAGAGCACATAATGGAATACCTAAGAATGGCACTAGATTAAAGAGTAGAAAGACACAAATATCAAGTTCTAGTGTACCGAAAGTAATAAAATTTCTTTTAAGGTTCCAAGTTCAAAGTTGAAGCACTTGTTAATTTTAGGTTAGGTACATCAAATGAATTTTTAAAACTTTCCTTTCTTTTGTTTGTTCTCTTTATTTTTTTGAATCCTTCTTTGTTTTTTTTTTGTATTTTATTTTAGACTTTGTTCTTTTGTTTTTTTTTTTGAATATTTACTAGATGAACCTAAATTGATTGTGAATTTAGTGCTTAATAACAAAGAGTTATGCGCTTGGAACAATAAAGAAAATTAAGAGCAAAAATTTAGGTACTACTAGAAATGACTTCAAAATGCAAAGTAGCTATAGATGTGTTAATGGTTTAGTAGTTTGGTGTGCCACTGGACTCAAGCTTTGTTAAGTTTTTAGTAATTTGTTGAACACAAATACCAAACTTATAGCTTAAGTGAAAGCACCCACAAACAAGAACTACTTTTACCACACAAATGAGCTACTAATTATATGTATAAGGAAAATAAAGACAAAGGTAATTGAGCAACTATTTTGGAATTTTTAAGAATATGCTTGAAACTAAAAGCACATGAACCTCTAAAGAGACTTAGACATGGGTATGACCCTCTATGTTGCTCAATTTAAGAAGTTTCAAAAGCTTTTTTGTAAAAATAAAAGAGGCTAATGGGAAACTATAAACATGACTTATAGAAAACTAAACAAGAGTATAAAAGTGAAAAATAAAAGCTAAAAATAAGGCAAAAACAAGGCAACTAGGTGCAAGGAAACACAAGAATTTGGTCTAAATTTCTTGACCACAAGGTTGTGGAATTCACCACAACGGCATGGATTTTAGCAAGAAATTCTCAAAACCAAAATTCAAGCAAGAAAGCACCCAACTCAAAGCTTAAGTGGAAATTAATGAATATGGGAGAGATGTAGATGCAAAGAAAAGAACAATATAAATTGCATCAAGCAAACAATAAATGGCGCAAATAAACTATAACTCAACAATAAACTCAAGACATAAATGGAAATGATAAACAACAATGGAAAGCTAGAAAAAATTGCAGAAATTAAAGATAAAATAAAATAGGAAAACGGAAAGAAAAAATAAATGAGGTAGGAAGAGAGTTTAGACCTCTAGAACCAATGCTCTAGATACCAAATGATGCATGCCTCCCTTGATCTTTTCCTAGAGGTTTTCTTCTTTTGTGAAATGGTTTGTTGAGAGGTAAGAAGTGAGGTGGTTTGAGGCGCCACTTAAGGTAAGATAAGCCTAAGAGGGAAAGTTTGCCATAAGGGATGGAACCCTTGATAAAAACCTAAGGAATTCTCAAAGAGAGAAGGGGTGGACACTAAGAGAATTTTGGCCAACTCAAGGTTTTTCCATTAAATAAAGTGTAAAAAATACAAGAGTGTTAAGGAGCACCTTTTTATAGAGGGAGCTAACCTCTTGGACAAGTCAAGAAGGAAAGGAAGGGCTACGATTAAAAGGAGTCATCCAAGGGAGGAGGGTTGAAGCCCAAAGTCCTATCAATCCCCTCCTTTAGATGAGAATTAGTGCCCAAGCTACCTCATCCAAGGGCCAACATTACTTCTTTATTAGTTTTAGGTTTTCTTTAGGAAAAGAGGGTGTAGTTATCAAACTACCCCCTTATTTCCTAAATAAAGGCCCAAAAGCTAATCTTACCCCTTCTTATTACTAAGACACTCCTAGAAAATTAAATGGACTAATACATGTCCAAAATAAAATCCTAGGTTCCTAAAAGAAAAATTACAAGTAAATAAGTCATGGCTTGCATAACTTGATGGTCATATGGAGGTGAGATCTTCCTCCTTCTACTCTACCTGTGTCTTTTTCTATTCTCCTAGCCATGGCCCTAGTGATAGGGCCCTTAGTTGGGGAGAATGCATCAAAATCCAATAGTTCAACCAATGCAAAGATGCTCAAAACGAAATCTACTATGTGTATAATTAATATTCTAAAAATAGAGTTCTTACTCTTAGTTCATTATCTCTTGCTACGTACATTATTTAGATGATCCCACTCTTGAAAATAAATATTAATATCTAAAGAATGTATTACCCAAAAAGAAACCAAATCAAACCGTTAAACTATTCTATAGACACTCAAGACAAAATACGGTATCGTATAAGATGCTAAAACACTAACTGTTATTCTAACTAAATTATATCACTTCGGACATTGAAAATAGAGACTAACATGCTAAGAACCTACTATAAAAAATTAAACAAAATCCAACAGTTGAACAATTGTATAACGGTAGTACTAAATTTCATTCCTAACTACAGCTAGAATGACTCACTCGTAGGAACTGTTGACTCATATCATCAATCACACTATCTCAAATAATATTCATGTTAAATAACATATAACACACATTTATAAATCACACACCAAACATCTAATCCATTATCTCTCACCTCGCACATTATTATGAGGATCTTACCGTTGAAACAAAAGTAAATATGTTAAGAATCTACTATCCAAAGATAAACCAAATCCAACAGTTCAACTAACTCAAAGACGCTCAAACCAAAATCCACTACAGGTATAATTAATATTCTAAAAATAAGTTCTTACTCTAAGTTTATTATCTCTCACTACCTATGTTATTTAGATGATCTCACTATTGAAAATAAATATTAATATCTAAAGAATCTACTACCCAAAAATAAACCAAATCAATCGGTTAAACTATTCTATAGACACTCAAGACAAAATACAGTATCGTATAAGATGCTAAAAAAATAATTGTTATTCTAACTCCATTATGTCACTCCGGACATTAGTTTGACAATCACACCATTGGAAATAGTGACTAACATCTTAAATAGCTACCATAAAAAGTTAAACAAAATCTAATGGTTGAACAATTGTATAGCGGTGGTACTAAATTTCATTCCTAACTGCAACTAGAATGACTCCCTCTTAGGAACTGTTGACTCATATAATCAATCACACTATCTCAAACAATGTTCATGTTAAACAAGACAACACACGCATTTATAAATCATACACCAAACATCTAATCCATTATCTCTCATTTCGTACAGTATTTTGAGGATCTTACCACTTAAACAAAAGTAAATATGTTAAGAACCTACTATCCAAAGATAAACCAAATCCAACAATCGAACTAATGCAAAGACGATCAAACCGAAATCTACTACTCGTACAACTAAGATTCTAAAAATACAATTCTTACTCTGAGTTCATTATCTCTCACTACGTACGTAATTTAGATGATCCTACCGTTGAAAATAAATATTAATATCTAAAGAATCTACTTCCCAAAAATAAACTACATACAACGGTTAAACTATTCTACAGACACTCAAGAAAAAATACGGTATCGTATAAGATGCTAAAAAAAACTGTTATTCTAACTCCATTATGTCACTTCGGATAGTAGTTTGACGATCCCACCTTTGAAAGGAGAGACTAAAAGTTAAGAACCTACTATAAAAAGTTAACCAAAATCTAACGGTTGAACAATTGTCTGGCAGTGGTACTAAATTTCATTCCTAACTGCAGCTAGAATGACTACCTCTCAGGAAGTATTGACTCATATCATCAATCACACGATCTCAAATAATGTTCATGTTAAATAAGACAGCATAAGAATTTATAAATCACACACTAAACATCTAATTCATTATCTCTCACGTAGGACATTATTTTGAGGATCTTACCGTTGAAACAAAAGTAAGTATGTAAAGAATCTACTATCCAAAGATAAACCAAATCCAACAGTTCAACTAATGGAAAGACACTCAAAATGAAATCTACTACAGGTATAATTAAGATTCTAAAAATACAGTTTTTACTCTGAGTTCATTATGTCTTACTACGTATGTTATTTGGATGATCACACCGTTGAAAATAAATATTAATATCTGAACAATCTACTACCCAAAAATAAACTAAATCCAACGGTAACCTATTCTACAGAAACTCGACAAAATACGACATCGTATAAAATGGTAAAAAAATAATTGTTATTCTAACTTCATTATGTTACTCCAGACATTACTTTGATGATCCCACCACTGAATATACAGAGAAACATCTTAAGAACCAAATATGAAAAATTAAACAAAATCAAATAGTTGAAAAATTGTATAGCGGTGGTACTAAATTTAATTCGTAACTGCAGCTAAAATGACTCCCTCTTAGGTACTCTTGACTCATATCATCAATCACACTATCTCAAATAATGTTGATGTTAAATAATACATCACACACATTTATAAATCACATACCAAAACATCTAATCCATTATCTCTCACTTCGGACATTATTTTGATGATCTTACCGTTGAAACAAAACTAAATATGTTAAGAATCTGCTATCCAAATATAAACCAAATCCAACAATTCAACTAATGCAAAGATGCTCATACTGAAATCCACTACAGGTATAATTAAGATTCTAAAAATAAAGTTCTTAGTCTGAGTTTATTATCTCTCTCTATGTACGTTATTTAGATGATCTCACTATTGAAAATAAATATTAATATATAAAGAATCTACTACCCAAAAATAAACCAAATCAAACGGTTAAACTATTCTATAGACACTAACGAGAAAATACGGTATCGTATAAGATGCTAAAAAAAATAATTATTCTAACTCCTTTATGTCACTCCGGACATTATTTTCACGATCCCACCATTAAAAATAGAGACTAACATCTTAAGAACCTACTATAAAAAATTAAACAAAATCTAACAGTTGAACAATTGTGTAGCGGTAGTACTAAATTTCATTACTAACTGTGGCTAGAATGACTCCCTCTTAGGAATTGTTGACTCATATCATCAATCACACTATCTCAAATAATGTTCACACACATTTATAAATCACACACGACACATCTGATCCATTATCTCTCACTTCAGACATTATTTTGAAGATCTTACTATTGAAACAAGAGTAAATAAGTTAAGAACCTACTATCCAAAGATAAACCAAATCCAATAGTTCTACTAATGCAAAGACGATCAAACTGAAATCAACTAGAGGTATAATTAAGATTCTAAAAATAGAGTTCTTACTCTGAGTTCATTATCTCTCACTACATACATTATTTAGATGATCCCACCGTTGAAAATAAATATCGATATCTAAAGAATCTACTTTCTTAAAATAAACAAAATTCAACGGTTAAACTATTATACAGACACTCCAGACAAAATACGGTATCGTATAACATGCTAAAAAAGAACTGTTATTCTAACTCCATTCTGTCACTCTGGCCCTTAGTTTGACGATCCCACCATTGAAAATAAAACTAACATCTTAAGAACCTACTATAAAAAATTAAACAAAATCTAACGGTTGAACAATGGTGTCATGATGGTACTAAATTTCATTCCTAACTGTAGCTAGAATGACTCCCTCTTAGGAACTGTTGATTCATATCATCAATCATACTATCTCAAATAATCTTCATGTTAAATAAGACAGCACAAGCATTTACAAATCACATATCAAACATCTAACCATTATCTCTCACTTCGTACATTATTTTGAGGATCTTACCGTTGAAACAAAAGTAAATATGTTAAGAACCTACTATCCAAAGATAAACCAAATCTGACAGTCCAACTAATGCAAAGACGATCAAACCGAAATCTACTACATGTATAATTAAGATTCTAAAAATACAGTTCTTACTCTTAGTTCATTATCTCTTACTACGTACATTATTTAGACGATCCCACCATTGAAAATAGAGACTAACATCTTAAGAACCAACTATAAAAAATTAAACAAAATCTAACAATTGAACAATTGTGTAATGGTGTTACTAAATTTCATTCCTAACTGTAGCTAGAATGCCTCCCTCTTAGGAACTATTGACTCATATCATCAATCACACTATCTCAAATAATGTTCATGTTAAATAAGACAGCACACGCATTTATAAATCACGTACACAACATCTAATCCATTATCTCTCAATCAGGACATTATTTTGAGGATCTTACCGTTGAAACAAAAGTAAGTATGTAAAGAACCTACTATCCAGAGATAAACCAAATCCAACAGTTCAACTAATGCAAAGATGCTCAAAACAAAATCTACTACAACTATAATTAAGATTCTAAAAATATAATTCTTACTTTGAGTTCCTTATCTGTTACTACGTACATTATTTAGATGATACCACCGTTAAAAATAAATATTAATATCTAAAGAATCTACTAGCCTAAAATACGGTATCGTATAAGATGCTAAAAAAATAACTGTTATTCTAACTCCATTATTTCACTCTGGACATGAGTTTTACGATCCCACCATTGAAAATAGAGACTAACATCTTAAGAACCTACTATAAAAATTAAACAAAATCTAGCGGTTGAACAATTGTGTAGTGGGGCCACTAAATTTTATTCCTAACATCAGCTAGAATGACTCCCTCTTAGGAACTGTTGACTCATATCATTAATCACACTATCTCAAATAATGTTCATGTTAAATAATACAGCACACGCATTTATAAATCACACACCAAACATCTAATCCTTTATCTCTCACTTCGGACACTATTTTGAGCATCTTATCGTTGAAAGAAAAGTAAATATGTTAAGGACCTACGATCGAAAGATAAACCTAATAGTTCAACTAATAAAAAGACGCTCAAAATGAAACCTACTACAAGTATAATTATGATTTTAAAACTATATTTCTTACTCTGAGTTCATTATCTCTCACTATGTACGTTACTTAGATGATCCCACCGTTGTAAATAAATATTAATATCTAAGGAATCTACTACCAAAAATAAACGAAATCCAATGGTTAAACTATTCTTCAAACACTCAAGACAAAATATGTTATCGTATAAGATTCTAAAAAAATAACTCTTATTCTACCTCCATTATGTCACCCCGGACAATATTTTCACGATCCCACCATTGCAAATATAGAGTAACATGTTAAGAACCTACTATAAAAAATTAAACAAAATCAAACGGTTGAACAATTGTATAGCGGTGGTACTAAGTTTCATTCCTAACTGATGCTAGAATGACTCCCTGTTAGACACTCTTGACTCAAATCATCAATCACACTATCTCAAATAATGTTCATGTTAAATAATACATCACACACATATACAAATCACACACCAAACATCTAATCATTATCTCTCAAATGGGACACTATTTTGAGGATTTTACAGTTGAAACAAAAGTAAATATGTTACGAACCTACGATCCAAAGATAAGCCAAATCCAACAGTTTAACTAATTCAAACACGCTCACAACGAAATCTACTACAACTATGATTAAGATTCTAATTCAAAAACATCACACACATTTATAAATCACACACCAAACATCTAATCCATTATCTCTCACTTCAGACATTATTTGGAGGATCTTACCGTTGAAACAAAAGTAAATATGTTAAGAATCTATGATCCAAAGATAAACCAAATGATGTGATTTTTTATGATCACGTGCCCAAAGGATCCTTTCTAAGGTCACTTGGAAGGGAAATGGATTTATGGAGAGGAAAGGAATGGGGTGACGCGCCACAAATACTAGGTTTGATAAGCCAAAGGGGAGAGGCCACAAGGGAGGGGTCCCTTGATAACTCTTAGAAGCTCTCACAAAGGAGAAAAGGGGACACTCAAAGGTAAGAACCTCACAACCAATATGGTCTCTATTATGATTAAATTCAAGTGTAAAAAATACAACTGAGGGAGGAGCTCCTATTTATAGAGGTAGCTAACCTCTTGAACAAGATAACCTAAAAAAGAAGGGCTAGGATTAAAAACAGAGATCTAAGGGAGGAGGATTGAGAAACAATTCCCTCCTTAGATCATCAAACTTGGTGCCCAAGTTTCTCAAACCAAGGGCCAAGATTCCTTCTTATTAGCTTAGGGGGTTTATGTAGGAAAAGAGGGGTGTAGATATCAAGGCTACCCTTTATTTCCTTCATAAAGACCCAAAAAGCTAAATCCACCCTCTAAATTCCTAAGACACCTCCTAAAAATAAAAAATGGACTAAATACATGTCCCAAATTAAATTCTTAATGCTCCTCAAAATTAAAATAAAGGAAAATTACATTTTATTAACTAAAGTCCCTAGCCTAATATCTTCACTCTCCATAGGAGGTGAAGTCTTCCTTTGTCTACAAGGGCTAGGTCTTCTTCAATGCTTCTAGCCATGGCCCTAGTGATAGGTCCTTGGCTAGGCATGGTCACATCATCTCGTCCCCCTTGAAGAGGATTTGACCTCAAATCCATGGGGTCTTTGTCCTTTTCAGCACCTACAAATGGAGACAAATCAGAAACATTAAAACTGGTGCTTACCCCATAATCCTCAGGCAGATCTAAAACATTGGCATTATTACCGATCCGCTCAAGGATTTGGAAAGGTCCATCTCCTCTAGGGCTAAGTTTGGACTTCCTTTGAGAAGGAAATCCGTCCTTTCTCAAGTGAAGCCATACCCAGTCGCCCTTGTCAAAGATGACCTTTTTCCTCCCCCTATTGGCGAAAGTATCATCTCTCAAGGATTGGCACTTTATGTTAGCTTTAACCCTCTCATGTAATTGTTTTAAAAAAATAGCTTTTGCCTCTCCTTCTTTATGCACAGCAATAGATAGAGGAAGAGGTAAAAGATCTAGAGGAGTACAAGGATTAAAGCCATAGACCACCTCAAATGGAGAATGCTTGGTGGTTCTATGAACCACCCGGTTATAAGCAAATTCAATGTGGGGAAGGTACTCATCCCAAGACTTATGGTTGCCTTTAAGGAGAGCCCTCAACATAGTGGATAAAGATCTATTCACCACTTCTGTTTGCCCATCACTTTGAGGGTGACAGGTAGTGGAAAAAAGAAGTTTAGTTCCTAGCTTAGCCCAAAGAGTTTTCCAAAAATGGCTAAGGAACTTCACATCCCTATCTGACACTATTGAAGAGGGTATACCATGCAATCAAACAACCTCTTTAAAGAAAAGTCTTGCGATGTTGCTCGTATCATCCACTTTGTGGCAGGGAATAAAATGGGCCATTTTTGAAAATCGGTCCACCACCACAAATATGGAGTCTGCAGCTCGTTGGGTTCTTGGGAGCCCAAGGATGAAATCCATGTTAATATCCTCCCAAGGTGCAGAAGAAGCACGTAAAGGTGTGTATAGTCCATGACGCATTGCTTTAGACTTTCCTTGCAAGCAAGCTATACATTTAGAGCAATGTCTATGGACATCTCTATGCATAGGGGGCCAAAAGAATTTCTCTTGTAAAAGCATGAGGGTTTTTGAAATCCCAAAATGCCCCATGAGCCCACCTTCATGGCTCTCTTTTGTAAGTAAGTTCCTAATTGATCCTTGGGGTATACAAAGCTTACTCCCTTTGTAAAGATACCCCTCACTGATGAAGTACCCATCATGGGCCTTTAATGCGAATGCAGATGTAGAGGTAGCAAATATAGGGCCGAAATCCTTGTCAGACGGATACATAGCCCGAATGTCATCAAATCCCAAGATTTTTGCACTAGAGGATGAATAAAGGGCATGACGCCTAGAAAGAGCATCAGCCACCACATTTTGTTTTCCTTTCTTGTACTTGATGACATAAGGGAAGGATTCAAGATATTCCACCCACGTTGCATGCCTTTTGTTCAATTTACCTTGACCCCTCAAATATTTTAGTGACTCATGGTCACTATGAATGACAAACTCCTTGGGAGCAATGTAATGCTCCCAAGTTTGAAGGGCCCTAATTAGAGCATAAAACTCCTTATCATAGGTGGGGTAGCTGAGGGGGGCACCATTGAGTTTTTCACTGAAATACGCAATGGGGTGCCCTCCTTGCAACAAGACAGCCCCTACACCTACACCAGAGGCATCACATTCAAGTTCAAATGTTTTAGAAAAGTCAGGTAATGCCAAGACTGGTGCATGGGTCAGTTTATGCTTAATTAGCTGGAAGAATTTCTCTTGTTTCTCACCCCAAAGGAAAAGAACTTCCTTTTTCACCAAATCATTTATTGGTGCGAAGAGCATGGAGAAATTAGGCACAAAGCGCCTATAAAATCCAGCGAGACCATGAAAGCTTTTGATCTCTGTCACAGTCTTTGGGGTGGGCCATTCTTGAATAACTTTTATCTTTTCGGGGTCAACATGGACCTCTTTTGTGCTAACTACAAAACCTAGGAAAACTACACTATCTACACAAAAGGTGCATTTTTCTAAGTTACCAAAAAGATGATTAATCCTAAGAAGAGAAAAAACATGCCTTAGATGTCCTAAATGATCATCTAGGTTCCTAGAGTAAACTAAAATATCATCAAAGTAAAACTACACAAAATTTACCAAGGCAATCCCTCAGTACATGATTCATTAAGCGTATGAATGTGCTTGGGGCATTAGTTAGCCCAAAAGGCATAACCAACCACTCATAAAGACCAAATTTAGTCTTAAAAGCAGTTTTCCACTCATCACCCTCTTTGATCCTTATTTGGTGGTAACCACTTCTAAGATCTATTTTTGAAAATATTTTTACCCCATGCAATTCATCCAACATGTCATCAAGATGGGGGATTGGGTGCCTATATTTGATGGTGATGTTGTTGATTGCACGAAAATCAACACACATCCTCCATTGTCCATTCTTCTTGGGCACCAACAAGACTGGCACAGTACAAGGGCTTAGGCTCTTTTGAGCCCAACCCTTCTCTAACAGCTCATTCACTTGAGACTCAATCTCTTGGGTCTCCATGGGGTTGGTCCTATAGGCACCTCTATTAGGTAGACTTGCGCCAGGTACCAAATCAATTTGATGTTCTATACCCCTAATGAGAGGAAGTCCTTTCAGAACCTCATTAGGGAATATGTCATCAAATTCTTTTAAAATATCTTGAACCCCTTGAGGAAGGTGCTCATGTGCATGGGCTGTGGCAGTGCTCTCAGCAGAAGAATGCAAAATGGGAGAAGGATTTGATGCTTCTTTGCAAAGGAGGAGATAAAAGGGCTTGTTAGTCAAAGGAGCTTCTTTTAAATCACGTTTAGTAGCAAATAGGCTCATTTTACTAATATTCCCTTTCGAAGAGGCATCACTTTCCAACTCTCTCTCTTTACCCTTTTCAAGCTTTAAGGGTAAAGCTTGTTGTGCTTTTTTCTTATTTTTTTTTCCTCAACTCTTTTCTTTTTCATCGCAAATTGATCCTCAGCCACTTGAGAAGGTGACAAAGGATACAATTTGAAGCGCTTTTCATTATGGGTGAGAATTATTTGGTTGGAGTGTCCATGGTGAATAGCTTTTTTGTCAAATTGCCATGGTCTCCCCAACAGGATATGACCAGCCTCCATAGGAACTATGTCACAAAGAATCTCATCATTATAAGATCCTATGGAAATTGGAACCATAACTTGTTCATTGACTACCATCTCCCCCTGCTCATTGAGCCATTGCAATTTGTAAGGTTTGGGATGGGGCATGGTAGTCAAGGCTAGCTTTTCAACCAACCTAGAGCTACAACAATTACAACAGGAGCCACTATCAACAAGGAGAGAACATACTTTGTTATTTACTTTACATCTTGTATGGAAGATGTTCTCTCTTTGTGACTGGCCAAGCTCTAGAGGTTGGCTTCCAAGAAGCCTTTGAACCATAAGGAGATCCCCCTCATAAGGAAAAGCTTCCTCACAATCTTGTTCAAAAGTATCTCCTCCTTCTTCCTCACTCTCACTAGAGGAGGAAGATGAGCTATTCTCACTACAAATGTCTTGTCCCCTCATGATCATGGTTTTCTTGTTAGGGTATTGAGAGGCAATGTGGCCTCTCCCAAGACATTTGAAGCATTTGATACTACTTTGCCTCTCAGTAGGATTAGTAGTAGGCTCTCTCTACATGAGGTGCGTTTGTATCTTGAAAATGCTTGGGTTCCTCTTTGGGAAAACCCTTGAAAGAGTTTCCCTTAAGTTGGTCTCTCTTTGAGTAAGAGGGAGAATCTTTTTCAAAAATTGTATGGAAGATGTTCTCTCTTTGTGACTGGCCAAGCTCTAGAGGTTGGCTTCCAAGAAGCCTTTGAACCATAAGGAGATCCCCCTCATAAGGAAAAGCTTCCTCACAATCTTGTTCAAAAGTATGTCCTCCTTCTTCCTCACTCTCACTAGAGGAGGAAGATGAGCTATTCTCACTACAAATGTCTTGTCCCCTCATGATCATGGTTTTCTTGTTAGGGCATTGAGAGGCAATGTGGCCTCTCCCAAGACATTTGAAGCATTTGATACTACTTTGCCTCTTAGTAGGATTTGTAGTAGGGGGTTTTCTCTCTACATGAGGTGCGTTTGTATCTTGAAAATGCTTGGGTTCCTCTTTGGGAAAACCCTTGAAAGAGTTTCCCTTAAGTTGGTCTCTCTTTGAGTAAGAGGGAGAATCTTTTTCAAAAATTTTTCTCTTGAGTTGATTCTCAGCTCTTACACAAAGTTCTACCAACTCATCAAGGTTTGAGTATGACAGAAGCTCTACCTTATCTCTAATGTTAGAGCTCTTTTGTCTATACTCCCCAATACTTAGGTTATGTTGCCTAAGTCTTTGGAGCCTATCCAAAAGATCCCTCTCATAATATGAAGGAATGTGCCTTCTTCGCAAACAAGTTTTTAAATCATTCTAGTAGCGAATGTCAGGCATTTGTTTACGCGCCCTATCCTTGACTAACCCATCCCACCAATGCAAAGCAGAACCTTGAAAACTAAGGGAGGCCAAAGGTACTTTCCTTTCTTCCCTAATTTCATAGCATCGAAAGAGTTGTTCCACTTTGACTTCCCAATCTAGGTAAGTCTCAACATCTTCCCTACCATGAAAATGGGGTAGGTCTACCTTTGGTTTCCTAGCATGATTTATGTTCTCTTGAGGAGAATGATGATCGTATGATGAATGTGAGTGATGCTTATGTTGATTTCTATAGTATTCTTCTTCACTAGAGCTAAAATGCCTAGATGGGGATCTTATGAGAATTCCTTTATTTTTTCTATCACTCTCCCTCCCATCTCTCTTCTTACTCTCTTCTCCTCTCCTTCTCTCTTCTTCCTCTTTTTCTCTTTTTCTTTCTAGTTCTTTCCTTCTTCTCCTTTCTTCATCCTCTCTTCTCTCTCTTTGCCTTCTCTCTTCTCGCTCCTTTTTCTCTTTTCTCATTTCCAACATCTCTTTTTTTAACTCTTCCTTCTCTTTTTGTTTTTCCTTTTCTTTTATTTCTTTTTTTCTCTCTTTTTCTTCTCTCCTTTCTTGTTCTTTATCCATCCATTCCCTAAATTCCAAGTTAAGGTTTTCAAGAGTGTCTCCCTTAGAAGGTTTTCTTTGGTTGACACTCTTACTTGATGAACAACTATGTGCACTAGAATGTGTGTGGGAAGTCATGGTGCTTGGATGCTAAAAACTAAAGGGTAGGCCACAAACTTTTGATTTTCAAGCAACACTCCTCTCTTTTTTTTTTTTGTTTTCTCACCTAAGGTGGCTTGATGAGTCTTTGGAACTCTTAGCCTCTACACGTTTTTTTTCAAAATAAGATAAAATAAAATAAAAGTTCAAGAATGTAAAAGAGAAAGGGCTCTAATCGTGCTCCTAAGGTGTTGAAGGAAGTGTACCACTTCTCCCTTCTTCACCTAATTAACGAGGAACTACGCTAAAATTAACCAAAATTATTACAAACCAAGGGAGGGCCTTAAGGGCACTCAAACTCCCAATCTAAAATTAAGTATACACAATACAAAGAATAAAAAAAATAAAACAAAGTCTTCACTCCAAGCTTTTTGGTGTTTGTCTCCTTTTGATCAAGCCCTTTGAGTTGCATCAACCCACCCCAAGAATGCTACCCTTGTTTCCTCTTGTTTGGACTTGCCAAAATTTTATATATGGAACCTTTCCCAACCTTTCCTTACCAAGGCCGAATACAACACAAGACAACAAACAAAGGTGAATAACAAAACAAAGTTCACCAATCCAAGTGGATAGATTAAACAATGACAAACTCAAAGAAGTAAAGAAGACAAGCAAGAAAACATAAGGCTCACAAAGGAAGGTAGCACACAAATAACTTTCCTAGATTAGCTCTAAGAGTAGAGATGAAAAAAGACTCATACAAAAAAAATGAAACCAATAGTTGCACACTTAATAAAATTTAAGTGACCAAAAACTAAAAAGCTTACTCAAGTAATTTTTTTTTAATCACAATTGGTTCCTCATATCAAATGTTTCTACTATCAGGTACACAACTTCAAATTTGTCTTTCTTTTGAGTTCTTTATCTTCTTTTTTTTAACTTGAACTTTTTCTATTTTTTTTAACTTTTTCTAATCATTTTGCTGCACCTAATAGCTTGTTGAATTGAAATTTTAATGAGGATGCTTGAAATAATAACACTTGAGTGAATAAGCACAAAGTAAGGTCACACAATTTTCAAGCAATGCATGCAACTAAAGGCAAAACAACTTAGTAGTTCCAAATACCACTGAACTAATGGTGCTTAAGGAATGATTTAGGGTTGATTCCAAGTGGAAAGCTACTAGTAATTCAACATAAAGTAAGAAACATATAAAGATTGAATTGAGCAAATATTTAAGAACAACAAAGAGATTAATATGCTTGAACTAAAAGCATAAAAGACTTAAGAGACTCAACAAGAGGTTCACCTCTTAGGAGCTCAATTCAAAATGTTTTTGAAGGCTTTTTTGTAAAAATTTTAAGAGGCTAAAACCTATGGAATTTAAATGAGACAAAATAGGAAACTAACATGACTAGTATTTGACAAAACACAAGATTAAGAAAAAATAACACACCTAAAAATAGAGCAAAAATTTCAACAAGAGACTCAAAACAAAAGGCACAACAAAGTGGCCAAAGTTGATCACCACAATGGTGTGGAAAAATCCTCAACCATGTGGGTTTAATGGTCACAACTTCTTAGGCACACTTTAACATAAAAAACCAAGGGAAAATTAAGCAACTTGAACACGAAAATAAGATGCAAAGAAAGGGACAAATAAAATCGCATCAAATTAAATGGAACATAGGCGCGTAGATAGAAAACAAAAGCTCATATAATAGAAAGAATAAAAATCTATACTACTAGACAATAAAGGAAATAGAGATGACATAAAATGAAGGACTTTAAAATAAAGAGATCAAAGAGATAAACAACAAAGCAAAAAAAATTAAGAAAGAACGTGACCTTTAGAAAGTGGCTCTAGATACCACTTGATGTGATCTTTGATGATAACGTGCCCAAAGGATCCTTTCTAAGGTCACTTGGAAGGGAAATGGATTTCTGGAGAGGAAAGGAATCGGGTCAGGCGCCACAAATACTAGGTTTGATAAGCCAAAGGGGAGAGGCCACAAGGGAGGGGTCCCTTGATAACTCTTAGAAGCTCTCACAAAGGAGAAAAGGGGACACTCAAAGGTAAGAACCTCACAACCAATATGGTCTCTAGGATTAAATTCAAGTGTAAAAAATACAAGTGAGGGGAGGAGCTTCTATTTATAGAGGTAGCCAACCTCTTGAACAAGATAACCTAAAAAAGAAGGGCAAGGATTAAAAGGAGAGATCTAAGGGAGGAGGATTGAGAAACAATTGCCTCCTTAGATCATCAAACTTGGTGCCCAAGTTTCTCAAACCAAGGGTCAAGATTCCTTCTTATTAGCTTAAGGGGTTTATGTAGTGAAAGAGGGGTGTAGATATCAAGGCTACCCCTTATTTCCTTCATAAAGACCCAAAAAGCTAAATCCACCCTCTAAATTACTAAGACACCTCCTAAAATAAAAAATGGACTAAATACATGTCCCAAATTAAATTCCTAATGCTCCTCAAAATTAAAATAAAGGAAAATTACATTTTATTAACTAAAGTCCCTAGCCTAATATCTTCACTCTCCATAGGAGGTGAAGTCTTCCTTTGTCTACAAGGGCTAGGTCTTCTTCAATCCTTCTAACCATGACCCTAGTGATAGGTCCTTAGCTAGGCATGGTCACATCACCAAATCCAATAGTTTAACTAACGCAAAGACGCTTAAATCGAAATCTACTACAGGTATTATTAAGATTCTAAAATACAATTTTTAGTCTGAGTTCATTATCTCTAACTACGTACGCTATTTATATGATCACACCGTTGAAAATAAATATTAATATCTAAAGAATCAATTACCCAAAAAAAAATATCCAACGGTTAAACTATTCTAAACTCAAGACAAATTATGGTATCACATAAGATGCCAAAAAAATAATTGTTATTCTAACTCGATTATGTCACTCCAGACATTAGTTTGACGATCCCACCATGGAATATAGAGACTAACATCTTAAGAAAATCATATAAAAAATTAAATAAAATCTGACAGTTGAACAATTGTGTAGCGGTAGTACTAAATTTCATTCCTAACTGCAGCTAGCTGGACTCCCCCTTAGGAAATGTTGACTCATATCATCAATGACACTTTCTCAAATAATGTCCATGTTAACTAACACATCACACACATTTATAAATCACACACAAAACATCTAATCCATTATCTCTCACTTCAGCCATTATTTTGAGGATTTTATTGTTGAAACAAAAAGTAAATATGTTAAGAATCTACTATACAAAGATAAACCAAATCCAACAGTTCAACTAATGCAAGGACGCTCAAACCGAAATCCACTACAGGTATAATTAAGATTCTAAAAATACAGTTCTTAGTCTGAGTTTATTATATCTCACTACATATGTTATTTAGATGATCCCACTATTGAAAATAAATATTAATATCTAAAGAATCTACTAGCCAAAAATAAACCAAATCAAAAGGTTAAACTATTCTATAGACATTGAAGCCAAAATATGGTATCGTATAAGATGCTAAAAAAGTAACTGTTATTCTAACTCCATTATATCACTTCGAAAGAATCAAACGGTTGTTCAGATGATCCCACCGTTGTAAATACATATTACTATCGAAAGAATCTACTACCCAAAAATAAATCAAATCAAACGGTTAAATTATTCCGCAGTCACTCTGCCTAACCAAGGACCTATCACTAGGGCCATGGCTAGAAGGATTGAAGAAGACCTAGCCCTTGAAGACAAAGGAAGAATTCACCTCCTATGGAGAGTAAAGATAAT
The DNA here is from genome assembly GCA_037954015.1 of Psophocarpus tetragonolobus. NCBI lineage: Eukaryota > Viridiplantae > Streptophyta > Magnoliopsida > Fabales > Fabaceae > Psophocarpus > Psophocarpus tetragonolobus. The sequence continues at coordinate 53,169,036 of CM075692.1, forward strand.
GGCTAGGGACTTTAGTTAATAAAATGTAATTTTCCTTTATTTTAATTTTGAGGAGCATTAGGAATTTAATTTGGGACATGTATTTAGTCCATTTTTTATTTTAGGAGGTGTCTTAGGAATTTAGAGGGTGGATTTAGCTTTTTGGGTCTTTATGAAGGAAATAAGGGGTAGCCTTGATATCTGCACCCCTCTTTTCCTACATAAACCCCCTAAGCTAATAAGAAGGAATCTTGGCCCTTGGTTTGAGAAACTTGGGCACCAAGTTTGATGATCTAAGGAGGGAATTGTTTCTCAATCCTCCTCCCTTAGATCTCTCCTTTTAATCCTAGCCCTTCTTTTTTAGGTTATCTTGTTCAAGAGGTTAGCTACCTCTATAAATAGGAGCTCCTCCCCTCACTTGTATTTTTTACAGTTGAATTTAATCATAGAGACCATATTGGTTGTGAGGTTCTTACCTTTGAGTGTCCCCTTTTCTCCTTTGTGAAAGCTTCTAAGAGTTATCAAGGGACCCCTCCCTTGTGGCCTCTCCCCTTTGGCTTATCAAACCTAGTATTTGTGGCGCCTCACCCCATTCCTTTCCTATCCATAAATCCATTTCCCTTCCAAGTGACCTTAGAAAGGATCCTTTGGGCACGTGATCATCAAAGATCACATCAAGTGGTATCAGAGTCACTTTCTAAAGGTCACGTTCTTTCTCAATTTTTTTTGCTTTGTTGTTTATCTCTTTGACCTCTTTATTTTAAAGTCCTTCATTTTTTGTCATCTCTATTTCCTTTATTGTCTAGTAGTATAGCTTTTTATTCTCGCTATTATATGTGCTTTTGTTTTCTATCTACGCGCCTATGTTCCATTTAATTTGATGCGATTTTATTTGTCCCTTTCTTTGCATCTTATTTTCGTGTTCAAGTTTCTTAATTTTTCCTTGGTTTTTTATGTTAAATTGTTCCTAAGAAGTTGTGACCATTAAACCCACATGGTTGAGGATTTTTCCACACCATTGTGGTGATCAACTTTGGCCACTTTGTTGTGCCTTTTGTTTTGAGTCTCTTGCTGAAATTTTTGCTCTATTTTTAGGTGTGTTATTTTTTATTAATCTTGTGTTTTATCAAACACTAGTCATGTTAGTTTCCTATTTTGTCTCATTTAAATTCCATAGGTTTTAGCCTCTTAAAATTTTTACAAAAAAGCCTTAAAAAACATTTTGAATTGAGCTCCTAAGAGGTGAACCTCTTGTTGAGTCTCTTAAGTCTTTTATGCTTTTAGTTCAAGCATATTAATCTCTTTGTTGTTCTTAAATATTTGCTCAATTCAATCTTTATATGTTTCTTATTTTTCTGTTGAATTATTAGTAGCTTTCCCCTTGGTTTACCTTCACTATTGGTGCCTCTTTATGGAATTTTAGCTTGGGTGAATTGTGTTAGTAATTTGAGCAATCAATTTACTTCAAAATCAGCCCTAAATCATTCCTTAAGCACCACTAGTTCGGTGGTATTTGGAACTACTAAGTTGTTTTGCCTTTAGTTGCATGCATTGCTTGAAAATTGTGTGACCTTACTTTGTGCTTATTCACTCAAGTGTTATTATTTCAAGCATCCTCATTAAAATTTCAATTCAACAAGCTATTAGGTGCAGCAAAATGATTAGAAAAGTTAAAAAAAAAAATAGAAAAAGTTCAAGTTAAAAAAGAAGAAGATAAAGAACACAAAAGAAAGACAAATTTGAAGTTGTGTACCTAATAGTAGAAACATTTGATATGAGGAACCAATTGTGATTCAAAAAAAAAAAAATACTTGAGTAAGCTTTTTAGTTTTTGGTCACTTAAATTTTATTAAGTGTGCAACTATTGGTTTCATTTTTTTTTGTTTGAGTCTTTTTTCATCTCTACTCTTAGAGCTAATCTAGGAAAGTTATTTGTGTGCTACCTTTATTTGTGAGCCTTATGTTTTCTTGCTTGTCTTCTTTACTTCTTTGAGTTTGTCATTGTTTAATCTATCCACTTGGATTTGTGAACCTTGTTTTGTTATTCACCTTTGTTTGTTGTCTTGTGTTGTATTCAGCCTTGGTAAGGAAAGGTTGGGAAAGGTTCCATATATAAAATTTTGGCAAGTCCAAACAAGAGGAAACAAGGGTAGCATTCTTGGGGTGGGTTGATACAACTCAAAGGGGCTTGATCAAAAGGAGACAAACACCAAAAAGCTTGGAGTGAAGACTTTGTTTTATTTTTTTTTATTCTTTGTATTGTGTATACTTAATTTTAGATTGGGGGTTTGAGTGCCCTTAAGGCCCTCCCTTGGTTTGTAATAATTTTGGTTAATGTTAGCGTAGTTCCTCGTTAATTAGGTGAAGAAGGGAGAAGTGGTACACTTCCTTCAACACCTTAGGAGCACGATTAGAGCCTTTTCTCTTTTACATTCTTGCACTTTTATTTTATTTTATCTTATTTTGAAAAAAAATGTGTAGAGGCTAAGAGTTCCAAAGACTCATCAAGCCACCTTAGGTGAGAAAAAAAAAAGAGAGGAGTGTTGCTTGAAAAAAAAAAAGTTTGTGGCCTACCCTTTAGTTTTTAGCATCCAAGCACCATGACTTCCCACACACATTCTAGTGCACATAGTTGTTCATCAAGTAAGAGTGTCAACCAAAGAAAACCTTCTAAGGGAGACACTCTTGAAAACCTTAACTTGGAATTTAGGGAATGGATGGCTAAAGAACAAGAAAGGAGAGAAGAAAAAGAGAGAAAAAAAGAAATAAAAGAAAAGGAAAAACAAAAAGAGAAGGAAGAGTTAAAAAAAGAGATGTTGGAAATGAGAAAAGAGAAAAAGGAGCGAGAAGAGAGAAGGCAAAGAGAGAGAAGAGAGGATGAAGAAAGGAGAAGAAGGAAAGAACTAGAAAGAAAAAGAGAAAAAGAGGAAGAAGAGAGAAGGAGAGGAAAAGAGAGTAAGAGGAGAGATGGGAGGGAGAGTGATACAAAAAATAAAGGAATTCTCATAAGATCCCCATCTAGACATTTTAGCTCTAGTGAAGAAGAATACTATAGAAATCAACATAAGCATCACTCACATTCATCATACAATCATCATTCTCCTCAAGAGAACATAAATCATTCTAGGAAACCAAAGGTAGACCTACCCCATTTTCATGGTAGGGAAGATGTTGAGACTTACCTAGATTGGGATGTCAAAGTGGAACAACTCTTTCAATGCTATGAAATTAGGGAAGAAAGGAAAGTACCTTTGGCCTCCCTTAGTTTTCAAGGTTCTACTTTCCATTGGTGGGATGGGTTAGTCAAGGATAGGGCCCGTAAACAAATGTCTGTCATTCGCTACTAGAATGATTTAAAAACTTGTTTGTGAAGAAGGCACATTCCTTCCTATTATGAGAGGGATCTTTTGGATAGGCTCCAAAGACTTAGGTAACATAACCTAAGTATTGAGGAGTATAGACAAAAGATGGAGCTTCTCATACTAAGGGCCAATATCATTGAGGAACCCAATGCCACCCTTGCTAGGTTTTGTGTGGATTAAGCTCTAACATTAGAGATAAGGTAGAGCTTCTTTCATACTCAAACCTTAATGAGTTGGTAGAACTTTATGTAAGAGCTGAGAATCAACTCAAGAGAAAAAGCTTTAAAAAAGATTCTCCCTCTTACTCAAAGAGAGACCAACTTAAGGGAAACTCTTTCAAGGGTTTTCCCAAAGAGGAACCCAAGAATTTTCAAGATACAAAAGCACCTCATGTAGAGAGAAAACCCCCTACTACTAAGCCTACTGAGAGGCAAAGTAGTATCAAATGCTTCAAATGTCTTGGAAGAGGCCACATTGTCTCTCAATGCCCTAACAAGAAAACCATGATCATGACGGGACAAGACATTTGTAGTGAGAATAGCTTATCTTCCTCCTCTAGTGAGAGTGAAGAAGAATGGGGACATACTTTTGAACAAGAGTGTGAGGAAGCTTTTCCTTATGAGGGGGACCTCCTTATGGTTCAAAGGCTTCTTGGAAGCCAACCTCTAGAGCTTGGTAAGTCACAAAGAGAGAACATCTTTCATGCAAGATGTAAAGTAAATGAGAAAGTATGTTCTCTCCTTATTAATGTGGCTCCTGTTGTAACTGTTGTAGCTCTAGGTTGGTTGAAAAGCTAGCCTTGACTACCATGCCCCATCCCAAACCTTACAAATTGCAATGGCTCAATGAGCAAGGGGAGATGGTAGTCAATGAACAAGTTATGGCTCCTATTTCCATAGAATCTTATAATGATGAGATTCTTTGTGACATAGTTCCCATGGAGGCTGGTCATATCCTGTTGGGGAGACCATGACAATTTGACAAAAAAGATATTCACCATGGTCACTCCAACCAAATAATTCTCACCCATAATGAAAAGCGCTTCAAATTGTATCCTTTGTCTCCTTTTCAAGTGGCTAAAGATCAATTTGCAATGAAAAAGAAAAAAGTTGAGGAAAAACAAAAACAAAAAAAAAAGCACAACAAGCTTTACCCTTAAAGCTTGAAAAGGGTAAAGAGAGAGTCAGAAGGTGATGCCCCTTCGAAAGGGAATATCAGTAAAAGGAGCCTATTTGCTACTAAACATGATTTAAAAGAAGCTCTTTTGACTAACAAGCCCTTTTATCTCCTCTTTTGCAAAGAAGCATCAGATCCTTCTCCCATTTTGCATTCTTCTGCTGAGAGCGCTACCACAGCCCATGCATATGAGCACCTTCCTCAAGGGGTTCAAGATATTTTAAAAGAATTTGATGACATATTCCCTAATGACGTTCTGAAAGTACTTCCTCCCATTAGGGGTATAGAACATCAAATTGATTTGGTGCCTGGCGCAAGTCTACCTAATAGACCTGCCTATAGGACCAACCCCATGGAGACCCAAGAGATTGAGTCTCAAGTGAATGAGCTGTTGGAGAAGGGTTGGGTTCAAAAGAGCCTAAGCCCTTGTGCTGTGCCAGTCTTGTTGGTGCCCAAGAAGAATGGCCAATGGAGGATATGTGTTGATTGTCGTGCAATCAATAACATCACCATCAAATATTGGCACCCAATCCCCCGTCTTGGTGACATGTTGGATGAATTGCATGGGGCAAAAATATTTTCAAAAATAGATCTTAGAAATGGTTACCACCAAATAAGGATCAAAGAGGGTGATGAGTGGAAAACTGCTTTTAAGACTAAATTTGGTCTTTATGAGTGGTTGGTTATGCCTTTTGGGCTAACTATTGCCCCAAGCACATTAATGCACTTAATGAATCATGTACTGAGGGATTGCCTTGGTAAATTTTGTGTAGTTTACTTTGATGACATTTTAGTTTACTCTAGGAACCTAGATGGTCATTTAGGACATCTAAGGCATGTTTTTTCTCTTCTTAGGAGTAATCATCTTTTTGGTAACTTAGAAAAATGCACCTTTTGTTTAGATAGTGTAGTTTTCCTACATTTTGTAGTTAGCACAAAAGGGGTCCATGTTGACCCCGAAAAGATAAAAGCTATTCAAGAATGGCCCACCCCAAAGAGTGTGACAGAGATCAAAAGCTTTCATGGTCTCGCTGGATTTTATAGGTGCTTTGTGCCTAATTTTTCCACGCTCTTCGCACCAATAAATGATTTTGTGAAAAAGGAAGTTCCTTTCCTTTGAGATGAGAAACAAGAGAAAGCCTTCCAGCTAATTAAGCATAAACTGACCCATGCACCAGTCTTGGCATTACCTGACTTTTCTAAAACATTTGAACTTGAATGTAATGCCTCTGGTGTAGGTGTGGGGGCTGTCTTGTTGCAATGAGGGCACCCCATTGTGTATTTCAGTGAAAAACTCAATGGTGCCCCCCTTAACTACCCCACCTATGATAAGGAGTTTTATGCTCTAATTAGGGCCCTTCAAACTTGGGAGCATTACATTGCTCCCAAGGAGTTTGTCATTCATAGTGACCATGAGTCACTAAAATATTTGAGGGGTCAAGGTAAATTGAACAAAAGGCATGCAACGTGGGTGGAATATCTTGAATCCTTCCCTTATGTCATCAAGTACAAGAAAGGAAAACAAAATGTGGTGGCTGATGCTCTTTCTAGGCGTCATGCCCTTTATTCATCCTCTAGTGCAAAAATCTTGGGATTTGATGACATTTGGGCTATGTATCCGTCTGACAAGGATTTCGGCCCTATATTTGCTACCTCTACATCTGCATTCGCATTAAAGGCCCATGATGGGTACTTCATCAGTGAGGGGTATCTTTACAAAGGGAGTAAGCTTTGTATACCCCAAGGATCAATTAGGAACTTACTTACAAAAGAGAACCATGAAGGTGGGCTTATGGGGCATTTTGGGATTTCAAAAACCCTCATGCTTTTACAAGAGAAATTCTTTTGGCCCCATATGCATAGAGATGTCCATAGACATTGCTTTAAATGTATAGCTTGCTTGCAAGCAAAGTCTAAAGCAATGCCTCATGGACTATACACACCTTTACCTGCTCCTTCTGCACCTTGGGAGGATATTAGCATGGATTTCATCCTTGGGCTCTCAAGAACCCAACGAGGTGCAGACTTCATATTTGTGGTGGTGGACCGATTTTCAAAAATGGCCCATTTTATTCCCTGCCACAAAGTGGATGATGCGAGCAACATCGCAAGACTTTTATTTAAAGTGGTTGTCCGATTGCATGGTATACCCTCTTCAATAGTGTCAGATAGGGATGTGAAGTTCCTTAGCCATTTTTGGGAAACTCTTTGGGCTAAGTTGGGAACTAAACTTCTTTTTTCCACTACCTGTCACCCTCAAACTGATGGGCAAATAGAAGTGGTGAATAGATCTTTATCCACTATGTTGAGGGCTCTCCTTAAAGGCAATCATAAGTCTTGGGATTAGTACCTTCCCCACATTGAATTTGCTTATAATCGGGTGGTTCATAGAACCACCAAGCATTCTCCATTTGAGGTGGTCTATGGCTTTAATCCTCGTACTCCTCTAGATCTTTTACCTCTTCCTCTTTCCGTTGATGTACATAAAGAAGGAGAGGCAAAAGCCATTTTTGTAAAATAATTACATGAGAGGGTTAAAGCTAACATAGAGCGCAAATCCTTGAGAAATGCTACTTTCGCCAATATGGGGAGGAAAGAGGTCATCTTTGAAACGGGCGACTGAGTATGGCTTCACTTGAGAAAGGATAGATTTCCTTCTCAAAGGAAGTCCAAACTTAGCCCTAGAGGAGATGGAGCTTTCCAAATCCTTGAGCGGATTGGTAATAATGCCTATGTTTTAGATCTTCCTGAGGATTATGGGGTAAGCACCAGTTTTAATGTTTCTGATTTGTCTCCATTTATAGGTGCTGAAAATGACAAAGACCCATGGATTTGAGGTCAAATCCTCTTCAAGGGGGAGGAGATGATGTGACCACACCTAACCAAGGACCTATCACTAGGGCCATGGCTAGAAGGATTGAAGAAGACCTAGCCCTTGAAGACAAAGGAAGACTTCAATCATTGTATAATTCCATTCCTAACTGGAACTAGAATGATTCCCTTTTAGGAACTAGAATGATTGAACAATTGGATAGCGGTTGAAAAATTGGATAGCGGTGGTAGTAAATTCCATTCCTAACTGGAACTAGAATGATTCCCTCTTAGGAACTGTTGACTCATATCATTAATCACACTATCTCAAATAATGTTTATGTTAAATAACACATCACACACATCTATAAATCACACACTAAACATCTAATCCATTATCTCTCACTTCGGACATTATTTTGAGGATCTTGAAATAAAAGTAAATATGTTAAGAACCTATTATCCAAAGATAAACCAAGTCCAACAGTTCAACCAATGCAAGGACGCTCAAAACAAAATCTACTACCGCTATAATTAAGATTCTAAAAATACAGTTCTTACTCTAAGTTTATTATCTCTCACTAGAAACGTTGTTCAGATGATCCCACCGTTGAAAATCAATATTAATATCTGGAGAATCTAGTCCCCAAAAACAAACCAAATCCAATGGTTAAACTATTCTACAGACACTCAAGAAAAAATATGGTATCGTATAAGATGCTAAAACAATAACAGTTATTCTCACTCCGTTATGTCACTGCGGACATCAGTTTCACGTCCCACCACTGAAAATAGAGACTGACATCTTAAGAACCTACTATAAAAAATTAAGCAAAATCTAACGGTTGAACAATTGGATAGCGGTGGTACTAAATTTCATTCCTAACTGCAGCTAGAATGACTCCGCTTAGGAACAGTTGACAGAAATCATCAATCACACTATCTCAAATAATGTTCATGTTAAATAACACATCACATACATTTATAAATCACACACCAAACATCTAATCCATTATCTCTTACTTCCGACATTATTTTGAGGATCTTACCGTTGAAACAAAAGTAAATATGATAAGAACCTAGTATCCAAAATAAACCAAATCCAACAGTTCAACTAATGCAAAGACGCTAAAAATGAAATCTACTACAGGTATAATTAAGATTCTAAAAATAACGTTCTTACTCTGAGTACACTATCTGTTACTACGTACCTTATATAGATGATGACACTGTAAAATATAAATATTAATATCTAAAGAATCTACTACCCAAAAATAAACCAAATCTAACGATTAAACTATTCTATAGACGCTCAAGACAAAATACGGTATGGTATAAGATGCTAAAAAAAGCTGTTATTCTAACTCCATTACGTCATTCCAGACATTATTTTGACGATCCCACAATTGAAAATAGAGACTAACATCTTAAGAACCTACTATAAAAAATTAAACAAAATCTAGCGGTTGAAAAATTGTATAGCGATGGTAGTAAATTTCATTCCTAACTTCAACTAGAATGACTACCTCTTACGAACTGTTGACTCACATCATCAATCACACTATCTCAAATAATGTTCATGTTAAATAACACATCACATACATTTATAAATCACACACCAAATATCTAATCCATTATCTCTCACTTCTGACATTATTTTGAGGATCTTACCGTTGAAACTACAGTAAATATGTTAAGAACCTAGTATCCAAAGATAAACCTAATTCAATAGCTCAACTAATGCAAACACGCTGAAAACGAATTCTACTACAGGTATAATTGAGATTCTAGAAATACAGTTCTTACTATGAGTTCATTATGTCTCTTTACGTACGTTATTTAGTTGATCCCACCATTGAAAATAAATACTAATATCTAAACAATGTACTAGCCAAAAATAAACCAAATCAACGGTTAAACTATTCTTTAGACACTCAAGACAAAATAGGGTATCGTATAAGATGCTCAAATAACTGTTATTGTAATTCCATTATGTCACTCTGGACATTAGTTTGACGATCCCACCATTGTAAATAGAGACTAACATCTTAAGAACCTACTATAAAAAATTAAACAAAATCTAACGGTTGAACAATTGTATAGCGGTGGAACTAACTTTTATTCCTAACTACAACTAGACTCCTAAGAACTGTTGACTCATATCATCAATCACACTATCTCAAATAATGTTCATGTTAAATAACACATGACAAACATTTATAAGTCACACAAAAAACATCTAATCCATTATGTCTCACTTCGGACATTATTTTGAGGATGTTACCCTTAGAACAAAGGGAATTATGTTAATAACCTACTATCCAAACGAAATCCAACAGTTTAACTAATCCAAAGACGCTGAAAATGAAATCTACTACAGGTTTAATTAAGATTCAAAAATACAGTTCTTACTCTGAGTTTATTAACTCTCACTACAAACATTGTTGAGATGATCCAACCGTTGAAAATCAATATTAATATCTAAAGAATCTACTCCCAAAAACAAACAAAATCCAATGGTCAAACTATTCTACAGACAGAAGAAAAAATATGGTATCGTATAAGATGCTAAAACAATAACTGTTATTTTCACTCTGTTATGTCACTGCGGACATTTGTTTCACGATCCCACCATTGAAAATAGAGACTGACATCTTAAGAACCTACTATAAAAAAATTAAGCAAAATCTAACGATTGAACAATTGGATAGCGGTGGTAGTAAATTTCATTCCTAACTGGAACTAGAATGATTCCCTCTTAGGAACTGTTGACTCATATCATCAATCACACTACCTCAAATAATGTTTATGTTAAATAACACATCAGACACATCTATAAATCACACACTAAACATCTAATCCATTATCTCTCACTTCGGACATTATTTTGAGGATCTTGAAATAAAAGTAAATACGTTAAGAACCTATTATCCAAAGATAAAACAAATCCAACAGTTCAACCAATGCTAGGACGCTCAAAACGAAATCTACTACCGCTATAATTAAGATTCTAAAATTACAGTTCTTACTCTGAGTTCATTATCTCTCACTAGAAACGTTGTTTAGATGATCCCACCGTTGAAAATCAATATTAATATCTGGAGAATCTACTCCCCAAAAACAAACCAAATCCAACGGTTAAACTATTCTATAGACAATCAAGAAAAAATATGGTATCGTATAAGCTGCTAAAACAATAACAGTTATTCTCACTCCGTTATGCCACTGCAGACATTAGTTTCACGATCCCACCATTGTAAATAGAGACTGACATCTTAAGAACCTACTATAAAAAATTAAGCAAAATCTAACGGTTGAACAATTGGTTAGCGGTGGTACAAAATTTCATTCCTTACTGCAGCTAGAATGACTCCGCTTAGGAACGGTTGATAGATATCATCAATCACACTATCTCAAATAATGTTCATCTTAAATAACACATCACATACATTTATAAATCACACACCAAACATCTAATCCATTATCTCTCACTTCCGACATTATTTTGAGGATCTTACCGTTGAAACAAAAGTAAATATGTTAAGAACCTAGTATCCAAAGATAAACCAAATCCAGCAGTCCAACTAATGCAAAGACGCTCAAAACAATATCTACTACAAGTATAATTAAGATTCTAAAATACAGCTCTTACTCTGAGTTCATTATCTCTCACTACATACGTTATTTAAATCATCCCACCATCGAAAATAAGTATTAATATCTAAAGAATCTACTACCCAAAGTTAAACCAAATTCAGCGGTTAAACTATTCTACAGACACTAGAGACAAAATACGATATCGTATAAGATGCCAAAAAAATAACTGTTATTCTAACTCCATTATGTCACTGCGGACATTAGTTTGACAATACCACCATTGAAAATAGAGACAAACATCTTAAGAACCTACTATAAAAAATTAAAAAAAATCTAACGGTTGCACAATTGGATAGCGGTGGTACTAAATTTCATTCCTAACTGCAGCTAGAATGACTCCGCTTAGGAACGGTTGATAGATATCATCAATCACACTATCTCAAATAATGTTCATGTTAAATAACACATCACATACATTTATAAATCAAACACCAAACATCTAATCCATTATCTCTCACTTCCGACATTATTTTGAGGATCTTACCATTGAAACAAAAGTAAATATGTTAAGAATCTAGTATCCAAAGATAAACCAAATCCAACAGTCCAACTAATGCAAAAACGCTCAAAACGAAATCTACTACAAGTATAATTTAGATTCTAAAAATATAGCTCTTACTCTGAGTTCATTATCTGTCACTACGTACGTTATTTAAATCATCCAACCATCGAAAATAAGTATTAATATCTAAAGAATCTACTACCCAAAGTTAAACCAAATTCAGCGGTTAAACTCTTCTATAGACACTAGAGACAAAATACGGTATCGTATAAGATGCCTAAAAAATAACTGTTATTCTAACTCCATTATATCACTTCGGACATTAGTTTGACAATACCACCATTGAAAATAGAGACTAACATCTTAAGAACCTACTATAAAAGATTAAACAAAATCTAACGGTTGCATAATTGGATAGCGGTGGTACTAAATTTCATTCCTAAATTAAGCTAGAATGACTCCGCTTAGGAACGGTTGACAGATATCATCAATCACACTATCTCAGATAATTTTCATGTTAAATAACACATCACATACATTTATAAATCACACACCAAACATCTAATCCATTATCTCTCACTTCTGACATTATTTTGAGGATCTTACCGTTGAAACAAAAGTAAATATGTTAAGAACCTTGTATCCAAAGATAAACCAAATCCAATAGTCCAAATAATGCAAAGACGCTAAAAACGAAATCTACTACAAGTATAATTAAGATTCTAAAAATAATGTTCTTACTCTGAGTTCATTATCTCTTACTGCGTACCTTATATAGATGATGACACCGTAAAATATAAATATTAATATCTAATGAATCTACTACCCAAAAATAAACCAAGTCGAATGATTAAACTATTCTACAGACGCTCAAAACAAAATACTTAATGGTATAAGATGCTGAAAAAATAACTGTTATTCTAACTCCATTATGTCACTCTGGACATTATTTTGACGATCCCACAATCGAAAATAGAGACGAATAATTTAAGAACCTAATATAAAAAATTAAACAAAATCTAACAGTTGAACAATTCTATAGCGGTGGTACTAAATTTGATTCCTAACTGCAGCTATAATGACTCTCTCTTAGGAACTGTTGACTCATATCATCAATCACACTATCTCAAATAATGTTCATCTTAAATAACACATCACATACATTTATAAATCACACACCAAACATCTAATCCATCATCTCTCACTTCAGACATTATTTTCAGGATCTTACCATTGAAACAAAAGTAAATATGTTAAGAACCTACTATCAAAAGATAAATCAAATCCAAAAGTTCAACTAATGCAAAGACGCTCAAAACGAAATCCACTACAAGTATAATTAAGATTCTAAAAATACAGTTCTTATTTTGAGTTCATTATCGCTCACTACGTACGTTATTTAGATGATCCCAACGTTGAAAATCAATATTAATATCTAAATAATCTACTACTCAAAAATAAACCAAATCCAACGGTTAAGCTATTCTACAGACACTCAAGACAAAATACGGTATCGTATAAGATGCTAAAAAAATAACTGTTATTCTAACTCCATTATGTCACAGCGGACATTAGTTTGACGATCCCACGATTGAAAATAGAGACTAACATCTTAAGAACCTATTATAAAAAATTAAACAAAATCTAACGGTTGAACAATTGTATAGCGTTGGTAGTAAATTTCATTCCTAACTGCCGCTAGAATGACTCCCTCTTAGAAACTGTTGATTGATATCATCAATGACACTATCTCAAATAATTTTTATGTTAAACAACACATCACACACATTTATAAATCAAACACCAAACATCTAAACCATTATCTCTCACTTCGGACATTATTTTCAGGATCTTACCCTTGAAAGAAAAGTAAATATGTTAAGAACCTACTATCCAAAGATAAACCAAATCCAATAGTTCAGCTAATGCAAAGACGCTTCAAACGAAATCTACTACAGGTATAATTTAGATTCTAAAAAGACCATTGTTACTCTGAGTTCATTATCTCTCGCTACGTACGTTATTTAGATGATCCCACAGCTGAAAATCAATATTAATATCTAAAGAATCTAGTACCCAAAAATAGAGCAAATCCAACGGTTAAACTATTCGATAGACACTCAAGACAACATACGGTATCGTATAAGATGCTAAAAAAATAACCATTATTCTAACTCCATTATCTCACTCCAGACATTATTTTGACAATCCCACCATTTAAAATAGAGACTAACATCTTAAGAACCTAATATAAAAAATTAAACAAAATCTAACGGTTTAACAATTGTATAGCGGTAGTACCAAATTTCATTCCAAACTGCAGCAAGAATGACTGCCTCTTAGCGGCAGTACCAAATACAACAGCTAAACTATTCCATGAAACTCAAGACAAAATAAATACTCTATAAGATGCTGAAAATATAATTGTTGTTCTAACTCCATTACGTCACTCTGGACATTATTTTGATGATCACACCATATAAAATAAAGATTAACATCTTAAGAACTTACTGAAACAAAATAAATAAAATCTAACAGTTGAACAATTGTATAGTGGTGGTACTAAATTTCATTCCTAACTGCAGCTAGAAAGACTCCCTCTTAGGCATCGTTGACTCATATAATAAATAACACTATCTCAAATCATGTTCATGTTAAATGATACATCACACACATTTAAAGATCATACAGAAAACATCTAATCAATTATCTCTCACTTCGGACATTATATTGAGGATCTTATCGTTGAAATAAAACTACGTATGGTTAGAACATACTATCCAAACATAAACCAAATCCAACAGTGCAACAAATGTCTAGACGCTCAAAATGAAATTTGCTACAGGTATAATTAAGATCCTAAAACTACAGTTCTTACTCTAAGTTCCTTAGCTTTCACTACATACATTATTTACATAATCCCTCTCAGACACCGTTGACTCATGTAATCAATCACACTATCTCAAATCATGTTGAAGTTACATAATACATCACACACATTTATAAATCATACACTAAACATCTAATCAATTATCTCTCACTTCGGACTTTATTTTGATGATTTTACCGTTGAAACAAAAATAAATATGTTAAGAACCTACTATCGAAAGATAACCCAAATGCAACAGTTCGACTAATGTATAGACCCTCAAAACGAAATTCGCTACAGGTATAATTAAGATATTAAAACTACAGTTCTTACTCTGAGTTTATTATCTCTCACTAAGTACATTAATTAGATAATCCCACCATTGAAAATAGCGAAACTATTCAATAGACACTCAAAACAAAATACGGTATCGTATAAGATGCTAAAAATATAATTGTTGTTCTAACTTCATTATGTCACTCCATACATTATTTCGACGATCCCAACATTGAAAATAAAGATTAACATCTTAAGAACCTACTAGAAAAAAAATAAATAAAATCTAAAGGTTGAACAATTGTATAGAGGTGGTACCAAATTTCAATCCTAACTGTAGCTAGAATGACTCCCTCTCAGACATTGTTGACTCATGTAATCAATGACACTATCTCAAAACATGTCGAAGTTACATAATACATCATACACATTTTGAGGATGTTACTGGTGAAACAAAAATAAATATGTTAAGAACCTACTATCCAAAAGATAAACCAAATCCAACAGTTCAACTAATGTATAAACGCTCAAAATGAAATCTACTACACGCATAATTATGATCCTAAAACTACAGTTGTTACTCTGAGTTGGTGATCTCTCACTATGTACATTATTTAGATAATCCAACCGTTGAAAATAAATATTACTATCTTAAGAATCTATTACCCAAAAATAAACCAAATCTAGCCGCGAAACTATTCCATAGACACTCAAGAAAAAATACGATATCGTATAAGATGCTAAAAATATAATTGTTGTTCTAACTCCATTATGTCACTCCGGACATTATTTCGACGATCCCACCATTGAAAATAAAGATTAACATCTTAAGAACCTACTAGAAAAAAATAAACAAAATCTAAATGTAGTGGTGGTACTAACTTACATTCCTAACTATAGCTAGAATGACTTCCTCTTAGGCACCGTTGACTCATATAATCAATAAGACTATACCAAATGTTGTTGAAGTTCAATAATACATCACACACATTTACAAATCATACATGAAACATTTAATCCATTATATCTCACTTCAAACATTATTTTGAGGATCTTACCATTGAAGCAAAAATAAATCTATTAAAAACGTACTATCCAAACATAAACCAAATCCAACAGTTCAACAAATGTATAGACACTCAAAACGAAATATGCAAGAGGTATAATTAAGATCCTAAAATTACAGTTCTTACTCTGAGTTCATTATCCCGCACTACATACATTATTTAGATAACCCTACCGTTGAAAATAAATATTACTATCTTAAGAATCTATTACCAAAAGATAAACCAAATCCAACGACTAAACTATTCCGTGGATACTCAAGACAAAACACGATATCGTATAAGATGCTAAAAATATAATTGTTGCTCTAACTCAATTATGTCACTCCAGACATTATTTTCACGATGCCAACATTGAAAATAAAGATTAACATCTTAAGAACCCACTAGAAAAACATAAAGAAATCTAAAGGTTGAACAATTGTATAGAGGTGGTACTAAATTTAAATCATAACTGTAGCTAGAATGACTCCTTTTTAGGCACTGTTGACCCATATAATCAACCACACTATCTTAAATGATGTTGAAGTTAAATAATACATCACACACATTTATAAATCATACACCAAATATCTAATCCATTATCTCTCACTGCGCACGTTATTTTAAGGATTTTACCATTGAAACAAAAATACATATATTAAGAACCTACTATCCAAAGATAAACCAAATCCAACGGCTAAACTATTGTATTGACACTCAAGATAAAATACGGTATCGTATCAGATGCTAAAAATATAATTGTTGTTCTAACTCCATTATGTCACTCGGGATATTATTTCGACGATCCCAGCATTGAAAATAAAGATTAACATCTTAAGAACCTACTAGAAAAAAATAAACAAAATCTAAAGGTTGAACAATTGTATAGAGGTTGTACTAAATTTCAATCCTAACTATAGCTAGAATGACTTCCTCTTATGCACCGTTGACCCATATAATCAGTCACACTATCTCAAATCATGTTTAAGTTAAATAATACATCACACAAATTTATAAATCATGCATCCAACATCTAACCCATTATCTATCACTTCAGACCTTATTTTAAGGATCTTACTGTTGAAAATAAAATAAATATGTTAAGAACCTACTATCCAAAGATAAAACAAATCGAATAGTTCAACTAATGTATAGACACTCAAAACAAAATCTGCTACACGTAGAATTAGGATCCTAAAACTACAATTCTTACTTTGGCTTCATCATCTCTCACTACGTTCCTTATTTAGGTAATCCCACCGTTAATAATAAATTTTACTATCTTCAAAATGTACTCCCCAAAAATAAACCAAATGCAATGGCTAAACTATTGTATAGACGCTCAAGAGAAAATATGGTATCGTATAAGATGCTAAAAATATAATTATTGTTCTAACTCCATTATGTCACTCTAGATATTATTTCGACAATCCCAACATTGAAAATAAAGATTAACATCTTAAGAACCTACTGGAAAAAAATAAACAAAATCTAAAGGTTGAACAATTGTATAGAGGTGGTACTAAATTTAAATCCTAACTATAGCTAGAATGATTCCCTCTCAGACACCGTTGACCCATATAATCAATCACACTATCTCAAATCATGTTGAAGTTAAATAATACATCACACGCATTTATAAATCATACACCAAACATCTAATCCATTATCTCTGACTACGGACATTATTTTGAGGATCTTACCGTTGAAACAAAAATAAATATGTTAAGAATTTTCTATCCAAAGATAAACCAAATCCAACAGTTCGGCAAATGTATAGATGCTGAAAACGAAATTCGCTACAAGTATAATTAAGATCCTAAAACTACAGTTCTTACTCTGAGTTCATTATCTCTCATTAGGTACAGTATTTACATAATCCCACCTTTGAAAATAAATACTATGATCTTAAGAATCTACTACCAAAAAATAAATGAAATCCAATGGCTAAACTACTCTGTCCACACTCAAGACAAAATACGATATCGCATAAGATGGTAAAAATATAATTATTGTTCTAACTCGATTATGTCACGCTGGATATTATTTCGACTATCCCACCATTGAAAATAAAGATTAACATCTTAGGAACCTATTAGAAAAAAATAACAAAATCTAACGGTTGAACAATTGTATAGCGGTGGTATTAAATTTCATTCCTAACTATAGCTAGAATGACTCCCTCTTAGGCACCGTGGACTCATATAATCAATCACACTATTTAAAATCATGTTGAAGTTAAATGATACATCACACATATTTATAAATCATACACCAAACATCTAATCCATAATCTCTCACTTCAGAGATTATTTTGAGGATCTTACCGCTGGAACAAATATAAGTATGTTAAGAACCTACTATCCAAAGATCAACCATATCCAACAGTTCAACTAATGTATAGATTCTGAAAACAAAATCGCTACAGGTATAATTAAGAGTCTAAAACTACAGTTCTTACTCTGAGTTCATGATCTTTCACTACGTACATTATTTTGATAATCCCACCGTTGAAAATAAATATTGCTATCTTAAGAATCTACCACCCAAAATAAACAAAATCCAACGGCTAAACTATTCCATAGAGACTCAAGACAAAATACGGTGATGAAAAAAAATTTTGCACTCCCCTTGATCTTTCTCCTTGAGGTTCCAAGCACCATGAAATGGATGATGGAGGGGAAAGAAAATGGAGGTGGGGCACCACTCTTAAAGAGAGATAAGCCAAAGTGTTTAGGTTTGCCACAAGGGAAGGAACCCTTGATAAAAACCAACTAGGAAGAGATTCCTTAAGAGAGAGGATCCTCAACACCTTTTACTAAGAATGTGCTCACAAAAGAGACTATTTTCATTCAACTTCAAAGGTGAAATTTTACAATGAGGGGGAATGAGTATATATAGCCCAATGGGAGAGCTTGGGCACACTTTTCTAGGCAATGTGGGACTTGGGCTTAATTAGGATTAAAACTAACTAACCCAAGTCTTAGGCCTTAAGTGAGGCACCTAAGTTCACCCCCTATGGGTGCAATTAGCATCTCTTAATGTGAATAGGCTAGCCCAAAATCATGTCTTGACTTATACACCCATTATAAGCTTACTCCTCCTTTTTAACTAAAGACACCTATACCTTATAAACTATGAAGATGGCCGGATATACATGGCCTTAAGGGAATTAAAAATACTCTCCTATTTAGCTAATTAAAATAAAATATTTACAAGCTAAAAATAACGAAGAATGTGGCTTCGAATCTTCAATCAGCTTTTGTCCATGCCATGCCTTCCTTGAGTCCTCCTAGCAAAGATGCATGCTAGGTGGGATTGCATCATACGGTATCGTATAAGATGATAAAAATATAATTGTTGTTCTAACTTCATTATGTCACTCCGAACATTATTTTGACGATCCCACAATTGAAAATAAAATTAACATCTTAAGAACCTAGTAGAAAAAAAGAAACAAAATCTAATGGTGGAACAACTATATAGCGGTGATATTAAATTTCATTCCTAGCTGTAGCTAGAATGACTCCTTCTTAGAAACTATTGACTAATATAATCAATCACAGTATCTCAAATGATGTTGAAGTTAAATGATTCATTACACACATTTATAAATCATACACGAAACATCTAATCCATTATCTCTAACTATGGACTTTATTTTGAGGATCTAAATGTTGAAACAAAAATAAATATGCGAAGAACCTACTAGCTAAAGATAAACCAAATCCAACAGTTCAACTAATGGATAGACGCTCAAAACAAAATCTGCTACAGGTATAATTAAGATCATAAAACTACAGTTCTTACTCTGGGTTCATTATCTCTCACTACGTATATTATTTAGATAATCCCACCTTGAAAATAAATGCTACTATCTTTACAATCTACTACCCAAAAATACCCCAAATCAAACGGCTAAACTATTGTATAGAAACTCAAGACAAAATATGGTATCATAGGACATGCTGAAAATATAATTGTTGTTCTAACTCCATTATGTCACTCCGGACATTATTTCGACGATCCCACCATTGACAATAAAGATTAACATCTTAAGAACCTTCTAAAAAAACTAAACAAAATCTAATAGTTGAACAATTGTATAGCCGTGGTACTAAATTCATAGCTAACTGTAGCTAGAATGACTCCCTCATACGCACAGTTTACTCATATAATCAATAACACTATCTCAAATCATGTTGAAGTTAAATAATACATCACACACATTTATAAATCATACACCAAACATCTAATCCATTATCTCTCACTTCGAACTTTATTTTGAGCATCTTACCGTTGAAACAAAAACAAATATGTTAAGAACCTACTATCCAAAGATAAACCAAATCCAACAGTTCAACTAATGTATAGACACTCAAAACAAAATCTGTTATAGGTATAATTAAGATCCTAAAACTATAGTTCCTACTCTGAATTCATTATATGTCACTACGTACACTATTTAGATAATCCCACTGTTGAAAATAAATATTACTATCTTAAGAATCTACTACCGTTGAAAATAAATATTCCACTGAAACTCAAGACAAAATATTGTATCATATAAGATGCTAAAAATATAATTGCTGTTCTGACTCCATTATGTCACTCCGAACATTATTTTGACGATCCCACCATTGAAAATAAAGATTAACATCTTAAGAACTTATTGTAACAAAATAAAAAAATCTAACAGTTGGACAATTGTGTAGCGGTGGTACTAAATTTCACTCCTTACTACAGCTAGAATGAGTCCCTCTTAGGCATCGTTGACTCATATCATCAATCACACTATCTCAAATCATGTTGAAGTTAAATAATACATCAGACACATTTATAAATTATCCACAGAACATCTAATCCATTATCTCTCACTTTGAACATTATTTTGAGGATCGTACTGTTGAAAAAAAAATATCAAGAACCGACTATCCAAAGATAAATTAAATCCAACAGTTCAACTAATGTATAGACGCTCAAATCGAAATCTGCTACAGGTATAACTAAGATCCTAAACTATAGTTCTTACTCTGTGTGCATTATCTCTCACTAAATACATTATTTAGATAATCCCATCGCTGAAAATAAATATTACTATCTTAACAATCTACTACCCAAAAATAAACCAAATCCAACGGCAAAACTATTCTATAGAAACATAGGATAAAATACAGCATCGTCTAAGATGCTAAAAATATAATTGTTCTTCTTACTCCATTATATCACTCCAGACATTATTTCGACGATCCCACCATTGAAAATAAAGATTAACATCTTAAGAACTTACTGCACAAAAATAAACAAAATCTAGTGGTTGAAATTGTGTATAGCGATGATACTAAATTAAATTCCTAACTATAGCTAGAATGACTCCCTTTTAGGCACCTTTGACTCATATCATCAATCACACTATCTCAAATCATGTTCATGTTAAATAATACATCACACACATTTATAAATTATCCACTGAAAATCTAATCCATTATCTCTCACTTCGGACATCATTTTGAGGATCGTACCTTTGAAACCAAAATAAGTATGTTCAGAACCTACTATCCAAGGATAAACCAAATCCAACAGTTCAACTAATGTATAGACACTGAAAACGACATCTGCTACAGACATATTTAAGATCCTAAAGCTACAGTTCTTACTATGAGCTCATTATCTCTCACTATGTACCATATATTGATAATCCCACCGCTGAAAATAAATATTACCATCTTAAGAATCTACTACCTAAAAATAAACTAAATCCAACGGTGAAACATTCTATAGAGGGTCAAGAGAAAACATGGTATAGTAGAAGACGCTAAAAATATAATTGTTCTTCTAACTCCATTATGTTACTCCGGACATTATTTCGACGATCCCTCCACTGAAAATAAAGATTAACATATTAAGAACTTATTGTATCAAAGTAAACAAAATCTCACAGTTTAACAATTGTATAGCGGTGGTACTAAATTTATTTTAACTGCAGCTAGAATGACTCCCTCTTAGGCACCGTTGATTCATATCATCAATCACACTATCTCAAACCATTTTCATGTTAAATAATATATCACACACATTTATAATGATACACAGAACTTCTAATCCATTATCTCTCAGTTCAGACATTATTTTGAGGATGTTTCTGTTGAAACAAAAAAAAATGTTAAGAACCTACTATTCAAAGATAAACTAAATCCAATAGTTTAACTAATGTATGGATGCTCAAAACGAAATCTGCTACAAGAATAATTAAGATCCTAAAACTACAGTTCTTACTATGAGTTGAATATCTGTCACTACGTACCTTATTTTGATAATCCCACAGTTGAAAATAAATATTATTATCTTTAGAATCAACTACCTAAAAATAAATGAAATCCAGCGGTAAAACTATTCTATAGAGAGTAAAGAAAAAACACGGTATCGTAAAAGATGCTAAAAATATAATTGTTCGTCTAACTCCATTATGTCACTCCTAACAATATTTCGACGATCCCACCACTGAAAATAAAGATTAACATCTTAAGAATCTACTAGAAAAAAATAAACAAAATCTAACGGTTGAAGAATTGTATAGCGATAGTACTAAATTTCATTCCTAACTGCAGCTAGAATGACTCCCTCTTAGGCACTGTCGACTCATATCATCAATCAAACTGTCTCAAATCATGTTCATGTTAAAGAATACATCATAGACATTTATAAACCATAAACAGAACATCTAATCCATTATCTATCACTTTGAACATTATTTTGAGGATCTTACCATTTAAACAAAAATAAATATGTTAAGAACCTACTATCCAAAGATAAACCCAATCCAACAGTTCAATTAATGTACAGCTGCTCAAAACGAAATCTGCTAAAGGTATAAGTTAGATCCTAAAACAACAGTTGTTACTCTGAGTTCATTATCTCTGACTACGTACATTATTTAGATAATCCCACCGTTAAAAATAAATATTACTATCTTAAGAATCTACTACCCAAAAATAAACCAAATACCCCGACTAAACTATTGTGTAAGCACTCAAGACAAAACACGGTATCGTAGGAGATGCTAAAAATATAATTGTTGTTCTAACTCCATTATGTCACTCCGGAAATTATTTTGACGATCCCACTACTGAAAATAAAGATTAACATCTGAAGAACCTACTAGAAACAAATAAACAAAATCTAACGGTTGAAGAATTGTATAGTGATGATGATGCATTCTCCCCAAGCAAGGGCCCTATCACTAGGGCCATGGCTAGGAGAATAGAAGAAGACATGGCTAGAGTAGAGGGAGGAAGATCTCACCTCCATATGACCATCAAGTTATGCAAGCCATAACTTATTTACTTGTAATTTTTATTTTAGGAACCTAGGATTTTATTTTGGACATGTATTAGTCCATTTAATTTTCTAGGAGGTGTCTTAGTAATAAGAAGGGGTAAGATTAGCTTTTGGGCCTTTATTTAGGAAATAAGGGGGTAGTTTGATAACTACACCCTCTTTTGCTAAATAAAACCCAAAACTAATAAAGGAGTAATCTTGGCCCTTGGATGAGGTAGCTTGGGCACCAATTCTCATCTAAAGGAGGGTATTGATTGGACTTTGGGCTTCAATCCTCCTCCCTTGGATGACTCCTTTTAATCCTAGCCCTTCATTTCCTTCATGACTTGTCCAAGAGGTTAGCTCCCTCTATAAAAAGGTGCTCCTTCACACTCTTGTATTTTTTACACTTGATTGAATGAAAAAACCTTGAGTTGGCCAAAATTCTCTTAGTGTCCACCCTTCTCTCTTTGATAATTCCTTAGGTTTTTATCAAGGGTTCCATCCCTTGTGGCAAACTTTCCCTCTTAGGCTTATCTTACCTTAAGTGGCGCCTAAAACCACCTCACTTCTTACCTCTCCACAAACCATTTCACCAAAGAAGAAAACCTCTAGAAAAAGATCAAGGGAGGCATGCATCATTTGGTATCAGAGCCAGGTTCTAGAGGTCTAAACTCTCTTCCTATCTCATTTATTTTTTCTTTCCGTTTTCCTATTGTATTTTATCTTTAATTTCCGCAATTTTTTCTAGCTTTCCATTGTTGTTTATCATTTCCATTTATGTCTTTAGTTTATTGTTTTGAGTTATAGTTTATTTGCACCATTTATTTTTGTGTTGATGCAATTTATATTGTTCTTTTCTTTGCATCTACGTCTCTCCCATATTCATTAATTTCCGCTTAAGCTTTGAGTTGGGTGCTTTCTTGCTTGAATTTTGGTTTTGAGAATTTCTTGCTAAAAATCCATGCCGTTGTGGTGAATTCCACAACCTTGTGGTCAAGAAATTTAGACCAAATTCTTGTGTTTCCTTGCACCTAGTTGCCTTGTTTTTGCTTTATTTTTAGCTTTTATTTTTCACTTTTATACTCTTGCGTAGTTGTCTATAAGTCATGTTTATAGTTTCCCATTTTTTCTATTAATTCCTTTTAAGTTTAGCCTCTTTTGTTTTTACAAAAAAAAATTTGAAACTTCTTAAATTGAGCAACATAGAGGGTCATACCTCTTGTCTAAGTCTCTTTAGAAGTTCATGTGCTTTTAGTTTCAAGCATACTCTTAAAAAAAATTCAAAAATAGTTGCTCAATTTCCTTTGTCTTTATTTTCCTTATACGTATAATTAGTAGCTCATTTGTGTGGTAAAGGTAGTTCTTGTTTGTGGGTTCTTTCACTTAAGCTATAAGTTTGGTATTTGTGTTTAACAAATTACTAAAAACTTAACAAAGCTGGAGTCTAGTGGCACACCAAACTACTAAACCATTAACACATCTATAGCTACTTTGCATTTTGAAGTCATTTCTAGTAGTACCTAAATTGTTGCTTTTAATTTTCTTTATTGTTCCAAGCGCATAACTCTTTGTTATCAAGCACTAAATTCACAATCAATTTAGGTGCATCTAGTAAATATTAAAAAAAAACAAGAAAACAAAGTCTAAAATAAAATACAAAAAAACAACAACGAAGGATTAAAAAAAAAAGAGAACAAACAAAAGAAAAGAAAGTTTGAAAAAAATTCATTTGATGTACCTAACCTAAAATTAGCAAGTGCTTCAACTTTGAACTTGGAACCTTAAAAGAAATTTTATTACTTTTGGTACACTAGAACTTGATATTTGTGTTCTTCTACTCTTTAATCTAGTGCCATTCTTAGGTATTCCATTGTGTGCTCTCTTTCTTTTGTTTACCTTTTAGTTGTTGCTTGTCTTTTAAATCATCTTTCTAGTTTGTCTTATATACTCTTACTATTCGCACCTCTCCTTGCCACTTTTGGTTTCTTTGGTTTGTGTGTTAGTGTCACTTTTGGGAGAAAGCTTGAAAAAGGAGCTTACCACAAGGGTAGCATATTTTGGAAGGTTGGACTAAGAGCCTAAGGGATCACCTCAAAAGGAAATACACCTAGCCATGAGGACTTTGATTTGAGGGAGCATTTGGAGAATCATTTTTTGAAGACTTTACTTTTTCTTTAATTTGGGTGTATTAATTTTGTAGTTGGGAGTTTGAGTGCCCTTAAGGCCCTCCCTTTGGTTGTAATAAAATTTAATCAATTTTTTAGTTTCTCGAAAATTAGGTGAAGAAGGAAGAAGTGGTACACTTCCTTCAACACCTTAGGAGCTTGCTTTAGATCCCTTCTCTTTTGAATTTTTGCTTTAAAATTCTTATTCAAAGCGCTTAGAAGGCTAAAGAGTTCCAAAGACTCATCAAGCCATTTTAGGCAAGAAAACACAAAAAAGAGAGGAGTGTTTGTTTGTGAAAATTTTTTAGCCACCTTTTTCCTCTTAGAAATTCAAGCACAATGACATCACACACCCACTCTAGTGCTCATAGTTATTCATCAAACAAGAGTGTAAACCAAAGAAATATTTCTAAAGATACACTCTAGAAAACTTAAACATAGACTTTAGGGAGTGGATGGCAAAATAACAAGAGAGAAGAGAAGAAAAAAGGAGAGAAAAAGAGTCCAAGGAGAAAAGAAAAATAAAAGAAAGAGAGGAAGAAAAGAGAGAAAAAAGAGAGAAGGAAGAGAGAAGAATAAGAGAAAGGAGAGAAGATGAAGAAAGGAGAGAGAAAAGAAAGAGAAAGAAGAAAAGAGAAAGAAGAAGAAAAAAGAAAGCATGGGAATGGTGAGAATTACAAAATGAAAGGGATAGTCTTAGGTTCCCCATCTAGACATACCCATAGGAGTGAAAGTGAGGAAGAATACTACAATCATCCTAGGAGAAACTCCCATTCATCCATGCATAATAATGGGGCCCCTCCAAGGGAGCCCAAAATTGATCTCCCCCCATTTCATGGGAGGGAAGATGTGGAAGCCTACCTTGATTGTGAAATCAAGGTAGAACAACTCTTCACTTGCCATGAGGTAAGAGAAGAAAGAAAGGTTCCAATGGTAACCCTTAGCTTCCAAGGGCATGCCATGCATTGGTGGGTTGGGTTAACCAATGAGAGAATCTGCACCAATATGCCTTCCATAAGATATTGGAATGATCTTAGAAGTGCTCTAAGAAGAAGGCATATTCCCTCTTGGTATGAAAGAGATCTTTTGGATAGACTCCAAAGGCTAAGGCAAACCAACCTTAATATAGAAGAGTATAGACAAAAGATGGAACTTCTTATCTTGAGGGCGGGTATCATTGAGGAACCCAAGGCCACTATGGCAAGGTTTTTGTGTGGGTTGAGCCCCGAAATTCGTGATAAGGTGGAGCTCTTCTCATACAATTCCCTTGATGAGTTAGTTCAACTTTGCATCAAGGTGGAAAATCAACTTAGAAGGAAAACTTTTAAAAAGGATAACCCACCTTATGTAAAGAGGGACCAACCTACGGGGAACTCTTTCAAGAGTTACCCCAAAGAGGAATATCCCAAGCACTTCGAAGAGCATAAAACATCATATATAGAGAGAAAAACCCCTACTACTAACTCTCACGAGAAAGTTAGTAGTATCAAATGCTTTAAATTTCTTGGGAGAGGCCACATTGCCTCTCAATGCCCTACTAAGAGAAACATCATCATGAAGGCCCAAGATGTTTATAGTAGTGAGTCTAGCTCACACTCCTCTAGTGAGAGCGAAGGAGAAGGGGTTCATGCATACCAATCTGATTGTGATGAAACCGCTTATGCATGTGAGGGAGACCTCTTAATGATAAGAAGACTTCTTAGAAGCCAACCTTTGAAAGTGTCCTCATCTCAAAGGGAGAACATATTCCACACTCGCTGTAAGGTGAATGACAAAATATGTTCTCTCATTGTGGATAGTGGGTCATGCTGAAATTGTTGTAGCTCAAGGTTGGTGGAAAAGCTAGCCTTGACCCCACTTCCCCACCCTAAGCCTTACAAGCTTCAATGGCTCAATGAGCAAGGGGAAATGGAGGTCAATGAGCAAGTCAAGGTTCCAATTTCCATTGGGTCTTATAAAGATGAGATCCTATGTGACATAGTCCCAATGGAAGCTGTATCTTGCTAGGAAGACCATGGCAATTTGATAAGAAAGCCATACACCATGGTCATTCCAATAACATCATCCTCACTCATAAGGATAAGCGCATTAAGTTGTGTCCTCTAACAGCTTCACAAGTGGCGGAGGACCAACTCATCATGAAACATAAGAGAGATGAGGAGAAAAAAAAAAGCAAAGCTTTACCCCTAAAGCTTGAAAGGGGTAAAGAGGTTGAGTTGGAAGTTGGTGACCCTTCCAAGAAATTCATTAGTAAAGGGAGTTTATTTGCGACAAAATTGGATTTAAAGGAAGCCCCCTTAACTAACAGACCTTTCTATCTCCTCATTTGCAAAGAGGCATCCCCCATTTCTTCCCCCTCCACTTTTTTCCCTTCTAGTTCTAGCACTGCCATAGAACTTGGACCTGAGAACCTACCTCAAGAGGTTCAAGAGATTTTAAAGGAGTTTGGTGATATATTCCCTAATGAAGTTCCCAAAGGACTTCCTCCAATTAGGGGTATAGAACACCAAATAGACTTGGTACCTGGGGCTAGCCTGCCTAATAGGCCTGCTTATAGGACTAATCCCATGGAGACCAAGGAGATTGAATCTCAAGTCCAAGAACTATTGGAGAAGGGTTGGGTTCAAGAGAGCCTAAGCCCTTGTGCTGTGCCAGTTTTGTTGGTGCTTAAGAAGAATGGCCAATGGAGGATGTGCATTGATTGTCGAGCAATCAATAACATCACCATCAAATATAGGCACCCTATCCCTAGGCTTGATGACATGCTTGATGAATTGCATGGGGCCCAATTATTTTCAAAAATTGATCTTAAGAGTGGTTATCACCAAATCCGCATCAAGGAAGGTGATGAGTGGAAAACCACTTTTAAGACCAAGTTTGGGCTGTATGAGTGGTTGGTAATGCCCTTTGGGCTTACCAATGCCCCAAGCACCTTCATGAGGCTTATGATCATGTCCTTAGGGATTGCTTAGGAAAATTTTGTGTTGTTTATTTTGATGACATCTTAGTGTATAGCAAGAGCCTAGATGAACATGTAGGTCATCTTAGGCGCGTCTTTTGCATTCTTAGGTCACACCAACTCTATGGAAATCTTGAAAAATGTAATTTTTGTGTGGAGAGTGTGGTGTTCTTAGGTTTTATAGTTAATAAAAATGGGGTTCAAGTAGACCCCGACAAAATCAAAGCCATCCAAGAATGGCCCACCCCAAAAAGTGTGACTGAGATCAAGAGTTTTCATGGTCTCGCGAGCTTTTACAGGCGCTTTGTGCCTAACTTCGCCACACTTTTCTCACCAATCGATGATTTGGTGAAGAAGGATACTCCTTTCCTTTGGGGTGAAAAACAACAAAAAGCCTTTGAACTTATCAAAGAGAAACTGACCCATGCACCAGTTTTAGCTCTTCCTGACTTTTCTAAAACTTTTGAGCTAGAGTGTTATGCATCAGGAGTGCGTGTGGGAGCTGTGTTGTTACAAGGTGGTCATGCTGTGGCTTATTTTAGTGAAAAACTAAATGGAGCCGCCTTAAACTACCCCATCTATGATAAAGAGTTTTACTCTTTGATAAGGGCCCTTCAAACTTGGGAACATTATCTTGTACCCAAGGAGTTCATCATTCATAGTGACCATGAGTCACTTAGGTATTTGAAGGGTCAAGGCAAGCTTAATAAAAGGCATGCTAAATGGGTAGAATTTCTTGAGACTTTCCCTTATATCATCAAATACAAGAAAGGAAAACATAATGTGGTGGCTGATGCTTTGTCTCGTAGACATACCCTTTACACCACCTTAAGTGCAAAGATTCTTGGATTTGATAATATTAGAGAAATGTATCTTTCGGATAAGGATTTTGGATCCATTTATGCTGCCTCTACATTTGCATGTAAAACCCAAAATGGCTTCTTTGTGAGTGAGGGGTACCTTTTCAAAGGTAGCAGACTTTGTGTACCTCAAGGATCTATGAGAAATCTGTTGACAAAAGAGAGCCATGAGGGTGGGCTCATGGGGCATTTTGGAATTAACAAAACTCTTCTGCTTTTACAAGAAAAATTCTTTTGGCCCCATATGAAGAAAGACGTCTATAGACATTCTCGTAGATGCATTGCTTGCTTGCAAGCTAAGTCTAAGACAATGGCTCATGGATTGTACACACCCTTACTTGCTCCTTCTGCACCTTGGCTGGATATTAGTATGGATTTCATCCTTGGCCTACCTCGAACCGAACGAGGTGCAGACTCTATCTTTGTAGTGGTAGATAGATTTTCAAAAATGGCTCGCTTTATACCATGCCACAAGATAGATGATGCGAGCAACATTGCGAGACTTTTCTTTAAAGAAGTTATCCGTTTACATGTAATTCCCCAATCCATAGTCTCTGATAGAGATGTGAAGTTCCTTAGCCACTTTTGGAAAACGTTGTGGGCAAGGCTAGGAACTAAACTCTTATTTTCTACCACATGTCACCCCCAAACTGATGGGCAGACTAAGGTAGTAAATAGATCTCTATCTACTATGCTTAGGACACTTCTTCGAGGAAATCACAAGTCTTGGGATGAATACCTACCCCATATTGAGTTTGCATACAACCGGGTGGTTCAAAGGACCACCAAGCATTCTCCTTTTGAAGTTGTTTATGGCTTCAACCCCCTTACTCCTCTTGATATCTTGCCCTTACCCATCCCTTCTTCTGTTCACAAAGAAGGAATAGTAAGAGCGGATTTTGTTAAAAAATTACATGAAAGGGTAAAGGCCAACATTGAACATCATTCAAAGGAGTATGCTAGTAAAGCCAATAGGGGCAGGAAAGAAATTATCTTCAATGAAGGGGATTGGGCATGGCTTCATTTGAGGAAGGATCGCTTCCCTACTCAAAGGAAGTCCAAGCTTTGCCCCCAAGGAGATGGTCCCTTTCAAGTCCTTAAGAGAGTGAACAACAATGCATACATATTAGATCTCCCTGAGGACTATGGTGTCAGTACTACCTTTAATGTTTGTGATTTGATCCCTTTTGTAGGTACTGATGAAGAAGAGGAGGACCTATCAGATTTGAGGTCAAATCCTTCCCAAGGGGGAGGGGATGATGCATTCTCCCCAAGCAAGGGCCCTATCACTAGGGCCATGGCTAGGAGAATAGAAGAGACATGGCTAGAGTAAAGGGAGGAAGATCTCACCTCCATATGACCATCAAGTTATGCAAGCCATGACTTATTTACTTGTAATTTTTATTTTAGGAACCTAGGATTTTATTTTGGACATGTATTAGTCCATTTAATTTTCTAGGAGGTGTCTTAGTAATAAGAAGGAGTAAGATTAGCTTTTGGGCCTTTATTTAGGAAATAAGGGGGTAGTTTGATAACTACACCCTCTTTTGCTAAATAAAACCCAAAACTAATAAAGGAGTAATCTTGGCCCTTGGATGAGGTAGCTTGGGCACCAATTCTCATCTAAAGGAGGGTATTGATTGGACTTTGGGCTTCAATCCTCCTCCCTTGGATGACTCCTTTTAATCCTAGCCCTTCATTTCCTTCATGACTTGTCCAAGAGGTTAGCTCCCTCTATAAAAAGGTGCTCCTTCAAACTGTTGTATTTTTTACACTTGATTGAATGGAAAAACCTTGAGTTGGCCAAAATTCTCTTAGTGTCCACCTTTCTCTCTTTGAGAATTCCTTAGGTTTTTATCAAGGGTTCCATCCCTTGTGGCAAACTTTCCCTGTTAGGCTTATCTTACCTTAAGTGGCGCCTAAAACCACCTCACTTCTTACCTCTCCACAAACCATTTCACCAAAGAAGAAAACCACTAGAAAAAGATCAAGGGAGGCATGCATCAGATGGTACTAAATTTCATTCCTAGCTGCAGCTAGAATGACTCCCTCTTAGAAACTGTTGAGTCATATCATCAATCATACTATCTCAAATCATTTTCATGTTAAATAATACATCATAGAACATCTAATCCATTATTTCTCACTTCGGATATTATTTTGAGGATCTTATTGTTGAAACAAAAATAAATATGTTAAGTACCTACTCTCCAAAGATAAACCCAATCCAACAGTTCAACTAATGTATAGACGCTCAAAACGAAATCTGCTACAGGTATAATTCAGATACTAAATAAATATTCTATCTTAAGAATCTACTACCCAAAAATAAACCAAATCCAGTGGCTAAACTATTGTATAGACACTCAAGACAAAATAAGGTATCGTAGGAGATCGTAAAAATATAATTGGTTTTCTAACTCGATTTTGTCATTCTGGAAATTATTTCGACGATCCCACCACTGAAAATAAAGATTAACATCTTAAGAACCAACTAGAAAAAAATAAATAAATTCTAACGGTTGAACAATTGTATAGCGCTGGTACTGAATTTCATTCCTAACTGCAGCTAGAGTAACTCCCTCTTAGGCACCGTTGACTCATATCATCTATCACACTATCTCAAATCATGTTCATGTTAAATAATACATCACACACATTTATAAAGGATACACAGAACATCCAATCCATTATTTGTCACGTTAGACATTAATTTGAGGATCTTATCGTTGAAACGAAAATAAATATGTTAAGAACCTACTATCCAAAGATAAACCCAATCCAACAGTTGAACTAATGTATAGATGCTCAAAACGAAATCTGCTACAGGTATAGTTAACATCCTAAAACTACAGTTCTTACTCTGAGTTCATTATCTGTCACTACGTTTATTATTTTCATAATCCCACCATTTAAAATAAATATTACTATCTTAAGAATCTACTACCCAAAAATAAACAAAATCCAACAAATAAACTATTCTATATACACTCAAGACAAAATACAGTATTGTAGGAGATGCTAAAAATATAATTGTTGTTCTAACTACATTATGTCACTCCAGACATTATTTCGATGATCCCAGGATTGAAAATAAATATTAACATCTTAAGAACCTACTAGAAAAAATTCAACAAAATCTAACGGTCGAACTATTGTATAGCGATAGTACTAAATTTCATTCATATCTGCAGCTAGAATGACTCCCTCTTTGGCAACGTTGACTCATATCATCAAATGATGTTCATGTTAAATAATACATCACACACATTTATAAATCATACACAGAACATCTAATCTATTATCTTTGACTTCGAACATTATTTTGAGGATCTTACCATTGAAACAAAAATAAATATGTTAAGAACATACTATCCAAAGATAAACCAACTTCAAGAGTTCAACTAATGTATACATGCCTAAAACGAAGTATGCTACAGGTATAACTAAGATCCTAAAACTACAGTTTTTACTCTGAGTTAATTATCTCTCACTACGTATCTTATATAGATAATCCCACCGTTGAAAATAAATATTACTATCTTAAGAATCTACCACCCCAAAAATAGACCGAATCCCAAGGCTAAACTATTGTATAGACCGTCAAGACAAAATACGGTATCGTAGACGATGGTCAAAATATAATTGGTTTTCTAACTCGATTATGTCATTCTAGTAGTTATTTCGACGATCCTACCACTAAAAATAAATATTAACATCTTAAGAACCTACTGGAAAAAAATAAATAAATTCTAACCATTGAGCAATTGTATATAGCACGGGTACTGAATTTCATTCCTAACTGCAGCTAGAATGACTCCCTCTTTGACTCTGTTGTCTCATATCATCAATCACACTATGTCAAATCATGTTCATGTTAAATAATACATCACACACATCTATAAATCATACACAAAACATCTAATCCACTATCTCTCCCTTCGGACATTATTTTGAGGATCTTACTGTTGAAAAAAAAAATGTGAACAACCTACTATCCAAAGATAAATCAAATCCAACAGTTCAACTAATGTATACACGCTCAAAACAAAATATGCTACAGGTATAAGTGAGATCCTAAAACTACAGTTTTTACTTTGAGTTAATTATCGCTCACTACGTACATTATTTAGATAATCCCACAATTGAAAAATATTACTATCTTAAGAATGTACTACCCAAAAATAAACCAAATCCCACGGCTAAACTATTGTATAGACCTTCAAGACAAAATACGGAATCATAGGAGATGCTAAAAATATAATTATTGTTGTAACTCCATTATGTCACTCCGGATATTATTTCGACGATCCCACCATTGAAACTAAAGATTAACATCTTAAGAACCTACTAGAAAAAAATAAACAAAATCTAACGGCTGAACAATTGTATAGCGATAGTACTAAATTTAATTCCTAACTGCAGGTAGAATGAATCCCTCTTTGGCACCGTTGACTCATATCATCAATCACACTATCTCAAACACGTTCATGTTAAATAATACATCACACACATTGATATATCATACACAGAACATCTAATCCATCATCTTTCACTTCGGCCATTATTTTGGGGATCTTACTGTTGAAACAAAAATATATATGTTAACAACCTACTATCCAAAGAGAAACCAAATCCAACAGTGCAAGTAATGTATAGACACCTAAAACGAAATATGCTACAGGTATAATTAAGATCCTAAAACTAGGGTTGTTACTCTGAGTTCATTATCTCTCACTACGTACATTACTTAGATTATCCCACCGTTGAAAATAAATATTACTATCTTAATAATGTACTACCCAAAAATAAACCAAATCCCACGGCTAAACTATTGTATGGACCTTCAAGACAAAATAAGGTATCATAGGAGATGCTAAAAATATAATTGTTGTTTGAACTCCATTATGCCACTCCGTACATTATTTCGAGGATCCCACCACTGAAAATAAACATGAACATGTTAAGAACCTACAAGAAAAAGATAAACAAAATCTAACGATTGAAGAATTGTATAACGGTAGTACTAAATTTTATTCCTAACAGTAGCTACAATGACTCCCTCTTAGGCACCACTGACTCATATAATCACTCACACTATCTCAAATCATGTTGAAGTTAATTAATACATCACACACATTTATAAATCAGACACCAAACATCTAATCCATTATCTATCACTTTGGAATTTATTTTGAGGATCTTACTGTTGAAACAAAAATAAATATTCTAAGAACCTACTATCCAAAGATAAACCAAACACAATAGTTCAACTAATGTATAGACGACCAAACGAAATCTACTACAGGTTTAATTCAGATCCTAAAACTACTTTCTTACTTTGAGTTCATTATCTCTTACTACATACATTATTTAGATAATCCCACGGTTGGAATGAAATATTACTATCTGAGGAATCTACTACCGAAAAATAAACCAAATCCCATGGCTAAATTATTAGATAAACACTCAAAACAAAATACGGGATTGTAGGAAATTCTAAAAATATAATTGTTGTTCTCACTCTATTTTGTCACTCCAGACACTATTTCGACGATCCCACCATTGAAAATAAAGATGAACATGTTAAGAACCTACTGGAAAAAAAGAAAATAAATCTAACGGTTGAACAATTATATAGCGGTGGTACTAAATTTCATTCATAACTGTAGCTAGAATGACTCCCTCTTAGGCATCGCTGATTCATATAATCACTCACACTATCAGAAATCAAGTTGGAGTTAATTAATACATCACACACATTTATAAATCATACACCAAACATCTAATCCATTATCTCTCACTTCGGACTTTATTTTGAGTATCTTACCGTTGAAACAAAAATAAATATGTTAAGAACCTAATATGCAAAGATAAACCAAATCCAACAGTTCAACTAATGTATAGACGCCCAAAACGAAATCTGCTACTGGTAAAATAAAGATCCTAAAACTACGGTTGTTACTTTGAGTTCATTATCTGTTACTATGTACATTCATTAGATAATCCCACCGTTGAAAAGAAATATTACTATCTTAGGAATCTACTACCCAAAAGTAAACCAAATCCCACGGCTAAACTATTGTATAGACACTCAAAACAAAATATGGTATAATAGGAGATGCTAAAAATATAATTGTTTTTCTAACTCCATTATGTCACTTTGGACATTATTTTGATGATCCCAGCATTGAAAATAAAGATTAACATCTTAAGAACCTACTAGAAAAAGATAAATAAAATCTAATGGTTGAACAATTGTATAGTGATGGTACTAAATTTCATTCCTAACTGCAGTTAGAATGACTCCCTCTTTCGCACTGTTGACTCATATCATCAATCACACTATCTCAAATCATATTCATGTTAAATAATACATCACACACATTTATAAATCATACATAGAACATCTAATCCATTATCTCTCACTTCGGACATTATTTTGAGGATTTTAACATTGAAACAAAAATAAATATGTTAAGAACCTACTACCCAAGGATAAACCAAATCCAAAAGTTCAAGTAATGTATAGACACCCAAAATGAAATCTGCTACAGGTATAATTAAGATCCTAAAACTACAGTTGTTACTCTTAGTTCATTATCTCTCAATACGTACATTATTTAGATAATCCTACCGTTGAAAAGACATATTACTATCTTAGGAATCTACTACCCAAAAATAAACCAAATTCGATAGCTAAACTATTGTATAGAGACTTAAGACAAAATACGGTATCAGATGAGATGCTAAAATTATAATAGTTGTTGTAAATCATACACCAAACATCTAATGATGTGATCGTTGATGATCACTTGCCCAAAGGATCTTTTCTAAGGTCACTCTGAAGGGAAATGGATTTATGGAGAGGAAAGGAATAGGGTGAGGCGCCACTAACACTAGGTTGGATAAGGCAAAGGGGAGACGCCACAAGGGAGGGGTCCCTTGATAACTCTTAGAAGCTCTCACAAAGGAGAAGGGGGGACACTTAGAGGTAAGAACCTCACAGGCAATATGGTCTCTAGGATTAAATTCAAGTGTAAAAAATACAACTAATGGGAGGAGCTCCTATTTATCGAGGTAGCTAACCTCTTGAACAAGATAACCTAAAAAAGAAGGGCTAGGATTAAAGGAGAGATCTAAGGGAGGATGATTGAGAAACAATCCCCTCCTTAGATCATCAAACTTGGTGCCCAAGTTTCTCAAACTAAGGGTCGAGATTCATTCTTATTAGCTTAGGGGCTTTATGTAGGAAAAGAGGGTTGTAGATATCAAGGCTACCCCTTATTTCCCAATTTGTTTATGGGTCCTATCCTTTACTAACCCATCCCACCAATGCAAAGCAGGACCTTGAAAACTAAGAGAGGCCAAAGGTACTTTCCTTTCTTCCCTTATTTCATAGCATCGGAAAAGTTGTTCCACTTTGACATCCCAATCTAGGTAAGTCTCAACATCTTCCCTACCATGAAAATGAGGCAGGTCTACCTTTGGCTCCCTAGCATGATTTGTGTTTTATTGAGGAGAATGATGATGGTATAAGGAATGAGAGTGATGCTTATGTTGATTTTCATAGTATTCTTCTTCACTAGACCTAAAATGTCTAGATGGGGATCTTATGAGAATTCCTTTCTTTTTTCTATCACTCTCCCTCCCATCTATCCTCTTACTATTTTCTCCTCTCCTTCTCTCTTCTTCCTATTTTTCTTTCTAGTTCTTTCCTTCTTCTCCTTTCTTCATCCTATTTTCTCTCTCTTTGCCTTCTTTCTTCTCGCTTTTTTTTTTCTCTTTTCTCACTTCCAACATCTCCTTTTTTAACTCTTCCTTCTCTTTTTGTTTTTCCTTTTCTTTTATTTCTTTTTTTCTCTCTTTTTCTTCTCTCCTCTCTTGTTCTTTAGCGATCCATTCCCTAAATTCTAAGTTAAGGTTTTTAAGAGTGTCTCCCTTAGAAGGTTTTCTTTGGTTGACACTCTTACTTGACAAACAACTATGTGCACTAGAATGTGTGTGGGAAGTCATGGTGCTTGGATGCTAAAAACTAGAGGGTAGGCCAAAAAATTATTTTCAAGCAACACTTCTCTCTTTTTTTGTTTTCGTACCTAAGGTGGCTTGATGAGTCTTTGGAACTCTTAGCCTCTACACGTTTTTTCCAAAAAAATTAAAAGTGCAAGAATGTAAAAGAGAAAGGGTTCTAATTGTGCTCCTAAGGTGTTGAAGGAAGTGTACCACTTCTTTCTTCTTCAACTAATTAACGAGGAACTAAGCTAAAATTAACCAAAATTATTACAAACCAAGGGAGGGCCTTAAGGGCAGTCAAACTCCCAATCTAAAATTAAGTTTACACAATACAAAGAATAAAAAATAAAACAAAGTCTCCACTCCAAGCGTTTTGGTGTTTGGCTCCTTTTGATCAAGCCCCTTTGAGTTGCCTCAACCCACCCCAAGAATGCTACCCTTGTTTCCTCTTGTTTTAACATACCAAAATTTTATGTATGGCACCTTTCCCAAGCTTTCCTTACCAAGGCCGAATACAACACAAGACAACAAACAAAGGTGAATAACAAAACAAGGTTCACAAATCCAAGTGGATAGATTAAACAATGACAAACTCAAAGAAGTAAAGAAGACAAGCAAGAAAACATAAGGCTCACAAATGAAGGTAGCACACAAATAACTTTCCTAGATTAGCTCTAAGAGTCCTCATATTAAATGTTTCTACTATTAGGTACACAAATTCAAAATTGTCTTTTTTTTTTAGTTCTTTATTTATTTTTTTTGAACTTGAACTTTTTTCTAATATGTTTTTTAAAATTTTCTAATCATTTTGTTGCACCTAATAGCTTGTTGAATTGAAAATTTAATGAGGATGTTTGAAATAATAAACACTTGAGCGAAAAAACACCAAGTAAGGTCACACAATTTTCAAGCAATGCGTGCAACTAAAGGCAAAACAACTTAGTAGTTCCAAATACCACTGAACTAATGGTGCTTAAGGAATGATTTAGGTCTGATTTTGAAGTAACTTGATTTCTCAAATTACTAACACAATTCGCCCAAGCTAAAATTCCATAAAGAGGCACCAATAGTGAAGGTAAACCAAGTGGAAAGCTGCTAATAATCCAACATAAAACAAGAAGCATATAAAGATTGAATTGAGCAAATATTTAAGAACAACAAAGAGATTACTATGCTTGAACTAAAAGCATAAAAGAATTAAGAGACTCAACAAGAGGTTCACCTCTTAGGAGCTCAATTCAAAATGTTTTTGCAGGCTTTTTGTAAAAATTTTAAGAGGCCAAAACCTATGAAATTTAAATGATACAAAATAGGAAACTAACATGACTAGTATTTGACAAAACACAAGATTAAGAAAAAATAACACACCTAAAAATAGAGCAGAAATTTCAGCAAGAGACTCAAAACAAAAAGCGCAACAAAGTGGCCAAAGTTGATCACCACAATAGTGTGGAAAAATCCTCAACCATGTGGGTTTAATGGTCATAACTTCTTAGGCACACTTTAACATAAAAAACCAAGAGAAAACTAAGCAACATGAGCATGATAATAAGATGCAAAGAAAGGGACAAATAAACTTGCATCAAATTAAATGGAAAGCGCATAGATAGGAAACAAAAGCGAATATAAAAGCAAGAATAAAAAGCTATACTAATAGACAATAAAGGAAATAAAGATGAAAAAAAAGGAAGGACTTTAAAATAAAGAGATAAAATAGATAAACAACAAAGCAAGTAAAATTTTTTTGAGAAAAAGCGTGACCTTTAGAAAGTGGCTCTAGATACCACTTGATGTGATCTTTGATGATCACTCGCCCAAAGGATCCTTTCTAAGGTCACTTGGAAGGGAAATGGATTTATGGAGAGGAAAGGAACGGGGGTGAGGCGCCACAAACACTAGGTTTGATAAGCCAAAGGGGAGAGGCCATAAGGGAGGGGTCCCTTGATAACTTTTAGAAGCTCTCACAAAGCAGAAGGGGGGGCACTCAAAGGTAAGAACCTCATAGCCAATATGGTCTCTAGGATTAAATTCAAGTGTAAAAAATACAAGTGAGGGGAGGAGCTCCTATTTATAGAGGTAGCTAACCTCTTGAACAAGATAAGCTAAAAAAGTAGGGCTAGGATTAAAAGG
This sequence comes from Psophocarpus tetragonolobus, assembly GCA_037954015.1. Lineage (NCBI taxonomy): Eukaryota > Viridiplantae > Streptophyta > Magnoliopsida > Fabales > Fabaceae > Psophocarpus > Psophocarpus tetragonolobus. The sequence continues at coordinate 53,208,161 of CM075692.1, forward strand.
AGAGATCTAAGGGAGGAGGATTGAGAAACAATCCTCTCCTTACATCATCAAACATGGTGCCCAAGTTTCTCAAACCAAGGGCCAAGATTCCTTCTTATTAGCTTAGGGGGTTTATGTAGGAAAAGAGGGGTGTAGATATCAAGGCTACCCCTTATTTCCTTCATAAAGATCCAAAAAGCTAAATCCACCCTCTAAATTCCTAAGTCACCTAAAATAAAAATAGACTCCATAGATGTCCCAAATTAAATTCCTAATGCTCCTCAAAATTAAAATAAAGGAAAATTATATTTTATTAACTAAAGTGTGTAACCTAATATCTTCACTCTCCACAGGAGGTGAAGTCTTCCTTTGTCTCCAAGGACTAGGTCTTCTTCAATCCTTCTAGCCATGGCCCTAGTGATAGGTCCTTGGCTAGGCATGGTCACAACATCTAATCCATTACCTCTCACTTTGGAAATTATTTTGAGGATCTTACCATTGAAAAAAAAAACATGTTAAGAACCGACTATCCAAAGATAAACCAAATCCAACAGTTCAACTAATGTATAAACGCTCAAAACAAAATCTGCTACAGGTATAATTAACATCCTAAAACTATAGTTCTTACTCTGAGTTCATTATCTCTCACTACGTACCTTGTTTAGATAATCCCACCGTTGAAAATAAATATTACTATCTAAAGAATCTACTACCCAAAAATAAACTAAATCCATTGGCTACACTATTGTATAGACACCCAAGACAAAATACGGTATCATATGAGATGCTACAAATATAATTGTTGTTCTAACTCAATTATGTCACTCCTGACATTATTTCGATGTGCCCACCATTGAAAATAAAGATTAACATCTTAAGAACCTATTAGAAAAAAATAAACAAAATCTAACGATTGAACAATTGTATAGCAGTGGTACTAAATTTTATTCTTAATTGTAGCTAGAATGACTCCCTCTGAGGCACCGTTGACTCATATAATCAATCACACTATCTCAATTCATGTTGAAGTTAAATAATACATCACACACATTTATAAATCATACGCAGAACTTCTAATCCATTATCTCTCACTTTATACATTATTTTGAGGATCTTACCATTGAAACAAAAATAAATATGATACTAACCTACTATCCAAAGATAAACCAAATCCAACAGTTCAACTAATGTATAGACGCTCAAAATGAAATCTGCTACAGGTATAATTAACACATCTTACTCTGAGTTTATTATTTCTCACTATGTACATTATTTAGATTATCTCACCGCTGAAAATAAATATTACTATCTTAAGAATCTACTACCCAAAAATAAACCAAATACAACGGCTAAACTATTCTACAGAAACTCTGATGCATGCCTCCCTTGATCTTTTTCTAGAGGTTTTCTAAGAGGGAAAGTTTGCCACAAGGGACGGAACCCTTGATAAAAACCTAAGGAATTCTCAAAGAGAGAAGGGTGGACACTAAGAGAATTTGGCCAACTCAAGGTTTTTTCATTCAATAAAGTGTAAAAAATACAAGAGTATGAAGGAGCACCTTTTTATAGAGGGAGCTAACCTCGTGGACAAGTCATGAAGGAAAGGAAGGGCTAGGAGTAAAAGGAGTCATCCAAGGGAGGAGGATTGAAGTCCAAAGTCCAATCAATCCCCTCCTTTAGATGAGAATTGGTGCCCAATTTACCTCATCCAAGGGCCAAGATTACTCCTTTATTAGTTTTGGGTTTTATTTAGGAAAAGAGAGTGTAGTTATCAAACTACCCCCTTATTTCCTGAATAAAGGCCCAAAAGCTAATCTTACCCCTTCTTAATACTAAGACACTTCCTAGAAAATTAAATGGACTAATACATGTCCAAAATAAAATCCTAGGTTCCTAAAATAAAAATTACAAGTAAATAAGTCATGACTTGCATAACTTGATGGTCATATGGAGGTGAGATCTTCCTCCTTCTACTCTAGCCATGTCTTCTTCTATTCTCCTAGCCATGACCCTAGTGATAGGGCCCTTGCTTGGGGAGAATGCATCATCTCTTCCCCTTTGGGAAGGATTTGACCTCAAATCTGATAGGTCCTCCTCTTCTTCATCAGTACCTACAAAAGGGATCAAATCACAAACATTAAAGGTAGTATTGACACCGTAGTCCTCAGGGAGATCTAATAGTATGCATTGTTGTTCACTCTCTTGAGGACTTGAAAGGGACCATCTCTTCGGGGGCTAAGCTTGGACTTCCTTTGAGTAGGGAAGCGATCCTTCCTCAAATGAAGCCATACCCAATCCCCTTCATTGAAGATAATTTCTTTCCTGACCCAATTGGCTTTACTAGCATACTCCTTTGAATGATGTTCAATGTTGGCCTTTACCCTTTCATGTATTTTTTTAACAAAATCCGCTCTTACTATTCCTTCTTTGTGAACAGAAGAAGGGAATGGTAAGGGCAAGGTATCAAGAGGACTGAGGGGGTTGAAGCCATAAACAACTTCAAAGGGAGAATGCTTGGTGGTCCTTTGAACCACCCGATTGTATGCAAACTCAATATGGGGTAGGTATTCATCCCAAGACTTGTGATTTCCTCGAAGAAGTGTCCTAAGCATAGTAGATAGAGATCTATTTACTACCTCAGTCTGCCCATAAGTTTGGTGGTGACATGTGGTAGAAAATAAGAGTTTAGTTCCTAGCCTTGCCCACAATGTTTTCCAAAAGTGGCTAAGGAACTTCACATCTCTATCAGAGACTATGGATTGGGGAATTCCATGTAAACGGACATCTTCTTTAAAGAAAAGTCTCGCGATGTTGCTTGCATCATCTATCTTGTGGCATGGTATAAAGTGAGCCATTTTTGAAAATCTATCTACCACCACAAAGATAGAGTCTGCACCTCGTTGGGTTCGAGGCAGGCCAAGGATGAAATCCATACTAATATCCAGCCAAGGTGTAGAAGGAGCAGGTAAGGGTGTGTACAATCCATGAGCCATTGTCTTAGACTTAGCTTGCAAGCAAGCAATGCATCTACGACAATGTCTATAGACGTCTTTCTTCATATGGGGCCAAAAGAATTTTTCTTGTAAAAGCAGAAGAGTTTTGTTAATTCCAAAATGCCCCATGAGCCCACCCTCATGGCTCTCTTTTGTCAACAGATTTCTCATAGATCCTTGGGGTACACAAAGTCTGCTACCTTTGAAAAGGTACCCCTCACTCACAAAGAACCCATTTTGGGTTTTACATGCAAATGTAGAGGCAGCATAAATGGATCCAAAATCCTTATCAGAAAAGTACATTTCTCTAATATTATCAAATCCAAGAATCTTTGCACTTAAGGTTGTGTAAAGGGTATGTCTACGAGACAAAGCATCAGCCACCACATTATGTTTTCCTTTCTTGTATTTGATGATATAAGGGAAAGTCTCAAGAAATTCTACCCATTTAGCATGCCTTTTATTAAGCTTGCCTTGACCCTTCAAATACTTAAGTGACTCATGGTCACTATGAATGATGAACTCCCTAGGTACAAGATAATGTTCCCAAGTTTGAAGGGCCCTTATCAAAGAGTAAAACTCTTTATCATAGGTGGGGTAGTTTATGGTGGCTCCATTTAGTTTTTCACTAAAATAAGCCACGGGATGACCACCTTGTAACAACATAACTCTCACACCCACTCCCTATGCATCACACTCTAGCTCAAAAGTTTTAGAAAAGTCAGGAAGAGCTAAAACTGGTGCATGAGTCAGTTTCTCTTTGATAAGTTCAGAGGCTTTTTGTTGTTTTTCACCCAAAAGGAAAGGAGTATCCTTCTTCACCAAATCATTGATTGGTGAGAAAAGTGTGGATAAGTTAGGCACAAAGCGCCTGTAAAAGCTCGCGAGACCATGAAAACTCTTGATCTCAGTCACACTTTTTGGGGTGGGCCATTCTTGGATGGCTTTGATTTTGTCGGGGTCCACTTGAACCCCATTTTTATTAACTATATAACCTAAGAACACCACACTCTCCACACAAAAATTACATTTTTCAAGATTTCCATAGAGTTGGTGTGACCTAAGAATGCAATAGACGCGCCTAAGATGGCCTACATGTTCATCTAGGCTCTTGCTATACACTAAGATGTCATCAAAGTAAACTACATAGAATTTTCCTAAGCAATCCCTAAGGACATGATTCATAAGCCTCATGAAGGTGCTTGGGGCATTGGTAAGCCCAAAGGGCATTACCAACCACTCATAAAGCCCAAACTTGGTCTTAAAAGCGGTTTTCCACTCATCACCTTCCTTAATGCGGATTTGGTGATAACCACTCTTAAGATCAATTTTAAAAAATAATTAGGCCCCATGCAATTCATCAAGCATGTCATCAAGCCTAGGGATAGGGTGCCTATATTTGATGGTGATGTTATTGATTGCTCAACAATCAATGCACATCCTCCATTGGTCATTCTTCTTAGGCACCAACAAGACTGGCACAGCACAAGGGCTTAGGATCTCTTGAACCCAACCCTTCTCCAATAGTCCTTGGACTTGAGATTCAATCTCCTTGGTCTCCATGGGATTAGTCCTATAAGCAGGCCTATTAGGCAGGCTAGCCCCAGGTACCAAGTCTATTTGGTGTTCTATACCCCTAATTGGAGGAAGTCCTTTGGGAACTTCATTAGGGAATATATCACCAAACTCCTTTAAAAGCTCTTGAACCTCTTGAGGTAGGTTCTCATGTTCAAGTTCTATGGCAGTGCTAGAACTAGAAGGGAAAAAAGTGGAGGGGGAAGAAATGGGGGATGCCTTTTTGGAAAGGAGGAGATAGAAAGGTCTGTTAGTTAAGGGGGCTTCCTTTAAATCCAATTTTGTCGCAAATAAAATCCCTTTACTAATGACTTTCTTGGAAGGGGCACCAACTTCCAACTCAACCTCCTTACCCCTTTCAAGCTTTAGGGGTAAAGCTTTGCTTTTTTTTCTCCTCATATCTCTTATGTTTCATGATGAGTTGGTCCTCCGCCACTTGTGAAGGTGTTAGAGGACACAACTTAATGCGCTTATCCTTATGAGTGAGGATGATGTTATTGGAATGACCATGGTGTATGGCTTTCTTATCAAATTGCCATGGTCTTCCTAGCAAGATATGGCCAGCTTCCATTGGGACTATGTCACACAGGATCTCATCTTTATAAGACCCAATGGAAATTGGAACCTTGACTTGCTCATTGACCTCCATTTCCCCTTTCTCATTGAGCCATTGAAGCTTGTAAGGCTTAGGGTGGGGAAGTGGGGTCAAGGCTAGCTTTTCCACCAACCTTGAGCTACAACAATTGCAGCATGACCCACTATCCACAATGAGAGAACATATTTTGTCATTCACCTTACAGCGAGTGTGGAATATATCTCCCTTTGAGATAAGGACACTTTCAAAGGTTGGCTTCCAAGAAGCCTTCTTATCATTAAGAGGTCTCCCTCACATGCATAAGCGGTTTCATCACAATCAGATTGGTATGCATGAACCCCTTCTTCTTCACTCTAACTAGAGGAGTGTGAGCTAGACTAACTACTATAAACATCTTGGGCCCTCATGATGATGTTTCTCTTAGTAGGGCATTGAGAGGCAATGTGGCCTCTCCCAAGACATTTAAAGCATTTGATACTACTAACTTTCTCATGAGAGTTAGTAGTAGGGGTTTTTCTCTCTACATGTGATGTTTTATGCTCTTTGAAGTGCTTGGGATGTTCCTCTTTGGGGTAACTCTTGAAAGAGTTCACCTTAGGTTGGTCCCTCTTTACATAAGGTGGGTTATCCTTTTTAAAAGTTTTCCTTCTAAGTTGATTTTCCACCTTGATGCAAAGTTGAACTAACTCATTAAGGGAATTATATGAGAAGAGCTCCACTTTATCACGAATTTCGGGGCTCAACCCACACAAAAACCTTGCCATAGTGGCCTTGGGTTCCTCAATGATACCCGCCCTCAAGATAAGAAGTTCCATCTTTTGTCTATACTTTTCTATACTAAGGTTGGTTTGCCTTAGCCTTTGGAGTCTATCCAAAAGATCTCTTTCATACCAAGAGGGAATATACCTTCTTCTTAGAGCACTTCTAAGATAATTCCAATATCTTATGGAAGGCATATTGGTGCAGATTCTCTCATTGGTTAACCCAACCCACCAATGCATGGCATGCCCTTGGAAGCTAAGGGTTGCCATTGGAACCTTTCTTTCTTCTCTTACCTCATGGCAAGTGAAGAGTTGTTCTACCTTGATTTCCCAATCAAGGTAGGCTTCCACGTCTTCCCTCCCATGAAATGGGGGGAGATCAATTTTGGCTCCCTTGGAGGGGCCCCATTATTATGCATGGATGAATGGGAGTTTCTCCTAGGATAATTGTAGTATTCTTCCTCACTTTCGCTCCTATGGGTATGTTTAGATGGGAAACCTAAGACTATCCCTTTCATTTTGTAATTGTCACCATTCCCATGCTTTCTTTTTTCTTCTTCTTTCTCTTTTCTTCTTTCTCTTTCTTTTCTTTCTCTCCTTTCTTCATCTTCTCTCCTTTCTCTTATTCTTCTCTCTTCCTTCTCTCTTTTTTCTCTCTTTTCTTCCTCTCTTTCTTTTATTTTTCTTTTCTCCTTGGACTCTTTTTCTCTCCTTTTTTCTTCTCTTCTCTCTTGTTCTTTTGCCATCCACTCCCTAAAGTCCATGTTTAAGTTTTCTAGAGTGTAATCTTTAGAAATATTTCTTTGGTTTACACTCTTGTTTGATGAATAACTATGAGTACTAGAGTGGGTGTGTGATGTCATTGTGCTTGAATTTCTAAGAGGAAAAAGGTGGCTAAAACTTTTCACAAACAAACACTCCTCTCTTTTTGTGTTTTCTTGCCTAAAATGGCTTGATGAGTCTTTGGAACTCTTTAGCCTTCTAAGTGCTTTGAATAAGAAAAATAAAGTAAGAATTTTAAAGCAAAAGTTCAAAAGAGAAGGGATCTAAATCGAGCTCCTAAGGTGTTGAAGGAAGTGTACCACTTCTTCCTTCTTCACCTAATTTTCGAGAAACTAAAAAATTAACTAAATCTTATTACAACCAAAGGGAGGGCCTTAAGGTCACTCAAACTCCCAACTACAAAATTAATACACCCAAATTAAAGAAAAAGTAAAGTCTTCAAAAAATGATTCTCCAAATGCTCCCACAAATCAAAGTCCTCATGGCTAAGAGTGTTTCCTTTTGAGGTGATCCCTTAGGCTCTTAGTCCAACCTTCCAAAATATGCTACCCTTGTGGTAAGCTCCTTTTTCAAGCTTTCTCCCAAAAGTGGCACTAACAGACAAACCAAAGAAACCAAAAGTAGCAAGGGGAGGTGCAAATAGAAACTCAAAAAGCAATAAAAGATAACACAATCAAAAGGACACTTAACCAAATGGTAAGAGTATATAAGACAAACTAGAAAGATGATTTAAAAGACAAGCAACAAGTAAAAGGTAAACAAAAGTAAGAGAGCACACAATGGAATACCTAAGAATGGAACTAGATTAAATAGTAGAAAGACACAAATATCAAGTTCTAGCGTACCAAAAGTAATAAAATTTCTTTTAAGGTTCCAAGTTCAAAGTTGAAGCACTTGCTAATTTTAGGTTAGGTACATCAAATGAATTTTTCAAACTTTCTTTTCTTTTGTTTGTTCTCTTTTTTTTTCTTTTTTGAATCCTTCGTTGTTTTTTTTTGTTTTTTATTTTAGACTTTGTTTTCTTGTTTTTTTTTTTGAATATTTACTAGATGCACCTAACTTGATTGTGAATTTAGTGCTTAATAACAAAGAGTTATGCGCTTGGAACCATAAATAAAATTAAAAGCAACAATTTAGGTACTACTAGTTCAAAATGCAAAGTAGCTATAGATGTGTTAATGGTTTAGTAGTTTGGTGTGCCACTGGACTCAAGCTTTGCTAAGTTTTTAGTAATTTGTTGAACACAAATACCAAACTTATAGCTTAAGTGAAAGCACCCACAAACAAGAACTACTTTTACCACACAAATGAGCTACTAATTATACGTATAAGGAGAATAAAGACAAAGAGAATTGAGCAACTCTTTTGGAATTTTTTTTTTTAAGAATATGCTTGAAACTAAAAGCACATGAACCTCTAAAGAGACTTAGAGATTAGGTATGACCCTCTATGTTGCTCAATTTAAGAAGTTTCAAAAGCTTTTTGTAAAAACAAAAGAGGCTAAACTTAAAAGGAAATTAATAGACAAAATGGGAAACTATAAACATAACTTATAGACAACTACACAAGAGTATAAAAGTGAAAAATAAAAGCTAAAAATAAGGCAAAAACAAGGCAACTAGGTGCAAGGAAACACAAGAATTTGGTCTAAATTTCTTGACCACAAGGTTGTGGAATTCACCACAACGGCATGGATTTTTAGCAAGAAATTCTCAAAACCAAAATTCAAGCAAGAAAGCACCCAACTCAAAGGTTAAGCGGAAATTAATGAATATGGGAGAGACGTAGATGCAAAGAAAAGAATAATATAAATTGCATCATGCAAAAAATAAATGGCACAAATAAACTATAACTCAAAACAATAAACTCAAGACATAAATGGAAATGATAAACAACAATGGAAAGCTAGAAAAAATTGCGGAAATTAAAGATAAAATAAAATAAGAAAACAGGAAGAAAAAATAAATGAGGTAGGAAGAGAGTTTAGACCTCTAGAACCAATGCTCTGATACCAAATGATGCATGCCTCCCTTGATCTTTTTCTAGAGGTTTTCTTCTTTGGTGAAATGGTTTATGGAAAGGTAAGAAGTGAAGTGGTTTTAGGTGCCACTTAAGGTAAGATAAGCCTAAGAGGGAAAGTTTGCCACAAGGGATGAAACCCTTGATAAAAACCTAAGGAATTCTCAAAGAGAGAAGGGTGGACACTAAGAGAATTTTGGCCAACTCAAGGTTTTTCCATTCAATAAAGTGTAAAAAATACAAGAGTGTGAAAGAACACCTTTTTATAGAGGGAGCTAACCTCTTGGACAAGTCAAGAAGGAAAGGAAGGGCTAGGATTAAAAAGAGTCATCCAAGGGAGAAGGATTGAAGCCCAAAGTTCAATCAATCCCCTCCTTTAGATGAGAATTGGTGCCCAAGTTACCTCATCCAAGGGCCAAGATTACTCCTTTATTAGTTTTGGGTTTTATTTAGGAAAAGAGGGTGTAGTTATCAAACTACCCCCTTATTTCCTGAATAAAAGCCCAAAAGCTAATCTTACCCCTTCTTATTACTAAGACACCTCCTAGAAAATTAAATGGACTAATACATGTCCAAAATAAAATCCTAGGTTCCTAAAATAAAAATTACAAGTAAATAAGTCATGACTTGCATAACTTGATGGTCATATGGAGGTGAGATCTTCCTCCTTCTACTCTAGCCATGTCTTCTTCTATTCTCCTAGCCATGGCCCTAGTGATAGGGCCCCTGCTTGGGGAGAATGCATCAAATTCAAGACAAAATACGATATCGTATAAGATGCTAAAAATATAATTGTTGTTCTAACTCCATTATGTCACTCCGGACATTATTTTGACGATCCCACCATTGAAAATAAAAATTAACATCTTAAGAACCTACTGTAACAAAATAAACAAAATGTAATGGTTGAACAATTGTATAGCGATGGTACTAAATTTCATTCCTAACTGCAGCTAGAATGGATCCCTCTTAGGCACCGTTGACTCATATCATCAATCACACTATGTCAAATCATGTTAGGTTAAGTAATATATCACAAATTTATAAATCATCCACATATTATCTAATCCATTATCTCTTACTTCAGACATTATTTTTAGGATCTTACTGTTGAAACAAAAATACATATGTTAAGAACCTACTATCCAAAGATAAACCAAATCCAGCAGTTCAACATTTATAGATGCTCATAACGAAATCTACTAGAGGTATAATAAAGATCCTAAAACTAAAGTTCTTAGTCTGATTTCATTATCTCTCACTACGTCCATTATTTAGATAATCCCACCACTGAAAATAAATACTACTATCTTTACAATCTACTATCCAAAAATAAACTAAATCCAACGGCTAAACTATTCTATAGAAACTCAACACAAAATACAGTATCGTATAAGATGATAAAGACATAATTGTTGTTCTAACTCTATTATGTCACTCCGGACATTATTTCGAAGATCCCAACATTGAAAATAAAATTAACATCTTAAGAACTTACTGTAACAAAATAAAAAAATCTAACGGTTGAAATTTTGTAAAGTGATGGTACTAAATTTAATTCCTAACTACAGCTAGAATGACTCCCTCTTAGGCACCGTTGACTCATATCATCAATCACACTATCTCAAATCATGTTCATGTTAAATAATACACCACACACATTTATAAATCATGCATAGAAGACCTAATCCATTATCTCTCACTTCGGACATTATTTTTAGAATCTTACCATTGAAACAAAAATAAAATATGTTAACAACCTACTACCCAGAGATAAACCAAATCCAACAGTTCAACTAATGTATAGACGCTCAAAACGAAACCTGCTACAGGTTTAATTAAGATCCTAAAGCTACATTTCTTACTTTGAGTTTATTATCTCTCACTACGTACATTATTTAGATAATCCCACCGTTGAAAATAAATATTACTATCTTAAGAATCTACTATCCAAAAATAAACCAAATCAAACGGGTAAACTATTGCACTGACACTCACGACAAAAAACAGTATCGTATAAGATGCTAAAAAAATAATTGTTGTTCTCACTCCATTATATCACTCCCGACATTATTACGACGATCCCACCATTGAAAATAAAAAATTGTAATGGCTGAACAATTGTATAGCAGTGGTACTACATTTGATTCCTAACTGCAACGAGAATGACTCTCTCTTAAGCACCGATGACTCATATCATCGATCACACTATCTAAGATCATGTTGATGTTAAATAATGCATCACACACATTTATAAATCATACACAGAACATCTACTCCATTATCTCTCACTTCGGACATTACTTTGAGGATCTTACCGTTGAAACAAAATAAAATATGTTAAGAACCTACTATCCAAAGATAAACCAAATCCAACAGTTCAACTAATGTATAGACGCTCAAAAGGAAATCAGCTATAGGTATAATTAAAATCCTAAAACTACAGTTCTTACTCTGAGTTCATTATCTCTCACTACATACCTTATTCTGATAATCCCACCGTTGAAAACAAATATTACTATCTTAAGATTCTAGTACCCAGAAATAAACCAAATCCAACGTCTAAACTATTCCATAGATACTCAAGACAAAATACAGTATTGTATAAGATGCAAAAAATATAATTGTTGTTCAGACTCCATTAGGTCACTCCATACATTATTTCGACGATCCCACCATTGAAAATAAAGATTAACATCTTAAGAACTTATTCTAACAAAAAAAAAACAAATATAACGGTTTAATAATTGTATAGTAGTGTTACTAAATTTTATTCCTAACTGCAGCTAGAATGACTCCCTCTTAGGCACCATTGACTCATATCATCAATCGCATTATCTGAAATCATATTGTAGTTAACTAATACATTACCCACATTGATAAATCATACCTAGAACATCTAATCCATTATCTCTCACTTCACACATTATTTTGAGGATCGTATCCTTCAAACAAAAATAAATATGTTAAAAACTTAATATCCAAGGATAAACCAAATCCAACAGCTCGACTAATGTATAGACGCTCAAAACGAAATCTACTATCAGTATAACTAAGATCCTAAAACTACAGTTCTTACTCTGCGTGCATTATCTCTCACTATGTACATTACTTTGATAATCCCACCGTTGAAAATAAATATTACTATCTTAAGAATCTACTACCCAAAAATAAACCAAATCCAGCGGCTAAACTATTCCATAGACACTCAAGATGCGAAAAATATAATTGTTGTTCTCATTCCATTATGTCACTCCGGACATTATTTCGACAATCCCACCATTGAAAATAAAGATTAACATCTTAAGAACTTACTGTAACAAAATAAAAAAAAATCTAACGGTTGAAATTTTGTATAGGGATGGTACTAAATTTAATTCCTAACTACAGCTAGAATGACTCCCTCTTAGGGACCGATGACTCATATCATCAATCACACTATCTCAAATCATGTTGATGTTAAATAATACATCACACGCATTATAAATCATCCACAAAAAATCTAATTCATGATCTCTCACTTTGGCCATTATTTTGAGGATCTTCCCGTTGAAACAAAAATAAATATGTTAAGAACCTACTATCGAAAGATAAACCAAATCCAACAATTCAAATAATGTATAGACGCTCATAACGAAATCTGCTAGAGGTGTAATTAAGATCCTAAAACTAAAGTTCTTAGTCTGATTACATTATCTCTCACTACGTACATTATTTAGATAATCCCACAGCTGAAAATAAATATTACTATTTTAACAATCTACTACCCAAAAATAAACCAAATACAATGGCTAAACTATTCTATAGAAACTCAAGACAAAATACGGGTATAGTATAAGATTATTAAAATATAATTTTTGTTCTAACTCCATTATGTCACTCCAGACATTATTTCGAAGATTCCACGATTGAAAATAAAGATTAACATCTTAAGAACTTACTGTATAGCGATGGTACTAAATTTAATTCTTAACTACAACTAGAATGACTCCCTCCTAGGCATCGTTGACTCATATCATCAATCACACTTTCTCAAATCATGTTCACATTAAATAATACATCACACACATTTATAAATCATACATAGAACATCTAATCCATTATCTCTGACTTCAGACATTATTTTTAGAATCTTACCATTGAAACAAAAACAAGATATGTTAAGAACCTAATATACAAAGGTAAACCAAATCCAACAGTTCAAGTAATGTATAGACGCTCAAAAGGATACCCGCTACAGGTTTAATTAAGATCCTAAAAGTACAGTTCTTACTCTGAGTTCATTATCTCTCACTACGTTCATTATTTAGATAATTCCACCATTGATAATAAGTACTACTATCTTAAGAATCTACTACCAAAATATAAACCAAATCCAACGGCTAAACTATTGCATAGACACTCAAGACAAAATATAGTATCACATAAGATTCTAAAAATATAATTTTTGTTCTCACTCCATTATGTCGCTTCAGACATTATTTCCATGATCCCACCATTAAAAATAAAGATTAACATCTTAAGAAGTTATGTAACGGTTGAACAATTGTATAGCGGTGATACTAAATTTCATTCCTAACTGCAGCGCGAATAACTCCCTCTTACGCACCGTTCACTCATATCATTAGTCATACTATCTCAAATCATGTTGATGTTAAATAATACATCACACACATTTAAATATCATACACAGAACATCTAATTCATTATCTCTCACTTCGGACATTATTTTTAAAATCTTACCGTTGAAACAAAAATAAAATATGTTAAGAACCTACTATCAAAAGATAAACCAGATCCAATAGTTCAACTAATGTATAGACGCTCATAATGAAATCTACTAGAGGTATAACTAAGATCTGAAAACTACAGTTCTTACTCTGCAGGCATTATCTCTCCCTATGTACATTATTTAGATAATACCACCGCTGAAAATAGATATTACTATCTTAACAATCTACTGCATAAAAATAAACCAAATCCAACGGCAAAACTATTCTATAGGAACTCAAGACAAAATACGGTATCATATAAGATGCTAAAAATATAATTGTTGTTCTCTCTCCATTATGTCACTCTGGACATTATTTCGATGATCCCACCATTAAATAATACATCACACACATTTATAAATCATACACAAAACATCTAATTCATTATCTCTCACTTCAGACATTATTTTTAGAATCTTACCATTGAAACAAAAATAAAATATGTTAAGAACCTACTATCCAAAGATAAACCAAATCCAAAAGTTCAACTAATGTATAGACGCTCAAAACGAAACCCGCTACAGGTTTAATTAAGATCTTAAAACTACAGTTCTTACTCTGAGTTTATTATCTCTGACTACGTACCTTATTTTGATAATCCCACCGTTGAAAATAAATATTACTGTCTTAAGAATCTGTTACCCAAAAATAAACCAAATCCAACAGTTGGACTAATGTACAGACGCTCAAAATGGAATTTGCTACAGGAATAATTAAGATAGTAAAACTACGGTTCTTACTCTGAGTTGCTTATCTATCACTATGTACATTATTTCGAGAATCCCACCGTTGAAAATAAATATTACTATCTTAACAATCTACTTCCGAAAAATCAACTTAATCCATCGGTTAAACTATTGTATAGACACTCAAGAAAAAATACGGTATTCTAGGATATGCTAAAAATATAATTGTTATTCTAACTCCATTATGTCACTCCAAACATTATTTTCATGATCCCACCATTGAAAATAAAGATTAACATCTTAAGAACGTACTAGGAAAAAATAAACAAAATCTAACGGCTGAACAATTGTATAGCGGTGGTACTAAATTTACTTCCTAACTGTGGCTAGAAGGACTCCCTCTTAGGCATCGTTGACTCATATCATTAATCATACTATATCAAATCATGTTCATGTTAGATAATAGATCACACACATTTATAAATCATACAGAGAACATCTAATCCATTATCTCTCACTTGGGACATTATTTTGAGGATGTTACCGTTGAAACAAAAATAAATATGTTAAGAACCTACTATCCAAAGATAAACCAAATCCAACAGTTCAAGTAATGTATAGTCGCCCAAAACAAAATCTGCTACAGGTATAATTAAGATCCGAAAACTACAGTTCTTACTCTGAGTTCATTATCTCTCACTACGTATATTATTTGGATAATCCCACTATTGCAAATAAATACTACTATCTTAAGAATCCGCTACCCAAAAATAAACCAAATCCAATGGCTAAACTATTGTATAGACACTCAAGACAAAACAGGGTATTGTAGGAGATGCAAAAAATATAATTGTTGTTCAAACTCCATTATGTTACTCCGCACATTATTTCGACGATCCCAACATTGAAAATAAAGATTAACATCTGTAGAACCTGCTAGAAAAAAATAAACAAAATCTAACGGTTGAATAATTGTATAGCGATGGTACTAAATTTCATTCCTAACTATTGCTAGAATGACTCCCTCTTTGGCACCGTTGACTCATATCATCAATCACACTATCTCAAATCATGTTCATGTTAAATAATACATCACACACATTTATAAATCACACACCAAACATCTAATCCATTATCTCTCACTTCGGACTTTATTTTGAGGTTCTTACCTTTGAAACAAAAATAAATATGTTAAGAACCTACAATCCAAAGTTAAACCAATCCAATAGTTCAACTAATGTATAGACGCCCAAAACAAAATCTGTAACGGTATAATTAAGATCCTAAAACTACTACTGTTCCTTTGAGTTCATTATCTCTCGCTACGAACATTATTTGGATAATCCCACTGTTCAAAATAAATACTACTATCTTAGGAACCTACTACCCAAAAATAAACCAAATCCCATGGCTAAACTATTGTTTAGACACTCAACACAAAATACGGTATCGTAGGAGATGCTAAAAATATAATTATTATTTTAACTCCATTATGTCACTCCGGAGATTATTTCGAGCATCCCAGCATTGAAAATAAACATGAACCTGTTAAGAACCTACTAGAAAAAAATTAGCAAAATCTAATGGTTGAATAATTGTATAGAGGTGGTACTATATTTCATTCCTAACTGTAGCTAAAATGACTTCATCTTAGGCACCGCTGACTCATATAATCACTCACACTATCTCAAATCATGTTGAAGTTAATTAATACATCACACACATTTATAAATCATACACCAAAAATTTAATCCATTATCTCTCACGTCGGACTTTGTTTTGAAGAGCTTACTGTTGAAACAAAAATAAATATGTTAAGAACCTACTATCAAAAGATAAACCAAATCCAACAGTTCAACTAATATATAGACGCCGAAAATGAAATCTGCTACAAGTATAATTAAGATCCTAAAACTACATTTCTTACTCTGAGTTAATTATCTCTAACTACGTACATTATTTAGATAATCCCATTGTTGAAAATAAATATTACTATCTTACGAATGTACTACCAAAAATAAACAAAATCCAATTGCTAAACTATTGTATAAACACTACAGAAAAATACGGTATCGTAGGAGATGCTAAAAATATAATTGTTGTTCTAACTCCATTATGTCACTCTGGACATTATTTCAGCAATCCCAACATTTAATATAAAGATTAGCATCTTAAGAACCTACTAGGAAAAAATAAACAAAATCTAACCGTTGAACAATTGTATAGCGATGGGACTAAATTTCATTCCTAACTGCAGCTTGAATGACTCCCTCTTTGGCACCATTTACTCATATTATCAATCACATTATCTGAAATCATGTTCATGTTAAATAATACATCACACACATTTATAAATCATACACTGAACATCTGATCCATTATCTCTCACTTCGAACATTATTTTGTGGATCTTACTTTTGAAACAAAAATAAATACGTTAAGAATCTACTATCCAAAGATAAACTGCATCCAACAATTTAACTAATCTATAGACCCCAAAAATAAAATCTGCTACAGGTATCATTAAGATCCTAAAATTACGATTCTTACTTTGAGTTTATTATCTCTCACTACGTATATTATTTACATAATCCCACCGTTGATAATAAATATTACTATCTTAAGAATCTACTACCGATAAATAAACTAAATCCAACGGCTAAACTATTGTATAGACACTCAAGACAAAATACAGTATCGTAGGAGATGCTAAAAATATAATTGTTGTTCTAACTCCATTATGTCACTCTGGACATTATTTCGATGATCCCAGCATTGAAAATAAAGACTAGCATCATAAGAACCTACTAGAAAAAAATAAACAAAATCTAACCGTTGAACAACTTTATAGCGATGGTACTAAATTTCATTCCTAATTGCAGCTAGAATGACTCCCTCTTTGGCACCGTTTACTCATATCATCAATCACACTATCTCAAATCATGTTCATGTTAAATAATACATCACACACATTTATAAATCATACGCAGAACATCTAATCCATTATCTTTCGCTTCGGACATTATTTTGAGGATCTTACTCTTGAAACAAAAATAAATATGTTAAGAATCTACTATCCAAAGGTAAACCACATCCAACAGTTCAACTAATGTATATACGCCCAAAACGAAATCTGCTACAGGTATAATTAAGATCCTAAAACTACAATTCTTAGTCTTAGTTCATTATCTCTCAATACGTACATTAGTTAGATTATCCCACTGGTGAAAAGAAATATTACTATCTTAGGAATTTACTACCCAAAAATAAACCAAATCTCACGGTTAAACTATTGTATAGACACTCAAAACAAAATACGCTATCGTAGGAGATGGTAAAAATATAATTGTTGTTCTAACTCCATTATGTCACTGCAGACATTATTTCTATGATCCCACAATTCAATATAAAGATTAGCATCTTAACAACTTACTGTGACAAAATAAAAAAATGTAACAGTTGAACAATTGTATAGCGGTGGCACTAAATTTCATTGCTAACTGCAGCGAGAATGACTCCTTCTTTGGCACCATTGACTCATATCATCAATCACATTATCACAAATCATATTCATGTTAAATAATACATCACACACATTTATAAATCATACACAGAACATCTAATCCATTATCTTTCACTTCGGACATTATTTTTAGAATCTTACAATTGAAACAAAAACAAAATATGTGAAGAACCTACTATCCAAAGATAAACCAAATCCAACAGTTCAACTAATGTATAGATGCTCATAACAAAATCTGCTAGAGGTATAATTAAGAACTTAAAACTAAAGTTCTTAGTTTGAGTTCAATATCTCTCACTACGTACATTATTTCGATAATCCCACCGTTGAAAATAAATATTACTGTCTTAACAATTTACTACCCAAAACTAAACCAAATCTAACGGCTAAACTATTCTATAGAAACTCAAGACTAAATACGGTATCGTATAGGATGCTAAAAATATAATTGTTGTTCTAACTCCATTATCTCACTCTGGAAATTATTTCGATGATCCCATCATTAAAAATAAAGATTAACCTGTTAAGAAATTATTGTAAAAAACTAAACAAAATCTAACTATTGAAATTTTGTATAGTGATTGTACTAAATTTCATTCCTAACTACAGCTAGAATGAGTCCCTCTTAGGCACAGTTGACTAATATCATCAATCACACTATCTCAAATCATGTTCATGTTAAATAATATATCAGACACATTTGTAAATAATACACAAAACATCTAATCCATTATCTCCCACTTCGGACATTATTTTAAGGATCTTACCGTTGAAAGAAAAATAAATATGTGAAGAACTAACTATCTAAAGATAAACCAAATCTAACAGTTCAACTAATGTATAGATGCTCAAAACGAAAACCACTACAGGTTTAATTAAGATCCTAAAACTACAGTTCTTACTCTGAGTTTATTATCTCTGACTACGTTCCTTATTTTGATAATCCCACCGTTGAAAACAAATATTACTGTCTTAACAATCTATTACCCAAAAATAAACGAAATCCAATTGCTAAACTATTCTATAGAAACTCAAGACAAAATATTGTATTGTATAAGATGCTAAAAATATAATTGTTGTTCTAACTCCATTATGTCACTTCGGAAATTATTTTGACAATTCCACCATTGAAAATAAAGATTAACCTCTACAACAAAAAATAAACCAAATCCAAGGGCTAAACTATTCCATAGAAACTCAAGACAAAATACGGCATTGTATAAGATGCTAAAAATATAATTATTGTTCTAACTCAATTGTGTCACTTCGGACATTATTTCGATGATCCACCATTGAAACTAAAGATTAATGTCTTAAGAACTTACTGTAAAAAACATAAACAAAACCTTACGGTTTAAATTTTGTATAGCGATGATACTAAATTTAATTCCTAACTACAGCTAGAATGACTCCCTCTTAGGCACTGTTGACTAATATCATCAATCGTACTATCTCAAATCATGTTAATGTTAAGTAATACATCACACACATTTATAAATCATACACAAAACATCTAATCCATTATCTCTCACTTCAGACATTATTTTTAGAATCTTACCATTGAAAAAAAACAAAATATGTTAATAACCTACTATCGAAAGATAAACCAAATCCAACCGTTCAACTAATGTATAGACACTCAAAACGAAACCCGCTATAGGTTTAATTAAGATCCTAAAACTACATTTCTTACTCTGAGTTCATTATCTCTCACTACGTACAATATTTAGATAATTCCACCATTCATAATAAATCTTACTATGTTTAGAATCTACTACCAAAAAATAAGAAAATCCAACGGCCAAACTATTGCATAGACACTCAAGGCAAAATATAGTATCGTATAAGATGCTAAAAATATAATTGTTGTTCTCACTCCATTATGTCACTCCCGACATTTTTTCGATGATCCCACCATTGAAAATAAAGATTAACATATTAAGAACTTACTGTAACAAAATAAACAAAATGTAACGGTCGAACAATTATATAGCGGTAGTACTAAATTTCATTCCTAATTGCAGCGAGAATGATTCCCTCTTAGGCACCGTTGACTCATATCATCAATCACATTATCCCAAATTATGTTGAGGTTAAATAATACATCACACACCTTTATAAATCCAACACCAAACATCTAATCCATTATCTCTCACTTCAGAATTATTTTGAGGATCTTACCGTTGAAACAAAAGTAAATATGTTAAGAACTTACTATCCAAAGATAAACCAAATACAACAGTCCAACTAATGCAAAGACGATGAAAACGAAATCTACTACACATATAATTAAGATTCTAAAAATACAGTTGTTACTCAGAGTTCATTATCTCTCACTACGTACATTATTTAGATGATCCCACGTTTGAAAATCAATTTTAATATCTAAAGAATCTACTACAAAAAATAAACTAAATCCAATGGTTAAACTATTCTACACAGACTCAAGACCAAATACGGTATCATATAAGATACTAAAAAAACAACTGTTACTCTAACTCCATTATGTCAGTCCGGACATTGTTTTGACGGTCCCACCATTGAACATAAAGACTAACATCTGAAGAACCTACTATAAAAGATTAAACAAAATCTAACAGTTGAACAATTGTGTAGCGGTGGTACTAAATTTAATTCCTAACTGCAACTAGAATGACTCCCTTTAGGCACTGTTGACTCATATCATTAATCACACTATCTCAAATAATGTTCATGTTAAAAATACATGACACACATTTATAAATCATACACCAAACATCTAATCCAATATCTATATCTTCGGACATTATTTTGAGGATCTTGCCGTTGAAACAAAAGTAAATATGTTAAGAATCTACTATCCAAAGATAAACCAAATCCAACAGTTCAACTAATGCAAAGATGCTCAAACCGAAATCTACTACAGGTATAATTAAGATTCTAAAAATGTAGTTCTTACTCTGAGTTAATAATCTCTCACTATGTACCTTGTTTAGATGATCGTACCATTGAAAATAAATATTAATATCTAAAGAATCTACTACCCAGAAATAAACTAAATCCAGCAGTTAAACTATTCTACAGACACTCAAGACAAAATATGGTATCCTTTACGATGCTAAAAAAATAACTGTTATTCTAACTCCATTATGTCACTCCGGACATTATTTTGATTATCCCACCATTGAAAATACAGAAAAACATCTTAAGAACCCACTATAAAAAATTAAACAAAATCAAACGGTTGAACAATTGTATAGCGGTGGTACTAAATTTCATTCCTAGCTGCAGCTACAATGACTCTCTGTTAGGCACTGTTGACTCATATCATCAATCATACTATCTCGAATAATGTTAATGTTAAATAATACATCACACACATTTATAAATCATACACCAAACATCTAATCCATAATCTATTACTTCGCACATTATTTTGACAATCTTACAGTTGAAAGAAAAGTAAATATGTTAAGAACCTATTATCTAAACATAAACCAAATCTAACTATTCAACTAATGGAGAGACGCTCAAACCGAAACCTACTACAGGTATAATTGAGATTCTAAAAATACAATTCTTACTCTGAGTTTATTATGTCTCACTACGTACATTATTTAGATGATGCTACAGTTGAAGATAAATATTAATATATAAACTATTCTAGAGACACTCAAGAAAAAATATGGTATCATATAAGATGCTAAAAAAATAACTGTTATTCTAGCAACATTATGTCACTTCGAACTTTATTTTCATGATCCTAAGAACCTACTATAAAAATTAAACAAAATCTATAGGTTGAACAATTGTGTAGCGGTGCTACTAAATGTTATTCCTAACTACAGCTAGAATGACTCCCTCTTAGGAACTGTTGACTCATATCATCAATCACACTATCTCAAATAATGTTCATGTTAAATAATACAACACACGCATTTATAAATCACACACCAAACATCTAATCCATTATCTCTCACTTTGGACATTATTTCGAGGATTTTACCATTGAAACAAAATTGAATATGTTAAGAACCTACTATCCACAGATAAACTACATCCAACAGTTCAACTAATGCAAATACGCTCAAACCGAAATCTACTATAGCTATAATTAAGATTCTAAAAATATAGTTCTTCCTCTGTGTTCATTATCTCTCACTACATACCTTATTTAGATGATCGCACCGTTAAAAATAAATATTTATATGTAAAGACAAAATAGGGTATCGTATAAGATGCTAAAAATCTAACTATTATTCTAACTCCATTACGTTACTCCGGACATTATTTTGACGATTGCGCCATTCAAAATAGAGAGTAAGATCTTAAGAACCAACTATAGAAAATTTAGAAACAATCAAACGGTTGAAAAATAGTATAGCAGTGACACTAAGTTTCATTCCTAACTGCAACTACAATGACTCCCTCTTAGGCACTGTTGACTCATATCATCAATCAAACTAGCTCAAATAATGTTCATGTTAAATAATAGATCACACACATTTATAAATCACACACCAAACATCTAATCCATTATCTCTGACTTCGGGCATTATTTTGAGCATCCTACCGTTTACACAAAAGTAAATATGTTCAGAACCTACTATCGAAAGATAAACCAAATCCAGCAGTTCAACTAATGCAAAGATGCTTAAACTGAAATCTAACACAGATATAATTAAGATTTCTAAAAATACAGTTCTTACTCTGAGTTCATTATCTCCCACTACATACGTTATTTAGATTATCCGACCGATAAAAATAAATATCAATATCTAAAGAATCTACTACCCAAAAATGAACGAAGTCCAACGGTTAAACTATTCTACAAACACTCAAAACAAAATATGGTATCGTATAAGATGCAAAAAATATAACTATTATTC
The DNA here is from genome assembly GCA_037954015.1 of Psophocarpus tetragonolobus. Taxonomy (NCBI): domain Eukaryota; kingdom Viridiplantae; phylum Streptophyta; class Magnoliopsida; order Fabales; family Fabaceae; genus Psophocarpus; species Psophocarpus tetragonolobus. Next base: position 53,230,715 of record CM075692.1, read on the forward strand.
TAACTCCATCATGTCACTCTGGACATTATTTTGACAATCCCACCATTTAAAATACAAACTAACATCTTAAGAACCTACTATAAAAAAATTAAAATAAATCTAACGGTTGGACAATTGGATAGCAATGGTACTAAGTTTCATTCCTAACTGTAGCTAGAATGACTCCCTCTTAGGAACTGTTGACTCATATCATAAATCACACTATCTCAAATAATGTTCATGTTAAATAATACATCAGACACATTTATAAATCACACACTAAACATCTAATCCATTATGTCTCACTTCGGACATTATTTTGAGCATCTTACCATTGGAACAAAAGTATATATGTTAAGAACCTACTATCCAAAGATAAACCAAATCCAATAGTTCAACTAATGAAAACACCCTCAAATCGAAATCTAATACAGGTACTGTTAAGATTCTAAAAGTACAGTTCTTACTCTGACTTCATTATCTCTCACTATGTATGTTATTTAGATCCCACTGTTGAAAAGAAATATTAATATCTAAAGAATCTACTGCCCAAAAATAAACCAAATCAAATGGTTTAACTATTCTAAAGACACTCAAGACAAAATACGATATCGTATAAGATGCTAGAAAAATAACTGTTATTCTAACTCCATTGTGTCAGTCCAGACATTGTTTTGACGATCCCACCATTGAAAATAAAGACTAACATCTTAAGAACCTACTATAAAAGATTAAAAAAAATCTAACAGTTCAACAATTGTGTAGTGGTGCTACTAAATTTCATTCCTAACTGTAGGTAGAATGACTACCTCTTAGGAACTGTTGACTCATATCATCAATCATACTATCTCAAATACTGTTCATGTTAAATAATACATCCCACATTTATAAATCACACACCAAACATCTAATCCATTATCTCTCACTTCGGACATTAGTTTGAGGATCTTACCATTGAAACAAAAGTAAATACGTTAAGAACCTATTACTCAAATATAAACCAAATTCAACAGTTGAACTAATGCAAAGACACTCAAAACGAAGTTTATTACAAGTATAATTAAGATTCTAAAAATACAGTTCTTAGTCTGAGTTGATTATCTCAGACTACATATGATATTTATATGATCTGACCATTGAAAACAAATACTAATATCTAAAGAACCTAGTACCCAAAAATAAACGAAATCCAACGGTTCAACTATTCTACAGACACTCAAGAATAAATAAGGTATCGTATAAGAAGCTAAAAAAATAATTGTTATTCTAACTCCATTATGTCACTCTAGGCATTATTTTGATGATCCCAGCATTGAAAATAAAGACTAACATCTTCAGAACCTACTATAATAATTAAACAAAATCTAACAGTTGAACAATTGCATAGTGGTCGTACTAAATTTCATTCCTAACTGCAGCTAGAATGAATCCTTCTTAGGAACTGTTGATTCATATCATCAATCACTTTGTCTCAAATAATGTTCATGTTAAATAATACATCACACATTTTATAAATCAGACAACAAACATCTAATCCATTATCTCTGACTTTGAACATTATTTTGAGCATCTTACCATTGAAACAAAAGTAAATATGTTAACAACCTACTATCCAAAGATAAACCAAATCCAATAGTTCAACTAATGAAAGACGCTCAAAACACAATCTAGTACAGTTATAATAACGATTTTAAAAATACAGTTCTTACTCTGAGTTTATTATATCTCACTACGTACGTTATTTAGATGTCCCATCGTTCAAAATAAATACTAATATCGAAAGAATCTACTTCCCAAAAATAAACCAAATACAACGGTTAAACTATTCTATAGAGACTCAAGAAAAATACAGTATTGTATAGGATGCTAAAAAAATAACTGTTATTCTAACACCATTATGTGACCCTAGACAGTAGTTTGACGATCCCACCATTGAGAAAAGAGACTAAAATCTTAAAAACCTACTATAAAAAATTCAACAAAATCTAACAGTTGAACAATTGTCTAGCGATGGTACTAAATTTCATTCCTAACTACAACTAGAATAACTCCCTCTTAGGACCTATCTAAAGAATCTACTACCCAAAAATAAACCAAATCAAACGGTTAAACTATTCTATAGACACTCAAGACAAAATACGATATCCTATAAGATGCTAAAAACAAACTGTTATTCTAACTCCATTATGTCACTCCGGATATTAGTTTGATGATCCCACCATTGAAAATAGAGACTAACATCTTAAGAACCTACTATAAAAAATTAAACAAAATCTAACGGATGAACAATTGTATAATGGTGGTACTAAGTTTCATTCCGAATTGCAGCTAGAATGACTCCCTCTTAGGAACTGTTGACTCATATCATCAATCACACTATCTGAAATAATGTTCATTTAAATAACACAACACACACATTTATAAATCACATACCAAACATCTAATCCATTATCTCTCACTTAGGATATTATTTTAAGGATCTTACCGTTGAGACAAAAGTATATAAAGAACCTACTATCCAAAGCTAAACAAAATCTGACAGTTCAGCTAATGCAAAGACGCTCAGAACGAAATTTACTACAACTATAATTAAGATTCTAAAAATACAGTTCTTACTCTGAGTTCATTATCTCTTACTAGATACATTATTTAGATGATCCCGCCGTTGAAAATAAATATTTATATCTAAAGAATCTACTAGCCTAAAATAAACTAAATCCAATGGTTAAACTATTCTACATACACTCAAGAAAAAATACGGTATCGTATAAGATGCTAAAAATATAGACTAACATCTTAAGAACCTTCTATAAAAAATTAAACAAAATCTAACAGTTGAACAATTGTATAGCGATGGTACTAAATTTCATTCCTAACTATACCTAGAATGACTCCCTCTTAGGAACTGTTGATTAATATCATCAATCACACTGTCTCAAATAGTGTTCATGTTAAATAATACATCACACACATTTATAATCAGACACCAAACATCTAATCAATTATGTCTCACTTTGGACATTATTTGGAGGATATTACCATTGAGACAAAAGTAAATATGTTAAGAACCTACTATCCAAAGATAAACCAAATCCAACAGTTCAACTAATGCAAAGACGCTCAAAACGAAATCTACTACAAGTATAATTAAGATTCTCAAAATACAGTACTTACTCTGACTTCATTATCTCTTACTACGTATGTTATTTAGATGAACCCACCGTTGACAATAAATATTAAAATCTAAGGAATGTACTACCCAAAAATAAAACAACTCAAAGGTTAAACTCTTCTATAGACACTCAAGACAAAATACGGTATCATATAAGATGCTAAAAAAATGACTGTTATTCTAACTCCATTATGTCACTCCTGACATTATTTTGACGATACCACCATTGAAAACAAAGACTAACATATTAAGAACCTACTATAAAAAATTAAACAAAATCTAACGGTTGAACAATTATATAGTAGTGGTACTAAGTTTCATTCCTTACTGTAGCTAGAATCACTCCCTCTTAGGAACTGTTGACTCATATCATCAATAACGTTATCTCAAATAATGTTCATGTTAAATAATACATCACACACATTTATAAATCACACACCAAATATCTAATCCATTATGTCTAACTTTGGACATTATTTTGAGAATCGTACCCTCGAAACAAAAGTAAATATGTTACAAACCTAGAATCTAAAGATAAACCAAATTCAACAGTTCAACTAATGCATAGTCGCTCAAAACGAAATCTACAACAGGTACAATTAAGATTCTCAAAATACAGTACTTACTATGAGTTCCTTATCTCTTACTACGTATGTTGTTTAGATGATCCCACCGTTGAAAATAAATATTAAAATCTAAGGAATGTACTACCGAAAAATAAACCAAATCAAACAGTTAAACTATTCTATTGACACACAAGACAAAATACAGTATCATATAAGATGCTAAAAAAATGACTGTTATTCTAACTCCATTATGTTACTCCAGACATTATTTTGACGATCTCACCATTGAAAATAGATAGTAACATGTTAAGAACCTATTATAAAAAATTACACAAAATCTAACTGATGCATGCCTCCCTTGATCTTTTTCTAGAGGTTTTCTTCTTTGGTGAAATGGTTTGTGGAGAGGTAAGAAGTGAGGTGGTTTTAGGCGCCACTTAAGGTAAGATAAGCCTAAGAGGGAAAGTTTTCCACAAGGGATGGAACCCTTGATAAAAACCTAAGGAATTCTCAAAGAGAGAAGGGTGGACACTAAGAGAATTTTGGCCAACTCAAGGTTTTTCTATTCAATCAAGTGTAAAAAATACAAGAGTGTGAAGGAGCACCTTTTTATAGAGGGAGCTAACCTCTTGGACAAGTCATGAAGGAAATGAAGGGCTAGGATTAAAAGGAGTCATCCAAGGGAGGAGGATTGAAGCCCAAAGTCCAATCAATACCCTCCTTTAGATGAGAATTGGTGCCCAAGCTACCTCATCCAAGGGCCAAGATTACTCCTTTATTAGTTTTGGGTTTTATTTAGCAAAAGAGGGTGTAGTTATCAAACTACCCCCTTATTTCCTAAATAAAGGCCCAAAAGCTAATCTTACCCCTTCTTATTACTAGACACCTCCTAGAAAATTAAATGGACTAATACATGTCCAAAATAAAATCCTAGGTTCCTAAAATAAAAATTACAAGTAAATAAGTCATGGCTTGCATAACTTGATGGTCATATGGAGGTGAGATCTTCCTCCCTCTACTCTAGCCATGTCTTCTTCTATTCTTCTAGCCATGGCCCTAGTGATAGGGCCCTTGCTTGGGGAGAATGCATCATCCCCTCCCCCTTGGGAAGGATTTAACCTCAAATCTGATAGGTCCTCCTCTTCTTCATCAGTACCTACAAAAGGGATCAAATCACAAACATTAAAGGTAGTACTGACACCATAGTCCTCAGGGAGATCTAATATGTATGCATTGTTGTTCACTCTCTTGAGGACTTGAAAGGGACCATCTCCTCGAGGGCTAAGCTTGGACTTCCTTTGAGTAGGGAAGCGATCCTTCCTCAAATGAAGCCATACCCAATCCCCTTCATTGAAGATAATTTCTTTCCTGCCCCTATTGGCTTTACTAGCATACTCCTTTGAATGATGTTCAATGTTGGCCTTTACCCTTTCATGTAATTTTTTAACAAAATCCGCTCTTACTATTCCTTCTTTGTGAACAGAAGAAGGGAAGGGTAAGGGCAAGATATCAAGAGGAGTAAGGGGGTTGAAGCCATAAACAACTTCAAAGGGAGAATGCTTGGTGGTCCTTTGAACCACCCGGTTGTATGCAAACTCAATATGGGGTAGGTATTCATCCCAAGACTTATGATTTCCTCGAAGAAGTGTCCTAAGCATAGTAGATAGAGATCTATTTACTACCTCAGTCTGCCCATCAGTTTGGGCATGACATGTGGTAGAAAATAAGAGTTTAGTTCCTAGCCTTGCCCACAATGTTTTCCAAAAGTGGCTAAGGAACTTCACATCTCTATCAGAGACTATGGATTGGGGAATTCCATGTAAACGGACAACTTCTTTAAAGAAAAGTCTCGCAATGTTGCTCGCATCATCTATCTTGTGGCATGGTATAAAGTGAGCCATTTTTGAAAATCTATCTACCACTACAAAGATAGAGTCTGCACCTCGTTGGGTTCGAGGCAGGCCAAGGATGAAATCCATACTAATATCCAGCCAAGGTGCAGAAGGAGCAGGTAAGGGTGTGTACAATCCATGAGCCATTGTCTTAGACTTAGCTTGCAAGCAAGCAATGCATCTACGACAATGTCTATAGACGTCTTTCTTCATATGGGGCCAAAAGAATTTTTCTTGTAAAAGCAGAAGAGTTTTGTTAATTCCAAAATGCCCCATGAGCCCACCCTCATGGCTCTCTTTTGTCAACAGATTTCTCATAGATCCTTGGGGTACACAAAGTCTACTAACTTTGAAAAGGTACCCCTCACTCACAAAGAACCCATTTTGGGTTTTACATGCAAATGTAGAGGCAGCATAAATGGATCCAAAATCCTTATCAGAAAAGTACATTTCTCTAATATTATCAAATCCAAGAATCTTTGCACTTAAGGTTGTGTAAAGGGTATGTCTACGAGACAAAGCATCAGCCACCACATTATGTTTTCCTTTCTTGTATTTGATGATATAAGGGAAAGTCTCAAGAAATTCTACCCATTTAGCATGTCTTTTATTAAGCTTGCCTTGACCCTTCAAATACTTAAGTGACTCATGGTCACTATGAATGATGAACTCCTTGGGTACAAGATAATGTTCCCAAGTTTGAAGGGCCCTTATCAAAGAGTAAAACTCTTTATCATAGGTGGGGTAGTTTAAGGCGGCTCCATTTAGTTTTTCACTAAAATAAGCCACGGGATGACCACCTTGTAACAACACAGCTCCCACACCCACTCCCGATGCATCACACTCTAGCTTAAAAGTTTTAGAAAAGTCAGGAAGAGCTAAAACTGGTGCATGGGTCAGTTTCTCTTTGATAAGTTCAAAGGCTTTTTGTTGTTTTTCACCCCAAAGGAAAGGAGTATCCTTCTTCACCAAATCATTGATTGGTGAGAAAAGTGTGGAGAAGTTAGGCACAAAGCGCCTGTAAAAGCTCGCGAGACCATGAAAACTCTTGATCTCAGTCACACTTTTTGGGGTGGGCCATTCTTGGATGACTTTGATTTTGTCGGGGTCTACCTGAACCCCATTTTTATTAACTATTAAACCTAAGAACACCACACTCTCCACACAAAAATTACATTTTTCAAGATTTCCGTAGAGTTGGTGTGACCTAAGAATGCAAAAGACGCGCCTAAGATGGCCTACATGTTCATCTAGGCTCTTGCTATACACTAAGATGTCATCAAAATAAACTACACAAAATTTTCCTAAGCAATCCCTAAGGACATGATTCATAAGCCTCATGAAGGTGCTTGGGGCATTGGTAAGCCCAAAGGGCATTACCAACCACTCATACAGCCCAAACTTGGTCTTAAAAGCGGTTTTCCACTCATCACCTTCCTTGATGCGGATTTGGTGATAACCACTCTTAAGATCAATTTTTGAAAATAATTGAGCCCCATGCAATTCATCAAGCATGTCATCAAGCCTAGGGATAGGGTGCCTATATTTGATGGTGATGTTATTGATTGCTCGACAATCAATGCACATCCTCCATTGGCCATTCTTCTTAGGCACCAACAAAACTGGCATAACACAAGGGCTTAAGCTCTCTTGAACCCAACCCTTCTCCAATAGTTCTTGGACTTGAGATTCAATCTCCTTGGTCTCCATGGGATTAGTCCTATAAGCAGGCCTATTAGGCAGGCTAGCCCCAGCTACCAAGTCTATTTGGTGTTCTATACCCCTAATTGGAGGAAGTCCTTTGGGAACTTCATTAGGGAATATATCACCAAACTCCTTTAAAAGCTCTTAACCTCTTGAGGTAGGTTCTCAGGTCCAAATTCTATGGCAGTGCTAGAACTAGAAGGGAAAAAACTGGAGGGGGAAGAAATGGGGGATGCCTCTTTGCATAGGAGGAGATAGAAAGGTCTGTTAGTTAAGGGGGCTTCCTTTAATTCCAATTTTGTCGCAAATAAACTCCCTTTACTAATGACTTTCTTGGAAGGGGCACCAACTTCCAACTCAACCTCTTTACCCCTTTCAAGCTTTAGGGGTAAAGCTTTGCTTTTTTTTTTCTCCTCATCTCTCTTATGTTTCATGATGAGTTGGTCCTCCGCCACTTGTGAAGGTGTTAGAGGACACAACTTAATGCGCTTATCCTTATGAGTGAGGATGATGTTATTGGAATGACCATGGTGTATAGCTTTCTTATCAAATTGCCATGGTCTTCCTAGCAAGATATGGCCAGCTTCCATTGGGACTATGTCACACAGGATCTCATCTTTATAAGACCCAATGGAAATTGGAACCTTGACTTGCTCATTGACCTCCATTTCCCCTTGCTCATTGAGCCATTGAAGCTTGTAAGGCTTAGGGTGGGGAAGTGGGGTCAAGGCTAGCTTTTCCACCAACCTTGAGCTACAACAATTGCAGCATGACCCACTATCCACAATGAGAGAACATATTTTGTCATTCACCTTACAGCGAGTGTGGAATATGTTCTCCCTTTGAGATGAGGACACTTTCAAAGGTTGGCTTCCAAGAAGTCTTCTTATCATTAATAGGTCTCCCTCACATGCATAAGCGGTTTCATCACAATCAGATTGGTATGCATGAACCCCTTCTCCTTCGCTCTCACTAGAGGAGTGTGAGGTAGACTCACTACTATAAACATCTTGGGCCCTCATGATGATGTTTCTCTTAGTAGGGCATTGAGAGGCAATGTGGCCTCTCCCAAGACATTTAAAGCATTTGATACTACTAACTTTCTCGTGAGAGTTAGTAGTAGGGGTTTTTCTCTCTATATGTGATGTTTTATGCTCTATGAAGTGCTTGGGATGTTCCTCTTTGGGGTAACTCTTGAAAGAGTTCCCCGTAGGTTGGTCCCTCTTTACGTAAGGTGGGTTATCCTTTTTAAAAGTTTTCCTTCTAAGTTGATTTTCCACCTTGATGCAAAGTTGAACTAACTCATCAAGGGAATTGTATGAGAAGAGCTCCACCTTATCACGAATTTCGGGGCTCAACCCACACAAAAACCTTGCCATAATGGCCTTGGGTTCCTCAATGATACCCGCCCTCAAGATAAGAAGTTCCATCTTTTGTCTATACTCTTCTATACTAAGGTTGGTTTGCCTTAGCCTTTGGAGTCTATCCAAAAGATCTCTTTCATACCAAGAGGGAATATGCCTTCTTCTTAGAGCACTTCTAAGATCATTCCAATATCTTATGGAAGGCATATTGGTGCGGATTCTCTCATTGGTTAACCCAACCCACCAATGCATGGCATGCCCTTGGAAGCTAAGGGTTGCCATTGGAACCTTTCTTTCTTCTCTTACCTCATGGCAAGTGAAGAGTTGTTCTACCTTGATTTCCCAATCAAGGTAGGCTTCCACATCTTCCCTCCCATGAAATGGGGGGAGATCAATTTTGGGCTCCCTTGGAGGGGCCCCATTATTATGCATGGATGAATGGGAGTTTCTCCTAGGATGATTGTAGTATTCTTCCTCACTTTCACTCCTATGGGTATGTCTAGATGGGGAACCTAAGACTATCCCTTTCATTTTGTAATTCTCACCATTCCCATGCTTTCTTTTTTCTTCTTCTTTCTCTTTTCTTCTTTCTCTTTCTTTTCTTTCTCTCCTTTCTTCATCTTCTCTCCTTTCTCTTACTCTTCTCTCTTCCTTCTCTCTTTTTTCTCTCTTTTCTTCCTCTCTTTCTTTTATTTTTCTTTTCTCCTTGGACTCTTTTTCTCTCCTTTTTTCTTCTCTTCTCTCTTGTTCTTTTGTCATCCACTCCCTAAAGTCCATGTTTAAGTTTTCTAGAGTGTAATCTTTAAAAATATTTCTTTGGTTTACACTCTTGTTTGATGAATAACTATGAGCACTAGAGTGGGTGTGTGATGTCATTGTGCTTGAATTTCTAAGAGGAAAAAGGTGGCTAAAAAATTTTCACAAACAAACACTCCTCTCTTTTTGTGTTTTCTTGCCTAAAATGGCTTCATGAGTCTTTGGAACTCGTTAGCCTTCTAAGCGCTTTGAATAAGAAAAATAAAGCAAGAATTTTAAAGCAAAAATTCAAAAGAGAAGGGATCTAAAGCAAGCTCCTAAGGTGTTGAAGGAAGTGTACCACTTCTTCCTTCTTCACCTAATTTTCGAGAAACTAAAAAATTGATTAAAGAAAAAGTAAAGTCTTCAAAAAATGATTCTCCAAATGCTCCCTCAAATCAAAGTCTTCACGGCTAGGTGTATTTCCTTTTGAGGTGATCCCTTAGGCTCTTAGTTCAACCTTCCAAAATATGCTACCCTTGTGGTAAGCTCCTTTTTCAAGCTTTCTCCCAAAAGTGACACTAACACACAAACCAAAGAAACCAAAAGTAGCAAGGGGAGGTGCGAATAGAAACTCAAAAAGCAATAAAAGATAACACAATCAAAAGGACACTTAACCAAATGGTAATAGTATATAAGACAAACTAGAAAGATGATTTAAAAGACAAGCAACAACTAAAAGGTAAACAAAAGAAAGAGAGCACACAATGGAATACCTAAGAATGGCACTAGATTAAAGAGTAGAAGAACACAAATATCAAGTTCTAGTGTACCAAAAGTAATAAAATTTCTTTTAAGGTTCCAAGTTCAAAGTTGAAGCACTTGCTAATTTTAGGTTAGGTACATCAAATGAATTTTTTTCAAACTTTCTTTTCTTTTGTTTGTTCTCTTTTTTTTTTTTTAATCCTTCGTTGTTTTTTTTGTATTTTATTTTAGACTTTGTTTTCTTGTTTTTTTTTTTTTGAATATTTACTAGATGCACCTAAATTGATTGTGAATTTAGTGCTTGATAAAAAAGAGTTATGCGCTTGGAACAATAAAGAAAATTAAAAGCAACAATTTAGGTACTACTAGAAATGACTTCAAAATGCAAAGTAGCTATAGATGTGTTAATGGTTTAGTAGTTTGGTGTGCCACTGGACTCAAGCTTTGTTAAGTTTTTAGTAATTTGTTGAACACAAATACCAAACTTATAGCTTAAGTGAAAGCACCCACAAACAAGAACTACCTTTACCACACAAATGAGCTACAAATTATACGTATAAGGAAAATAAAGACAAAGGAAATTGAGCAACTATTTTTGAATTTATTTTTTTTTAAGAATATGCTTGAAACTAAAAGCACATGAACTTCTAAAGAGACTTAGACATGAGGTATGACCCTCTATGTTGCTCAATTTAAGAAGTTTCAAATTTTTTTTTGTAAAAACAAAAGAGGCTAAACTTAAAAGGAATTAATAGACAAAATGGGAAACTATAAACATGACTTATAGACAACTACACAAGAGTATAAAAGTGAAAAATAAAATCTAAAAATACAGCAAAAACAAGGCAACTAGGTGCAAGGAAACACAAGAATTTTGTCTAAATTTCTTGACCACAAGGTTGTGGAATTCACCACAATGGCATGGATTTTTAGCAAGAAATTATCAAAACCAAAATTCAAGCAAGAAAGCACCCAACTCAAAGCTTAAGCGGAAATTAATGAATATGGGAGAGACGTAGATGCAAAGAAAAGAACAATATAAATTGCATCAAGCAAAAAATAAATGGTGCAAATAAACTATAACTCAAAACAATAAACTCAAGACATAAATGGAAATGATAAACAATAATGGAAAGCTAGAAAAAATTGCGGAAATTAAAGATAAAATAAAATAGGAAAACGGAAAGAAAAAATAAATGAGATAGGAAGAGAGTTTAGACCTCTAGAACCAATGCTCTAGATACCAAATGATGCATGCCTCCCTTGATCTTTTGCTAGAGGTTTTCTTCTTTGGTGAAATGGTTTGTGGAGAGGTAAGTGGTTTTAGGCGCCACTTAAGGTAAGATAAGCCTAAGAGGGAAAGTTTGCCACAAGGGATGGAACCCTTGATAAAAACCTAAGGAATTCTCAAAGAGAGAACGGTGGACACTAAGATAATTTTGGCCAACTCAAGGTTTTTCTATTCAATCAAGTGTAAAAAATACAAGAGTGTGAAGGAGCACCTTTTTATAGAGGGAGCTAACCTCTTGGACAAGTCATGAAGGAAATGAAGGGCTAGGATTAAAAGGAGTCATCCAAGGGAGGAGGATTGAAGCCCAAAGTCCAATCAATACCCTCCTTTAGATGAGAATTGGTGCCCAAGCTACCTCATCCAAGGGCCAAGATTACTCCTTTATTAGTTTTGGGTTTTATTTAGCAAAAGAGGGTGTAGTTATCAAACTACCCCCTTATTTCCTAAATAAAGGCCCAAAAGCTAATCTTAGCCCTTCTTATTACTAAGACACCTCCTAGAAAATTAAATGGACTAATACATGTCCAAAATAAAATCCTAGGTTCCTAAAATAAAAATTACAAGTAAATAAGTCATGGCTTGCATAACTTGATGGTCTTATGGAGGTGAGATCTTCCTCCCTCTACTCTAGCCATGTCTTCTTCTATTCTTCTAGCCATGGCCCTAGTGATAGGGCCCTTGCTTGGGGAGAATGCATCACTAACGATTGAACAATTGTATAGTGGTGGTTCTAAATTTGATTCATAACTGTAGCTAGAATGGCTCCCTCTAAGGCAATGTTGACTCATATCATCAATCACACTATCTCAAATAATTTTCATGTTAAATAATGCATCACATACATTTATAAATCACACCCCAAACATGTAATCCATCATCTCTCACTTCAGAGATTCTTTCGAGCATCTTACTGTTGAAACAAAATTACAAATAGTGAGTCATGGTTTGCACATCTTAATGGACATATAGAGGTGAGGTCTTCCTCCATCTATTCTAGCCATGTCCTCTTCTATTCTTCTAGCGATGACCCTTGTGATAGGGCCCTTGCTTGGGGGGCATGCATCATCCCTTCTGATGTGATCTTTGATGATCACTTGACCAAAGGATCCTTTATAAGGTCACTTGGAAGGGAAATGGATTTATGGAGAGGAAAGGAATGTGGTGAGGCACCACAAATACTAGGTTTGATAAGCCAAAGGAGAGAGGCCACAAGGGAGGGGTCCCTTGATAACTCTTAGAAGCTCTCACAAAGGAGAAAGGGGGACACTCAAAGGTAAGAACCTCACAACCAATATGGTCTCTAGGATTAAATTCAAGTGTAAAAAATACAAGTGAGGGGAGGAGCTCCTATTTATAGAGGTAGCTAACCTCTTGAACAAGATAACCTAAAAAAGAAGCGCTAGGATTAAAAGGAGAGATCTAAGGGAGGAGGATTGAGAAACAATTCCCTCCGTAGATCATCAAACTTGGTGCCCAAGTTTCTCAAACCAAGGGCCAAGATCCTTCTTATTAGCTTAGGGGGTTTATGTAGGAAAAGAGGGGTGTAGATATCAAGGTTACCCCTTATTTCCTTCATAAAGACCCAAAAAGCTAAATCCACCCTCTAAATTCCTAAGACACCTCCTAAAATAAAAAATGGACTAAATACATGTCCCAAATTAAATTCATAATGATCCTCAAAATTAAAATAAAGGAAAATTACATTTTATTAACTAAAGTCCCTAGCCTAACATCTTCACTCTCCATAGGAGATGAAGTCTTCCTTTGTCTGCAAGGGCTAGGTCTTCTTCAATCCTTCTAGCCATGGCCCTAGTGATAGGTCCTTGGCTAGGCATGATCACATCACCCTCCCCCTTGGAAGGATTTACCCTCAAATCTGATAGGTCCTCCTCTTCTTCATTAGTACCTATAAAAAGAATTAAGTCACACACATTAAAAGTGGTACTGATGCCATAGTCCTCAGGGAGATCTATAATGTATGCATTATTGTTCACTCTCTTGAGGACTTGAAAGGGACCATCCCCTCGGAGGCTAAGGTTGGACTTCCTTTGAGTAGGGAAGCGATCCTTCCTCAAATGAAGTCATACCCAATCCTCTTCATTGAAGATAATTTCTTTCCTTCCCCTATTAGCCTTAGTAGCATACCCTTTAGAGTGTCGTTCAATGTTAGCTTTGACCCTCTCATGTAATTTTTTAACAAAATCCGCTTTAGCTAAGCCTTCTTTATGAATAGAAGTAGGGAAAGGTAATGGCGAAATATCAAGAGGTGTAAGAGGGTTGAATCCATAAACAATCTCAAAAGGTGAGTGCTTGGTGGTTCTTTGGACCACCCTATTATATGCAAACTCTATATGGGGAAGCTACTTATCCCAAGACTTATGATTTCCCCTAAGAATTGCCCTTAGCATAGTTGATAAGGATCTATTTACTACCTCAGTTTGCCCATCAGTTTGGGGATGACATGTGGTAGAAAATAGGAGTTTAATTCCCAGCCTAGCCATCAAAGTTTTCCAAAAGTGGCTAAGGAACTTAACATCCCTATCAGACACTATGGATTGAGGTATGCCATGCAGACGGACAACTTCTTTGAAGAAAAGTCTTGCAATGTTGCTCGCGTCATCTATTTTGTGGCAAGGTATGAAATGGGCCATTTTAGAAAACCAATCCACTACCACAAAGATAGAGTTCGCTCCCCTTTGGGTTCTAGGAAGTCCAAGGATGAAATCCATGCTTATGTCTACCCAAGGAGCGGAGGGAGCTGGTAAGGGTTTGTAAAGTCCATGAGGCATTACTTTAGATTTAGCTTGTAAACAAGGTATGCATCTAGAGCAATGTCTTTGGACATCTATTTTCATATGGGGCCAATGGAATTTTTCTTTTAAAATGAGCAAAGTTTTGTTTATTCCAAAATGCCCCATGAGCCCACCCTCATGGCTCTCTCTCACAAGAAATTTTCTAAGAGATCCTTGGGGTACACAAAGTTTACTTTCTTTGAATAAGTACCCCTTACTCACATGAAACCCATCAGTAGGTTTAGACAAGGAGGTAGCAAAAATGGGGCCAAACTCTTGGTCAAAAGCATATTGGTCCTTAATATAATCAAATCCTAAGATTTGGGGAGCTCAAAATGGCAAGAATAGTATGTCTTCTAGATGGGGCATCGGCCACTACATTGTGCTTCCCTTTCTTGTATTTGATTATATAGGGAAAAGTTTCCAAAAACTCAACCCACTTTGCATGCTTCTTGTTGAGCTTACTTTGACCCTTCAAATATTTTAGTGACTCATGGTCACTATGAATGACAAAATCCTTGGGAATAAGATAATGTTCCCAAGTTTGAAGGGCCCTTATTAAGGAGTAAAACTCTTTGTCATATGTGGGGTAATTGAGGGCGACACTATTTAGTTTTTCACTAAAATAAGCCATGGGGTGGCCGCCTTACAATAACACAACACCTATTCCAACACCCGATGCATCACACTCTAGCTCAAAAGTTTTTGAAAATTCAAGAAGAGCTAGAACAGGGACATGGGTGAGTTTTTCCTTAATAAGCTCGAAGGCTTTTTGTTGTTTAGCACCCCAAAGGAAGGGAACTTCCTTCTTCACCAAATCATTGATTGGTGAGAAAAGTGTGGAGAAATTAGGCACAAAGCGCCTATAGAAACTCGCGAGACCATGAAAGCTCTTGATCTCAGTCACACTTTTTGGGGTGGGCCATTCTTGGATGACTTTGATTTTATCGAGGTCCACATGAACCACATCTTTATTGACTACAAAACCTAGAAATACCACACTCTCTACACAAAAATTACATTTTTCAAGGTTTCCATAGAGTTGGTGTGACCTAAGGATGCAAAAGATGCACCTAAGATGACCTACATGCTCATCTAGGCTCTTGCTATACACTAAAATATCATCAAAATAAACTACACAAAATTTTCCTAAGCAATCCCTAAGGACATGATTCATAAGCCTTATGAAGGTGCTTGGGGCATTCGTAAGCCCAAAGGGCATTACCAACCACTCATAAAAACCAAACTTGGTCTTAAAAGCGGTTTTCTACTCATCACCTTCCTTTATGCGGATTTGGTGATAACCACTCTTAAGATCAATTTTCGAAAATAATTGGGCCCCATGCAATTCATCAAGCATTTCATCAGCAATCAATGCACATCCTCCATTTGCCATTCTTCTTGGACACCAACAAGATTGGCACAACACAAGGGCTTAGGCTCTCTTGAACCCAACCCTTCTCCAATAGTTCTTGGACTTGAGACTCAATCTCCTTGGTTTCCATGGGATTAGTCCTATAAGCAGGCCTATTAGGCAGGCTAGCCCCACGTACCAAGTCTATTTGGTGTTCTATACCCCTAATTGGAGGAAGTCCTTTGGGAACTTCATTAGGGAATATATCACCAAACTCCTTTAAAAGCTCTTGAACCTCTTGAGGTAGGTTCTGATGTCCAAGTTTTATGGCAGTGCTAGAACTAGAAGGGAAATAAGTGGAGGGGGAGAAAATGGGGGATGCCTCTCTGCAAAAGAGGAGATAGAAAAGTCTGTTAGTTAAGGAGGCTTCCTCTAAATCCAATTTTGTCGCAAATAAACTCCCTTTACTAATGACTTTCTTGGAAGGGGCACCAACTTCGAACTCAACCACCTTACCCCTTTCAAGCTTTAGGGATAACGCTTTGCTCTTTTTTTTCTCCTTATTTCTCTTATGTTTCATGATGAGTTGGTCCTTCGTCGCTTGTGAAGGTGTTAGCAGACACAACTTAATGCAGTTATCCTTATGAGTGAGGATGATGTTATTGGAATGACCATGGTGTATGGCTTTCTTATCAAATTGCCATGGTCTTCCTAGCAAGATATGACCAGCTTTCATTGGGACTATGTCACACAGGATCTCATCTTTATAAGACCCAATGGAAATTGGAACCTTGACTTGCTCATTGACCTCCATTTCCCCTTGCTCATTGAGCCATTGAACCCCTTTGAGATGAGGACACTTTCAAAGGTTGGCTTCCAAGAAGCCTTCTTATCATCAAGAGGTCTCCTTCACATGCATAAGCAGTTTCATCATAATCAGATTGGTATGCATGAACCCCTTCTCCTTCGCTCTCACTAGAAGAGTGTGAGCTAGACTCACTACTATAAACATCTTGGGCCCTCATGATGATGTTTCTCTTAGTAGGGCATTGAGAGGTAATGTGGCCTTTCCCAAGACATTTAAAGCATTTGATACTACTAACCTTCTCATGAGAGTCAGTAGTAGGGGTTTTTCTCTCTGCATGTGATGTTTTATGCTCTTTGAAGTTCTTGAGCTACATTACCAAAATCATTTATCTTTCTCCCTGACATGTGAAGAAACTCTACATACCCCCTTGCTTTACCATCAATCTTTTGATGCTGCAACACCAATGGACGCCTCGTCACAATCCCAACAATTCAATCTCAATTTCAATTCATAAATTAATTAACTAAATTAGCCAAGGCCCTGTTTAGACAACCTTTTCACTGAAGTTTGAATGAGAGAATTTCTATAGAAGTTAAAATCACAAAAGTTTAAGGTGTAATTCATTTTATGTTCTTATCTACTTCTCTTACAAGTACTCTTTAAAAAATTTATTCATACAAAACCTAAATAAGCAACACATTCCTGACTCCACAAAACAAAACCAAAGAGAGAAAGAGAAAACCCAATACTCTGGGAAGAAAGTCAATGCTTTCTAAAACTGAAGACTTCCCTGAACACTGTATCATTTTCAATAAACAAATAAATTCAGAAAAAGAAAATGGAATTTAATTTTGGAATGGTTCTACTCTTACAATAAGACAATAGAACAAGTAGATGTTATGGACAAAACTTAGATACAATACACTTCTTCACAAGTGTGCATATTGTTTCTGTCATTTTCCACTTGAAGTTATACATCACATAATACAGATTTCGGTTAGATGCAATTTTGAGGTCTCTATTTTCAAAATTTACAATTTTACTATCTTATTTTAAAAGAAGAATATTATATCTCTATTTTAAACAATATTTGATTAAAATTACAAAGTCTAAAGCCTTTTATAAAAAAATTTCCGTGAATCACTTAGGTGAAACTCTAATTTTGACATGAGAAGGTCTAAGAATCTAACGATAAGTTTTCTCCTCAAATTTTTGAATTGTTTCTGGTCCTAAGAAACTGTATGATGCAATACCACCTAGCATGCATCATGGCTAGGAGGACTCAAGGAAGACATGGCATGGACGAAAGCTCATTGAAGATTCGAAGCCATAGTCTTCGTTATTTTAGCTTGTAAATATTTTATTTTTAATTAGCTAAATAGGAGAGTATTTTTAATTCCCTTATGGCCATGTATATCTGGCCATCTTCTTAGTTTATAAGGTATAGGTGTCTTTAGTTAAAAAGGAGGAGTAAGCTTATAATGGGTGCATAAGTCAAGACATGATTTTGGGCTAGCCCATTCACGTTAAGAGATGCTAATTGCACCCATAGGGGGTGAAGTTAGGTACCTCACTTAAGGCCTAAGACTTGGGTTAGTTATTTTTAATCCTAATTAAGCCCAAGTCCCACATTGCCTAGAAAAGTGTGCCCAAGATCTCCTATTGGACTATATATAATCATTCCCCCTCATTATACCTTTGAAGTTGAATGAAAATAGTCTCTTTGTGAGCACATTCTTAATAAAGGTCTTGAGGATCCTCTCTCTTGAGGAACCTCTTCCTAGTTGGTTTTTTCAAGGGTTCCTTCCCTTGTGGCAAACCTAAACACTTTGGCTTATCTCCCTTGAGTGGCGCCTAAACACTTCATCCCTTACCTCTCCATACACCATTTCACTAAATACTTCAAACCTCTAGAAAAGATCAAGGGGAGTGCAAAAATTTTTTGCATCACTGTATCTAACGAATTGTATTATACTTTGCATATGTATTATGCAATTATTCATATGAAACTCTAATTTTAACTCGAGACCTACACAAGTAGCCCATAAAATATGTATCCAAGTTTTTCCTTAAATTTTTGGATTGTTTTCTATTCCTAAGAAATCGTACCTATCTAAGTTGTATTTTATAGTTTTGGATGGTTTTTATTCTAGTTCTACGCAGAAGAAGATGTTGATGTTAGTTTGAAAAAATAGAGGTGGTGGTGACCTGGCCGCCTACAACGGGGAAGGAAGGAAGAGCTTCCCAAAGAGGAGAGAAGGCATTGTCGCCAAGCGTAATGCAGACTTGCTGGATTTTGTTCACCAAACCGATCAAGCTCTTTATGCTCGTCATCTCGCAAAAACAAAGAAGAAGAAGACGATGAAGGTTTTGAGGTACCAAAGAGGATTCGAAAACCCTAGATTTTTGCAGAGAGAAACTTGGCGAAGAAGTAATAGAGAGAGGGACAGAGAGTGTTTTAAAGGAAATATAACCAAAATGGTGTGGGTGCTTGTATAATTAATTCTCATAATGGTGTAGGTTTTTCGAAACCGCCATATGACATGCCAGTTTGGGGTGTATTTTTTCGAAACCGGCAAGTCAGTTGTCGATTTGGACTAATGTAAAGATTCTGCACATTCCCAATAAAACAAGCACATGCTCCAACAAAGATATGGAAACCGACAACTAATATGGCGGTTTGGGTGTTTAAGAAAAAAAAAACATGATGTAGAAAATAAAATTAAAGTTAGATAATGTTTAAAAAATAGAAATTTTTTTATATTTTTAAAATAGTAATTGGAACCCAAAAGAAGAAGAAGAAGAAATGTAAGAAGTAAATAAGAAATTTTTATGTTTAGGGTTTAAAAAAAGAAAATTTTTATTCATAGATAATGTTTTAATAATAATTTATAAGTTATTATTGTGTAATAATTAAGAATAGTTACTTACTTTCTGTTGAAATATATTATCATCATATACCAAAATGTTAGGAAAAAAATAATCATTTTTATGGTTAAAAAAAATTAATTTAGTAATATTTTAGTGATTTAATTTAGTCATCATTATTCATAAGTTTATAGCTTAGTTCAAATGTGTAAATCATGTACATCACATTATTTTGAATTTAAAAATAAATAAAAAACTATTATACATGGAGCTATTATACATGGAGGCAACAATAGTTAAAATTTAGTATTAAAAACTATTATACCAATAATAGTGAAAAATAATATAGGAATGTGTGATAAAAAAGGATAGATGTATAAATAATAATTATAAATTATAGTTATTTTTTTAACAATTAATGTGCTTTTATAATCTATAAATAAAATTTTGTGTACTAAGTATTTATGTGGTTGAAGTTTAAATTACATTTAATTTTCATGCATTTAGCACAAATTTATGGAGGGGGTGTCCAAACAGCATGTTAACATTTTGGTGTCACTTGGCAACGCCCCCATTCATTCTAATTTTTGCAACTCCAAAAACTACCAATTGAGTTGCCAATTTCCAATGTTCGTGACACGTGTCAACTGCCCACCATAGCATGCAGTCCAAACAGACAACTGACCTGCCAATTTCCAGCAACTACAACACAAACCAGCAACTCATATAGCGCTTTAGCAGTCAACTACACATTCTGGGTATTATTTGAATACCCACACCATTTTCATCAGATTTCCTTAAAGAATCTCTCTGGAAAGAAAAAAGTCGAGAGAGGGAGGAACCATGAAATAGTGTGGACGGTCTTTGCCGTTTCAAGCTGTTCTTCCTTTAATTTTAAGTTTATTTATTTACTATTATTATTAATTATTATTACCCGTGTTAATTAGTGTCTTAAAAATATATTAGCACCAATTGAATTTATGGGGAAGGTAAACAATTCAAGGTTTAATAACAGCTGGTTGTAAGGAATAATGTACAAGAAAAAAGAGAAAAAAATCCTTTATAATTTCTTAGATAAAATCTTAGTTTTTTTCTTCATTTTACTATTTAATAATTTTAACATAACAAAATAATAAATATTTATAATGGATGACTGAAATTTGTTAAATTGAATATTTGTAGTTTTTATGGTTAAAGATGATACTAAGAAAAAACATAATTACTAGATTATATGACATGTGAAAAAATTTATAAGAATAATTGTGATAAAAATTTTAAAGTTATCATAATTATAAAATTATTTATGCATTTATCACTTATTTTTTATAGGTAAGATTCAATTTTTTTTTATATTTTTTAGTGAAAAAATAAGACATATTAGATTAATGACACTTTATTATTATTTTTTTACCATCAAAGTAGAAAAATAGAATTTTTTCTTTCAGTTTCTTACATATTTCACCCTTTATTTTTTATGCAGTCGAACAAGATTAAAGCTTTTTTTTTTTACTTTTTTTTCTATCACATTCCTCATAAACTTGTGGGGTGAAATACCAAATGAGTAATTTTAAATAATAATAAAATCTAACCTTTTTTTAAACATTTTCAATCCTTGACCAAAACACAAGTGAAAAATATTTATAATTTAATACTAGTATAACTTAGAGTTAACCAGTTAAAGAATATTTTGTATGCAAATTTTAAATTGATTATTATCGATTATTTTTTAATGATGTAAAAAGTTATGGTTAGTTAATGATATAAAATATATATTCTCAATATGTTTTAAATAAAAATATTAAATGAAATATTAATATTAAAAATTAATTTGACAATGTCTAATAATGAATTTTCATGTTTAATAAAATTATTCACTTTTATAATAAAATTTAATTATCACCACATTATTTATAAAACATTTTACGTTTCAACTCATAAAAAGAATTTTAAGAATGATTTTATAATATTAAATTCAAGAATCTACATATCTACAGTAATATCTAATATCTAATTTGATGATAATGTAAAAGAAAAAAAAATACATATTCTTGCTTTTGTTATTGTTTTTGTCAGGATTTGTTTTGTTTAGGAAAAAGCAGAGTTGCAATCGTTTGAACGTTGAAATATTAAAAATCTCAGGTTATAGGATGTTTAGTTATTATCACAAAATTATTATGCACTAATATATTATAATATTCTAGTTCCCAAACATCATAAATATATTAAATTGTAAGAGATTATTAAATATTAAAAATAATAGAAATAAAATATTTTACGACAATCATTTTAATACTATTTGTATAAAATAATACTATTATTTATTTCCAACTAATTTGTTGTTTTATTTTTATTTATTTTACTGTAGATTAGAATTCTTGAAAAAATATTATGAATTTGTTTCAATGTTGAGCTTAGTTAGGTTTATAGAGTCTGAAATATTGATTGCTTACGAAGTTTGATGACTCTCATATAATTTTATCCAGATTCAAAGAGTTAATGTCGGATCATTTTTTTATAAGGCAAACAATATATTATAATTAGCCCAGTTGTGATACAAAGTTTGAAAATCATGTTAAAAATAAAAAAAACAATGGAACCAATTAAAAGACTCAAGTAGAACATACGTCCTGTCAATATACATAAAGATGGATTCATCATCCACTATGTAAAATTATGTGTAGTTAATTGCACTCTCTAATACTAGACCACAGAAATCTGGAGTCTTGCTCTTAAATATTGAGTTATTGCATGTCTTCCAAAGGTGTCAAAGACTCGCAAACCACACATACAACCAAATTGTCTGAATTACATTGTTTCCACTAATCAGACCCATGAATTGAAAGTCATGACTTTGGAGCTCAACTTGAAATACCATAGGGAGTTTCCACCAGGCGCATAACTCCATCCAAACTAGCTGTAATTGGACAAGAGAAAAAAGAGATGAGATTCTGTTTCTAATGCTTCATCACACATCCCACAACTGTCAGCTTCACAATGAATTATTTGGTACTTCCTCAAGTTCTTCCATGTAGATAATCTATTAGCCTTCAGTCTCTAAGCCAATAATTGAATCCTTTGAGGCACATACTTTGCCCAAATTTGAGGTACACACTTTGCCCAAATAAGTTTGAAAAATCGTGATTCTAATTACATGAGTCTGTTGGCAGAACCCTATAGGCTAATGAGACATGAGAAAGAGTATATCCCTGATCTTGTTGCTGCCTAAATCTGATCCCTTTGTGCATCTGATAAGACAATTGTACCCACTCTTTTCCTTAGCTCCTTTAACAATTCTATCTTCCAAGCAAATAATCTCATTCGCCAAGTAGTTAATGGAAGATGATGTTTATAAACAATACGAGTCCTCATTCAATAATATTTAGGATTCTAGATATTATTAAAATCATTACATTTTTAGATAACAAATATTTGAGATTTTTAAACTTTTCAAGCAATGAATGATCTTTCATTTTTATTTGATGTATTCAGTGATTTAATCTCTTCATTAGTTATTAATAAGGCCACTTTACGAACCAAGTCATGCATTTTCACTCTTCCAGATTCACCTTTCAACAATAAACATGAATCTGAGAGTTTGTTTTTTGCTACAACTACTTCACTTCGACTTGCCTTGTAATTATCATCAATTTTTCCAAAAAGGCTCACTTCTATAGAAAATCTTTTTAAAATTTCAGTTGAAATTTCTTGATCCTCTCGAAACACAAAACATACTACCGTGGTGTTTGTGTTAATTTAAATAGAATATCAAATTCAATCCAATAATCTAATTTAATTAAATGGATAATTTAAATGTATACACATCTTTCTTTCAATAAGGACGACTCTAAAAATAATTTGTATCAATTATATTGGCTAGTAAATGAAGTGCAAACCATCGTTTATCCTAAAAGTTAGAAACACTAACATATAGATATTTATAAATTAATCTCTTAATAATTATATTATTATATAAATTAATCATTAAAATATTTTAAATAATATTTTTAAAAATTTTAAAATATGTTAGTTAAAGAATTTTAACAACTAACGTAAAAATTTAAGTAGTAAAAAATGTAAATATTTAAAGATTAACATGATAAAATATATAGTTTAGAAACCTATCAAATACCTCTAACCTATTTAAGGAAGATTTGGAAATTTATCCTTAAAAAATTTTTGCAAGTAAATATGAAGACTTGTTATAAAGGTTACGTATAAGTAACTATCACTTAAATCACGATGATTGAAATTTTAAACCATTTATAAACAAATCTAAGAAAGTCTTATATTTAACTAATCTCAAGTATGACCAGTTATTTAATGTAAAATTAACCTATGGCTCCATTTTTTTTAAGAACTAGTGTCACTAGTTAAAGAAAAAAGTAAAAGTAGATTTTTTTTGTTAAACACATAAAAATGTACTATTTTATAAAATTAATTATAATTCCATGTTATTTTAAATAATTTTTTAAAAGTGTCTTATAATACAAGACACGTTAATAACACTTATTGTTTAATTACATAATGGTGGTATAAACTGGTAGTTAAGGTTATTAAAATGCTCAAAATATATGCTGGTCCGGCCCAACCTGTATATAATATAGATTGTATTTTTCTTAGTCTACTTAGGTTATGTGGCTTGTTAGGTTAACCTAAATAGGCTTATTTTTCTGTATAACTGGTTATAAATGTTTTGTAAAACTACTTAATCAACTAGCTAAAAGTTATAAATAATAAATAAAAACATAATTAATTATTAGATCAATAATAAGGTATTAAAAATAATTATAATATATTAAATTATAAATTACTATAATTACATATATAAAATATAAATTTCTATACTTACATGTTTAAATTATAAATTGCTATAATTGAATATTTAAATTATAAAGTTCTATAATTATATTTTAAATTAAAATTATTATATTATATTATATATTTAAATAATATTTTTGTAATTAAATATTTAAATTTTAAATTACTATAATTACATATTTAAATTAGTAAAGGGACAATGCATTAATGAGGGTAAACTTTTAAAAAAGATCAACTAATTACTTAAAATAGGGAGATTTTTTAAAGAAGCTAATTGAAGTAATCTTTAAAAAAATAGTAGTTACCTAAAAAATCTATTGTTATTTTTTTACAAAACTAAGCTAAAACCATTTTTACTATAGCTTTAAACTAATTAAAATGGCAAGTCATAAACACTCTAAATATTTGTACATTATCCACACTTTTAAACTTTTTTTATCTAGAGTGTGTATGAATAGCTAAAAAATTATATTATTTTAAATAATTAATTATATATAAAATCAATTATAATAAAAAAAAATTGAATAAGTTAGTCAAACATGATTTAAAAATAATTAAATTTATTGGGATACAATTAAAAAGAGTCTAAAAGAAATTAAAAAAAAAGTATAAACAAAAAAATTTATATTATAAAAATATTTTTTAAAAAAATATTTTACATATTATTTTACAAAACAAATTTTTAAAGAAGACAAGCTAAAATCATATAATAAAATTATCTAGGTTTCACATAAGAAAAAATTATATTATTTCAATAATCAATTATATATATAATTGATGATTTTTATAATCTAATATGATAAAAATAAATTTTATTTGACTAAATTTACTTCAAAGTGATTTTAAAATAATTAGTTTTATGTAGATAAAATTAAAAATCATCTTTTACATGAGAAAAAATATATGAAAATAGCAAAATAAAACGGTTAAAAACAATCATAACCATATTTTCAACTTATAAAAACTAGAAAGTAACTAAAATGGTACGTAATCAAAACAATTTAGGGTATGTTGCGTAGAATGGAAAAAATAAAAATTTTAAATTAAAATAGAAAGGAAAAATATGGATCAACCATATGAAACATGTTGGTGGTTAATCTATCCCTCTAACTGGCAATTAAAAAAACAGAAAAAAGAAATGAAATTCTATAGTAGAGAAGAAAAAATTAACTCACGAAATTGGACCTGAGGTGAAGAGGAAGCAACGTTGGACTCAATAAAGTTGCTTTTGTAGTGAATGAATGAAACAGTTGACCAAAAGTCAAAACTAGATCTGATCTTATCAACTTAACTCTCATCAATTCAATATAAAAACCTTATGTTAATTAAAATGATTTTGTAATTTGAGAAAGGTAACTAAAAAAAAAGTGATGGGAAGTGAAAGCAATAAAGAGGAATAAGTTGATAAAACCTAAACAAAGATGTATATGAAGTAGATAAAAGAAAAACTTTAGCATAGAGAGTGAGAGAACTGTTGTTGGAAATGTTAATTGAAAACAAACAACCAAGAAAAAGTTAAGGAAAGGGAGTGTGGCTAACACCAACTTGCAATAGTTTGGGATAGGAAGAGGATTGAGGATGTATATAACAATGAATAAGTGTTTCAAAAAAGTTAAAAATGCATTTTAAATATATTTTATGTTCACTATATTTATGGTTTTTCATTTCCTCACGGAAGTAGGGATGATAATGGGGCGAGATGGGTAGGGGTTTGTCCCTCCACATACCCGTCTCCAGGAAGTGTAAGGTAGGTTCGTATTCAGTGTAAAAAGAGTGGGTATGAAATTTCAATCCCCGTCTCCATTGGGTATTTTTGGATTCGGTATACTCATGACTAGCTGTTATATTATTTTTTATAATTTAAATTTACTTACTTATTATTAAATAAAATTATATATATTAAGTTATTAATTATATTTTAATTAAAAATATATAAAGAATAATTAATAACAAGAAATTATAAATTAAAATTTAAGAATTAACGTTTTTAATTAAATATATAACTTTAAGCTTATTATATAATTATTAAAATTATAACGGGGCAAGTAGTAACTTACTCATATCCGTACCCTACCTGGTTCATTATATCAGGTAATACTCGTACCTGTATTCATACCCAATCAAAGCGGGTAATACTCGTTAAAGTTAAGATGGGTTCAGGTGATACCCACGGGCATGAGTATTTTTTCTATCCCTATGCACAAGTATATTACTTGTCGGCAAGCCAATAAGGAGTTTTTATGTAACAAATTATTTAGAAAAACAAAAAAATTGTATTAGAGAAAGTATAAATGGCTATAGGTTTCTTTTTTATAGGGTACTATAATATTTGTCTTAATATCCACATTCAAAAAATGGATTTGTACCTTATTCATTATGGGAATAACAATTTTGATCTTCATCCTCACAATTTGACGAACCTTAATTGGAGAGATCTTATCAACTCTAGTTAGTGGGTACCCTTTCACGTTTTGCTTTAATTTGTATGAATTTGAGATAAATTATCTAAGATAAATTTCACTTTTTAGCTTGTGGAGATGATGTTTCTTGAATGATATTTCATTTGCTTTGAGATGTTTTTAAGTTGTTAGTGTGATTAGGTTTGGGATTTTAGCATGAGGTTGTGAGGTTTAAGAAATGGGTTTCTTGGAAATTTGAATTTGAGTTTTGTGGTTTGTGATTGAAGTATGCATCTATCTTGATTTATGAAAGGGAACATTACAAGATTTACCAACTGGGTTTGTAGTGTTGCATTAAAATTAAATATGGATTTCTTCGGTTTTAGATCTCTAAATGATAGAAATAGATAATTTGGTGTGTGCATATGATGAATTTATATTCGGCAATAAAGTTGAATTTGAGAAAATTTATATTCGGAAATAAAGTTGAATAGGATCCTCTTCTTTTAATATTTTTATTTAAGAAAATTTGGTGTGTGCATATCAAATAAATTGTGAACTATGTATAAAAGCAGTTTCCAAAAAGTGTTCAATGATAATTGAAAAACCTTAATTAGAGAGATCTTATTAGTTATAGTTGGTAGGTACCCTTTTCACGTTTTGCTTTGATTCATTTGAATTTGAGATAAACATCAATTAGATTGGTTTAGTCATGTGAGAAGATCAACAAAGGCTTCAGCAAGAAAACTTAATCAACTTGAAGATAAAGATAGTGTAATGAAAAGGGTAGAGAAGCATTAAAAAGACCTTACACTAAATGGATTTGTTGAAAACAATGTTTTTTAGTAGCTCTCTATATATATTGTTTAATCCGTGCATCTAACCCTACCGAGTGTAATAGCTGCATGTTTTGATTAATTGAATATCATAATCTGATTGAAAGAAAGAAAGTTGTATGTTACTAAGGCTTTAAGTTGTTCTCTCATTTAAATTTTGCAAAAGTTTAAGTTTAGCTTATGTGAAAAGATCATTTCATTTTAGCTTCTTATATGAAGAAGTTATCCAAACACATATAGATAATGGTTTAAAAGAACTTACGTATATGATTTTTAGATAATTTCATTCAAATTATAGCATAAAATGCTTTGCAAGTGTTTATTAATTATTATTATAGATTTCATATTAGGGCCCTAGTCATGATAATCTAGTTAAGGATTCAATGTTGCTAAGCTTAATTGAAAGTAGTCCAAACACACCTCATTTTTTTCTAAATTTAAGAGGTGGTGGCTACTTTTTAGCAATATTATTTAGGCATTGTGTGGATGAATAATTTAAACATGTGATTATTTGAAGGTCTAGCTATTTCCGTTAGCTTCAATTTATAGGTAACTAGAATAAGCTTAAAACAACTTATATAGTTTTGGATACTATTTATAAGTTAGGCATATTTGGAAAATTTTTTCCTTTACTACTTAGTTTCTCCTATAAACTAACTTTTGGAGAATTTAAATGAAAGAGATTCTATAAAAGAATGGTGCATAAGTTGATTTTAGCTTATAAGAGAAAGTCAAATTCATTTTACCTAAACCTTGTTATCTTTTCCAGTAAGTTGTCTTGGAGAAAGTTCTCTCCAAGTTCTTATTAGTATAAAGGTGTCCAAATAAGGTGAAAATTAGCATAGTCACACAAGCCTTACTTGTCATAGTCTGGGTAAGGATTCATCGATTCTATGTATGATGTTTGCTTGTTTTGTGTTAGTTTGATTTTGATTTGAATTTTCTTATGCTTTGGGAAGGTGCTATTGGTTGGAGCAAGCTTAAATTGTGATGCATGCTCCCTAAGCAAGGGCCCTATCACTAGGGCCATGGCTAGAAGAATAAAAGAAGACATGATTAGAATAGATGGAGGAAGACCTCACCTCCATATGACCATCAAGTTGTGCAAGCCATGAATTATTTTAGTTTATTAATTAGAGGAACCTAGGATTTTATTTTGGGACATGTATTAGTCCATTTAATTTTCTAGGAGACATCTCAGTAATAAGAAGGGGTAAGATTAGCTTTTGCGCCTTTATTGAGGAAATAAGGGGGTAGTTTTATAACTACACCCCTTTTTTCCTAAATAAAACCCCAATCTAATAAGGAGTAATTTTGGCCCTTAGATGAGGTAGCTTGGGAGCCAATTCTCATCTAAAGGAGGGGATTGATTGGACTTTGGGCTTCAATCCTCCTCCTTTGGATGACTCCTTTTAATGCTAACCTTTCCTTTCCTTCATGACTTTTCCAAAAGGTTAGCTCCCTCTATAAAAAGGTGGTCTTTCACACTTTTGTATTTTTTACACTTTATTGAATGGAAAAACCTTGAGTTAGCCGAAATTCTCTTAGTGTCCACCCTTCTCTCTTTTAGAATTCCTTAGATTTTTATGAAGGGTTCTATCCTTTGTGGAAAACTTTCTCTCTTAGGCTTATCTTACCTTAAGTGGTGCCTAAAACCACCTCACTTCTTACCTCTCCACAAACCATTTCACCAAAGAAGAAAACCTCTAGAAAAAAATCAAGAGAGACATGCATCATTTGGTATCTAGAGCATTGGTTCTAGAGGTCTAAATTTTCTTTCTACCTCATTTATTCTTTGCATTTTTTTTATTGTTCTTGTCTTTAATTTCCACAATTTCTTTCTAGCTTTCATTATTGTTTATGATTTCCATTTATGTCTTGAGTTTATTGTTTTTAGCTGTAGTTTACTTTGTTTCTCCTTGTGCCATTTATTTTTTGCTTGATGTAATTTATCTTGTCCTTTTCTTTGCATTTATTTCTCCCCCATATTCATTAATTTCTGCTTAAGCTTTGAGTTGGGTGTTTTTTTGTTTGAGTTTTGATCTTGAGAATTTCTTGCAAAAAATCCATGCCGTTGTGGTGAATTCCACAACCTTGTGGTAAAAAAATTTAGACCAAATTCTTGTGTTTTCTTGCGCCTAGTTGCCTTGTTTTTGCCTTATTTTTAGGTTTTATTTTTCACTTTTATACTCTTGTGTAGTTGTTTATAAGTCTTGTTTATAGTTTCCCATTTTGTCTATTAATTCCCTTTAAGTTTAGCCTCTTTTGTTTTTTACAAAAATAGGCTTTTGAAACTTCTTAAATTGAGCAAAATAGAGGGTCATACCTCATGTCTAAGTCTCTTTAAAGGTTCATGTGCTTTTAGTTTCAAGCATATTCTTCAAAAAAATTTCCAAAATAGTTGCTCAATTCTCTTTGTCTTTATTTTACTTATATGCATAATTAGTAGCTCATTTATGTGGTAAAAGTAATTCTTGTTTGTGGGTGCTTTCACTTAAGATATAAGTTTGGTATTTGTGTTCAACAAATTACTAAAAACTTAACAAAGCTTTAGTCCAGTGGCACACCAAACTACTAAGCCATTAAGACATCTATAGCTACTTTGCATTTTGAAGTCATTTCTAGTAGTACCTAAATTGTTGCTTTTAATTTTCTTTATTTTTCCAAGTGCATAACTCTTTGTTATTAAGAACTAAGTTTACAATCAAGTTAGGTGCATCTAGCAATTATTAGAAGAAAAAAAAGCTAAGCAAAGCAAAAAAAGACAAACAAAAAAAGTATATAAAAACAAAGGATTAAAAAAAAGAAGAATAAACAAAAGAAAAGAAAGTTTGAAATTTATTTTGATGTATCTAACCTAAAATTAGTAAGTGCTTCAACTTTGAACTTGGAACCTTAAAAGAAATTTCATTACTTTTGGAACACTAGAACTTGACATTTGTGTCTTTCTACTCTTTAATCTAGTGCCTTTCTTAGGTATTCCATTGTGTGCTCTCTTTCTTTCGAAATTTTCTTGTAAGTTGTTGCTTGTCTTTTAAATAATCTTTTAGTTTGTCTTACTGATGGAGGACCATCCTTGTGGCATCAAATAGGACCTATCACAAGGTCCATGGCAAGAAGAATAGAAGAAGAGGAAGGTCATACTACACCAAGAGCATTGATGATCACATATGCAGACTTTGGTGCATCTACCTAGTGTTTTGATTGTTTTCGTTATTTTTTCCTTGTATTTTCGGGAACCTTAATCACTTAGGATTTCATTATGTGTTTTATTTAGCCTTTGTATTATTTGGAAAATTAGTTTAGGGTTTATTTTGGACTTAAACCTTGACTTGTGAGGTCAAAAGTCCATTTCTTTCATTTTCTAGACACAAGGGTATTTTAGTCATTTAAGGGGGAGGGACCTACATTTTATTTGAGGTCCATTTAGGGTTCATTTGAGAGGCATTTAGCTCTCAAATTTTCGTGCAAATGGCCTAGAGGCCTCCCACCCTCTCTTTAAATACCATAGGTTAGACTATACATGTAGTCACTTTAGATACATTGGATATTTGAGAAAGTTTTCCTCATCATTCCTCTTCCTTAGCTATTTAGGGATCTATTGGCCCCCTTCCTCTCCTCTCTATCTTAGAAGGAGCTTGGCTCTCCCTAGGATTGGCCTTCACCCTCTCCAAGTGAAGTGAGCTAGCCAAAGAGACACCATCCAACCACCACCACCCAAAACACCATTCTTTTGTCTCCATTTTTCATGAACTACTTTCACCCATCATAAGCTCTATTTTCACACCTATTTCAGCCCTTGAAGAAGATCCATTTCAACATTTCATCTTTGAGAAGAGTTGGTGACACCATGGAGAAGGTGGAGCCATCACTTACCTACTCTTACTGCTTGGTTAAGTGTCCTTTTGTTGTGTTACCTTTTTTTTTTGCTTTTGAGTTTCTATTTCGCATCTTCCTTTGCTACCTTGGTTTCTTTGGTTGTGTGTTAGTGCCATTTTGGGGGGGAAGCTTGAAGAAGGAGCTTACCACACGGGTAGCATATTTTGGAAAGTTGGACTAAAAGCCTAAGGAATCATCTCAAAAGGGAATACACATAGTCGTGAGGTCTTGACTTAAGGGAGCATTTGGAGTTTCTTTTGAAGACTTTACTTTAAGTTCTTTAATTTGGATGTATTAATTTTGTAGTTGGGAGTTTGAGTGCCCTTAAAGCCCTCCCTTTGATTGTAATAAGTTTTGGTAAATTTTTTAGTTTCTCGCAAATTAGGTCAAGAAGGAAGAAGTGGTACACTTCCTTCAACACCTTAGGAGCTCGTTTTAGATCCCTTCTTTTTAAATTTTGCCCTTAAATTTTGCTTTATTTTCTTGCTCAAAGCACTTAGAAGGCTATAGATTTCCAAAGACTCATCAACCCATTTTAGGTGAGAAAACACAAAAATAGAGGAGTGTTTGTTTGAAAAAAGTTTTTTTTGACCTACCTTAGTCTCTTAACATCCAAGCACAATGACATCACACACTTACTCTAGTGCTCGTGATAGTCAATCATCAAACAAGAGTGTAAACCACAGAAGAGTTTCTAAGGATTACACTCTAGAAAACTTAAACATGGATTTTGGAGAGTGGATGGCAAAAGAGCAAGAAAGGAGAGAAGAAAAAATGAAAGAAAAGGAAGCCAAAGAGAAAAGAAAAGCAAAAGAAAGAGAAGAAGAGAAAATAAAGAAAAAAGAGAAAGAAGAGAAAAGATTAAGAGAAAGGAGAGAATACCAAGAAAGAAGAGAAAGAAAGGAAAGAGAAAGAAAAAAAGAGAGAGAAGAGGAAAAAAGGAAGCATGAGAGTGGTGAGGATTATAAAATGAAAGGAATAATCATAGGTTCATCCTCAAGACGTAATAATAAAAGTGAAAGTGAGGAAGAATATTATAATCGCTCTAGAAAACATTCCCATTCATCCATGCATAATAATGGGGCCCCTCCCAGGGAACCCAAAGTTGATCTTCCCCCATTTCATGGGAGGGAGGATGTGGAATCCTACCTTGATTGGGAAATCAAGGTAGAATAACTCTTTACTTGCCATGAGGTAAGAGAAGAAAAAAAAGTCCATATGGCAACCCTTAGCTTCCAAGGGCATGCCATGCATTGGTGGGTTGGGCTAACCAATGAAAAGATCTGTACTAATATGCCTTCAATAAAATATTGGAATGATCTTAGAAGTGCTTTAAGGAGAAGGCATATACCCTCTTGGATTGAAAGAGATCTTTTGAAAAGACTCCAAAGACTAAGGCAAACCAGTGTAGAGGAGTATAGACAAAGGATGAAACTTCTTATCTTGAGGGTGGGTATCATTGAGGAACCCAAGCCCACTATGGCAAGGTTTTTGTGTGGGTTGGAGCACCGAAATTTGTGACAAGGTTAAGCTTTTCTCATACAATAACCTTAATGAGTTGGTCCAACTTTGCATCAAGGTGGAAAATCAATTGCAAAGAAAAAGCTTTAAAAGAGACCCTCCTCCTTATGTAAAGAGGGACCAACGAAAGTTGAGTTCGTCCAGAGCTACCCCAAAGAGGGATACTCCAAGCATCACAAAGAGCATAAAACATCACATTTAGAAATGACGCCCCCTACTGCTAACTCTCGAGAGAAAGTTAGTAGTATCAAATGCTTTAAGTGTCTTGAGAGAGGCCATATTGTCTCTCAATGCCCTACTAATAGAAACATTATGTTTATAGTAGTGAGTCTACTCACCTTCCTCCTCGAATGAGAGTGAGGAAGAGGGGGACTATGCATACAACTCTGACTGTGATGAGACTGCTTATGCATATGAGGAAGACCTCTTGATGATAAGAAGGCTTCTTGGAAGCCAACCTTTGAAATTATCCTCATCTCAAAGGGATAACATATTTCACACCCGTTGCAAGGTGGATCATGCTACAAATCTTGTAGCTCAGGGTTGGTGGAAAAGCCAGCCTTGACCCCACTTTCCCATCCCAAGCCTTAAAGGCTTCAATGGCTCAATGAGAAAGGGGAAATTGAGGTCAATGAGCAAGTAAAGGTTTCAATTTCCATTGGGTCTTATGAAGATGAGATCCTATGTGACATAGTCCCAATGGAAGCTGGCCACATCTTGCTAGGAAGACCATGGAAATTTGATAAACAAGCCATACACCATGGTCATTCCAATAATATCTTCCTCACTCATAAGGATAAGCGTATCAAATTGTGTCCTTTGACACCTTCTCAAGTGGCGGAAGACCAATTCATCATGAGGCATAAGAGAGATGAAAAAAAAATAGAGAAAACAAAGCAAAAGCTTTACCCCTGAAACTTGAATGGGGTAAGGAGGATGACTTGGAAATTGGTGCCCCTTCTAAGAAGGTACTTATAAAGGGAGTCTATTTACTACAAAATTGGATTTCAAGGAAGCTCCCTTGACTATAATAAACCTTTCTATCTCCTTCTTTGTAAAGAGGCATCCCCTATTCCTTCCCCCTCTACTTCTTCCCCTTCTAGTTCTAGCACTGCCATAGAACTTGGACATGAGAACCTATCTAAAGAGGTTCAAGAGCTTTTAAAAGAATTTGGTGATATATTCCTTAGTGAAGTTCCCAAAGGACTTCCTCCAATTACGGGTATAATGCACCAAATAGACTTGGTACTTAGGGCTAGCCTGCCTAATAGGCTTGCTTATAGGACTAACCCCATGAAAACCAAAGAAATTGAGTCTCAAGTCCAAGAACTATTGGAGAAAGGTTTGGTTCAAGAGAGACTCAGCCTTTGTGTTGTACCAGTCTTGTTGGTGCCCAAAAAGAATGGACAATGGAGGATGTGCATTGATTGTCAAGCAATCAATAACATCACCATCAAATATAGGTACCGTATCCCTAGACTTGATGACATGCTTGATGAGTTGCATGGGGCTCAATTGTTTTCAAAAATTGATCTTAGAAGTGGTTATCACCAAATCCGCATCAAGGAAGGTGATGAGTGGAAAACCACTTTTAAGACCAAATTTGGGCTTTATGAGTGGTTAGTAATGCCCTTTGGGCTTACTAATGCCCCAAGCACCTTCATGAGGCTTATGAATCATGTTCTTAGGGATTGCTTAGGTAGGTTTTGTGTTGTTTATTTTGATGACATCTTAGTCTATAGCAAGAGCCTATATGAACATGTAGGCCATCTTAGGCGCATCTTTTGCATTCTTAGGTCATACCAACTCTATGGAAATCTTGAAAAATGTAATTTTTATGTGGAGAGTGTGGTTTTCTTAGGTTTTATAGTTAATAAAAATGGGGTTCAAGTAGACCTCGACAAAATCAAAGCCATCCAAGAATGGCTCATCCCAAAAAGTGTGACTGAGATCAAGAGTTTTCATGGTCTTGCGAGCTTTTATAGGCGCTTTGTGCCTGACTTCTCCACACTTTTCTCACCAATCAATGATTTTGTGAATAAGGATACTCCTTTCCTTTAGGGTGAAAAACAACAAAAAACCTTTGAAGTTGTCAAAGAGAAATTGACCCATGCACCAGTCTTAGCTCTTCCTGAATTTTCTAAAACTTTTGAACTAGAGTGTGATGCATTGGGAGTAGGTGTGGGAGCTGTGTTGTTACAAGGCGGTCATCCCATGCCTTATTTTAGTGAAAAACTAAATGAAGCCGCCTTGAACTACCCCACTTATGATAAAAAGTTTTACTCTTTGGTAAGGGTCCTTGAAACTTAGGAACATTATCTTGTACCCAAGGAGTTTGTCATTCATAGTGACCATGAGTCACTTAAGTATTTGAAGGGTCAAGGCAAGCTTAATAAAAGGCATGCTAAACGGGTGGAATTTCTTGAGACTTTCCCTTATATCATCAAATAGAAGAAAGGAAAAAATAATGTGGTGGCTGATGCTTTGTCTCGTAGGCATACCCTTTACACCACCTTGAGTGCAAAGATTCTTGGATTTGATGATATTAGAGAAATGTACCTTTTTTATAAGGATTTTGGATCCATTTATGCAGCCTCTGCATCTACATGTAAAACCCAAAATGCGTTCTTTGTAAGTGAGGGGTACCTTTTCAAGGGTAGCAGGCTTTGTGTACCCCAAGGATCTATGAGAAATCTGCTGACAAAAGAGAGCCATGAGGGTGGGCTCATGGGGCATTTTGGAATTAACAAAACTCTTTTGCTTTTACAAGAAAAAATATTTTGGCCCTATTGAAGAGAAATGTCTATAGACATTTTCGTAGATGCATTACTTGCTTGCAAGCTAAGTCTAAGGCAATGACTCATGGATTGTTCACACCCTTACCTACTCCTTCTGCACCTTGGCTGGATATTAGTATGGATTTTATCCTTGGCCTTCCTCAAACCCAACAAGGTGCAAACTCTATCTGTGTAGTGGTAGATAGATTTTCAAAAATGGCTCACTTTATACCATGCCACAAAATAGATGATGTAGGCAACATCGCAAGACTTTTCTTTAAAGTTGTCCGTTTACATGGAATTCCCCAGTCCATAGTCTCTGATAGAGATGTATAGTTCCTTATCCACTTCTGGAAAACATTGTGTGCAAGGCTAGGAACTAAACTCTTACTTTCTACCATATGTCACCCCCAAACTGATGGGCAAACTAAGGTAGTAAATATATCTCTGTCTACTATGCTTAGGGCACTTCTTCGAGGAAATCACAAGTCTTGGGATGAATACCCATCCCATATTAAGTTTGCATACAATGGGTGATTCAAAGGACCACCAAACATTCTCCCTTTGAAGTTGCTTATGACTTCAACCCCTCCCTCCTCTTGATATCTTACCTTACTATTCCCTTCATCTGTTCACAAAGAAGGAATAACAAGAGTGGATTTTGTTAAAAAATTACATGAAAGGGTAAAAGCCAACATTGAACATCATTCAAAGGAGTATGCTAGTAAAGCCAATAGGGGCAGGAAAGAAATTATCTTCAATGAAGGGGATTGGGTATGACTTCATTTGAGGAAGGATCGCTTCTCTACTCAAAGAAAGTCCAAGCTTAGCCCCCGAGGAGATGGTCCCTTTCAAGTCTTCAAGAGAGTGAACAACAACACATACATATTAGATCTTCCTAAGGACTATGGTGTCAAAAATACCTTTAATGTTTGTGATTTGATCACTTTTGTAGGTACTGATGAACAAGAGGAGGACCTATCAGATTTGAGGTCAAATCCTTCCCAAGGGGGAAAAGATGATGCATGCTCCCCAAGCAAGGGCCTTATCACTAGGGCCATTGTTAGAAGAATAGAAGAAGACATGGCTAGAGTAGATGGAGGAAAGCCTCACCTCCATATGACCATCAAGTTGTGCAAGCCATGACTTATTTTAGTTTATTACTTAGAGGAACCTAGGATTTTATTTTGGGAGATGTATTAGTCTATTTAATTTTCTAGGAGGTATCTTAGTAATAAGAAGGGGTAAGATTAGCTTTTGGGCCTTTATTTAGGAAATAAGGGGGTAGTTTGATAACTACACCCCTCTTTTCCTAAATAAAACCCCAAACTAATAAGGAGTAATCTTGGCCCTTAGATGAGGTAGCTTGGGCACCAATTCTCATCTAAAGGAGGGAATTGATTGGACTTTGGGCTTAAATCCTCCTCCCTTGGATGACTCCTTTTAATCCTAACCCTTCCTTTCCTTCATGACTTGTCCAAGAGCTTAACTCCCTCTATAAAAAGGTGGTCCTTCACACTCTTGTATTTTTTACACTTTATTGAATGGAAAAACCTTGAGTTGGCCGAAATTCTCTTAGTGTCCACCCTTCTCTCTTTGAGAATTCCTTAGGCTTTTATCAAGGGTTCCATCTCTTGTGGCAAACTTTCCCTCTTAGGCTTATCTTACCTTAAGTGGTGCCTAAAACCACCTCACTTCTTACCTCTCCACAAACCATTTCACCAAAGAAGAAAACCTCTAGAAAAATATCAAGGGAGGCATGCATCAAATTGGTTTAATTTATTTTGTATTTTTTTTAATACATAATTTATTGTTTTGCATTGGAAGAAATTTGGAAGCATTGTATATGCTCTTGGTCATGGATCCTTGGGTGGGTTTTAGCTTTGATATGTTCTATGATAGATGAGTAGGTTATTTAATAGAAACAAGTTTAAACTTTAAATTGTGGTTGTGGTTGCAATAAACAAAATTGTAGGAATTGAAAATCAACGTGATTGATGCAACTGCAATTACAACTAACGATATGCCCGACCCATTTCTTATAATTGGTTCCAAGTTATTCTTTAGTGGCTACAATGAATAGATATATTAACCTTTTCTACTTTCTATTACAAGTAATTCATTTACTTCATAATGATTTTTGTATTTCATTTTTTGCAAGTATCTTGGTAACATCAGCAGATAATATCCCACAGGTAAAAATGAAAATACCCACTATAAATAGGAGGCAAAAGCAAGGTAAAAGTACGCGTCCATTGTTACTCCTATTTTCAAGCAAATTTCATCATAATATTACGGAGTTGTGTACTTTTTTACTTGAGCGTTGGAGTTCTTTTTGCAGGTATCCTCCTACTAGAACGTGATCAAATGGTATCTTGGTAACATCAAACAGAATATGCCACAGGTAAGATCCAAAATACCCACTATAAATAGGAGAAAATAGCAAGGGAAAGGTACGTGTCCATTATTACTCTTATTTTCAACAATTGTTGATCATAATATTACAGACCTGGGTACTTTCTCACTTGAGAGTCAGAGAGTTTTTTGCAGGTACTTGTAACCCCCTTAAAAATTCAATTCAATTTATGATTTTCTTAGTGTTATACTTAAATATAAATATTATTAATTATATATGGAGGTTATTTTATATAGAAACATGTATTAGATTAATACTAGAGGTACTAATAATGTATGTAATTGTCAAAATTACAAAAAACTAGCAAGAGCATATTCTAGAAAATAATAATTTTAGTACATTATGACTCATAAAATATTCCCAAAATCCTAATGCTCTGGTTGCATCCAATATCTCAGCTAATGCTCTTTGGTCATTTCCTGTAGAATCAAATCCCTAGGATTTAGGGGAAATATGGTTCGACATTTCGTCTGAGTATGAATCAAATATTTAATTTCATTTATGAAATTTAAATAAGTAACAAGTTTACAATGTTGGTCAATTAACAAATAGTATAAACATAAATATCAAATAGTCTACAAGAAATGCATTATGCTTATGAAATGCAATTTTTGACTAAAAAACATTTTGAAAATCATTTTGACTTGGTACTCCATGGAGATTTTCCCTTTAAGGTGTCTAGTGAAGTTAGAGCTTATCATCACCCTGTCTGGTAATTCGGAAATGCCTCACTAGACCGAATCAATATACAAAAGTGAGAAGGTGTCAGTGTACTCGGAAGCCACCCCGATATAGAACCAATAAAAACTAATCATATAGGGAATCACCACTACCCCGACACTCCCTAGAACATATGACCAAACTCCATTCACTATCAAGAATAGAAGAATATTCAAATAAAGGAGCTTCCTTATCATCAAAATTCGTTCTTATTCTTTTTCTTAATCTTATGTGTTATTCTTTTTTTATAGTGAATTTTAACTTTCAAAAATATTATTTCAAAATAATTTTCATATTTTACCGACAATTGTGACAATATATAAAATCAAGTTCACCAAACATTTTCACTAATTTTCTCCCAAAATCTTTTGACTCAAAATCATGTTATGCATTATGGTGCAAAATAATATATGCATCATTCACATTACAATAAGATCACTTATTTAACAAAAGTAAAATAAATAGTTCTAATATCCAATTCATCCATCTCCAAAACTTATTAGATGGTAAAACTACATTATTTCTAATTTGAATTTAATAATACCAATTAATTAAAATTAACTATATAGAATCTTCTTAATATATGTAGATTTTGTGGCTCAAAATAATTATTTTTATTTTTTTAAGATTTGTACCCTCATATTCTTCTCTTGGAAAAATTATTTATACTTATAATCAACATTAAAATCAACGTATCATAACAACACCTAGATCAAGATCTATAAAAAAAAATTATCTAAAGAATTAACATTAGTTTAGCTTGAACATTGAATCTTGAAAAGAGTTGACTCTCAAACATATTTCAGGTGTTGTTTAAAATTGTTTTTGAAAATTCTTATATAGATTTTGGAAATTTCTAAAGGGTGATTTTTTAAAACTCTAATATTTTAGAAAAGGAAATTTTGTGAAAACTTTTTGGAATCTATTCAACCCCCTCATCTAGATTCTCCCTAGGACTAAAAAAAGTTACCTTTAACCAAGTTGACTTGTGAGGGATGCCAAGTTGAGAGTAGATGCTAACCCCTTAAGAAGAAGTTAACTCTTTCATTTGTCTTAAGTTTACCTAACCTTAAGAGGCTTGTGTTTTGTTATGCATTTAAGATGAGGTTGTGTAGAGTGTTAACACTAAAGGGTGAAGTGGTAACTTATGCTCATAGGAAGTTCAAAACCCATGAGAATGACTACCCTATCCTTGACCTTGAGTTAGCCATTGTAGTATTTACTTTTCAGTCATTGAACCCTTACCTATATAGTTCTAGATTTTAGGCACTTAGTGACCATAAAAGTTTAGGTATTTGATTGATTGAAAGGAGTTAAACATGTGGGAGTTGATGATTGTACCTATCACCCTAGTAAAGCCAATGTGGGAGTTGATGTCTTAGTAGGAAGTTTTTGCACATGTTAGCTTTGACAATAAGAGAAATAGATTTTATAACTCAGTTTAGGATATGAGTTCAAGTTGTGAGATCATGCCTTACAAAGTGATACTGAGAATGATGAGGATAGTTAGTGACCTATTAGTTAAGATAAGGGAAAGTAAAAGGTTTGACTAGTTTTTGGTGTATAGGCTAGAGCCTCAGAATAGGGAAAATTCGAGCCTTCAAGTTTGTTGCAACCTTTGAGTGTACCTAAGTAGGAGCGAGATAGTATCTTTATGAATTTTGTGATTGAGTTAAACAACGTACAAGTAAAAGAAGAACTAGAATTTTGAAACCTAACCAATAAGACTTGAAGATTGAAGGGCTAAACAGGTTAGAAAGAAGTAAATGAGTGACGGTTGATAACACCACTAGTAGAAGTGTCAAGATGGGTTCGGTCCGGTGGGCCAGCTCGACCCACCACGGGTTTGAATCGGGCTAGAAAAATTTATATTTCATGAAACAGTCTCACTTATATAACCCGACCCACCTATTCTGTGAGTTTAGTGGGTTGAGACCAGGTCGGGCTGGCCCACCAGCTCTCCAAAAAAATTTTCAACTTTTTTTTGTTCCCCTTGTATCAGCATGTATAGGTTTTTTCTAATTTTGTTTTTCCTTTTCAATTTTCCTCCCAAACGTGAAACCCCTAATACACCAAAGTCAAAGTCAAAGTCAAATTTTCCTTAAAATCTGAAAGTGAAACCACCAATTTGCATGTTGTTTTAATATTATGTATATACATTGTTTTAATATTATTTATAATTTGTATATTGATAACATAAATTCATTATGTATGTATGTTTTTTTAATATTATTTATAGTTTTCCTTTTTTTAATAACTTAAAAAGAAAAAAAATCAGAAATTAAATTTAATAATTAATTTTTTTTGCAAGTTTGGTGGACTAGTCTGCCTAACCCACCAGCTCGTGGTGGATCGAGCCGGGCTAGAAATTTAGGTATCTTTATTTTGCGGCCCGACCCACTAATTTTGCAACCTTTGGTGGCCAGCTTGTTTGGGCTGGGCTGGTTCGTTTTGACACCTCTAACCACTAGTATAAGTAACTTGTGTTAATCTCTCTCTCATTACACTTTAGATTGATTAATATTGTGTTAATTTTATTGCATTGTTAAATCTTTGTAATTGTAATATTGAATCTTTAAATCATATTTGAGTGTTTTGCAAATATTGGACCAAACACTTGATTGTGAATATTATATTAGTCGTATTGTCTCAATCTTGAAAAGTGTTGATTCGCTGTGCAAATTCAATTTTAATTGAGATTTTTTAAAACTCTTGGATAGATTTTGAAGATTTCTTGAATTGGTAGTTTTGTTTTGTAAACTCTTAGATTGTGAGAATTGTAAAACATTTTTGGAATCTATTCAGCCCTCCTTCTAGATTCCCCTTTGGGACCAACACTTCTCTTTCCTACGTGACACTTTTTTTTAAGAAATACATTTATTTTTTAATATATACTATATGTTCAATCTTTTTCTCCCAATGTTTTTTTTGTTGTGAAAGGTGTTGACAAAGCCTAACCAAAATCAATTAGCTAACAAATAATATTATATAACTAAGTTATTGTTGTAAATATTAGATAAAGAATCTGGAACAACATTAAAGACCATAGGCTCTTGATTCATAGACAAACCCAGTTTAGTAAATCCGTCCACCAACAAATTTTCCTTACTCAGGGCATATATAATATTGCAGTGAACAACTCTACCAGCACTCCGATATATATGATCTTTCAAAAGAAAAATATTCATTATCGATGATATATCCCTCATCCAGTAATTTTATGGTATTTAGAGAGTCTCATTCAATGCGAATATTTCATAACCCATGGTTATACACCACTGTTATAGGCTGGATCATGGCTAATAACCTCACTTTATCAACACTATAAATTGAATCTTATGAGTAAACGCCAAGATAAAGTGGCCTTGGTGATCCTGTACTACTCCACCAATTGTCGCTACCTTGCTGCTTTGAACCATAGTTGCATCAGAATTGATTTTGAGGATACCAATTGTGGGGGGACGTTAGGCTACTTGACACTGCAAATAGACATATTGAGCTCTCTGTCTTTCAAAATGGAAAGCATTCGATGATTTTCATGGAAATCTCTAATAATGGACCTCATATATAACACAACTTACTTATGTAATTGCCATCTATCTTTGAAGATAAACTTGTTTTGTCTTCACCAAAGGCATTCTAAAACAAAACCGAAAGTTAGGCTCCAATCCAGTCAGTATGGTGAAATCCCCGCTTCAGGTTGATAAAAAAACCAAGTGTCAAAGGCTTGGTAGGTGAAAAAATTTTGAACTATATTCGTGTCAAAATTCCTCCATACGCTTCCTTGTGAACAAAATCTTGAAGTGTGTACATCATGGTTTCCCTACAGTTCCACAAAGAGGACAATTTGGATTTGTCGACATATGTCTGGAATACCTCAGGTCATTTTTGTGTAGAATAGCAACAACCACTCGTAAGTCTCACTCCTATTAGCTTGTCATTTTGTGCTTCTCCAGTTGTTTTCCATACAAAGTCACCTGTGAGGAAACTCCTTGGCCATACTTTTGAATTAAAACGCCGTAACATTCTGTATTTGCTAGCCTCTGCTATGACTATGGCCTGGTCTCTTAATGCTTCAACATAGTCCAATTCATTTTGAAATGTCTTGTCATTTCTTTCTTTATGAAAATGTTATCTTCGAAAAGAGGGTTCTCCTATGTCAACAGGTAACATAGGATTTGTTCCAAATGTTAGCCGAAAATGAGTAATCTTATGAGAGGTTTAAGGATTGCAGCGATATGCCCATAAGACTTTGGGTCACTTGTAAGCCCCTCGTCTTATGGCACCTTCAAGTCTTTTTTTGAGTTCTATCAGAATTATGTTATTAGCTTATTTGGCCTGCCCGATTGTTTGGGGATGCTCAACCAAAGCCATTATATGTTTAATTCCAAGTCCTTCCAAGAAAGCATTGAATTTTTTGTCCGTGAACTAAAGGTCATTATCTATGATGATTGATTAAGGAATGTCAAATTGTGTCACTATGTTTTCCGTGTAAACCTTTGTATGTTTTGGGTTGAAATGGTGGCCATGGGTTTAGCTTTTATCCACTTGGTGAAGTAATCTACAACTACAAGAGGAATTTGCAC
Organism: Psophocarpus tetragonolobus; assembly: GCA_037954015.1. Taxonomy (NCBI): domain Eukaryota; kingdom Viridiplantae; phylum Streptophyta; class Magnoliopsida; order Fabales; family Fabaceae; genus Psophocarpus; species Psophocarpus tetragonolobus. The sequence goes on from CM075692.1 coordinate 53,273,957, forward strand.
TTTCTTCAAGCTATGGGAAGGGGTCGAGGATGTCCATTGCCCATGTGCAAAAGGGCTATGGAACAACTACTACCTTCAATTCATCAGCTGGTAGGTGAATTAAATTTGCGTGCTTCTGACACTATATACATTTCTTAACAAATTTGGAACAATCTCCTTTCAATGTAGGCCAATTATAAGCCACAAATGTGTTGATGAATTTCTCTAAGAACATAATCCACCTCCTCATAATTTAAGCATTTCAAGAGTGGGGTTGACAAGCCCTTTTTATAAAGCTCTCCTACGACTATGGTAAATCATGATGCTTTCATTCTCAACATCTTAGCTTTTGTTTGATCCATATGAGTTGTTCCATTTTGTATGTAATCAAGGATTTTGGTATCCCAATCTCAGCTAGGATATGAAACCAAGCATACCGAGATACTAGGAAGAGGTAACTCTTGCTACAGAAAGGTACATAATTGTCCTGGTTTTTAGGAACTAGCAAGCTTGACCAATTGATTTGCCCTTACATTCTGCTCTCTTGGTATATGAGTCACTTCCACTTCTTCAAATTTTTTTTTTACATTGAAAAATGCATGGTAGTATTATTGTAGCTTGGAATCATTCACTTGAAAAGAACCATTTACCTGCTCGGTCACAATCTTTAAATCTGTAAGGCATTTGACCCAAGTTGCCCCCATGTTTTCGGCCAGCTTGAGCCCTACCAATAAAACCTTGTATTCGGTCTAGTTATTGGAGGCCTTAAAGCCAAACCTTTAGGAATTGCTCAATGGAAATGTCATTAGCTTTTTCCAATATAATACCTGCACCACTTCCTTCATTATTGGATTATGCACAACATGCAAAGTCCAATGAAAAGATTGAGTGCTTGGCACTTGATGGAACTTATTCAGGAAATCAACTAGGCATTAAGCCTTATTGTCCTCTTGGTTCATATTTAATATCAAAACCAGACAATTCTACAAACCATGCTACCATTCTACCTACCAACTTTGTCTTTCTCAATATTTTTGAAATTGGGCAATTCATTTTAACTACCATTGTATGACTCTAGAAGTAGGGTCGAAGTCTTTGACCTAAGTTAACTAAGGTCAGTGCTGCTTTTTCCCCCAACTATTTTATCTCGGCATCTTGAAGCATTCGACTGATATAGTACACTGGTTTCTATCCTTCTATTGCATATTGAACCATAATTGTGTTAATAGCTTCCTTAGAAAATAAAGAATTAAATCAAGTTTCATTAAGATAAGAGGAGATGCAATAGATTTCTTCAGGGTTATAAAGGCTTATTCACATTTATCACTCCATGCAAAATTTTTATTTTTTTAGGAGTGCGGTTATTGACTTTGCCCTTTTGGCAGTTCTTGGAAGAAATCAGGCAAGTGAGGTTAGGCTACCTCGTATCTAGTATTGCTTGACACTTGTTTGGATTGACTTCTATGCCTCTGTTATTGAGCATAAAGCTGAGAACTTCTTGCCTTGTACTCTAAAAACACATTTCTCTATATTAAGCCTCATTGAATATTTCCGAAGTATGGAAAAAATATCTTGGAGGTCCTTTGCATGCTCTTTCGGGTCCTCTGACTTGACCACCATGTCATCTACATAGGCCTCTAAGTTCCTGCCAATTTGCTTGCAAAAAACTCTGTCCATCAACCTTTGATAAGTCGTTTCTACATTCTTAAGTCTGAAAGACATCACTTAGTAACAATAATTAGTAAATTCAGTAATGAATGCTATTTTGGCTTCATCTCTTGGATGCATTTGGATTTGATTATAACCTGAGTATGCATCCAGAAAACTCAACAAACGATGTCCAATTGCTCTATCTATGAGCTTGTCTATGCTTGGGAGGGGGTAAGCATATTTCGGACAAGCCTTGTTGAGATCCTATAATCAGTGCACATCCGTCATTTACCATTTTGCTTTCGAACCATGACCACATAGGATAACCATGATATATCAGACTTCTCGGATAAAATTAGCATTGACAAGCCTAACTACCTGTTCTTGGGCAGCTTTTGTTCTTTCGTCTCTCATTTTCCTCCTTTTTTGTGTTATAGGTCTGGCCTCCTTACACACTTTGATGTGAATGGCGAAGACAATGACTTTTCATTTTTTGTAACGTTTCATTAATTTAGGAATTAATGTAACATGCAATTAATCATATGTGATAATTGCGTGATAATGGAGTATTTAATTTTTCTTTTGGGAGTTATGATTTTGAACAGCCACCTAGTTCTATGAATAGGGGTTGAATTGTACTCAAAGGACAACCATTGAATTAGTGAAATTATAATTGGGTTTTACCCTTTTGTGAGAGATGAATTTCTCTTTAGAACTTATCAAGGAATTTTTTCTTGTGGCATTCTGCTAGACTTATCAAGGGTAAATCATTACCCTTGTGGCGTCATATGACTTATCTTCCATCCTTAGAAGTGGCGTCATTTATCCTTTCGTTAAACCATTTTCATCCTTTTCCATTTTCTTGTTTATCCAATTCTCATTGTTTTGTTAACTTATTACCTTCCAACCTAGATAGATCTGCAAAACGAATCCAACCCCCCTGGATTTATATCACACTTCTAGACAGTGGCACAAAAAATTGGGTCGATTTTGGGCATATCTGTTGCAGTCCATGCAAATAAATAAGCATTATGCATTATGACTTTCACTATTTCCTGCTTCATGCTTCCTTGAACCGAAGAACCTATGTAGGTGACTTGCCCAGGTTTTCTGCCAAGTTGGAAAGATTCTACCTTTTCTGTGGGTTTCGCTTTGTCCATCTCCTCACTTCGAGGATCTAAGTCTAAATTCAATTCTCCTTTAAATGTTGTTGTGTTAACACTGTTTGAATCAAATTACCTTTCATATGTTTGTGATTTTAGACTAGCCAGGTAGCACTCCTTGGTAGCCCTTTGGTCTGCATGGATAGTGAGAATCTTCCCTTCATCGGAGGGAAACTTCATGGCTAGATGGGGTGTTGACACTACGGCTCTGAGTTTGTTTAGTGAAGGGTGTCCGAGGAGGATGTTGTATGAAGTAGTAACATGTATGACTATATATCAAATTCGGATACTGGTGGACTCCCTTATGAATCCAAATTTAGTATATAAATCAATATAACCTATTATCGACACTTTCTTTCTTGAGAATCATATCAATGGTTTACTGTAAGGAATTAATTAGACTTTAGACAATCCCAGCTCTTTAAAAGTCCTCCAATACAAAACATCAGTCGGACTTCCCTGGTCTACTAATGTTTTTTTAACAATACAGTTGGAAATTTCCACATTAATCACCATAGTGTTGGAATTGGAGGTTTGGAAAACTTGAAGAAGCCTTTTTTGGAAAGCTTGAAGATGTCATCAATCCCTTTTGATGTTTTGGTTTTGAGTTTTATTTTATTTTTGCTCTAATAAATTTTATGGTACCAAACACGTTTGATAGGTATGGTACTTGTATTGTGTGTTTAGATAAGCATGACAATGTGTTTGAATAACTTAGGGATAGATTGCATAGGCTGGGGAATGCTTAAAAATCATCAAAAGTGCATTTTGTGATAAGGTAATCGATTACCTTATTATGTTAATCAATTACCCTTCGAGATTTTTGGGTACTTAGATTACTACTCTCATAAGTAATCGATTACCTAAAAATAATAATATCAGGTAATCAAGTAGGTAATCAATTACCTTGCTATAAAACCTATATAAAAGCAATTTTAAAATAGAGTTAAAAAAGTTTTTGAAAACTAATTAATGGTCCACAGGATGCTTACCTATTGCTAACTGATTTACCCATTATTCTCCAAGAACAAAATCCATTTTTGATGATTTGAAAATTCAAGAGTTACATGATCTAAGGAAAATATTATTGTGAGATTTGATCTTTGTTGTTGGGTATTCATTACAAGACCAAGTGATATTGTTCTATACACTTAACTTTGTGTTTTTGCACAAGTCTTGGACAATCTCTTTAGGTGTTCTTGAGATTGTTGTGAAATCTTGCAACGAGGTGTTGCGAGTAAGGCATTGTGAGTGGTGGGTGTCACGGTTTAGCCAACTCTTGTGGGGGGCAAGAAGAAGCCTCTTTTTGTGTGTGGTTTAAATCTTTCCGAGATTAAAATTTGTATGTGTTGTATGCATGAGATTTTAGTAGAAAGCAAATTAGTGGGCTATGTCTGTAAATTAAATGTAAGTCAGGTTGAGCAACAAGTATAAATCACTTGCAAAATCTCTCTTTCTTTACACTCTTTAATTTTGTTTTAGATCGAATTCTTGATGGTTCTTTGAGTGGGTTTTTGCAACTACACCTTTAATAGTGATTTTATTGCTACAAGTTTGTGATTCTTAATATCATTGTTTTGTATTTGAGATTAGGTTAGTGAAATAAGAATTGTGTGATTAAAGCTTGATTCTATTCTTTCTTTACCCATTCCTTTGGTGGTTAATAAGTCTGTTATTGCAATTCATATTGTATTTTCAATAAGTGAAATTGTAAACCATCATTGGTGGAATTGTTGTACATCAAGCTTGTTTCCAAAAACATTGACAGAGTTGAATCTTGACTTTGTCTCAATCTCATTATTGAAAACCCATTTGAAAACTATAAGGTAGATTTTGAAAATTTCTTTAAGGAGGTATTTTTGAAAACTCTGATATTATTTTTTAATAGAAAAGTTTGAAATTATTTTGATGAATCTATTCAATCCCCCTTCTAGATTCCCCTTGGGACTAACACATAGGATCATCTTGCTCAAGATCAACAGCTTGAAAATCATCATCTGTGAAGGTGATGTTTGGAATTTTTTACCAACATATGGAGCAACCGAATTTATAGACTAAACTGTCCGTATGTGTATTTTCCTAGCTGAAGAGGTAGATCTGCCTCCTACAAAACCTCCTACTATCGTGTTGATGACTTTTCTATTGTCATTGTGATTCTCATCTCTTCTCTACTTGGATCTACTAGGGCTTCGACTTCTATACCTGTTTTTTCTTTAACGATTGTCATCTCAGTATTTAGAACGAGAATAATCTCTTCAGTAATAGTCTTGCTTTGCTGGTCAGGAGTTATTGTTTGCCTTATCGACGAAATCTTTTAAGTGCTCTAGCTTGATTAAGTCTTCAATTTTATCATGGAAGGTTTTGTACTCCTCAGTTGAATGCCCCTTATTTCTGTGATATTTGCAATGCTTGTTGGTGCCCTAGGGGCGTATGTGATTTCTTCGGCATGACCAGTAATTCTACTGCTAAGGCCTATTCTAAGACTCGAGTTTTCGTTGAGTTAAGAAGAGTGTACTGAGTCTACCTGGGTCCTCTTGGGGATATGTCCGTATACTGGTCTTTTTTCCATGGTGGTTTTCATCTCTATCTTTTTGGGAACATGTTGGCATTTCAAACTCAGCTTTTTCTAGAAAGTAGTTAATTATTCTATTTCAATAAAGAGTGTTGCCCTCCTCCTGAATACATACAAATCTAGTGGTGGAAAATTAATTAAGCTAGTAACAAAATCTCTGGATTTAAGATTAATCATTAAGGTGTGAAGGGCGACATCTAGTGGAAGGTTTTTTATGGTCAAAACAGCTTGTCTAAAATGGTCTATATAGGCTCGCAAGGGCTCGTTTTTTTCTTGCTTGACAGTGGCCAAAGCCATTGTCGTGAATCTATGTGGTCGTGATGTGGTAAGCTAGGTTCCAAATCTTACAAACATCGTTTGGAAAAATTCAATCAAACTTAATGGAAGTTGGATGAACTAGTTCAAAGCTTTCCCTCTAAGTGACATTGGAAAGATTTTGCGTAGGGCTACTTTCTCTTTGGTATACATCCCTACTTGTGTCATAAAAATGACCAAATAAACATCGGGATCTGTAGCTCCATTATATTTCTCTAAACATGTTTCCAACTTTCGGGTAAAGGGAGATCCATGATTTCGCACGTGAAATGATGGTGTGGCCAAACTTCTATATACAGGTTCCCTTTATCCATGGGGCAATGGGTGACATGGTTTGTACGGGTGTGGGAACAACTTGTGTGAGAGGGGACTATTGAAGGGTTGGATGAGCTGAATGACTACACATGGTTGACTGTTATATAGTCCTACCGAGTACCCCATGGATGGTCCATTACAGGATGGGGCCGCCAACTCGCCCTTGTGCGACTCCCTTTGTTTCTTTTTCTTATTGATCTCATCTTCTTAGAAACTATGGTTACGAAATTCAACATTTTCGCGCATGAGTTCTGCAATCTCTTCTCTAAGTAACTTGAGAATCTCTGTAACACTATTTGAGTCTATGATCTCTAGTTGTCGAGGTGTATCTTCTTCATTTTGGGGTTGATTTTGAGGTGTAGAGACTCCTGGTGATAACCATGTCTTCTCAATTTTCAGTTGTAGGGACTAGTTTTACTTTAGGCCCGCAATGGGCGCCAAAATGTTCTTACCAGAATTAGCTCGAATACTATTCACAGATAACTTGACAAAGATGCCCTTAGCTTTTCTTTATTCAGAATGAGGAAGAGCCTGCAAAAAAGGACCCTAATGATCAAGTAAAACAGTGTTCAAATTATTATAAAGTGGAGAGTAATGTTTTCAATGATAGGTGTTAATGCATTCTCCCCAAGCAAGGGCCCTATCACTAGGGCCATGGCTAGGAGAATAGAAGAAGACATGGCTAGAGTAGAGGGAGGAAGATCTCACCTCCATATGACCATCAAGTTATGCAAGCCATGACTTATTTACTTGTAATTTTTATTTTAGGAACCTAGGATTTTATTTTGGACATGTATTAGTCCATTTAATTTTCTAGGAGGTGTCTTAGTAATAAGAAGGGGTAAGATTAGCTTTTAGGCCTTTATTTAGGAAATAAGGGGGTAGTTTGATAAATACACCCTCTTTTGCTAAATAAAACCCAAAACTAATAAACGAGTAATCTTGGCCCTTGGATGAGGAAGCTTGGGCACCAATTCTCATCTAAAGGAGGGTATTGATTGGACTTTGGGCTTCAATCCTCCTCCCTTGGATGACTCCTTTTAATCCTAGCCCTTCATTTCCTTCATGACTTGTCCAAGAGGTTACCTCCCTCTATAAAAAGGTGCTCCTTCACACTCTTGTATTTTTTACACTTGATTGAATAGAAAAACCTTGAGTTGGCCAAAATTCTCTTAGTGTCCACCCTTCTCTCTTTGAGAATTCCTTAGGTTTTTATCAAGGGTTCCATCCCTTGTGGCAAACTTTCCCTCTTAGGCTTATCTTACCTTAAGTGGCACCTAAAACCACCTCACTTCTTACCTCTCCACAAACCATTTCACCAAAGAAGAAAACCTCTAGAAAAAGATCAAGGGAGGCATGCATCATTTGGTATCTAGAGCATTGGTTCTAGAGGTCTAAACTCTCTTCCTATCTTATTTATTTTTTCTTTCCGTTTTCCTATTTTATTTTATCTTTAATTTCCGCAATTTTTTCTAGCTTTCCGTTGTTGTTATCATTTCCATTTATGTCTTGAGTTTATTGTTTTGAGTTATAGTTTATTTGCACCATTTATTTTTTGCTTGATGCAATTTATATTGTTCTTTTCTTTTCATCTACGTCTCTCCCATATTCATTAATTTCCGCTTAAGCTTTGAGTTGGGTGCTTTCTTGCTTGAATTTTGGTTTTGAGAATTTCTTGCTAAAAATCCATGCCGTTGTGGTGAATTCCACAACCTTGTGGTCAAGAAATTTAGACCAAATTCTTGTGTTTCCTTGCACCTAGTTGCCTTGTTTTTGCTTCATTTTTAGCTTTTATTTTTCACTTTTATACTCTTGTGTAGTTGTCTATAAGTCATGTTTATAGTTTCCCATTTTGTCTATTAATTCCTTTTAAGTTTAGCCTCTTTTGTTTTTACAAAAAAAAATTTGAAACTTCTTAAATTGAGCAACATAGAGGGTCATACCTCATGTCTAAGTCTCTTTAGAAGTTCATGTGCTTTTAGTTTCAAGCATATTCTTAAAAAAAAAATTCAAAAATAGTTGCTCAATTTCCTTTGTCTTTATTTTCCTTATACGTATAATTTGTAGCTCATTTGTGTGGTAAAGGTAGTTCTTGTTTGTGGGTGCTTTCACTTAAGCTATAAGTTTGGTATTTGTGTTCAACAAATTACTAAAAACTTAACAAAGCTTGAGTCCAGTGGCACACCAAACTACTAAACCATTAACACATCTATAGCTACTTTGCATTTTGAAGTAATTTCTAGTAGTACCTAAATTGTTGCTTTTAATTTTCTTTATTGTTCCAAGCGCATAACTCTTTTTTATCAAGCACTATATTCACAATCAATTTAGGTGCATCTACTAAATATTCAAAAAAAAAAAACAAGAAAACAAAGTCTAAAATAAAATACAAAAAAAACAACGAAGGATTCAAAAAAAAAAAAAGAGAACAAACAAAAGAAACGAAAGTTTGAAAAAAATTCATTTGATGTACCTAACCTAAAATTAGCAAGTGCTTCAACTTTGAACTTGGAACCTTAAAAAAAATTTTATTACTTTTGGTACACTAGAACTTGATATTTGTGTTCTTCTACTCTTTAATCTAGTGCCATTCTTAGGTATTCCATTGTGTGCTCTCTTTCTTTTGTTTACCTTTTAGTTGTTGCTTGTCTTTTAAATAATCTTTCTAGTTTGTCTTATATACTCTTACCATTTGGTTAAGTGTCCTTTTGATTGTGTTATCTTTTATTGCTTTTTGAGTTTCTATTCGCACCTCCCCTTGCTACTTTTGGTTTCTTTGGTTTGTGTGTTAGTGTCACTTTTGGGAGAAAGGTTGAAAAAGGAGCTTACCACAAGGGTAGCATATTTTGGAAGGTTGGACTAAGAGCCTAAGGGATCACCTCAAAAGGAAATACACCTAGCCGTGAGGACTTTGATTTGAGGGAGCATTTGGAGAATCATTTTTTGAAGACTTTACTTTTTCTTTAATTTGGGTGTATTAATTTTGTAGTTGGGAGTTTGAGTGCCCTTAAGGCCCTCCCTTTGGTTGTAATAAAATTTAATCAATTTTTTAGTTTCTCAAAAATTAGGTGAAGAAGGAAGAAGTGGTACACTTCCTTCAACACCTTAGGAGCTCGCTTTAGATCCCTTCTCTTTTGAATTTTTGCTTTAAAATTCTTGCTTTATTTTTCTAATTCAAAGCGCTTAGAAGGCTAAAGAGTTCCAAAGACTCATCAAGCCATTTTAGGCAAGAAAACACAAAAAGAGAGGAGTGTTTGGGAAATCAAGGTAGAACAACTCTTCACTTGCCATGAGGTAAGAGAAGAAAGAAAGGTTCCAATGGCAACCCTTAGCTTCCAAGGGCATGCCATGCATTGGTGGGTTGGGTTAACCAATGAGAGAATCCGCACCAATATGCCTTCCATAAGATATTGGAATGATCTTAGAAGTGCTCTAAGAAGAAGGCATATTCCCTCTTGGTATGAAAGATATCTTTTGGATAGACTCCAAAGGCTAAGGCAAACCAACCTTAGTATAGAAGAGTATAGACAAAAGATGGAACTTCTTATCTTGAGGGCGGGTATCATTGAGGAACCCAAGGCCACTATGGCAAGGTTTTTGTGTGGGTTGAGCCCCGAAATTCGTGATAAGGTGGAGCTCTTCTCATACAATTCCCTTGATGAGTTAGTTCAACTTTGCATCAAAGTGGAAAATCAACTTAGAAGGAAAACTTTTAAAAAGGATAACCCACCTTATGTAAAGAGGGACCAACCTACAGGGAACTCTTTCAAGAGTTACCCCAAAGAGGAACATCCCAAGCACTTCAAAGAGCATAAAACATCACGTATAGAGAGAAAAACCCCTACTACTAACTCTCACGAGAAAGTTAGTAGTATCAAATGCTTTAAATGTCTTGGGAGAGGCCACATTGCATCTCAATGCCCTACTAAGAGAAACATCATCATGAGGGCCCAAGATGTTTATAGTAGTGAGTCTAGCTCACACTCCTCTAGTGAGAGCGAAGGAGAAGGGGTTCATGCATACCAATCTGATTGTGATGAAACCGCTTATGCATGTGAGGGAGACCTCTTAATGATAAGAAGACTTCTTGGAAGCCAACTTTTGAAAGTGTCCTCATCTCAAAGGGAGAACATATTCCACACTCGTTGTAAGGTGAATGACAAAATATGTTCTCTCATTATGGATAGTGGGTCATGCTGCAATTGTTGTAGCTCAAGGTTGGTGGAAAAGCTAGCCTTGACCCCACTTCCCCACCCTAAGCCTTACAAGCTTCAATGGCTCAATGAGCAAGGGGAAATGGAGGTCAATGAGCAAGTCAAGGTTCCAATTTCCATTGGGTCTTATAAAGATGAGATCCTGTGTGACATAGTCCCAATGGAAGCTGGCCATATCTTGCTAGGAAGACCACGGCAATTTGATAAGAAAGCCATACACCATGGTCATTCCAATAACATCATCCTCACTCATAAGGATAAGCGCATTAAGTTGTGTCCTCTAACACCTTCACAAGTGGCGGAGGACCAACTCATCATGAAACATAAGAGAGATGAGGAGAAAAAAAAAAGCAAAGCTTTACCCCTAAAGCTTGAAAGGGGTAAAGAGGTTGAGTTGGAAGTTGGTGCCCCTTCCAAGAAGTCATTAGTAAAGGGAGTTTATTTGCGACAAAATTGGATTTAAAGGAAACCCCCTTAACTAACAGACCTTTCTATCTCCTCCTTTGCAAAGAGGCATCCCCCATTTCTTCCCCCTTTACTTTTTCCCTTCTAGTTCTAGCACTGCCATAGAACTTGGACCTGAGAACCTACCTCAAGAGGTTCAAGAGCTTTTAAAGGAGTTTGGTGATATATTCCTTAATGAAGTTCCCAAAGGACTTCCTCCAATTAGGGGTATAGAACACCAAATAGACTTGGTACCTGGGGCTAGCCTGCCTAATAGGCCTGCTTATAGGACTAATCCCATGGAGACCAAGGAGATTGAATCTCAAGTCCAAGAACTATTGGAGAAGGGTTGGGTTCAAGAGAGCCTAAGCCCTTGTGCTGTGCCAGTTTTGTTGGTGCCTAAGAAGAATGGCCAATGGAGGATGTGCATTGATTGTCGAGTAATCAATAACATCACCATCAAATATAGGCACCCTATCCCTAGGCTTGATGACATGCTTGATGAATTGCATGGGGCCCAATTATTTTCAAAAATTGATCTTAAGAGTGGTTATCACCAAATCCGCATCAAGGAAGGTGATGAGTGGAAAACGGCTTTTAAGACCAAGTTTGGGCTGTATGAGTGGTTGGTAATGCCCTTTGGGCTTACCAATGCCCCAAGCACCTTCATGAGGCTTATGAATCATGTCCTTAGGGATTGCTTAGGAAAATTTTGTGTTGTTTATTTTGATGACATCTTAGTGTATAGCAAGAGCCTAGATGAACATGTAGGCCCTCTTAGCCGCGTCTTTTGCATTCTTAGGTCACACCAACTCTATGGAAATCTTGAAAAATGTAATTTTTGTGTGGAGAGTGTGGTGTTCTTAGGTTTTATAGTTAATAAAAATGGGGTTCAAGTAGACCCCGACAAAATCAAAGCCATCCAAGAATGGCCCACCCAAAAAAGTGTGACTGAGATCAAGAGTTTTCATGGTCTCGCGAGCTTTTACAGGCGCTTTGTGCCTAACTTCTCCACACTTTTCTCACCAATCAATGATTTGGTGAAGAAGGATACTCCTTTCCTTTGGGGTGAAAAACAACAAAAAGCCTTTGAACTTATCAAAGAGAAACTGACCCATGCACCAGTTTTAGCTCTTCCTGACTTTTCTAAAACTTTTGAGCTAGAGTGTGATGCATCGGGAGTGGGTGTGGGAGCTGTGTTGTTACAAGGTGGTCATCCCGTGGCTTATTTTAGTGAAAAACTAAATGGAGCCGCCTTAAACTACCCCACCTATGATAAAGAGTTTTACTCTTTGATAAGGGCCCTTCAAACTTGGGAACATTATCTTGTACCCAAGGAGTTCATCATTCATAGTGACCATGAGTCACTTAAGTATTTGAAGGGTCAAGGCAAGCTTAATAAAAGACATGCTAAATGGGTAGAATTTCTTGAGACTTTCCCTTATATCATCAAATATAAGAAAGGAAAACATAATGTGGTGGCTGATGCTTTGTCTCATAGACATACCCTTTACACCACCTTAAGTGCAAAGATTCTTGGATTTGATAATATTAGAGAAATGTATCTTTCTGATAAGGATTTTGGATCCATTTATGCTGCCTCTACATTTGCATGTAAAACCCAAAATGGGTTCTTTGTGAGTGAGGGGTACCTTTTCAAAGGTAGCAGACTTTGTGTACCCCAAGGATCTATGAGAAATCTGTTGACAAAAGAGAGCCATGAGGGTGGGCTCATGGGGCATTTTGGAATTAACAAAACTCTTCTGCCTTTACAAGAAAAATTCTTTTGGCCCCATATGGAATTAACAAGACATTGTCGTAGATGCATTGCTTGCTTGCAAGCTAAGTCTAAGACAATGGCTCATGGATTGTACACACCCTTACCTGCTCCTTCTGCACCTTGGCTGGATATTAGTATGGATTTCATCCTTGGCCTGCCTCGAACCGAACGAGGTGCAGACTCTATCTTTGTAGTGGTAGATAGATTTTCAAAAATGGCTCACTTTATACCATGCCACAAGATATATGATGCGAGCAACATTGCGAGACTTTTCTTTAAATAAGTTGTCCGTTTACATGGAATTCCCCAATCCATAGTCTCTAATAGAGATGTGAAGTTCCTTAGCCACTTTTGGAAAACATTGTGGGCAAGGCTAGGAACTAAAATCTTATTTTCTACCACATGTCACCCCCAAACGGATGGGCAGACTGAGGTAGTAAATAGATCTCTATCTACTATGCTTAGGACACTTCTTCGAGGAAATCACAAGTCTTGGGATGAATACCTACCCCATATTGAGTTTGCATACAACCGGGTGGTTCAAAGGACCACCAAGCATTCTCCCTTTGAAGTTGTTTATGGCTTCAACCCCCTTACTCCTCTTGATATCTTGCCCTTACCCTTCCCATCTTCTGTTCACAATGAAGGAATAGTAAGAGCGGATTTTGTTAAAAAATTACATGAAAGGGTAAAGGCCAACATTGAACATCATTCAAAGGAGTATGCTAGTAAAGCCAATAGGGTCAGGAAAGAAATTATCTTCAATGAAGGGGATTGGGTATGGCTTCATTTGAGGAAGGATCGCTTCCCTACTCAAAGGAAGTCCAAGCTTAGCCCCCGAGGAAATGGTCCCTTTCAAGTCCTCAAGAGAGTGAACAAAAATGCATACATATTAGATCTCCCTGAGGACTATGGTGTCAGTACTACCTTTAATGTTTGTGATTTGATCCCTTTTGTAGGTACTGATGAAGAAGATGAGGACCTATCATATTTGAGGTCAAATCCTTCCCAAGGGGGAGGGGATGATGCATTCTCCCCAAGAAAGGGCCTATCACTAGGGCCATGGCTAGGAGAATAGAAGAAGACATGGCGAGAGTAGAGGGAGGAAGATCTCACCTCCATATGACCATCAAGTTATGCAAGCCATGACTTATTTACTTGTAATTTTTATTTTAGGAACCTAGGATTTTATTTTGGACATGTATTAGTCCATTTAATTTTCTAGGAGGTGTCTTAGTAATAAGAAGGGGTAAGATTAGCTTTTGGGCCTTTATTTAGGAAATAAGGGGGTAGTTTGATAAATACACCCTTTTTTGCTAAATAAAACCCAAAACTAATAAAGGAGTAATCTTGGCCCTTGGATGAGGTAGCTTGGGCACTAATTCTCATCTAAAGGAGGGTATTGATTGGACTTTGGGCTTCAATCCTCCTCCCTTGGATGACTCCTTTTAATCCTAGCCCTTCATTTCCTTCATGACTTGTTCAAGAGGTTACCTCCCTCTATAAAAGGTGCTCCTTCACACTCTTGTATTTTTTACACTTGATTGAATAGAAAAACCTTGAGTTGGCCAAAATTCTCTTAGTGTCCACCCTTCTCTCTTTGAGAATTCCTTAGGTTTTTATCAAGGGTTCCATCTCTTGTGGCAAACTTTCCCTCTTAGGCTTATCTTACCTTAAGTGGCGCCTAAAACCACCTCACTTCTTACCTCTCCACAAACCATTTCACCAAAGAAGAAAACCTCTAGAAAAAGATCAAGGGAGGCATGCATCAGGTGTTGGACACGTAACTCAACATCAACTATTTATAGCAATTATATAGGTTTTTACCTGTTGGGTAGCACCTTTGTTGAGCCAAATATTAATCTGTGATTAAAGTTAAATTATGTTGGTCTTAAGGGGGAATCTAGAAGGGGGTTGAATAGATTCACCAAATTATTTTTCAAAATTATTTGTATTCAACGATATCAAAGTATTTTCAAAAAACAACCCCTTTTTGAAATTTTCAAAATCTACCTTTTTTTACCAAAATGAGTTTTTAAGAATTCAACCCTTAAGGCAAAGCACCAATCAAATCAATGATTTCAAATGAAATAGCAGAGAAACTTAGCAAGAATGATAAATCAAGTGATTCAGAATTAAAAAGGAAAGAGTAGAAGGAACAAAATCAAACCCACAAAATATGGGTCAAAACCCAAATTTAGAATCAAGAAAATGAATAAAAAGAAATTGATCTGCAGCAAGGAAACTTAATGAATCAAATATAGCTGCAAAAACCTAGTTGTTAGTGCTCCAAGAATTCAATAAAGATTGAAATTAAAGAGTATAAGGAAGAGAGAATTTGCACAGTGATTTATACTAGTTTGGTCCAACTGACCTACATCTAGCAAAGAAGAGGCTTCCTTTTGCTCCCCACAAGATTTTGCTACAACGTGACACCCTACCACTTTCAACGCCTCACTTGTAACACCCTGCTGCAAGATTTCCCAACAATTTCGAAAACACCTCAAGAGATTATTAATCTTGTACGAAAACACAAAGAAGGGTATAGAACAATATCACCTGAAGTGAATAATACCCAAACGGAAAGATTAGAACTCAATAGAGTCTCTTCCTTGAATCTTGAAAATGAAGCACCTTCAAACCATAAAAAAATGGGTATGAATCTTGGAGAGAATTATGAGAAATCGTACAAGAGAAGCAAACACTTGGGATTGATCAAAAGTTGTAAAATCTGTTTTCAAAATGCTTTTATATCAGTTTTGATGCAGGGTAATCAATTACCTTCTTGATTACCTGATATCCTGCACAAAACTAGTCCAAAGTACTTGTTCTAGAGAGTAATCGATTACTCAGATCAGGTAATCGATTACCATAGAGAGCATTAATTCCTATTCTAAACAACTCTCGTAGGGTAATTGATTACCATTTTTAGGTAATCGATTACCTAAAATGGTCATGATTACCTTACCTAAAAATCCATTTTTGTAGCTTTTCCAGCATAACCCAACCTATGTAATCTATCCAAAACCATCCTAAACACATTCTCAAGCCTATCTAAAACACACAATGCAAGTACCACACCTATAAACGTGTTTGGTACCATAAAATTAATTTAAGAGAAAAACAAAGAGAGAAAAGCAAAACCAAAACTTCAGCAAACTTCAATGTAGTTCCTTTGCTTCCAACAAATTAATCTTGTTATTACGGTTTTATAGTTTTCGACAAGGCCGAATACCCATGTCCTTTGATGTTTTTGTCTCTTGGGTTATGATATTTGCAAATGTTTAAATTTCGACAAGGTCAAAATCCGAAGTCTTTGTAACCCTTATCCTTTTTATGTTTTTAGGTTATTTCCAAGTTTAGATTTTGGTATGCTGAAATCTGACGTCTTTTGTACTCTTTCCTTCTAAGGGACATTTAAATCATTTCACTACCCTAATTTCCTTTTATCCATACAAAGACTATAAAAGTTATTAACGAGATAAAATATTTAGCTTAACACCATTTTTTGTATAGACAAAACTTAACACCATGTTAATATTTTATTTATTTTCTAGAACTAATTAGTTAAAAATATAATATTCAAATAGTTTTATTATGTTAAAAACTTCAAGTTTTATTTACTTGAAAGGTTGAAATGATTAATTTCAATATTAATGTATAATTTATTTTATCAAAATATTTATACTAAAAATAATTACTTTTTCTTTGTAATTAATTTTTATATTTCAATTTAATTTATTATTTTATTAATTGTTAAAAACATCTGACCCAACACGTCCCTTGCATACCCACAAGTATATAATCTATATTTTATATTTGATCTCATTCTAATGTTAGCATAATTTTAACTATTTTTAAATCTAATTTATAGATTATATAAAGGAAATACATTGTACATGTTTTTTTACTATCTTTAACTAATTCTTCTTCTGGATAAATCACCTTTTTAAAATTTATTTACTTGACTCAAATAATTATTTTAAAGTAACTACTTAAAACATAATTATTAAAAACAACTTATTAAATCCTTATTTTTAAGTTAACATTGATATTAAAGACTGTAGTTTTTTACTTGTTACTAGTTTTTTTTATTCTTTAATATAGTGTTAGGAAGTTTACAACAACTCACGCTAGTTAAACTCTTTCTATTTGTTTCTAGTTATTTATAATATTTTTACATTTTTTTTATTTTAATGTCGTAATGAACGGTAATTATATTTAATATTATGTTAATTCACACCTTATAAATTTTACACGTGGCAAAAAATGTTAAATGATACAAACTATATACAATCATAAAGAGAAGAAACAAGATTTTTAAAATTTGTACAAATAATTATTTTATATTCTTTACTCTTTTCATTTTAAAAAAATCAATAATAATAATAATAATCTATACTATTAATAAAGGGAATATCCCTTTTGATGTATACTTTTCAAAATACTTATTCTACCCTTACATCTATTTTAAAATTAAAAAAATAAACTAATTTGTTGTAAGGGAGACTTGAACCCATAACCTCTTTTTTCCAAACATATAATTTATCACTAGACCAACTTCATAACTTTAAGCAAAATCTTACCTTAAAATATTTATATCCAACACACATTACACCTATTTTAAAATTATTTATACTATTAATAAAGGGAATACCCCTTTTGATGTCTACTTTTCAAAATACCTATCCTACCATTACACTTATTTTAAAATTAAAAAAATAAACTAGTAATAATAATAATAATAATAGTAATTCAATGTACTAAGAAGAAACAAGAAGGAACACAAGGGGGCGGGAACTTGACTTCACTTTACCTTCTCTCTTCCTCCCTTCTGACAGTTGCATTCATAGCAATGTACAGGCTAGCCAATAGAAACGTCACCGTTTTCTGGCCTCGTTGTCGCCCTCTTCCTCGCTTCTCTCCTTCTCCGTTTCCCATTTTCATTTCATCAGTTCCTTCTCGCTTCCTGCGGTAACGAATGCCATTTAAAAAGTTCATTTTTTTAGTTTATTTCATGATCTTTTTGCGTTAATGCACTGTATTTGAATTTTGTAGGAAGGGTAGGGTTTGGTTTTATTGAGAGAGCTTATGCTAATTTCATTTTTATTATAATGTATTTTGAATTAATTGAGTGATTGAGGAACCTTTTTGGAGATCTATGATGCATTGGGTGTAATACATAATAACTATAACCTAGAGTAAATGACTACAATACCCCTTTAAGTTTAGTGTAATTAGAGTGCTTTTTTAACCATTATAGCAAAGTAAAAAGGTGTTAATGTAAAGTTTGAGAGAGGTGTAAGTGTAATATTTTCAAACATACAGGAGTGCTGCTGTAATATTTTTAAACTTAAAAGAAGGTTAGTGTAAGAAAATAAAAAAATTGGAGTTGTGTGTAATTTGATAAATGTTGAGGAGGTCTATACGTAATTTGCTCTATAACCTATTTATTTTTAAGACATGCATGATTTCATAACTATCAATGTTAATTTGTTGGGAAGGAAACTCAACATTTGTCTATAAAAAAATATCTTAGAGATTATTATTTGGAGTTGGTTGTCTCTTTTGTCATTATCTCTTGGGGTTTGTTTCCATGTTTCTTATTTTATAATGGTTTGTCCTTTTTGGGTTCTACAACCCTAACCTGCCCTAGACAACTTTGTTGAGCTCTATTTCTCTCTCCTCCTTACTCATGACAATTTGTATTATCTAATGATTGATCCTCTTGTATTCACTAGATATGTCAGCATGCAACTTGCTTCACTAGTATCAAAGCTTATCATTGATCAAATATGTAGTCACCCTCAATTATGCAATAATCTACTTGGTTATGCAACTTTCCTAGTGATCTTATGGCTTTCCCAATGCAGTAGTAAACAAATCTGTCATACCTATCCTTGTGGTTTTCCTAGTGCAATGCATAATGTACCTGCAATGAGGGTACTTTCGTAATAATCTTCATATTCATCAGGTAATTGTTTAAGCTCCATTGTACCCTGACGTCCAAGTTAGTGTGAGTCCCAAGAATATAGTAATAAATGATAGTAACCTACCTCGGGAATCTGCTTACTTATGTAATTATTAACGGGCCATGGTAAAGGTCTATGGACCTTTACGTTTGACCAAATATTATATCATGTATTACCTAATTTCTAATCTTTGATCAATGTCAACTAATGATTGGTTATAGGCTTGAAACATTTGTCCTTTTAAGGGGAAATGTTTGAGATTTGAGGCATTCATTGGGTGTCCAATAACTGGATACTGCCCTCACCAGGGGAGGTTCCTACCCAGGGGTGTGTACTCCTGGATAGACACCACCACCAGACAATGAAGTATCTAGTTATCAGACATCTAATGCATACTTTGGACCTCAGTCCTTGCCTCTTGGAAGGAGAAATATTTCATGCTTTAATTAGCTAATTAGTTAGTTAACGCTAGTAAGGATTTAGTGATTAGGTAATACAAACGAGGTTCAGACAAAGGTAATGAATGGCCCATGGACCTCCCTAAGGGCCATTAATGACTATTTAAATAGGAGCGAGATTCTCAAGGTAAGATTACTGTTTATTTCCTTATTTATTATATTCCTTGCACTAACATTGCCTTGAGTGTGAGAGTGCTTTTACAGGTTATGAGCGTAAGAATAGACACCTTCTTGAGACAACTCGCACTCTTTTACTTCATGGTCATGTTCCTCCAATTTTTTAGGGGGATGCTGTTCTCACTGCGTGTTACCTTATCAATCACATGCCTTCCTCTGTCCTCAAAAACCAAATCCCGCACTCTATTTTGTTTCCTCATAATTCACTTTATCCTTTACCCCTTAGAGTTTTTGGCTCCACTTGTTTTGTTCACAACCTTAGCCCTGGTCTAGATAAATTGTCTGCTCGATCTCACAAGTGTGTTTTTTAAGTTATCCTATGTCTTAAAAAGGGTATAAGTGTTTCTCACCTTCCCTTCATCGATACTTGATTTCCGCTGATGTCACCTTTTTTTAGTTTTCTCTCTATTTTTCGTCCAATTCCTCCTCTTCTGAGCCTGATGTCTCACCCCTCCCCTATTGTCTTCCATCCCATAGATACCTTCGCTATACCCACCAACCCAACACCTGCTCGACCTCCTCTGCAGGTTTATCATCGCCGCCAACATGTTCAACTTCCTGTTGGGCCAGCCACTGACTCTATTCCACTGCCACCTACTCCATCTCCTCCGGCTCCTCCATGTGCGCCTGATCTACCTATTGCTCTTCGTAAAGATACACGTTCGACTCGTAATCCCTCCCCTTATTATGTTAATTTGAGTTATCACCGGTTGTCTCCATCTTTCTATGCTTGTCTGTCTTCCATTTCCACTATGTCCATTCCTAAAACTTTCGGTGATCCCTTATCCCCTCCGGTTGGTGGCAAGCCATGCTTGATGAATTGTGTGCTCTTCAAAATAGTGGTACTTCGGATCTTACTCCTTTGCCTTTTGGAAAATCTGTTGTTGGTTGCCGGTGGATCTTTACTATCAAAGTGGGCCCTGACGGCACTATTGATCGCCTTAAAGCTCGTTTAGTTGCCAAAGGTTATACTCATATATTTGGGTTAGACTATACTGACACCTTTTCTCCTGTTGCCAAGATGGCTTCTGTTCGACTTTTTTTAGCCATGGCTGTGCTGCAAGATTGGCCCCTCTATTAGTTGGATATAAAAAATGCCTTCCTTCATGGTGATTTGCATGAGGAGATTTATATGGAGCAACCTCCTGGTTTTGTGCTCAGGGGGAGTCTTCTAGATTGGTATGTCATCCCTGCAAATTTTTATATGGTCTTAAACAGTCTCCCAGGGCATGGTTTGGTAGATTCAGTGTAGTAGTTCAACAGTTCGGTATGTATCGTAGTGAAGCTGACCATTCTGTGTTCTATTGTAATTCAGGAGGTGGGTACATCTACATGATAGTGTATGTTGATGATATTGTTATTACAGGTAGTGATACTCATGGAATTTCACAAATAAAACAACATCCCTGTCATCATTTTGAGACGAAAGACCTTGGCAAACTGAGATATTTTCTGGGCATTGAGGTAGCAGAATCTGACAATGGGATTGTGATTTCTCAGAGGAAGTACGCAATTGGACATTTTAGAGGAGGCTGGGCTAATGAATTCCAAGCCCAATGACACACCTATGGATCCATATGTTAAACTTCTGCCAAGTCAGAGGGAGCCACTTTTAGATCGTGAGAAGTATAGGAGACTGGTTGGGAAATTGAACTACCTCACAGTCACTCGTCCTGATATATCCTTTGCTGTCAGTGTGGTAAGTCAGTTCCTTAATTCACCCTGTACTTGACATTGGGATGCCATCATCCGCATTCTGAAATACATTAAAGAAGCTCTGGGAAAAGGTTTGTTATATGGGCATAATAATCATACTCGGGTTGTGGGATACTTAGATGCAGATTATGCAGGCTGTCTCATTGATAGGTTATGTTGATGATATTGTTATTACAGGTAGTGATACTCATGGAATTTCACAGATAAAACAACATCCCTGTCATCATTTTGAGACGAAAGACCTTGGCAAACTAAGATATTTTTTGGGCATTGAAGTAGCAGAATCCGACAATGGGATTGTGATTTCTCAGAGAAGGTACGCAATTGGACATTTTAGAGGAGGCTGGGCTAATGAATTCCAAGCCCAATGACACACCTATGGATCCATATGTTAAACTTCTGCCAAGTCAGGGGGAGCCATTTTTAGATCGTGAGAAGTATAGGAGACTGGTTGGGAAATTGAACTACCTCACAGTCACTCGTCCTGATATATCCTTTACTGTCAGTGTGGTAAGTCAGTTCCTTAATTCACCCTGTACTTGACATTGGGATGCCGTCATCCGCATTCTGAAATACATTAAAGGAGCTCTAGGAAAAAGTTTGTTATATGGGCATAATAATCATACTTGGGTTGTAGGATACTTAGATGCAGATTATGCAGGCTCTCTCATTGATAGGAGATGTACTTCTGGATATTATGTCTTTATTGGTGACAACTTGATTTCTTGGAAAAGTAAGAAGCAGGATGTAGTGGCAAGATCTAGTGCAGATGTAGAGTATAGAGCTATGGCTTTAGCAACTTGTGAACTTATTTGGCTCAAGCAGCTTCTTGATGAATTAAGATTTAGAGACGTTGCACAAATGACTCTAATCTGTGATAACTAAGTTGCGCTGCATATTGCCTCAAATCCAGTATTTCATGAGAGGACCAAACACATTGAAGTAGACTGCCATTTCATTCGTGAGAAGATAAGATTGTATCTGGAACCATTTCTACTGAGTTTGTTAGTTCCTATGATCAGCTAGCCAATGTTTTCACAAAATCATTACGAAGTCATAGAATTGATTATATTTGTAATAAGCTTGGTGCATATGATTTATATGCACTAGCTTGAGGGGGAGTATTAGATGCAGTTTAGTATAGCCTAAGCCCATTTCCTTATTTTTTATTTTTGTACATGTGTATATATATATATATATATATATATATATAATATCTCCTTGGTTGTGATACACACAAGGATTCATGCATATTCAGCTCTTTCTACAAGAAGGATTAGAAGATGATCCTACTTGCCCCTCTCCAATTGCAAGTTGTTTCCTTTTATGATGTCTAGTGTATTGTCTAGGCTCATCAAGTCTCGAAACTTCATAAACTTGATTCCAAGTAAGGTCATCATCTCCTTCATGAACCCTCTCATCTTCACCTTCTTCCCCATCATCTCTCCAATTTGCTACTCATTGCAATCAACAATCCCAGTGAGACTAGTTGGATCAATTTCATCCTTAAGGTTATACCTTCGATGGAGTGCTTGATTATACTTGACAAATACCAAGTTATGTAATCTTTGATGCTCAAGTTTATTTCTTCTCTTAGTATAAACCTAAAACAATTAAGTAAAGACTCATTAGTTAAGGAATAACTATAAGGAAGATATTGATTGTTGACTTTGAATAGGAAATTAATTACTTGCTCAAACATACTCCAATTACGTTCACAACCCGAAGCATTACATGTCAAGCTAAGGATCCTAATTGCAAGTTGTTGTAAATAGGGAGTATTTGAACCATACATCTGCCACCATTGAGCTACAAATGCAAACAAAATATCTTAGACTCAGACATTTAAGCAAATGACTTGAAGAATAAAAGTTTAGAAGTTGCAATCTTTTTGTATTTTACTCGGTGCAACTTCACCCTCATTGCTTTAGCAGTTGTGGACCCAAACATACCACTACCAACTTTATATTGAGCCAACTCCTTATGAACAATCTTCTCCATCTCCAAATCCCTGAGCAATTTATTTATAGAATCATACAAAACCCTAATAATCTCACCATTAAATTCCATACGTGAGTTTGCATAAAAGAACTCTGTGTTCAAAAAGTGGCCAGCATCATGTAAAGGGCGATGATGTTGAATATCCAATCTTTTATCAATGATCGCAAATACATCCTTGTATTTACTTTCATTTTTAAAAGATTTCAAAATGGTTTCCTTCGCCTTGTCCATTGCTTCTTTTAGAATGAAAACCACATTCTTCCAGAAACTAGGCATCAAGACAGTTTTAGTGGCTTCCTTTCCCTTGGTCTCTTTTGCTAGCCTATTTTCATTCCACTCTTCTGACACAAACTTCTTTCTAAGATTCATTTTATCTTCATGAAGCCTCTCCAAGGAAAGATATGATGTTGCAAATCAAGTGATGGCATACCTCACTAACTCCCTTCCACTAGTAAAGAACCTCAACATGCTCAATGAGATTGAATGGCTATAAATAAAGCCAACAAGAGAGATAGATCACTAAATGGTCTTCTTTACAGTGGGCAACTTAATAATATCCTCCAACATTAAGTCTATACAATGTGCAACACAAGGGGTCTAACAAGTCTTTAGCCTTTTCTCTTCTAGCAACTTACCAACAAGAATATAGTTACTTTCGTTGTCTATTATAACTTCGACAACCTTTTCCTCTCTAATCTCCTCCAGTATAGAATCCAGCAACTTAAACATCTTTTCCCCAGTCTTTACATAGTCAGATGCATCCACAGACTTTAAGAACATTGTCCCAGAAGAGAAATTCACCAAAAAGTTGATTATGCTTCTTTGTTTTCTATCCATCCAAGCATATGACATTAGAGAACACCCAAAAGTTGCCCACTGATCCTTTAGTGACTTCATTAACTCATTAGTGTACTCCATCTCTTTCTGAAGGAGTGGTACTCTAATGTCATGGTAGGAAAGAACTTTCAAATGTTTCCCATATTTCCAACTTTGCGAATCATGTCTTGAAAACTTTCTAGCTTTATTAAGTTGAAAGATATGCCAGCTTGGTACCAAACGCGAGCTATGTATTGGTACACCCTTTCTAAAGCTTTTTTATCACAAAACTCTCTTATGCCCAGTTGAACCAGTTTGTCTTTCCTATTCTTTGCCGTTCTAGATTGAGCTTGAGTAAAAAGGTCTGTAGGTCCCTTCCTAGTATGTTTTAATCTCAAATCACCAACGGGAGGTAGCTGAGACGAAGCTTAAGAACTTTCCATTTCCATAAACCTTTTTCAAAATGTTCTTCGATATCTTGCATTAACTTTTTAAATGTTTCAGTTTGCTTCTACATCTTTCCCTCCATAGCTACTCTCATCTTAATGCTTCTGGAGCCATAAAACAAGTTGTAACATTTCCCGCTTTTCCAATCAAATGTTGTTTCCCTTTTATTATACCTTCTTTCATAACTTTTCGACAATAGTTACAACATATTTCATTTGTATCATTCTCTCTTATTGGTGCACAATTCTTCCATCCTACCTCAATCTCTTAGAGTTAATTGAATTTGAGGATGTATTAATTACATTTGGGGTGTTTTTTTCTGTCCCTAACATGGTTGTTAAACTGAAAAAAAAATTGAAAAATATGGCTTTTATAAAAAAAAAATTAAAAAAAGAAATAAGAATTAATATCTCTTTTATAGAAAAAAGAGATATGAGAGACAAAGAGAGAGAACCTACTTGAAGAAAGAATTGTGCGAGAGAGAAAGAAAAAGCTCGCGAAGCTTGTGCGAGAGGGAGAAGAAGAACTCGAACAGTTGCACGAGGAGAAGAAGATGACGTTAGAGGATGCGAATGGGGTTTGCTGGCGCCAGAGGATGCATGCAATGGTTGGGTGGGTGGTTTTTGCAAAGGCTCGTGAAGGTGAGGGAACTTGAGGCTAAGGCTACAGATGCTCAAACATAGTGTTTGGCATCAAACTGGGTCGGGCTGACCCAGTTCCAAAAGCATGAAAAACAAAAAAGAAACCTAATTGGGTGCCATGTCTGCCACGTCCGCCATGATTTGCTACGGCGTTTCCGCCATGGCACCTGCCACACACTGAAAGGCGGAGCCGCGCCATACCCAACCCTAATGCCCATCTCGGATTGTAGCTAGGATCGCCATGGCGTTACGGCACCGCCATAACCGCCATGTGATAACACTGGCTATAGATAAGCATATCATCGAAGTATACGACAACAAACTTGCCTATAAACTCTCTTAAACATGGTTCATCAATCTCATGAAAGTACTAAGTGCATTAGTCAAAGCATAACCAACCACTTATACAAACCATATTTTGTTTTAAAAGTTGTTTTCCATTCATCACCTTCTCTAATCCTAATCTGATTATAGCCACTTTTCAAGTCAATTTTAGAGAACACACATGCACCATACAATTCATCAAGAAGATCATCTAACTTGGGAATAGGATGCCTATACTTTATGAGGATGTTGTTTATAGCTCTACAATTAGAACACATCCTCCATGAGCCATCCTTCTTGGGCACTAGAATGGCCGGTACAGCACACAAACTCATGCTATCTCTCACCCAACCTTCGTTCAGGGTGATTTTTAGTTTACAATTTTCAAATTTATGACAACATTGTTTTGGTTTCCAAATTTAAAACATTGTTGTCAAATCTTAAAGCTCACTAGAATCCTTTCTCTTTGGGGATTGAAGATCGGCACACAGTACCAACAATCGGATGTGGCGATTGATGACTGGTGATCGAAGGTGGTGGCGGGTGACGTTAAGCGATGAGCTTGAATAAAAATAGAAATAAAAATTTCAAGATAAAATTTTATTGTTTTTGAAATTGGATAAAAATAGTTTTGAAAATAACTAAAATACCAAATCAAAACCATCTTTCGTCGAACACATTTTTGTTTTCAAAACCAAAAACCAAAAATTCGAAACCATCATGTAATAGTGTTCTAAAAAAGTTGCATGTAGGTTTTAATCTTTCTTTTATGCTTATTAGTTGTATAATCTTATAATGATAAATTATAATAAAATAATATATTTAGTATTCCTAAAATAGTTTAATTGGTATACACTATCAGTTTAATAGATTTTTACACTAACGTTCAATCATAATTTTTCATTTATGTGACTTTTAAAGTACTAATTAGTAAAGTCAACAAACTTACCATGAATGAAAAATTGTGATTGAATGTTAGTGTAAAAATCTTTACACTAACAATGTATACCAATTACACTCTTCCTAAAAAGCTAATACTAAAATCAAGTATACATATTTATAAGTAAATTAAGCAGAAATGAAATTATATAGATAGCAACCTATACAGTTGACATCTTTAAATCTCCTCTCTTAAGTAAGTAATAGAAATAGTTATGTTTTAATAGATTGACTTTGGTGTACGCTTCAACGAGTTTTTTATTTTAGGAAGTAGGAAGTCTAAACTTGTGATAGTTCAGACCCTGAAACATATAAATAAAGTTTTGAAAAGTAAAAAAATACCAAAATTTAAAAAAGTCAAAGCACAAATATTTTTTTTCTATAAAGATCTACATAAACTCTGACTTTCTATTGCATCTAAAGATACGTAGGAGTAGACGACCACTCTTTTGCCCAACCCCAAAAGACAAAAATATATAAATTAAAAATATAAAAATAATAATCTTTTTTAAAAAATAATAAATTTTTTTTAGTTAAAAGAGTTGAAATCAATAAATAGTTTGTACTTTGTATTTCTTAATGAGTAAAATAAATATTTTTAAAGTTTTCTAATTTGTACATTTATCTTACGACAGATGTTGTAAGGTGCTAAGACCTACTATGTGTAATCAATTCCCAAACTCAAAATTTGCTTTGAAAGACCATATTCTACTTAAGGTTTTTCCAATGTTATCTGAAATAAGTAATGGTGATGACTCCTTTAATTTTTAAATTATTTTTGTCATTCTAGGGTGACCTATGTGTCAACAATATTTTGAAAAAGGGACCATAGGATGATACTAGTGGCTTAGTGTAAGTTGCTAGGTAGAGTAACTAGAAATAGTGGGGTAAGATTTTGTTTGCGTCTTGCTAGTTATAAAAGTGATTACACAATTTAGCATAGGATGAGAGTTCCATGCATATAGGTATTAATTGGTCCTCACTGCCCACACATAAAATGAACAAAATAAAAAATTCCAGACTCATTATCTCTAGTAAGAAATGTTGCATTATGGTGCTTTGCTAATCGACAAATATTTGCAATAAAGAGATTGACTCTTTTGTAAAAAGTGATACAAATGACCTAAGCATACTAAAAGATGGATGTCCAAGACTCTTATGTTGGTTGCTAAACAATAAACTAGGGTTTTTATGTGAATAGATGATATATACCACAACATCAGTCATTCTCCAACATTTCAAGGAGAATTTTGCAGAATACTAGTGTGTTTTGAAATTTAGGGTTGTAAAATATTAAAAATATTTATTACATTATGTAGTATATTATCTTTAGGGATTTAGTCATTATTGATATTTATTTTTTTTCCCTTTTTATTGTATCTACCACTCATTATAAATAAGAATTCTATGTGTGCTCTAAACATACAATTGCAGTCATAAACTCTTATATGGTATCAAGAGCTTACGATTTCGGATCCTCTCTCCTTTTTTTTGTCTTTTTTTACGGTGCTATACACTGCGAAGTCTAGAATAACCACTTTCAGTGAGATCCACCCGCCATGCAGCCTACCATTGGAACCGCCTCTCTCCGGCGATCATTTTCGGCACTAGATTGTTGTAGCTTGCTGCCGCGCGCGTCGCCTCTCTTTGGCGCTTGAGATCCACATGCGCCTCTAATTGTCATTGCGCCTTTGCCATTGACTGTGCCTTTCTCTAGCAAGCTTCCCGCCGCCGTCCACCATTGTTTTGGGATTGTTTGGCTCCTCCTTTAGTAAGTGTCTATTTGGTTCCTTTTTTTCTGGTTTCTCCTTATGGCTATTCCTCTGCCCTTTCACTCTGCTTTGACCTTCACCAACGTTTCCCTGCATGGCGGAGGACGTGGTGGACATTGGTGTAATAATGGTAATTGATGCGGGCACATTAAATTAGAATGTCACACCAAAACTAGAAGGCAGTCTCAGTCAACTAATGTGACTCAAATGACCAATTCTTCCACTTCAGATATTACTATCTTTGCCGCTAAGTTTAATGAGCTCCTTCAGTTGCATGTTGCCAATGAAGCCAAGGAAATTGCATCTTACTGTTGTGGCTCATTCTGGTAATCCTGTAGTTTTCATTTCTTAGTCCCCTTCTCTTGGACATTGGATCCTTGATTTTGGTGCCTTTGATCACATGACTAGTAATCAATCCTTATTTTCTTCTTTGACTCTTTTCGATTCGTTGCCCTCTGTTACTTTTGTAGATGGCTCCAAGATTGAAGTCTAGGGCATCAGACAAACCCGTCCGCTTCCACATCTTTCCTTAAATTCTATATTATTTGTTTCTAGTTGTCCTTTTAATTTAGTTTCTATTAGTAAACTCACCTACACCCTTGATATTTTTGTCTTATTTGTTAATAACTTTGTTGTTGTATAGGATCGACGCACTGGACGAACGATTGGAGTAGGATATGAGTCTGGAGGATTATACTTACTTACACCTCTAATGGCCTATGTTTCCTCTACTTCTTTTACTCTTGAACATTAACGTCTTGGGCATCCAAGTGTGGAGAAAATGCATTTGCTTGTCCCTCGTTTTTCAAATTTTCACTCTTTTCAGTGTGAGTCGTGTCAGTTAGGTAAACATACCCATATTAGTTATGGTCTTAGTCTCAATAAACGTGTTGCATCACCTTTTACTTTAGTTCACTTCGATATTTGGGATCCTAGCTGAGTTTGTTGAACTTTAGGATATTTTTACTTTATCACCTTTATTGATATTTTTTCTCGTTGTACCTAGGTTTTTCTAATGAAGAAAAGTTCTGGTATCTTGTCTATTTTTCAAAGTTTCTTTACTGAAATTCAAACTCAATTTGCTTGATTTATTAAATTTTATAAACTAACAATGCAAAAAAATATTTGTCATCCCAGTTTGGTCTTTTTTGACCTCGCAAGGGATTCTTCATTAAACCTCATGTGCTCACACACCACAAAAAAATGTAGCTAAATGCAAAAAGCGTCATTTGATGGAGACAGCTCGTACCCTTCTTCTCCATTGCAATGTCTCAAATAGAGACAGCTCGTACCCTTCTTCTCCATTGCAATGTCTCATCACGTTTTTAGGGTGATGCAGTCCTTACAGATTGTCATCTAATTAACTGCATACCTTCATCAGTTCTCAATAATCAGATTCCTTTTTCCATCTTACATCTTACACAGGACATTCATCCACTTCCTCTACGTGTCTTCAGGAGTACTTGTTTTGTTCATGATTTCATCCCCTTGCCTCCTTACAAGTCTACCGTTCGGTGCTAGTGGGTCTATATAGTGAAGATTGCACTTGATGACTCCATTGATTGTTACAAAGCTTGTTTGGTGGCTAAGGGTTATACTCAGATTTATGGTCTTGATAATGGTGATACTTTTTCTCCAGTGACTAAAATCACATTGTTCACCTTTTTCTTACTATGGTTGCCATTTGTCATTAGCCTCTTCATCAGTTGGACATAAAAAATGCATTCCTCCATGGTGACTTGTAGGAGGAGGTTTACATAGATCAACCAGCTAGTTTTATAGTTTCTGATGATTGTCCCCTTGTCTGTAAACTTCGGCGATCACTTTTTGGTTTAAAGCAATCTCTGTGGGCTTGGTTTAGTCGGTTTAGCTCCGCTTTACTTGAATTTGGTATGATTCATACTGAAGCTGATCACACTGTTTTCTCCCTTCACTCTTCTACTGGTCTGTGTGTGCGTCTACCTCGTTATCTATGTTGATGACATAGTCATAACCGGTGATAACTCTGAGGGGATCCATCGTCTCAAGTCTCATTTTCATAATCACTTTAAGACTAAGGACTTGAGACCACTTCGATACTTTCTCGGCATTGAAGTTGCTCAATCGTCTATTGACATTGTTATTTCCCAACACAAGTATGTCTTAGACATCTTGACCGAAATGGGTATGCTTGATTGTCGCCCCAGTGACTCACCTATAAACCCACATGTAAAGCTTGTTCCAGGTCTGAAGGAACCTTTCAGAGACCCTGGAAGATACCGTTGTCTAGTGGGCAGACTTAGTTACCTCATAGTCATTGGACCAGACATCACATTTGCAGTTACCGTGCTTAGTCCGTTCCTGTAGAAGCCTTGTGGCGATCATTGGACAGCAGCCATGCGTATTCTTCGATACATCAAGAATGCACCAGGTCATGAATTGATATATGAAGATAAAGACAATTCTAAAATTGTCTGTTACTTTGATGCTGATTGGGCAGAGTCACAGTCAAACAAGAGGTCTACTACTGGGTATTGTGTTCTTATTAGAGGAAACTTGATCTCATGGAAGACTAAGAAGCAGAAAACAATTTCAAAATCCTGTGCATGAAGGTGTGAGATCATATGCTCAGACAACTTCTCCAACAATTAAAATTTGAAGATCTTAGTGGTACGAAATTGATATGTGATAATCAGGCTACCATGCACATTGCATCAAATCCGTTTTTTCATAAATGGACTAAACACAGAGATTGAAAGTCACTTTGTTAGAGAGAAAGTGCTCTCCGGAGGAAATTACCACTGAATTTGTTAGTTTAATTGGCCAATTTCTCACTAAACCCTTACATAAAATGTCACATCGATGTTTTATCTTAATGAAATGACAGAATCATTTGTGTTCTCTTGCAGTTTGGGAATTTTTATTATACTAATTTTGTGGGTTGATGTTCTGCAGTGAAGGGAGAAGAAGGAGATGGATCTTTCCCACACTTAGAATTCCATGGGTTTGAGGTAGTATATAACAACTTGATAGTGGTGTTCATATTTTTTATGGATGAATAATGTTTATGTTGAGACTTGAGAGTAATTGTTTATTATTTCATTGGGTCCATTTTTATTCTGCACTGTTTTGCCTACATATTTCTCTATACGGGCAGGTAGTTACTGTTGAAAAGATGAGAAAACGAGGCATAATTGAATCTCTGTTTATTACACAACGGAGCATATTATTGTTAATAAATAAATATAGATATCCTGGAATCGGCCTATGACAAAAATGTTCATGCTATATAGTGTCTGAAATCTGAATATCTAACATTATAAATAATGCTGGCTATGTATACATAATTAATTCAAGGACCCATCAAAGATATGGTGAAGAGTAAGGTTTTGAAAAGCAGACTGATCATTGAATAAGACACTATTTTAAAGTTCATTATTTCTACGTGCTTGAACTGTGAATGAACCTTGGCTGAATTGGTATTAATAAAAAAAAAATAATAACATACTAATATATAAAATAATATTAGGTAATTATAATATTATAATTTTATAACACTTAAAGATTAAAAGTTAAAATATTATTATATAGTCAAAGTGCACATAAAAGTTAAGTTTAAATTTAATAATGAATAAAATATAACAATATTCATTAACAATAACTAATTTATATTTAAAATAAAAATAAGAAATTCTTATAATATAAAGTTATAAGATATGAAAATTTGTAAATTAATATAATATACACGAGTAAATTATATATTTTACAAAAAAAATTGATAAAATAATATGTACCTATTTGTATCCTCATAAATATGCATTTATATTTATCTTTGATTTTAACATTGAGCTTTGTCAAACTTAAGAGTTTTTTTGTCATTCCTAATCTTATGAATTTCCTCATTGGGTTCACCGATAGCCATATATAATCCATCTTCTAGGTTTCCTTGGGAAGATAATTTAATTATTTTTTGAGAAATAATGGTTTTCTCTATTTTGAATAGGAAACTTCAATCCCAAGGAGGAATTTTAGTCTTTAATGTTCATTCATCTGAAACTTGGCCACTAACTTTTCCTTTAAGAATTGTTTCTCAGTCTTAGTTAAGCCATCATCTGAGTTAGTAATGCCATCATGGCACAGATAAAATAGCAACTTCAGCATCTGGTAAATGCTTTAAGAATAAGGTTTGATCAGCATAATTTATCTCTATCCGAGTGACATTATTGCTTTTGTGAATCATCCAAACTACATGCTGGAACACGGCTCCAATCTGCACAAAGCCCAGCCCTTAGCTCCTTTTCTTATTTCCACCATCAGAGAAATCATATCTTGGGTTCCTTGTAAAGTTTTCATATAAACTTCCTCCTCAGTCTCATGAAAGAAACCTTGAAACTTGTAAAATTCTCATTCTTGGCTTGAGTCCAATTCTTATCCTATAATGCTTCTTTGGTACCACTAGACCATAAGCAGTATTAGACTAGAACTTAGACTTGAATCCGACGGCCCACAATTTGGAAAGTTTACACTTACAGTTCCAAGCCAAGCGATTGCCGGGGGGAAGGTGTATGTGTACACGGGGACTTTGAGTTACAATGGTAGTCCATCTAATTCAACAATATGCATTCCTTCGAGATGTATTCTTGTATTAAAGGGTCCTGAACATATGAATATTATGAGGTAGTTTTGGGGCTGGACTTTTATGGCAACGGTTGTTTTGATCTTTAGACGTATCAAGTTTTTTAGTCTATCACCCAATAAGTAGTTATTCTTTATTAACCTGTTTGGATTTGTAATGTGATGACTACATGTTAACTTGTTGCAGGATGTGAAGTCATTGAAGAAAATGGATGGGATGAAGATAGTTGGTTTATTACCTTATTTGTTCGACATAGTGGAGGGTACTGTGCGTAATGATGTTGATATGCAGTCATTATTTCTTTTGACAGGACCAAATGGTGGTGGAAAATCGAGTTTACTGCGGTCTATTTGTGCTGCTGCACTACTTGGAATATGTGGACTCATGGTTTCTGCCCAATCAGCCTTGATTCCTTATTTTGACTCCATCATGCTACATATGAAGTCATTTGATAGTCCAGCTGATAAAAAGAGTTCCTTTCAGGTTGGCTGTTGTTTGATGTTTTTCTATTATGTCCATCCATAGTGACATACATAATATTGATTACATCAAAACACAACACCGGAGAGTATTCATAATTGGAACAGAAGGAAATAATGCGGCCATAACTGAACAAAACTAATTCCAGCAAATCCACAAGTGGTTAACTTGCTTATTTAAGTATGCAACAGCTACAGCTTCTTTCCTATAAAACTTAGGTAACTGAGATTTGAAAGAAGATTGTTCTGTGACTTCTAACAGATGGTGGATTTTGTTTCTGCAATACAAATTAGTTTTTCTTTCCTTTCCTCTCTGTTTCTTGTCACATTTCTTTTTGCTAGTACCTAGCAGACTAGCTGCCTGTGTCTTTATGGAACAGAAGGAAATAATGCGGCCATAACTGAACAAAACTAATTCCATCAAATCCACAAGTGGTTAACTTGCTTATTTAAGTATGCAACAGCTACAGCTTCTTTCCTATAAAACTTAGGTAACTGAGATTTGAAAGAAGATTGTTCTGTGACTTCTAACAGATGGTGGATTTTGTTTCTGCAATACAAATTAGTTTTTCTTTCCTTTTCTCTCTGTTTCTTGTCACATTTCTTTTTGCTAGTACCTAGCACACTAGCTGCCTGTGTCTTTATGGAACAGAAGGAAATAATGCGGCCATAACTGAACAAA
Organism: Psophocarpus tetragonolobus; assembly: GCA_037954015.1. Taxonomy (NCBI): domain Eukaryota; kingdom Viridiplantae; phylum Streptophyta; class Magnoliopsida; order Fabales; family Fabaceae; genus Psophocarpus; species Psophocarpus tetragonolobus. The sequence continues at coordinate 53,307,428 of CM075692.1, forward strand.
ACTAATTCCATCAAATCCACAAGTGGTTAACTTGCTTATTTAAGTATGTAACAGCTACAGCTTCTTTCCTATAAAACTTAGGTAACTGAGATTTGAAAGAAGATTGTTCTGTGACTTCTAACAGATGGTGGATTTTGTTTCTGCAATACAAATTAGTTTTTCTTTCCTTTCCTCTCTGTTTCTTGTCACATTTCTTTTTGCTAGTACCTAGCACACTAGCTGCCTGTGTCTTTATGGAATTAGCAAGCTGCAGGGGAGTCAACATAAGTATCCATAAAATTAAATAGTTATCCGTTGCTTTATGGAATTACAACTTTATTAAGTGCACTGAACATTTCATCCTTCTTAATATCTATATCAGGTGGAAATGTCAGAACTTCGATCCATCATTGGTGGAACTACCAAAAGGAGCCTTGTACTTGTTGATGAAATATGTAGAGGAACAGAAACTGCAAAAGGCACTTGTATTGCTGGTAGTATCATTGAAACTCTGGATAAAATTGGGTGTCTGGGTATTGTATCATGGAATATTTACTCTGCCCCTAAACACAAAAAGCACTGTGCACAAAGCCATGGGTGTAATGTCCACTAATGGACACACAGTTCCTATGTGGAAGCTGACAGATGGAGTCTGTAAAGAAAGTCTTGCTTTTGAAACTGCCATGAGGGAAAGAATGCCTGAACCTATTATCAGAAGAGCTGAGTTTGTTTATCAGTCAGTTTATGCTAAGGAACTTTTTTCTGCAGAAAATTTCCCAAATGACGAAAGGTTTTCTACCTATCTCAGTGTTAATAATTTGAATGGAACATGTCTTGACGAAAGGTTCTTATTAGGAGCTAATCAAATGGATGTTTTACGCGAGGAAGTTGAGAGTGCTGTCACTGTGATATGCCAGGATCATATAATGGAACAAAATAGCAAAAAGATCCCATTGCAGCTTACTGAGACAAAATGTCTCCTAATCAGGCCAAGGGAGCTGCCACCCCCATCGGTTGTTGGTTCTTCAAGTGTTTACGTGATGTTCAGACCAGATAAGAAACTCTACGTAGGAGAGGTAAATCTCAAATTAAATCGTATTTATTCCACACCTATCAAATAAATTAATTCTGATCATCTACCCTTTCATTTTATTCCTGTAGGAGATGCTAAATAATGTTTAGGACGTCTAATGGTAATAGTACCTTTTTAAGCAAAGGCAGTATTTAATATAGCTTACAGAAATTCCTGTGCGAATAACCTCATATTTGTACTAGTTGATGGTGTTAGATGCAGTGTAGTATATGGGCCTAAACTCATTTCCTTATTTTTGCCTTTTGTACAGTATATATATATAATATCTCCTTGGTTGTGATACACACAAGGATTGCATATTTAGCTCTTTCTACATGGTATCTAGAGGTAGGTGGATCCTTGCCTAAGTTTTTTTTCGGAAATCGTGTGTTCTTTCTGATTTCTGGATGTTTCCCTCCGCCGCCTCTGCCGCCATTCAGGCTGGCGACCCTGCCATCAGCTTCGTCTCCCTCCGACAACTCCAGCCGCTCCTCCGTCAGAGCCTCCACGTGCCCCCACTCGCGCAGACAAGCTTCGCTTGTCTTCTCCCTCGCGCCTTCGATAGCCGCGTGTGGCGGTGCGTCCGATGCCCTCTCAGGCGGTGCTTACCAGCGTTAGACTCGCCGTGCTCTCCTCTCCTTGGATCTGGTCTCGGATCTTCCATTGGGCCTCGTCTTCAGTCTTCTCTCTCCTTTGGGGTGTTTTTGTCTTCTCTCTGCTGCAGCTTTTTCCTTCCGATCTGTTTCTCATGGCTTCCGTGAGGTCTGACTCGTCTTTGTTCACGAACTATGTCAATGTGCCTCTCTCCATTGACAAGTTAGATGGCACAAACTATGACACCTGGGCCTCTGACATTAAGCTCTGGCTTAAGGGCCAAGACTATGTTGATCACCTCACTCAGACAGTTGCCTCAATTGATGAGAAAGATCACCCATGCTGGTCGAAAGTGGATGCTCAAGTTTGTAGTGTTATAAAGTCCATTATTCATCCTTCTCTGAAGCAAATATTTCGGGCCCATGACACTTGCGCTAGCGTTTGGGAACAGGCTTGGTTGTTGTACATCAATGACACTCAGCGCCTCTATAGCGTGTGCCAAAATCTACTAAGCATCATTGGCCTCTGCCACCTTGACACTCCCATGGCCGAATATTTGGGTAAGGTTCATGGTCTTCTTCGTGACTTTCATGAACTATTGCCTCCTGCTTCCACTTCTGCCCAAGAATTAGAGCAACGCCAGACATTCTTTTTGTTGATGGCCTTATATGGGCTTCCCGATGAGTATTCTTTTGTTCATGATCAGATTTTGGGTTCTTTGACTATGCTTACTTTGAACTCTCCTTGGTCCACCCTGTTGCGTGTACCATGCAAGTTATCACCGGACGTATCTCCTTCTGTTTCTCATGGTGACTCCTCTGCCTTGATCTCTTAGCATGATGATCATAATCGTTCGCACAAACTTAGCCAAAGTCGCCCTTGATGTGACCATTGTCACAAACTTGGTCACACCATTGACCGGTGCTATGCATTGCATGGTTGTCCTCCACGGTCAGCTTCTACTGCTGCTGCTGCTCAAACTACCCCCACTGCTCTTGTTGATTCTGGTGTCACTCTTTCTGGTAGCTCTGGACCTCCGGCTCTATTCAACGACTTTCTAAAATGGTATGAGGAACGTCAGGTCTCCAATTCCACTGCTTCTGTTGCACACATGGGCTCTTCCTTTGCTGGTCTCACTCATTCTGCCTCTTTTGGCCCTTGGGTCCTTGACTCTAGCGCCACCGATCATATATTTGGTAATAAGTCTCTTTTCTCCTCTCTTGTAACTTCTGGTCTTTTACCCTCTATCACTATGGCTAACGACTCTCGGGCTCCTTTCATGGTGTTGGTACTGTCACTATTTTCCCTTCTCTCTTTGTTGATAATGTACTTTATGTTTCTGGGTCTCCCTTTAATTTACTATCCCTTAGTCGCCTCACTCGTTCTCTTGATTGTCTTGTCTCTTTTACTAAAGATTCTGTTTTCTTACAGGACTGGAGTTCGGGACGGATAATTGGGACCAAATGTGAGTCGAATGACCTTTATCACCTACGGACGTCCACTCATGTTGGCTCAGTTGTAGATTCCCCTGCTCTCATTCATTCTTAATTAGGTCATCCTAGTCTTGCCAAGCTTCAGTGCCTTGTACCGCATCTATCTAAGTTGTCTAATTTATCATGTGGATCGTGTCAATTAGGCAAACATAGTTGGAGTTCTTTTCCTCAGCGTGTCCCCAAACGAGCTGTGTCTCCTTTTGCTTTAGTTAACTTGGATATTTGGGGTCCGAGTCGTGTTAAGTCTAGTTTAGGTTTTTAGTATTTTGTAACTTTTATTGATGACTATTCTCGATGTACTTGGTTATTTTTAATGAAAAATCATTATGAGTTGTTTTCCATCTTTCATACCTTTTATAATGAAATAAAAAACTCACTTTGGTGCATCTATTCGTACTTTTAGTAGTGATAACGCTCGTGAATACCTTTCTTAATCTTTTCAGACCTTCATGTCTTCTCATGATATTCTTCATCAAAATTCATGTCCCTATACCCCTCAACAAAATAGGGTTGCCGAGTGTAAGAATAGACACCTTCTTGAAGCTACTCGAACTCTTTTATTTCATAGTCATGTTCCTCCAATATTTTGGGGGGATGCTGTTCTCACTGCTTGTTACCTTATCAATCACACGTCTTCCTCTGTCCTAAATAACCAAATCCCGTACTCTATTTTGTTTCCTCATGATTCACTTCATCCTTTACCCCCTAGAGTTTTTGGTTCCACTTGTTTTGTTCACAACCTTTGGTCCTGGTCTTGATAAATTGTCTGCTCAATCTCACAAGTGTGTTTTTTTAGGCTATCCTAGGTCTCGAAAAGGTATAAGTGTTTCTCACCTTCCCTTCGGCGATACTTGATTTCCGCTGATATCACCTTCTTTGAGTCTTCTCTCTATTTTTCATCCAATTCCTCCTGTTCTGAGCCTGATGTCTCCCCCCTCCTCTTTTGTCTTCCATCCCATAGATACTTTTACTGTATCACCAACCCACCACCTGCTCCACCTCCTCTCCGGGTTTATCATCGCTGCTAACAAGTTCAACTTTTTGTTGGGTCAGCCACTGACTCTCTTCCACTTCCACCTACTCTGTCTCCTCCGGCTCCTTCATGTGCACCTGATCTACCTATTGCTCTTCGTAAAGGTACACGTTCCACTCCTAATCCCTCCCCTCATTATGTTAATTTGAGTTATCACTGATTGTCTCCATCTTTCTATGCTTGTCTGTCTTCCATTTCAACTGTGTCCATTCTTAAAACTGTCGGTGATGCCTTCTCCCATCTAGGTTGGAGGCAAGGCATGCTTGATAAATTATGTGCTCTTCAAAATAGTGGTATTTGGGATCTTACTCCTTTGCCTTCTGGAAAATCTGTTGTTGGTTGCCGGTGGATCTACTATCAAAGTGGACCCTGATGGCACTATTGATCGCCTCAAAGCTCGTTTAGTTTCCAAAGGTTATACTCAAATATTTGGGTTAGACTATACTGACACCTTTTCTCCTGTTCCCAAGATGGCTTCTGTTCGACTTTTTTTAGCCATGGCTGCGCTGCGACATTGGCCCCTCCATATAAAAAATGCTTCCTTCATGGTGATTTGCATGAGGAGATTTATATGGAGCAACCTCCTGGTTTTGTTGCTCAAGGGGAGTCTTCTAGATTGGTATGTCATCTCTGCAAATCTTTATATGGTCTTAAACAGTCTCCCAGGGCATGGTTTGGTAGATTCAGTACAGTAGTTCAATGGTTCGGTATGTATCGTAGTGAAGCTGACCATTCTGTGTTCTATCGTAATTCAGGAGGTGGGTGCATCTACATGATAGTGTATGTTGATGATATTGTTATTACAGGTAGTGATACCCATGGAATTTCACAGATAAAACAACATCTCTGTCATCATTTTGAGACGAAAGACCTTGGCAAACTGAGATATTTTCTGGGCATTGAGGTAGTAGAATCTGACAATGGGATTGTGATTTCTCAGAGGAAGTATGCATTGGACATTTTAGGGGAAGTTGGGCTAATGAATTCCAAGCCCAATGACACACCTATGGATCCATATGTTAAATTTCTGCCAAGTTAGGGGAAGCCACTTTTAGATACTGAGAAGTATAGGAGGCTGGTTGGGAAACTGAACTACCTCACAGTCACTCGTCCTGACATATCCTTTGCTGTCAGTTCCTTAATTCACCCTGTACTGGACATTGGGATGCTGTAATCTGCATTCTGAAGTACATTAAAGGAGTTTCAGGAAAAGGTTTGTTATATGGGTATAATAATCATACTCGGGTTGTGGGATACTCAGATGCAAATTATGCATGCTCTCTCGTTGATAAGAGATCTACTTCTGGATATTGTGTCTTTATTGGTGAGAACTTGATTTCTTTGAAAAGTAAGAAACAGGATGTAGTGGCAAGATCTAGTGCAGAAGCAGAGTATAGAGCTATGCCTTTAGCAACTTGTGAACTTATTTGGCTCAAGCAGTTCCTTGATGAATTAAGATTTGGAGAGGTTACACAAATGACTCTAATCTGTGATAACCAAGTTGCCCTGCATATTGCCTCAAATCCAGTATTTCATGAGAGGACCAAACACATTGAAGTAGACTGCCACTTCATTCGTGAGAAGATTGTATCTGAACCATTTCTACTCAGTTTGTTAGTTTCTATGATCAGCGAGCCGATGTTTTCACAAAATCATTGCAAAGTCCTAGAATTGATTATATTTGTAACAAGCTTTGTGCATATGATTTATATGCACCGGCTTGAGGGAGAGTGTTAGATGTAGTGTAGTATAAGGGCCTAAGTCCATTTCCTTATTTTTGCCTTTTGTACAGTATATACATACATACATACATATATATATATACATACATACATATATATATATAATACCTCCTTGATTGTGATACACACAAGGATTCGTGCATATTCAGCTCTTTCTACAGATGAAACCTGGGTTCTCGCATGAGTATTTGACATGAAATATGATTTGAAAAGAGTATAGACTAATAAAAATGGGACCAACAGTTTCCTGTCTGGAGACTTGTAGTACTTATTGGGTCTATCCTGATCATGTTATACCTTTGCTTTTTTCATTACATTTTATTTATCATGCCTTTTAGCACAATATTAAGAACTTGTATTGTATGCCATCATGGTTTTATACAGTCCTTTGTTTATGAATATTTTTCAATTAGTTGATCTCTTTCTTCTTGGCATGTACCATTGATAGACCGATGATCTTGAGGGCCGTGTCCGAGCACATCGATCGAAGGATGGAATGCATGATGCATCATTCCTTTATTTCCTTGTCCCAGGAAAAAGCTTGGCATACCAATTAGAATCTCTACTCATCAACCAACTTTCTAGTCAAGGCTTCCAACTGACCAATACAGCTGATGGTAAACATAGGAATTTTGGCACTTCCAACCTGTATGCATAGCTGGTTGATAGACTGTCAATTTCTACTTCATTTTTGTATTTTTGCAGTCTCACAGTTGAATGACTTAAATTATCTTCATGTACACACGTGCACGTATTGTTGATGATAAAGTTTAGGAAGGAACGTCTGCAGCATTTTTGTTAGAATTAGTCGCTATGTGGTGTCTACATTTGTAAATGTGGAAATTGTTCATTTGCTTGCAAAATACAAAAAATGCCAATGGCCTATTCTTCAGATGATGGATTCACTTCCCTCTGATGGTAAAAATGTTAGTTCATGTGGTTTCTTTCAAATGTTAGAACACATTTTACCACCCCCTCCCGTCTTTATTTGGACTGCACTGTGACTCCTATAGTATTCAAGTACAAATGAACAGATATTGATCTTATCAGAATTCGATAGAACTCGCAATTTGTTTGGTCTTGATCGTCGGGAGTTTTAAAATGAAAAGTGGATACTTACAAAAGATACTCCGAAGTCAATCGGGAGTTAGATGAGAGATGAGCCTGATATATTTGTTTTTTCTCGTGGTTTTGTTCTTAGTTTCCCTTTTTAATGAGAAGGGCCCTGTTAAGTTCTGCTTGCGTCGAGGTGGGATGGTCTCCCGAGTGTCGAGAACTGGGGGTGCCGAGCTGGGACTATGCCGAGCTGTGCCGAGCTAGGGGGTACAGATATTATACCGGTAGTAATGCATTGGAGAATCTTCCCATCATTGAGTTGCTAATAACTCGCTTTCCAATGGAGTTTGATCATGTTTTGCATTTGCTAGTAACATCTATGGTTAGTTGACGTAGACATTTATGCTATGTGGAGTCTTCCAGCAATGGCTGTTTCAGTGTCTGAAGATTATTTCTATAAGGTTTATTTTACCCAGGAATCATGGTGCACATGCACATTTTACTAAGATTATATGAATACAGAATATCAATATTTGCCGATGATGAAATTGTATATCTATTTTTAAAGTTTAAATAACTAATACCCATTTGTTTTAAAATTTAAAGTGCAACACGGAATTCTCAAAAAAATTGCTAATACGTTTTTAATTAGTAAATGTTAGTTTGTTTTTGTTAGAGAAGGAGTTTGTATCTACTATATTTTCATCTTTTCAAGTGGGTCAATAGGTCAATCTTATAATTTTTAAATGGTTTAAATAAGTTTTTGTCTTTAAAGTTTTATCAAAAATCATTTTTGGTCTTTGAAATTTAAAAGTAATTTTTTTAATCCCGAAAATTAAATTGTTTTTTGTATTAAGGTTGTTTGTTTATAAATTTTGATATATTTAGCTATGTCAAAGATAAAATTGAAGATTGAGTGAGTTAGGGTTGAGGATATTAATTCATGAGTACAAAAATATGTTATGTCAACAATGTTTTTAAACAGCATTAACTTAAAAAGAAGGATTAAGTAAATCAGGGATTAAAAAATATTTTTAAATTTGAAGAATTAAAAGTAATTTTTAATTAAATTTTAATAAAAAAAACTTATTTAAAGTCTTTATAAATTTTTTCCGTGCAATTGTAAATCTGAATTTGCAAAACTCTGTTTTCATCGAGAATTAAATGGAGTTTTTCCGTATTTCGACCGGAGAATCTACCAGAGACATTTGTATTTAAATGGTATATATTTGTTCATAACAAAATATGGCACTTTTGTAGCCCGATTGAGTATTGTTTCAGTGGAGAAGTTACTTTGTAAAGAATTTGAGATTTTCTTTCTATACCCTTATGCATTACTTCTTGCACTTGTCTTTTTTCTTCTTTTTTTTTTCTCTTTTTGAATACCAAAACTGTCCTTATATTTTTTATGAGAAGTTACACATGGTTGAATACATTCCGGAACCTCCATTCTGAAATGGAAAAAATATATTCTGGACTATATTCTAAAATAAAATATACATTTCAGAAAACACCTATTTTGGAATTTAAAAACTACATTTTAAAATGCCATTTCGTAATATATAATATATAACATAAGAATACATTATGCAAATAGAGTTGTTCTAGATGACTCTAAGTAAACTCTTTCCCATTTTTCTGATTTTAAAATCCCCACCCTACTCTGATTGCACTTGGCAGGTTGTCCTCGTGCACCAAACCCCTCTGCTCTTTTTTTTTATGCACTCCCATTTTTCTGTTTGAACCCCTAAATCCTACTTTTCCAAATTGCCTCATCTCCTTCGTCATATCCCTCACATAGGGGTGGAAACATGAGCTAACCACCACCCTGTAAAAAATGAGGCAAAGCAAGCTGACTTGTCATAGTAAGGTGGCCAAACAGCTTACCATTAAGTAGGTTGGAAGCCAGTGGACTAATTAGCCAAAATTTGGAACAAAATTTTTTATTTTTTTTTAAAAATAACATAAATTTTCATTTAAAGAATAGTTTTTTTTTTCAGTAAAAAATCATTATTTTAAAAAAATAAATAGAAAAATCATAAAAAGTAAATCTTGCATAACTAGTTTTTTTTTTTCAATGTTACAATTTTATAAAAAATTCATGACAAAGTTTATTTTATTTTCTTAACAAAGATATTTTTATAAATTCTATTTAATTTATTGTACATTTTAAATATTATAATTATTTTACTAATTTATATAAATAATATAATATTTTAAAAATAAAATATTATATTGACAGCTAGCAGACTGCCTAGCCTCGCTTTTGGCATGCTAAATTGGCAGCTAGGCGAAGCCTGCTAAAGCAGGCTAGTTGGCAAAATTACTTTGAGATTTTCTACTTGTACCTCCATACTTTCTCACTGCACCTCCATCCTCTTTCAAAATAGTAAAAATATCCTTAGGTAAAAAAAGTTAATAACCTTCTTCCCTCCCCGCAGTTCTTCTCTTTCTTCGCTCTTCGCTTGCTTGCATCAATCTGGATCATAAGACAGTGAGATTTTTCATTTTTAACGAGTCTGGATTAGCTAATCTAGAATTGTAAGAAAATTTGTTTTAATAAGTCCGAATTAGCTAATCCGGACTCACAAATATTTTTACAAGTCTGGATTGACTAATCCAAACTTGTAGAAAAATTTGTGAGTACGGATTAGCCATCTGGATTTGTAAAAAAAAAAAATTGTTTTAACAAGTTCGGATTAGGTAATCCGGACTCACAAATCTTTTTACAAGTTCAAATTAGCTAATCCCAACGTGTTAAAAACTTGTTTTTTCAACATTCGGATTAGCTAATATATACTTGTTAAATATCTCAATATTTTCGAATTCCACTGAGTCCATATTAGTTGTAGAAAGCAAAAGTAAGCTAGCAACTATGTTAGGGAGACCAAACGAGATGCAATGGAGTCCAGATTGGTAGTAGATCGAGTGTGGTATTCATGTTATAATCCCCACCATCTTTGGAAAAGGACGATCACATCATAGGGGTTTGGTTCTAGTGCCACAACGATAACAAGGACACGTCTAAAGTGGTCATGGCATCGACGTTAAGCCTAAGAATTTCTCCTTGCACCGCTATACATTCTCCCTACACCTCCATAAATTTTTAAAATGGCAAACACACCCTTAATGAAAAAAGTAAAAATTTAATTACCACACACCTCTTTCTCTTCCTCTTTCGTTTGCACCTCTCTCGTTTGCTTCTCTCGCACGACTTTGTTTTTCTTTTCGCTGAATCAGTAACTTTCTCTTCTTCTTCTTTGTGGGTTTTTGCTTATCACGTTTGTGTTTGCTTTGTTCTTTTTGGTTCATGTTTGTTTTTATCTTCTCTCGGTACACTATGGAATCAGATTTTTTGCAAAATTTTTTACAAGTTTGAACACACTTGTCCGAACTTGTTACCTAGGATTAAACTATTTTTTTACTTAGGGGTATTTGAGACTTTTCCTATATTTATGGAGGTGTGAAAAGAAGTTATGGAAGTGTAGGGAGAATTCTCTTAAGCCCTACATGGAAGAGTTCATCAACATCTTGTCTACACCAATACGACCTCTATTTGCGGAATATATTCTTATAGTATACATAATGGAATCAACATTCCGAAATGTAGAATTTAGATTTCATAATGGATGTTTAGGAATATAATTTAAAATATATTTTTTATTTTTATAATTGTGGAATGGACTTTCCATTTGTAATTCTCATTTTTCTATTTGCATCCTAAAAATTCTAAACCTTAAAGCCTCCACCACTTTACCTGTAGCCCAAAGAACCATCATCCCACCCCAACATGTTGCATGCACCCCAAAAAATTAATAGATAGTCTTAGATCATCATGTTATCTATAATCTCAACCAATTACTATGCAATATATAATTATTTAATTAGCTTATCTTGTAGTTGTGTTAATTAAATAATTATTGATGCATAGTGATTGATTGAGATCATGAATGAGTGGGGTCTAGGACTATATAATAATTTCTACTCACCCACACCCACACACATTCAATTAATTGGTGCCTCCTACATCCATGTTATGATCCTCCAAAAGGCAATACATAAATGGGCTCACATTTGTAGATGTTATTGTTAGGAGTTTTTCTCTCATGCACCTCCATAACTCTATGAAATCTCTAAAATACCCTTAGATAAAAAAAAGGTTAAGCCTCATTCTCTTTCCCTACGCCTCTCTTCATCTCCATATTTGATTTCTTCTTTGTTCGTACGGCTTTTTCCGAGCTTACGTACCCTTCATCTTCATGGTGCACCTTTCCTCCAAGTTCCTCTGATCTTCCAACTCCGTCCACGTCTGACACCGCAACTCCCAATTTTGGCAGTCTAGCTCCCAGTTCCTTTGAGTTCCTATTTTGCATGACGTCGGTCATTTTCTCAAATGAACATAACCACTCTCTTCAAACAATAATCTACTAGATTCCTATAACAAAAGAATCATCAACTTTCTATACAATAACACCAATAAATATGAACACTAATTCCCTTCCCTCAAAACATGAATTAATGATAAGTTGTTTAGATTCAGCCAAATAAATTCTTTAATGCCATTTCTGAAAGGGAAAATTGAGAAAAGAAAGCTTTTACAAATTGAGGACATTTGAAAATTTTTTTATAAAAGTTTGGATGGACATGTTCGGACTTGTAAAACAAATTATAGAAAAGGCACAATGATTCACGAACGAAGAAGAGAAATGTACAATGGTTTAATAGAGAAACATCGAGAAACGAAAACTAGAGAGAGAGGTGCGAGGAGAAGAGGTGCAGACAAAATAGGAAGAGAGACAAACGTGAATAGTAATTAAATTTTTACTTTTTTTACTAAATAGATTTTTGCCATTATAATAAATTATGGGGGTGCAAGAAGAAATTCTCCAGTGTTAGTAGCCATCATCCTAAATTGTGGATGCAAAGGTATTTAAGGTATACAAATGAATGAAAAAATATTACAGATCAAATGATCCGTAGGTATGTAATTATATAATTGTGATCATGTTTTTTGCAGTCTACTATATTATATTACAGATATCATTATCTATAATATACATGAATTATGGTATATTATAAATCACATAATCTATAATTATGTAATAATATTGCCAACATAATCCATGGTGGAAGGAATTAAATCCAAGTTGCAGGACTTCAATTTTGCAAGACTCATGGCATGGATTTCATCAATGATTATTGATTGATTGAAACAGCTTGATCAATACTAATTTATAGGTGTATAAATTAAAATACATTTTGGAACATAAAATTTAAAATCAATTTTTTAATATTTGGATTGTCAAATTCATATAATAATATGGATTGAGTGCTCATAAATTAGAGTCGGATTGAATGACCCAAAAGTATAAATTTAAATAGATTTCAACACGGAATCTATAATGTATTTTTACTATCCAACTTTATGGAGAATAAAAAATTTATAAATGAAAAATATAAGAGCAATATATGAATTTTTTTTAAAAAAAAAAGTGTATGGAGTAATTTGACGGATACAGAAAGTAACGCCCTATAATTTGTCTTAGAAAAAAACTAAAGTGGAAAGCTTATTATTTAATAATAGAAAATTCATTTAACATATAACAAAAATGGAAAATTCATTTTGAAATATTAAGTTGTTTTACAATTGCATCATGGTTTTCTTCAACACATGCAAAATCAATTATTAGAATTGGAAAAGAAGAGTTTAAGATTTTATTTTTTTTTAACAATAACCAAAAGAATCCACGAAATGAAACATTTGTTTGTTGAGAAAAGGTGGTATAATAATGACATGTATTCATTTATAATATCTCAAAATCTCTATAAACCTAATATTTTAATATAAAACAAAGCAATTATTTTTTTTAAGAAGTAATGAATATCTAATTTACAAATAATATATTTTAAATTTAAATAAATCCTATAGATAAGATAATATATTTTCTTATACAATATTTTAGACATTTGAAAATAAAATAATTTTTTGTTACTTTTTAACACTAAGAAGAATTACCTAACTTAAAGAGTAAGTTATTATCCAAAGTGAAGGGAGGATTGTGAATTATGATGTGGAGGGAGAGTTTACATATTTAGTCCGAACCACATTAGATAAATTAAGTTGTGAGGTCATAGATATAGATATGAAGAATGAACTACTTGTTAAAAAAAATTTTATTCTTTTTTTAATGAGTTTAATTGGTACACACTTACACTGATATTCAATCATGACTTTTCATTATGTGTTACATATTTAGTCCGAACCATGTTACATAAATTAAGTTGTGAGGTCATAGATGTAGATATGAAGAATGAACTACTTGTTTAAAAAAATTTTATTCTCTTTTTAATGATTTTAATTGGTATACACTTACACTGACATTCAATCATGACTTTTCATTCTGTGACTTCTAAAAAAAACTAATTAGTAAAGTCAACAAATTTAGAGTTGTGATTGAATGTGAGTGTAAAAATTTTTACACTATATACCAATTAAACTCTTTTTTTATTACTTAGTTTGTTGCTTTATTTTTATGATGTATTTTTTATCATCATAAAAAAAAGATTATTGTGTTTTTCTCCAAAACTCATGTCACATAATGGAAGGCTATTTTTGTGAAAGAGTTGGCTAAGGGACTTGAATGGCCATCTTCTGGTTAGACTCTTTGTAACCGTGATGTTTAATGTTGATAAATATAAACAAGTGTGATTTTTTCATCTATATTATGAAGATAAATATTTTATATTGGGTAAGTTAGGTAAATTGGATGGTAAGAAGGAATGAAAGGAAAAGAGGTTGTGAGTTACTAAAAAAAAATAACATTTCTAAAATTTTACTTGTAAAATAAAATTTATATGAAATATATATATATATATATATATATATATATATATATATAAAGGGAACTAATGACATAAATATTATATTTCAATATTCCTTAATTTTTTGTGTTTATCTTATCTTTTTAAACTAATATTTTTTGTCTTTACAATTGTTTTATTCTAAATGTAATTATTTTCTTCTTATTTCTAGAAGTATGAAATAAACACTCATCCATGCCATGTGGTTATTATAATTCTTTAATACCATACAAGCATGTTAACTACATTATATTTTAGATTTTTTTATTTTAATAAATTATGTTTTAAAAGTTTTATTTTGATTCTTTATGTTTTTTGAAATTTTCATTTTGATTCTTTATAAAAATAAATGCAAGTTCATGTCCTTTGCTACTTGATCAATTTATGTGATAGTTTACATTTATGCATGTTACATATCATTGTAAAAATTATTGTGCGTAATTACAATGATTGATACGTTAAGTAATTAGTTGTGTCGCAAAAAGTGGTCATGATTATAATGAACATAATTAAAAAAAAATTAATAGGATTTAAATAAAGATAAAAATATTTTTTAGTTTAATATTTCAAAATTTCAAAGTTTTAAAGAACTCACTAAATTTATACGAAAGAATGAAATAAAATAAAAATTTAAAAACATAAATGATCAAAATAAAATTTTTAACATTTTGATCTTTATTTTATAATACTTACAAAATACACTAAAACATAATAGAACAAAATTAACATTTGAAATTTATTTTACAATATATAAAGAATTTTTTAAAATATTTTACTAATGTAATGAAATTCTGTAAAAAATAAAGTAATGTTGTGTGTGCGGACATGTTCTTCCTTAACATGCATGTCTATATTTTTGAATTATATATATATATATATATATATATATATATATATTTTATTTTCATTACATTGATTTTTTAGGGTTTATTTTTATTAAATTGGTTTTTTAGACGAAAATTAAAATTAGACTAATACTTTTAAGGGACTAAACGTAATGTGAAAAAGAAATACAAGGTAAGTATATAATATTGACAAATCTTAAGTAGAGTATGTGTAACATATTAAAAAGAAACTATAGCTTAATTAAAAATTAAACTAATTAATAAAACTTAGATGAATATACTAGTTTAAAATTTGATTCAATTTTAAAAATATGGCATATTTCTACCAAACATTTTGTTCTGTTTTAAGAAAAACAAAAACAGCCTTCTAACCAAAATCTAACACTTTCCTAATATATAAAAACTTTAGAATATTACTCAACTTTTTCATAAAATTTTAGTAGAATTGGAGTTTTATTTTGAAAATAATTTTCCTACAAAAGCACATCTTTATATTATTAATTTTCTTAATTTCTTCATCTATTACCTATCGTATTTATAAAAGTAAAAAGATATAAATGCTGTCATATTCCTTCATCAATCTTTTATTTTAAGTGACATCAATAAACTCTAAAGTCTAAACATTTTTCACTTATCCTTTATTATTTTTTTTAACTCTTCACACTATGGTTATGTTGTTTCTTTTATTTGTTGCTTTAATTTGTTTTTTTATTTGAAAAAAAAAAACCCTTGTTATGTTGTCACACTTTTGTTTTTATCCGTACTTTAAATATTAATTTTTTATCCGTACTTTAAGTATACATAAGTTTGACACTCTTCGTTTGATATCCGACTTTAATTTTAGCCTTACACTTTCATTGTCTTTTCAATTTGTGAACAATTCATTTCACTTTCTTTTTGCTAATTAATTGTTTTTCTTTATTTGTTAAAAAATATCTTTTGAGTGAAGATATACTAAGAGTTTCATAATTATATACTAATAGTGTAATTAGCTTGTACTGCCAACTAATAAAGAATTACAGTTCGTACGTATAACATAGTGATGTATTAATATATATATATATATATATATATATATATATATATATATATATATATATATATATATATATATATATCAATAAATATATCATTATGAGTTTTGATTGAAGGAGAGCGTAAAATTAGTTTATTGGTCTATTTTTTCATATACAAATGCATGTGAAATTTAATTTTTGAAATATTAACTACAGGGTTAGTATTTAAATCTAGAAAATTCATGGAACCTTGTAATTCAATTTATGAAATAGTGCCTTGCATGCTTGTTTTTCATAACTTAAACATTCAAGATATGTTTAATAAGAATTTAACACCACGGTAAAAGTTTTACATTAGTGATTAATTATAACCCTTTTCTTAATATTAAATCTTTTCGTATTTGATATAATAATTTGATATGTATGTATATTTCCATTAATCGCAACATAACATCAAGATGATTATAAGAAAAAATCTTTGAAACTTTTGGTTATTTATAAATTAATAGGATTACTTTGGGTAAGCATCATAATCAAGTATAATAATTAATGGAAATTATAAAAAATTAACATTCTTGGTTACTTAAGAGAAGTAATAACAAATTATTTTGTGTAATTAAGCATAATAATAGTAAATTAATGGTGTGATCTTTATTTATTATTCAGTTAAATATGATTTTTTCTCCTGCCATTTCAATAATATCATTTCTCAAAATTATAAAATTCTTGACAAAATTGATTCCTCATTTTAATTTTATTTACATTTAAAGAGTTAAGAGAGACATTAGTAGTCGAGTGGCGGATGAGACAAAAAATACCTAATGAATCATTTTTTCTTTATTTACACGAATAAAAAAAAATCTCAACCATAAAAATAACACATAAATAAAAAGAAAAATAACATAATTATTTATTTACTTTATTTACGTTGTTTGCATTCATACTTATATATCTTTCACAAATTTTTGGATCATTAAAAAACTTGAAAATGAACGCTCCTACACAGTTATTAAGGAGGCGTGACCCCTTCACATAATAGCAAAATTATTTTGTTTTTCCAACGGTAACTTTGTCATGTTACCAGAGAATTTGATAAGATAATCTCTTGTTTTGTTTTTTTATGACAATTATAATATTAAGGAAATTGATAACCGATTATTAAAAGTATGATTTATGTAAAGAAAAACATCACACAATTTATCTTTTTACAATCCTAGTAACAAGTAACTGGCCTGCTAGTGTTAATTGTTACGTCTCCAAAAACAAAGTGTGAAGAACCGATTTCACGTAATTTTAAGATATTAACAATATGTTGATGCGAACAAAGTTGCATGCATCTTCTAAATAATCCAACCCTAAATTGCATGCATCTTTAGCTTGCAAAGAATTAACACAAATGCCACGTCACTTTGTAGCTATCTTCTGTTGTTTTTCTAATCGCCGACAAATTCAAATTCTATGTACCATCATTCTTCTATTCTGTCATCTTATTTCTCAGCCAACAGAATCATGATTTGGGATATGTAAGCATACATCAGCCAATTGAAATTCTGTGTGATATATATAATTCTTCTATTTTGTCACGTATAATAAGAGGATGAAACGTGTTAATTTGTGTTCGATTTTCTGTTGTACTAATTAAAAAGCATAGTCATTTAACGAGTTACTTAAAAGATAAAAATGATGATAAAAAATATATTTATTAAATTTTTTTATAAATCAAAATATTATTGTTAAAAGAGAATAAGAAGCAGAAAATACACAAGCAGTGTCTATCTCTACAAGATTACAAGAGCATAAGATAGGTAGAGAAAATATAAGCCAAATTTAGACATATAATTTGGGATTCATTACCTATTATTATACAATACGAATATATTCATTAAATAACATGTGATTTTTTTATTAGTAGAAAAAGATAAGATAAGAATTGAGAACAAAAATTTCCTTCCATATAATAAGAATATATATATATATATATATATATATATGTATATATATATATATATATGCGGATGAAAATTTGAAATAGTGTGCTTACTAAACTGATTAAGAAAAAAAATAAAATGGATAATTTTTTTATCGGAATACGTATAATTTTGTTCATATATAATTTTAAACTGAGCTCACTACATTCTAAAACTTAGTCTTTTTACTTTCTTGCCTTTATCTCTAAATGTAAATCTAATTAAGAAACAATTTTGAATTTATTTAATTTATTTTTTATAAGATTCTTTTTAAATTATATTGTGAGCTAATTATTTTTTGACTAAAATATTTCTAAATAGTTTGCAATAATGTCTTTTTTTTAAGAAGATTCTTAATGTGATTAGTTAATGTTCTCTTTACCAAGATTATAGATATGATTAATGTAAATTTTTGTTTTTGTTAAGTTATGATTGATGTAAATCAATTATTCAACTAAATAAAAAAATATAATTAAGTGGATGAAAAAATAAATTTAATGATAATTCTATAAATTAACATTAAATTTAATATTTTAAAATAAATTATTCATTCTGAATTAGATAAGTATATGTTAAATTTAAGAAACAGCCCTGAACCCTAAATCTTAATCTGTGATGTTATTTGATTTTGTGAACCATTAATCCATCAATCATTCAAGGATTATTATTCCTGAATTGATCTCCTCGAGATTAGACAAAAGAAAAGCCAATCAACAGGCACTGTTCACTGTCCATTCAAACAGACAGACCGTCCTCTCCTCTTTTTCTTCACTACCTCGTTATTGGCAGAACACATTCCTTTTATACACTTCTCTTTTCTTTTCCACCCTCTTTTCTCTTTGTCTTTCCATCATCAAGTTTTGAGCTTATTCATGACAAAAGCAATTATTCCATTCCCTGTGATTAAAGCTAGCTTGTTGCTTTGCAACATATTTTATAGTACCACAAGATTGAATAGAAGCAGCTTTTGATAATCCACATAACTTTACATACATATTAGAGAGAGATAGAGAGAGAAAGTTGCATCACATGCAATCCACTTTCACATGCAAAGCCAAAATTTCCCTCAGCAACAAGAAAGGCACAAAACCTTCATCATATCAATGGCACACACACACTAGTCTTTGTGTCCTTAAATTCATTAAATATAATCTTCCACACACATATATATACCTCCATCTTCCTCATACTTCCAATACCTTCCTTTCGACCTAAACTGATGAACCTCATTGTAGAACCAAATCTACATTTAGGTTATTTTTTTCTAAACCTAGTATTGCTGGTCAAACTCTAGATAATGATATCTATTTTCAAATTCTCACCATATTCTCCTTCAACCTAAATTGATGAACCTCATTGAAGAACCAATCCTAAATTTAGGTCATTTTTTTCTAAACCTAGTATTCCTTGTCAAAGACTAATTTGTCGAAATACTGAGATCTATTTTGAAATTCTATCCATATTCTCCTTGTGGGGTATTAGTATATTAGTGGAAGAACACAAGTTGGAAAGATGAGAGCAGGAATTTGCAGCATACAGCTACAGGCTCTGACACCAGAGGCTGCAACCCTAGTTAAACAAGCTGTTACTCTTGCCACAAGAAGAGGACATGCTCAAGTGACCCCTCTTCATATTGCTACTGTCATGCTTGCTACTTCCACTGGCCTTCTCCGCAAAGCATGCCTTCAATGCCACTCTCACCCTCTCCAATACAAGGCATTGGAACTTTGCTTCAATGTTTCACTCAACCGTTTGCCAGCTTCCACACCAAGCCCTCTTTTGAGTCCTTCATATTCCACCACTCCCTCACTTTCCAATGCTTTGGTTGCAGCCTTCAAGCGTGCTCAGGCACACCAACGCCGTGGATCCATTGAGAACCAGCAACAACCCATTTTAGCCTTGAAGATTGAAGTGGAGCAGCTCATAATCTCTATCCTTGATGACCCTAGCATTAGTAGGGTCATGAGAGAAGCTGGTTTCTCTAGTGCCCACGTTAAAACAAGGGTTGAGCAAGCTGTTTCAATGGAAGTTTGTTCACAACAACAAGCTACCAACAAGGATAGCACCACCAAACTTCAAGTTCTTGGTGGTAGCAATATGTCCCCATCTAGTTCTTTTGATCAATTTAGGGCTCCATTCATCAGGTCTCTGGACCATGCTAATGATGATGTTAGTGATGTAGATGATGTAACTAGTGTTTTGAGTGAACTAGTGAGCAAGAGGAGAAACACAGTCATCGTTGGGGAGAGTCTTGCTAGTGCTGAGGGAGTATCAAGGGAAGTTATGGAAAGGTTAGAAAAAGGCAATAATGTTGATCAAGGAGAGTTGAGGTTTGTGCAATTTGTGAGTCTTCCTCTTGTTTCCTTCAGGAACATTAGCAAGGAGGAGGTTGAAAGGAAGTTTGTGGAACTTAGAAGCCTGGTAAAAAGTCATGTGGGGAGAGGGTTTATTCTATACTTGGGTGATCTAAAGTGGTTGTTTGAGTTCTGGTCAAGTTATTGTGAGCAAAGAACAAACTATTACTGTTCTGTGGAGCATATGGTGATGGAACTTAAAAAATTGATTGGTGGAAGTGGTGAAAATGGTAGATTGTGGCTTATGGGGATTGCAACTTTTAGAACATACATGAAGGGAAAAGCATGTCACCCGTCCCTTGAAACTATTTGGGATCTTCATCCCTTTACTGTTCCAGTTGGTAGCCTAAGCCTTGGTTTAAATTTTGATAGGTATGTATATAATTTCATTCATTTTCAATATTTTTCTATTTTCAGCTTACTTGGGATTATTTTATTGTTATTTTTATTTTATTATTGGATGCATTATTAAAGTGGTATTTTGTTTTGATTTTCTGTTTCAGTGATTTTCAAGTTCAGGAGCGAAGCAAGGTAATATTCAAGGACGAATCTTTTGAAGAACGAGCCAAAGTGCGCAAGTACCTAACTTGTTGCAGAGATTGTTCATTGAATTTTGAAAAAGAAGCTAAAAGCATCACTAGTAGTAGTACTAGAAGGAGAGATTGCACTACTAGCTTGCCAACATGGCTCAAAAATTGCAAGGAAAAGAGAAATCACATGATGGAAAACCAGGTTATTATCATAAATTCATAATTAATCACTCATAACCCTTAAAATATTAATGAATAAAATAAATAACTTATTTTATTTTATATATATATATAAATAAAATTGTGATTAAATATAAATATAAAACATTTTAGCTAAGTGTTTTTCTCATATGATAATGTTGAGATATTTATGAACTAGAGTTTTGAAAATGATGTTTCTGTGTTTTTGTTTTGAACCAGGAAAATGCTAAACTTAAGGATATTTGTAAGAAATGGAACTCATTTTGCAGTTCCGCACATGGATATCCCTCCAATCATGAGAAACAGTTTTTGTTCATTTCATCATCCTCTCCTTCATCCCCTACATCAGTATCTTCACATGAAAGAAAGTTCAATTTCAGTTTGAGCCAACTAAATTGGCCAATTATTTCTGAACCAAAAGAAGTACCTAAAGAGTGTGAGTTATACACTGAGACCACTGTTAGTGATGATGAGTGTTATGAAGGAAACTTGATAATGTTCATGCCAGAGAGAAACATCCCTAAGCCAGATCTTTTGTCAAATCCCAATTCTAGCCCCAATTCTGCTTCTTCAAGTGAGGCAGTGGAAGGTTTGGACAGCACTGAAATGTTCAAGGAGTACAATGATGAGAATATGAAGATTCTATGTGATGCATTGGAGAAAAAGGTCCCAAAACAGAAAGAAATGGTTAGGGATATTGCAAGCAGTGTGCTTCTTTGCAGGTCAGGAATGAGAAAAGGAGAGAATCGCTTGGTGAAGAGAGATGAAAGGCAAGAAACTTGGTTCTCCTTTCTAGGTGTGGATTCTCAAGCAAAGGAAATGGTCTCAAAAGAGCTTGCTAAAGTTGTTTTTGGCTCTTATGGTAACTTTGTTTCCATGGGTATGAGCACTTTCTCTACCAAAAGAGGTGGTGATTCCACTCATGATGAGTCCAAAACTAAAAGACCAAGAAATGAGTTTGGTGGAAGTTATCTTCAAAGATTTGGGGAAGCACTGAATGAGAATCCTCATAGGGTGTTCTTCATGGAAGATTTGGAGCAAGTTGATCACTTTTCCAAAAAGGGTGTTAAGCAAGGAATTGAAAGTGGAGCTATAACCCTTCCTGGTGGAGAATCTGTGCCTCTCAAGGATGCCATAATCATTTTCAGTAGTGAAACCTTTAGAACCTGTTCTCCTGCAAGAACTACTTCTCCATCTTCTGATGAAGACATGAAAGAGAACATTAATAACTCACAGGAGGAAATTCCATGCCTCTCTTTGGATCTGAAAATGGCCATCGAAGTGCAAAACAATGTGCATTTGGATGGAGATACTGCTAAGATCTTAGAGTTAGTTGATAAGAAAATTAGTTTTAAAATATGAGAGAAGATATAGTTTAATTTCTTTGTTTTGTTTTCTTCAGGGTGATACTTCTGTTATATATATATATATATATATTTTCTTTTTACTTATATAGTGTTGCTTAGTTAGACACTTGCTGGAACGAAAAACTTAGGAGAGATGCATCTGTATATATGTTAAGTAATGTGATCTTTTTTTATTCATTAATAGGGTGCCTATTAATTGTTTAATTTTGTGTTAATAACTAAAATAGATGATGTTTTTCGTGAAATTTATAATTTAATTGCAGGTATATTTAACACACAATACAAATACATATATATACATACATACATATATACATATATATATATATATATATATATATATAAATAAAATGTCATGTACCAAATATGGATATAAAATAATTTTAATTATTATACACACCATAAAAATTTTATATTAACATTGAATTATAATTTTTTATTTATATATTTTTAAAGTATTAAATAATAAAATAAAAAAATTATTATAAATAAATGGTTGTTGTGAATGTATTTTTCATATAAAATTATTGTCATCAATACATTTCTAATTGATTAAGTTAATGGATTATTTATTTTTTCAAGCAAATTAATTTATGTAATCATCTTATATATATGTTTAAGATTGACA
Organism: Psophocarpus tetragonolobus; assembly: GCA_037954015.1. Lineage (NCBI taxonomy): Eukaryota > Viridiplantae > Streptophyta > Magnoliopsida > Fabales > Fabaceae > Psophocarpus > Psophocarpus tetragonolobus. Next base: position 53,330,166 of record CM075692.1, read on the forward strand.
GAAAGTTTCTGTCAAAAAAAGAATGACACAGAAGTTAAACAATCAGTTCCAATGTTTTTTCAGAAAATTAATTTATATGATCATATATAACTACCTAGTCATTAATTGGTGTTTAAGCATGACAAAGAAAGTTAAACAATCAGTTCCAATATTGAAATTATTTTCCCTTTCTTGATATTCGAAGTGCTTCATCTGAAGGCCTCATCTAATTAATTTATATGATCATATATAACTGCCTAGTCATTAATTGGTGTTTAAGCATGACAAAAGAAAGTTAAACAATCAGTTCCAATATTGAAATTATTTTCCCTTTCTTGATATTCGGAGTGCTTCTCAGTCTCTTGTATAAAAAAAAGCATTTGAAAGCTTAATCTATACTATTAATAAAGGTAATTTTTTTTTATGTTAACTTTTTAAAATAATTATTTTACCCTTACATTTATTTTAAAATTAAAAAAAAATACTTTTTCATTAGAGGGACTCGAACCCACAACCTTTCACTCCCCAAACATAAATTTACTACTAGACAAACCTTATAACTTTAAACAAAAAATTACTTTAAAATATTGATACCCAACATATATAATTGTCCAACTATATCTATAATTTATAATATATGATATTATATTGTATACTATATCTACATTATTTTAAAGAGAATAATGTTCACTTTTCAAAATACCTATTCTACTCTTACATCTATTTTAAAATTAAAAAAATTACTCTATCATAGGAGGACTCAAACCCACAACCTCTTGCTGCCCAAACATACCAACCTTATAACTTTAAACAAAAAATTACTTTAAAATATTGATATCCAACACACATAATTGTCCAACTATATCTATAATTTATAATATATGATATTATATTATATACTATATATCTATATTATTAATAAAGCAAATACCCCTTTTGATGTCCACTTTTCAAAATATTTATTCTCCCATTACACTTATTTTAAAATTAAAAAATAAAATTACTTTGTCATAAGAGGGACTCGAACCCATAACCTCTCACTATCCAAACCATTATATAATGAGAATATGATCTTTTGATGTCCACTTTTTATGACTATTTTACCTTTTAAACATTTTATGATTGTTTTCACTTTTGCAAATATAACTTCTCTCTATTAATATATGCACATTTTTACAATTTCTACCTTATCACAAATCAAGCTTCCTTAAACATGATTAATATATGTATACATTTCAAGGTAAATATTCTTAATAAACATGCAAATACACAGGTGCAATAATATTTTGAGTTCTATTCAAACACTCTCCTCTTTCCATTTTTTATATTCATTGCATATTTGACATATCCATTGATGACATGACATATTTTTATCATGTTATCATAAAAAAATATATAAAATTAACAAAATATATTTCAAAATATCACATAATAATTTATATTTCAAAATATAAAAATTTACAAAAGAAATTAATTTAAAATACTAAAATTATTATAACATATTAAAATAAAAATGTAAATACACAGGCGCGACAACCCGTGTGTTTTTGCTAGTTTTAATAATAATAATCTAATCTTACGGGTTACAAATATGCAATTTTTTTTATAACAAAATGTTTTTATTAATAAATAGCATAAAACATTTTACCTTTTAAATATTTTATGATTGTTTTCACTTTTGCAAATATAACTTCTCCCTATTAATATATGCACAGTTTTACAATTTATACCTTATCACAAATTTATCTTCCTTAAACATGATTAATATATGTATACATTTCAAGATAAATATTCTTAATAACATGCAAATACACAGGTGCAACAATATTTTGAGTTCTATTCAAACTCTCTCCTCTTTCCATTTTTTCATATTCATTGCATATTTGACATATCCATTGATGACTTGACATATTTTTATCATGTTATCATAAACAAAAAAATATAAATTAACAAAATATATTTCAAAACATCACATAATAATTTATATTTCAAAATATAAAAATTTACAAAATAAATTAATTTAAAATCCTAAAATTATTATAACATATTAAAATAAAAATGTGAAGACACAGGTGCGACAACCTCTGTGTTTTTGCTAGTTTTAATAATAATAATCTAATCTTACAAGTTACAAATATGTAATTTTTTTTATTAACAAAATGTTTTTATTAATAAATAGCATAAAACATTTTACCTTTTAAATATTTTATGATTGTTTTCACTTTTGCAAATATAACTTCTCCCTATTAATATATGCACAGTTTTACAATTTATACCTTATCACAAATTAATCTTCCTTAAACATGATTAATATATGTATACATTTCAAGATAAATATTCTTAATAACATGCAAATACACAGGTGCAACAATATTTTGAGTTCTATTCAAACTCTCTCCTCTTTCCATTTTTTCATATTCATTGCATATTTGACATATCCATTGATGACTTGACATATTTTTATCATGTTATCATAAACAAAAAAATATAAATTAACAAAATATATTTCAAAACATCACATAATAATTTATATTTCAAAATATAAAAATTTACAAAATAAATTAATTTAAAATCCTAAAATTATTATAACATATTAAAATAAAAATGTGAAGACACAGGTGCGACAACCTCTGTGTTTTTGCTAGTTTTAATAATAATAATCTAATCTTACAAGTTACAAATATGTAATTTTTTTTATTAACAAAATGTTTTTATTAATAAATAGCATAAAACATTTTACCTTTTAAATATTTTATGATTGTTTTCACTTTTGCAAATATAACTTCTCCCTATTAATATATGCACAGTTTTACAATTTATACCTTATCACAAATTAATCTTCCTTAAACATGATTAATATATGTATACATTTCAAGATAAATATTCTTAATAACATGCAAATACACAGGTGCAACAATATTTTGAGTTCTATTCAAACTCTCTCCTCTTTCCATTTTTTCATATTCATTGCATATTTGACATATCCATTGATGACTTGACATATTTTTATCATGTTATCATAAACAAAAAAATATAAATTAACAAAATATATTTCAAAATATCACATAATAATTTATATTTCAAAATATAAAAATTTACAAAAGAAATTAATTTAAAATCCTAAAATTATTATAACATATTAAAATAAAAATGTGAAGACACAGGTGCGACAACCTCTGTGTTTTCGCTAATTTTAATAATAATAATCTAATCTTACAAGTTACAAATATGTAATTTTTTTTATTAACAAAATGTTTTTATTAATAAATAGCATAAAACACAAAATGTTCCTCTCAGGATCCAAAAACATGGCTTGCCACTAAATAGTAAAAGACTAGCTAATTTGAAACTCATCATCAACCACTCAATAAAAAAAATATTCACAATTCATTTAACATATGAATATGTTTTTAATTCAGCTAATTAATCCTACTCCCATAAAGTTAGTTGCATTATTACGTGTCTCGAAGAATTGCAATTAAGATAAGTTTTAATTATTCATGCGTTTGTATGATGAAAAAAATGAACTCTAGAGCTTAAGTTCTCATAATGCAATGTGTGTTGATAAAACAATCATTAATATTATTCGGTGAAGAGAAAGATAAAAAGAGATTTTTTAGGGTTTGATTTTATTTTTTGGTTTTTCAAAAATAGTTTTTAATAACAGTTTTTTAGAAGAAGAGAAAAAAAACTTGTTTGGTAAATATTGTTTAAAAATTCTGAAAAATGGAAAAAAACTTGTTTATATGTATAGAAATGTCATTAATGAAAAAAAAATTTATCCTCGTGTATTTTATGTTTTCAAAAATAAAAGTATACAACTGAAAAACAAAATTATTTACCGCTATTTTCTTTTTTTAGTTTTTAAAAATTAATTTTTTTTAAAACAATTTTAAAAAAACACTAATCAAACAAGTTTTTTTTTTTTTTTTTAAATACTAAACTATTTTATAAAACCTTTTCCAAATATGTACTTAACTTCTATATATTAAAATTGTATAAAGACAACTATTACAAGAATTTTAAGATTTGATATAATTTTTAGTTACAAAAAATTAAATAATTATTTTAAAATTAATTAACTATATATTAGTTATTAATATAATTTTTCTAGTTAAAATTCAATATTACAAATTAATTAGAATAGTTATATTTTTTTAAAAATAAGCTACAAATTAAGTATGATTATTTTCATAATTAATTAGCTACTATTTTATAATACCATAAAATATTTTAGTATTTTATAGCTAAATTGATTCACAAAAAAAAAATTATAGCTAAATTGTAATGAATTATTTTACTAGAGATTAACTCTAATTTTTGTGTGGTACCTTAATTGGAAAAATTTTTAGTGGAATCAATTTTCAATTTTTTATTTTAAAAATATTAACTTTGATATTTATTTAATTTTTTTTAGACATATTAGTCTATATATTCTGTTTTCAATCTCATAATTATTTTTCTTTAGTCTCATATATTCTGTTAAAAAATTAGTTTCAAAAATTATATAACTATAGAGAATTTGTCTTTAAAAAATTATTTTTAAGCTGAATTTATTTTTCAAATTCATATATCACTAATTAGTTAATTTCTGAAAGGACAATCGTATCCAACGAAAAACTTTCATAAAGTACTCTTATTTAGACACTCCAATTTTGTAAACACTTTTTCATTTCTTCTCACTACATCATATTATCAATTATATTTTGGTAACCTTAAATATTACTATACCAAATCACTTGTAAGTAATTAATGTACTTTTTACAAGTTTTTCTTGCATAATAATTATAAGCAATCCAAAATTTATAATTTTTTATTCCAATTCATTTATTTTGACAAGTTAAAAATTTAATTTAATTATTATAAATAAATATTAATTTAATACCTACCACTAGAAAATATTAGTTTTTATAAGCTAAACACAGACTACTGATATAAGCATATGTGATTATTTTTAAAAAACTTACAACTCGTCCTCCAATGTAGAATTTTTACAATTTTTTCTTGCATAGTAAGTTCTTATAAGCTATCCAAAATTTATAATTTTTTATTTTAATTCATTTATTTTGACAAGTTAAAAGTTTAATTTAATTATTATCAATAAATATTAAATTAATACCTACCACTACAAAACATTAGTTTTTATAAGCTAAACACTGACTACTTATATAAGCATATGTGATTATTTTTAAAAAACTTACAACTCGTCCTCCAATATAGAATTTTTACAAGAAATAACATTCTTAATTGTTAGGCAATCATTGGGTAATTAGCAAAACTTGCATTTGCTCGTATAATTATTACAATCAATTGACCGAATAATTACTTAATCTAACATTTTTATTGATAAAAAATAGTGAATAAGGAAAAACTATAAGAACTTTTACACAAATCTTACACTAGCTAGGAATATATATATATATATATATATATATATATATATATATATATATATATATATATATATCCAATTCCTCATGTATGCACAATGTCTTGGCAAAAACTATGTAGGATATATTGTTGATTATCCTCTAAGGTAAGGTTAATTTACTTGACCTAAGTGGCAACATGAGGTATGCACCCCCATGTTCTTTAGAGACACTTTATCTTATGGACAGTTCAAAGTTCAAACAAGTCTTTTAAGGAATAATTAGACTTGTCAAAAGGCTAAAGGTCATCCAAGGGTATATGAAAGAATGATTCATAGCGTAAGCATTCAGCAAAGAAAAAGGCTTGCTAACATCTCAAAGTACATAAAAAAAGCACTTTTCACAAATCAATAAGTCAAAAGTTAAAATCGTTTTAAGATCATGCATGAGGATCTAATACTTCAAATACGAAGTAAATTGTAGAATTAAGTAGCTGTATCATTAAGAATAATATATCATATGCTTTTTTATATATATAGATATTAAAATAATATTATTGTTAATAAAATAAGTGTATAATATATAAAATGTACTTTCACTACAATAAACTCAATTTTTACTGGCAGTTATTATTATTTTTTTTGCCGGTTTCAATCGCCATTAAAATTTCTGTTTTGGCGGTTAATCACTATAAATCATTCGCTACAAGACCATATAGTGTTGATTTATTGTAATCGCCGGAACAACAAGCAAAAAACAAGATTTTTTTTACTGACAGTTTTAAAATCACCATTAACCTCAAATATTGACCATTTGGTAACTGTCGCTATATAGTTTTGCTGACAGTTCTACAACTATCATGATTTAAAACTATTTGATAGAGGACTTAGATATCTTTTGATGCCAGTTTTAAAACCGTCATTGATATAAATTCTAGCGGTTTGATAACCGTCGCCATGTATAATTTTCATTATTTAAATTGTTTGATAACTTACATCATTTAAAAGATGCTGGCTATTTTATGACCGTAACTATATAAATTTCTCGGCGGTTTGATAACTACTGCGACATTTGTGTTTACTGCATAATATTTATATATATATATATATATATATATTATTGCACATTTGTTATTTAATCCTTGTTTAGAGCTTATATTTTTACATCAATGATAGTTTTTATTATTTTGAATCTCAACGTGTCTAATGCATTAACATTGTTTGGATTTAATATGTAAAATAATATTGTTTGGATTTAAAACAATATACTTTTTATTTTCATATTTTGATATATGATCATCATCAATTAGACAAAAAATAGTAAATAAAGGAACAAATTAAACACATCATAAATATATATATATATATATATATATATATATATATATATATATATATATCTAAAGTCTATTTCAATAAGTACTAAAGGTTAATTACAATATTCAACCATTATCAAAAGACTGTAATGTAAAAAATACAAAAAAAAAAAAACCTGAATCATCCAACTAGGTAAGTAGTTTAATTACCACTAAACCATACATTCAAAAAATATCACAAAAGATAATGAAATTTCACGAGTGTTAACAAAACTCATAGTATGAGGCTTAGACTAGCCAAATAGAACCTCATTTATTAAGTGATTAGCAGTACAAAAAAACCAAACCTAGAATTAGATAGATCACTTGCCAAATAAAATCACAAAAAAAAAAAACAATCACCAAAGGACAAACCAATTAGACGAAGAACAAAACTAAAATGTAAGTGGACTATATAATAAACATAATTTAATGATTGCACCAACTAATATTTTTAATTAAAAATTTCAACATGAATTTTTTTTTGTTACTTTTATTTAGGCCAAAATCCATTATCTAATTCCTCAAAATATTAAGAGAATAATTTCTATTGCTCTCTAGTTATTTTTCCACTTATAACATTTGACAGGAGAACATTATACAAGGTTTCGGAGCATATATCATAGCTATTAAGAAGTCAAAAAGGAGAGAAGCACTAATTGCACATTTGATTAATAGAATAGCAAGCGTCTTTCAAATATAGAAATGAATATACCCAAATCTAAATCCTTTATGAGTTTCCAACAAACAAGAATTGTAAAGCAACAAGGTCAAGAAAGGAGAGTGAAAGAAAAATGACAGATACATTACAAACATTGATTATTATGTCTTATGTGCAAGCCTAGACTTAATTTTTTGAACCTCCAAAGTTTCTTTGAAGCTTAGTTTTCCTTTTAAAATTAATTTTCCATGTGGAGGAATAAACCCATTTATTCTATTTGAAGTGCATAAGGTGGGAGCTTAAGCTAGTAATACAATCTTCATCAAGTCATTATTTTGGCCTAAACAAAAATATAAAGTAATAACAAACATCCCATTATTCCAAACCATTGTTTGCATCAAGTGTGATATCTATGCTAATAGGTGTCAATTTCCTTGGTGTAAATATTCCGATGCACTTCAATAACTATTTCACTACAATTACCACTACATTTGAATGTGTACAATGCTAAAATTAGTTGGCTAACTGCAAAATAATAACTATTTTTTTATAGTTATTGTACATTTGGCACATTTCTAATTAGAAAATCATACAAATTAAATACACTATATATATGTCACCAACCAATTCACATTAAATACACTATATGTGTTTATAAAGGATACCATGACTTTTTCTGGCACATGTTTTATGCAATTACATAAACTATAGTGAAGTCACAACAATTTATGACTTCTTTCACTAAAATAACAAAGACTTGTGATTTTAAAAGCTACAATGGTAAAAGAATAAAGTAAAAAAAAAAATTTAAGGCCTCACTATTGATTAGTGTTAGATGGAGATGATGGATGAGCATCATGAGTTTGCTCCAATAATATATAAAAAAATAATTTATTATTATGATAGATAGTTTTAAAACATTATAAAATGTCAAGAATTAAAAGTCTAAGTGTAACATATAACATTAAGGTCGCATGCTATATCAGGAGGCACAAGAATCAACGAGTTCATAACAACATATGCAAGCAAAGCCTCTAGTTTCTTCATTTTTTCATCTCTTGCTTTTAGTTCAATTTCCATTTGCTAAACTTTTTCTTCAAGGTGTGCAACATTATTTTGTCTGCTCACATTACCAAAACTAGAAGTGGCACAATCTCAGAAATTTTCTCCTACATGTTACAAGTTATAATAGGTTATTAGAAAATTATAAAACTTTATACCAAATTGCATACAAAAAACAATTTCTTAGACATACAATGCAGACTTCTTCATTGATATACATTCCATCATTTCTTTTATAAGTATGAATATACAATGTACCCCTACTAACTGGTTGCCTTGTTTTAGCCATCTATTTATAACAATAATTCTTTTAGAGTTAGTTTCAAATTTAATTGACACACAAATCTTACTAGATTGTAACACATAATTACTAACTAGTTACCAACTCTGCCATTTTTCTCTTAAGCTTTTTGGAATCACCAGTATGATTGATCCTAGGTTTAGCCTTATTCTTTGCATTCTTCTTGCACATTTGCTATAAAGATATAAAAAATATGTAATTATACTTTAGTGGTACTTGAATATAGAAAATAGCTTAAGTGTCTTAAATCACTCAGTTCAAAACATTGTATTATAGAAATATTTGAACAAGAATACATACGAAGCCAACTAGGGAACATACTAAGTCACTCTACCTCTAACACACTACTTATCATGAAAGATGTAACTCAAATAACACTAACAACATACTCATATTTAATAGTAGTCAAACACCACTTAAATATTGAGTAAGCATATACCTTTGTCTTTTTGTCTAATCTATAATCTATGTAAGCAACCCACTCAATTGCTGGAATGGAATATGAAGAGCTTCTTATATTTTCTTCTTGAGATTTTGAATCATCATAAAACTTATCAAACAAACTTAACTTATATTTCTTCCATTTTTTCCAATGTTCATCATTATGTATGATTTTGCTACTTCTTCATGGATTGGATCCCACCATAGCATATCCTTTAATAATTTACAATTGTTAGTTATGAGAATATATAATAATCAAAACATAAACATTATGGTAAATGACAAAAAATACATCATATTATTATACCTTGATTACATTATCCCAAACCCAATCCTTATAGGATTGAAGCATGTTAGGCCAAATTTTAAAGCTAATGGAAAAATATCTATGATTTTGTGCTATTCGACACAAAAAGACTTCTAAGAGCCCATAAGCATATGTGCCTTTCGATGTTCCTCCTTCAAAAGGAATTACATGATGGAAATAAAAAGAAAACCCTTAAATCAATAGATACAAGATTATAGTATGTATAAAGGATTAAATATAAAGGATAGAGGAAAGGGAGTTTGTGTACCTCATATATTTGAGCTACAAAATCATATCCAATAGGGATATATATCATGCTCATTAACAAATATTTCTCATAAAGTATATAGAATAATGTAGTTCAATAAAATGATACTACATGGTCCAAAGCATCCAAAAATGCTAAGAGATATGTTACTAAAATGATATACTTCACACATATCTCATAAGTGACTTTTTAGACTCCCACTGATCTAAGACATCAAAATTTAACCAAACCATATATGAGTTATAAAACTCCAAAGTTAAGTATTTGATCAGTGAATAAAAAAATTTTCTATTAATATTATTTTTACTCGAGTCCGAAAATTATAAAGGCAAGAAAACATTATTCACATGCATCTAAGTATTCATCATAGCCCAACAACAAATGTAATTACATATAGCTACATAAATGCTTTATAATATTTGACATTTAATAATTTGAGTTTCAGAAAATTAGTTACTATGTAAGAATTTGAAGACAAGTAGGAAATCCATAAATTCTCTACTAGGACCACATAGACACCTAGTTTATATAAAATGACACTCAAATTATTGTGGCCACAAAATGTCAATTGAGCAAACACTTAGATAATTGGTCAAAACAAAAAAAAAATTCATAAGTACTCCAATAGTGCAAAATTGTACTCAATAGGAGTACTATCATAATAAGCACTTTTACAAAGTAGAAAATCATACTCGATAGTAGTATTGTATCTACAATATACTTATAGAATTTTGACAAAAAAAAATGTGAAATTTTGGGTAAAAGAAATGCACAATAGGAGTACTATCATAATAAGCACTTTTACAAAGTAGAAAATCATACTCGATAGTAGTATTGTATCTACAATATACTTATAGAATTTTGACAAAAAAAAATGTGAAATTTTGGGTAAAAGAAATGCACAATACTTAATTGCATACCAAAAGGATTAATGTGCAATGCCCAACAAAATGCTCTTAACATCCATTAAGATGTCTATTAAAATAAAATAAATTTTATGTATCTCAATTAAAATAGGAAAAAAATAAATAGTCAAGTCCCATAGAGTATGTTATATCATAATTAAATGTGCACAAGAATATATGTCAATACAGATAGATAAGTCCCGAGACATAATACAAAATTATATACTTGTAAAATTTTAATCAATTAAAATATGAAATTTGGGTAAAAGAGATACACAATGAATAATTGTATAACAAAAAGATTAATGTGCAGTACCCAACAGAATGACATTAATATCTGTTAAAGATGTTTGCAAAGATACAATGGATTTTATGTATCTCAATAAAAATAGGACAAAAATAAATAATAAGTCCTATAGAATATGTCATATCATAATTAAATGTGTACACGAATATATGACAATAAAAATATATGTCTCGAGAGATAATACAAGATTATATATACTCCCACTAATCCTTAATATACCAAAAAATATTAGGATTATCATTAGGGTACACTAATATTAAAAGCTCTAATGATAGTGGGATGATGACTTTATATGATAATGATAAAAGTGAATTAAAATTCACTATTTTTCTACTTAAGGAATTAGAAAGTAGAAGAAAAACAAATGATCAATGAGAGAAGTGATTAAATAAAGAGAATATGAAATCTACACATTCATCCATAAGAACAAATAATTCTCACATATTAATCAATGTTTAAAAAATATTGACCCTCATGAGGATCTTGAAAAAGTAATTACATAAGTGAGAAAAGGGATCTCTTGACAATTTTACATAGAATATGAGATCATAAGCAAGTTCTCAATTAAGTATAAAAAAAATCAAGTGCTACAATAAACAATATCTACACACACTTGAGAATAAAATATGATTACTTACAACAAAAGAATATGAGACATATTCTTACAAATATTAAGGATATAATAATAAATGGTCTCTAACTCTTATCACAATTTATAATGGATATAGGTTTATTTATATATCCCAAAATAAAACATATAACTTTTACAAGAATACCATCAACAATATTATAAAATATGGTATGAAAAATTAATCTCTTCAAATTTGGGATTCCTATATTGTCCTTACAAGAATTGCATACTAATATTGCATATCAATAGAGTTTATTATACAAGAAAATATTCTACAAGAGACTATTACAAAATCCTTAATATAGATCCCAATAACGTAATCACAAATAATGTGATGAAAAAAAAATCTTACCAAGAAAATTTGTTTTTTTCACATGTATAATTAACTGGACATCTAAAGTAAAAATCTTATACCAAAACAATTTATTTTATAAGATATTAATTAAAATTATAATATACAAAATTCTTCCACTTGATAAATAAAAAAATTGTTGACATAAAAGAAATACCGAGAGCGCTAAATAAAATTCAATTATTTCTTTATCATATTAGAATTATGTCAAGTAATGTCATACCGATAAGGTAAGTCCATTACCTACATAATAGAATATATATATATATATATATATATATATATATATAGAAAATTTGCACAAAAAAAAATGAAACAATTTTTTTTAAGGAAAAATGTCCAATTAAAGGTTATAAGTCATTGTGGAACAAAATGAAAATGATAGTATAAATTTTGGTTCCATATAAATATAACTAAATATGATAAAATTAGGGAAATAAATTGAACATTACAAAAATAAGGAAACATTATGTAATTCTAAAAGTTTGGTTAAAATAGAACCCCTAAACAAATTACAATACACTATAACTTATATCAATAAAATCTAATATCGATGAGTATAAAAAAATCACTAACATAAGCAAAGAGAACTACATTGTACAACACCAAATTACATTAATAGCAATACACTAATAGGTATAATTATCATCAATGCAATAAATAAAAAAAATAATTATATCACATAATTCGCATAAATGCATCCATGATAGGTGAAATTACAATTATGTAAATGAAAAAAATAAATTATGTCTATTGTCCAATAAATTTGCATAATTTTAATCATATATATTATATGATCAACATACAAAATTCACATTACTATACCCATGATAGACGAGTAATAATAATGCAAATTAATAAAAAAAATTATGCGCATAAGAGAAAAACAATTAAGATTGTGCATAATTAATAAAATAACTTAACATTAATTTATAAATGATAATTCAATATTAAAGAGAGTACAGTATAATTGGAGAATAAAAATATTGTAAAGAATTATTACAATGAAAATACGTCCAAAATTCAAGATTATAATAGTAAAAAATTTTTAATTTAATCTTGAATTAATCAAATATTTTTTATACTAAAAAATACCAATAATATTAAAATATTAAATAAATATGGTATTTGTGAAAAAATAAGAATACAAAAAATGAGCAACCCCATTCAATGCTTCTGGGAGTGAATTTATCGTATCAAAATGACAAGATTCTCATTTGACTAAACAATCACAAAAATATGGTATAAAAATGAGTCCATGCAACCCCTTTAACACTTCCCAAAGTAAAATTAACACAAGTCATCTTATGTTGTCCACACAAATGACTCATATTGGTCAAGCATAAAAACATAAAAAGGAAAACTCTTAAGTAATTTTGAAAATAATTTTACCTAGTAATTGAATTCAAAATAAAACTAGGTTTTAAGGAGGTAGCACTTAAAGAGAAGTTTCAATATATAATTTACCCATGTAAGAGTAAGGGAATGAAACTTTAATATGTTATTTTAACAATAACAAATAGTATAAACCCTCAAATTTTTTTGTGCAAAAGATAATAGTGAACTATATTATAAAATTTCACTAAAAACACAAAAAAAAAACTTCAATTAAAATTTAATACTCTAATAGGAAAACAAACATAATATGTATCTAATTTGGCTCTGATACCAATTGATGGAAATAAAAAGAAAACCCTTAAATCAATAGATACAATATTATAGTATGTATAGAGAATTAAATATAAAAGATAGAGAGGAAAGGGAGTTTATGTACCTCATATATTGAATTGGAGTTCTTAATCTTCATGAACAAAAACTTTATGAATGATTATTGTAGAGATATGAGTTCAATAAGAACTCTTAAGGGTTTTACTACCTACTTTCTAGGGGATTATTTTAGAGAATGTGTGTTGTAATTTGCTTAATGGGATGACAAATTTATAATCGCCTAAGGTAGGTAGGGACCCCTCAAATGGGCTTTTTATTATTGACTCAACCCATCACAGAGTCAATCGTATTATAATCTCATTCAAATAATCATAAAGATATTCTAAGATATGATTATCACCATATCTTAAATTGCCAAATATGATAAAAGATAATTGATTAATACAATCCATTATTATTTGCAACATTACAACCATATCTCCGTGTGGAAGGAAAAAAACTTCTCTAGCCTTCATAGGTCATTTAGTACCTTTCCTTCACTATCTGTAAAAATAAAGTCTTATCATTTTAATATGGCTTAGGTACCACAATATTAAAATAAAAATTTTAATACATTGTACATAAATTCATATGTATTTCTTACTTGAACATTCTATCGTTGTCATTTTTCTTTACTATGCAAAAGACCTTGCTCACTAACCAAAGTTCGAGGATCTAGATCTTGAAGGTCATCATATGATAAACTTCCATCATCAAGTGAAGCATGAGATGAATGATGTGGCGACTCCATAAGGAGAAAAATGAACCTTGTACTTCTTTGTTGTGTACTTTGTAAAAAAACATAAATTACAAAGAAAAACCTGTAATCATCTAACATAGTTAGTAACAAAAGGTCTTTCACACATACAAAGCATATAATAAGACAACAACGTATAGAAAATATTTAAAAAAAGCAGTTTTTAATGTAATGCTTAGTCAAACTCTACATGGACATCAGGCCTGGTTAATTGAGCTTTAATATAATCATCTGACCAATGCAAGGCCGACTGTTGTTGAGAGGTTTCACTCTCATAAGTTGTCTCCACAACATCCTCCCCCATATCAAACAAATCTCTTGGTTTTAGATGTACAGGAGTGACCTGTCCTTGTTTTTTCTTATCCTCCACATAATATACCAATCGAGCTTTAGAAGCCTATATATATGGTTCATCATCATCCTTCACACCCATATGAATCAAATTAGAAAAGTTGATTGATTTGAAGCCTAATCCGTCTTTTCTAATATGTCTCCAGTTTGTTGTGTTAGCCCATTGGCATTTGAACAAAGTTACCACAAATCGACCATGGTAGTTTAATTTAACAATGTCAATCAATTTTCCATAATAGGACCCTAAACCTTTTGTTGGCCTATTGACATTACACTTGCATAGCTTTTTGTTCCAAAGCTACAAAATGCATCACTATTTTGAGATTTCATTCCTTACTCCCAATTTAAGGTTCGAAATTTATATCCATTCACATTATATGCAATAAATCTTCTTGCTTTGAAGTGGGCCTCATGCAAGGGCACATATATCATCAAAGTGTACATTGTTGGTACAATTCATAATCTATTTCAAATAAAATGTACCTTTTGTATTAATGAAAAGATTACCACACGTATAAAATGCATATGCCTTTTATCTTCCATACTTACATAACGCATAAACCAGTCTACAAATCCTCAATGAACCTCTTTTTCTATCTCAGTTGACAATCTTGTGTGACTCCTTAACTTCTTCTTTGTGATAGTTCTAAACTCCCTATATCAATGACCATACTAATAAATATGATGTAAGATCATAGAGAAAAATACTATGACTTTTAATACTTACTCAATGAATTTATTAACTTTTTCATAATTAATTAGCACATGTCGATGTGCTTGTTTCAATTCTGAAGGATTTAAAGTGAAATATGATGAACCTCTAATAGGTTTGCCTACATTGGGAAACAAACTTCACAAAGACTTAATAAGATCATCATCAACACGACCACCTTGATTGAATCTAGTATAAATATCATTGTCCAAGTACCTTGAGCAAAAAGTAAGTAACTCTTTTGCCTTCCAACCTTTAGATATTGAGGCTTTAGTTTGGGCCTTATTACATGAAAATTTCTTTAATCTCCCCAAGAACCTATTAATTTAAAAAATTCAAACACAACACTTAAATATTACATTGTATGTATCAAAATGAACATATAGAAGATTCAACCTTTCTATGGGATACATCCATTGATAATGCACTAGTCCTCAGAGTTTGGCTTCATCAAGTAAATGCACCATAAGATGAACCATAATCATGAAGAATGATGGAGGAAACAACATTTCTAGATGACACAATGTTAGAACAATTTGTTCCTTAAGATTGTCTAGTTCATCTTTGTTTAACACTTTAGCATCAATTGCTTAAAAAATGAACATAAATCAATCAAAACTATAGCAACTTCAAAGAGCAACACATTCTTAATTGATAAGGTAGTAGTTACTCCATAGGAATGTGAGAATCATGACTTTTCAAACCAAATATCTTACGATTATCCATATCAATAAAGTAGTAGGAATTTTTTGCCATCATCTATAGGCCAAAGTTATCTTCTTATACCCATTCTATACAAATCTTTTCGAGCCTAAACATTATCTTTTCTTTTAAATTTTGTCATTTATCAACGTTAATAGTACATTGTAGAACACATTCTTTTCAATATGCATGACATCTGGATTGTGTCGTAACAAGTTAAACTCCCAATATAAAAGTTCATACAATATGTTTTTCTTCTTCCATTAGTTTCACCTCTTGCTTCATAGTCTTTCTTCGATGAGCTATCTTTTTATTATTTGATTTTGGTAGAGGTTTTCCAAATGTGACTTTCACATTCTCTACTTGTTTTAATCTTGGTGGATCTTTCTCCTCAATTTTTCCATAAAAAAGAACCTTATTCAACCGAAACTTGTGTCCTGTAGACAAATAACGATAATGATTTATAAAGCACCATGTTTTACTATGAAGAAGATGGAGATGCATTATATCAAAGTTATAAGATGGACATGCTAATCCAGTATAAATGTTCCAACTTTGTGCACTCCTCATGATGCTAAGCCAAGGATCTCTTCAAGAGGTTGCTCCAAAGAAGAAGATGAAGGATGGAAGTCAAAGGAGATGAGGTTGGAGGCGCCACCTTAGAAGGATAAGCCCAAGGAAAACTTGCCATAAGGGAATGAGCCCTTGATGAAAGCCATTGAAGGTTCTCTCAAAATGGAGAAGGAAGAAGACACTAAAAAATGTAGAACTCTCAAGTCTATCCAAAATTCAAGTGTAAAAATGATACAAGAGGAGGAGGTTTTTATTTATAGGAGAGGGAGCCTAAGACTAAGGGCTTGAGCTGGACGTCCAACTCAAGGGGAATTAGGGAAAGATTAGTTGAATTAATTAGGTGTTAATTGAGCTCATGGCTTATTAACACTTAATTAACTCAACTAGATCCAAACAAGGCCTTAAGATCAAGGATCTTTGTTCCCTCCAAATTTGAATTTGAATTTGGAGAGTGCCATGTCATCTCCTTCCAAAATTAAAATCCAAATATGAAGCAACAAACAAGGTCATGTAGGAAAGAGAAGAACATGGACTGAACATTAGGGAACAAGGGGGGGCTACTTGTCTCTCATGCTTCATGTGTGATTTAAGAGGGTGTGGGGATAAGCTAGAGGAGTGTGGTTATAAAAAACCACACGTCCACATGGTCCCAAAAAGCCCACTAACGCACACACTCCACATAAAAGACTAGTTACACCTCCCTTCAACTAAAAGCAACGAAAAAAGGGTCAAAATATACGGCCAAAGAAATACTAAATACACCTCTAAATACATGAACAAAAAAAGAAGACTAAGGTGCCAAATACAAGGCTAAAAGTGAAGACTATGCCCTAATCTTGATGTCCAAAAGAAGGTGAGGTCTTCCTTCCTCTCCTCTAGCCATGTCTTCCTCAATCCTCCTAGCCATGACCCTTGTAATGGGACCCTTGCTAGGGAGGATTGCACCATCCCCTCCCTCTTGAGAAGAATTTGACCTCAAATCGAACTCGTCCTCTTCCTCATCATCATCAGCAACTATAAAAGGAGTAAGATGACATACATTAAAGGTAGAGCTGACTTCATAATCCTCTGGAAGATCTAACTTATATGCATTGTTACCCATCCTCTCAAGGATTTGGAAGGGACCATCTCCTCTAGGGTTAAGTTTGGACTTCCTCTTAGTAGGAAAACGATCCTTCCTAAGGTGAAGCCAAACCCAATCCCCTTTGTTAAAAATGAGTTCCTTCCCCCCCTTGTTTTTATGAATTGCATACCTTTTTCCCTGCTGTTCAATATTGCATTTAACCCTCTCACATATTTTCTTAATAAAATCTACCCTAGAAACTCCATCCTTGTAAGAGTGAGTACTAGGGAGAGGCATAAGATCCAACGGAGTAAGAGGGTTAAAGCCATAAACAACCTCAAAAGGGGAATGCTTGGTGGTTCTATAGACCACCCTATTATATGCAAACTCAACGTCGGGAAGGTACTCATCCCAAGACTTATGGTTGCCTTTCAAAAGGGCCCTTAACATTGTGGATAAAGATCTATTGACCACTTCGGTCTGCCCATCAGTCTAAGGGTGACAAGTAGTAGAGAATTGAAGCTTAGTTCCTAGCCTAGCCCATAAAGTTCTCCAAAAGTGGCTAAGGAACTTAGCATCTCTATCAGACACAATAGTGGAGGGTAAGCCATGCAATCTGACAACCACCTTAAAGAAAATTCTTGAGATTTTGCTAGCATCATCCACTTTATGGCAGGGAATAAAATGGGCCATTTTACTAAAACGATCCACTACCACAAAAATGGAATCTGTAACCCTTTGGGTTCTAGGAGGCCCAAGGACAAAGTCCATACTAATATCTACCCATGGTGCAGAAGGAGTGGGTAAAGGTATGTATAGTCGATGAGGCATTATTTTAGACTTAGCCTGTAAACAAGCTATGCATCTAGAACAATGTCTATGGAAATCTCTTTTCTTATGGGGCCAAAAGAATTTTTCTTTCAAAATCATCAAAGTTTTAAAAACTCCAAAATGCTCTATGAGCCCACCTTCATGGATCTCTTTTGTCAAAAGTTTTCTCATAGATCTTTGGGTCCCATGCCTAAACAAGTACCCCTCACAAGTGAAATACCCATCATGGGTTTTGTATGCAGAGGTAGCAAAGATGGGACCAAATTCCTTGTCAGAGGGATATTGAGCCCTAAGATCATCAAAGCCCAAGATATGGGAACTTAAAGTGGCTAAAATATTGTGTCTCCTGGATAAAGCATCTGCCACTATATTATGTTTCCCTTTCTTGTACTGATGATATAGGGAAAGGATTCAAGGAATTCTACGCACTTAGCATGCCTTTTATTAAGTTTCCTTGACCCTTCAAATATTTAAGTGACTCATGGTCACTATGAATGACAATGATGCAATCTCACCTAGCATGCATCATGGCTAGGAGGACTCAAGGAAGGCATGGCATGAACAAAAGCTCATTGAAGATTTGAAGCCATAGTCTTCGTTATTTTTAGCTTGTAAATATTTTATTTTAATTAGATAAATAGGAAAGTATTTTTAATTCCCTTAAGGCCATGTATTTTCGGCCATCTTCTTAGTTTATAAGGTATAGGTGTCTTTAGTTAAAAATGAGGAGTAAGCTTATAATGGGTGCATAAGTTAAGACATGATTTTGGGTTAGCCCATTCACATTAAGATATGCTACTTGCACCCATAGGGGGTGAACTTAGGTGCATCACTTAAGGCCTAAGACTTGGGTTAATTAGTTTTAATCCTAATTAAGCCCAAGTCCCACATTGCCTGGAAAAGTGTGCCCAAGCTCTCCCATTGGGCTATATATACTCATTCCCCCTCATTGTAAAATTTCACCTTTGAAGTTGAATGAAAATAGTCTCTTTGTGAGCACATTCTTAGTAAAAGGTCTTGAGGATCCTCTCTTGAGGAACCTCTTCCTAGTTGGTTTTTATCAAGGGTTCCTTCCCTTGTGGCAAACCTAAACACTTTGGCTTATCTCTCTTTGAGAGTGGCGCCCCACCTCCATTTTCTTTCCCCTCCATCATCCATTTCATGGTACTTGGAATCTCAAGGAAAAAGATCAAGGGAGGCATGCATCAGACAAACTCCTTGAAAACAAGGTAATGTTCCCAAGTTTGAAGGGCCCTTATTAAGGAATAAAACTATTTATCATAGGTGGGGTAGTTGAGGGTGGCACCATTTAGTTTTTCACTAAAATAAGCCACTGGATGTCCACCTTGCAACAAGACAGCTCCCACACTTATTCCAGATGCATCACATTCTAGCTCAAAAGTTTTTTAAAAAGCAGGAAGAGCTAGAACAGGTGCATGTGTAAGTTTTTCCTTAATGAGTGAAAAGACTTTTTCCTTCTTCTCACCCCAAAGGAAAGGAACTCCCTTCTTCGCCAAATCATTGAGTGGTGAGACAAGTGTGGAGAAGTTAGGTACAAAATGCATATAAAAACTAGTGAGAGCATGAATGCTCTTGATCTTTGTCACATTTGTTGGGGTGGGCCATTCTTGGATGGCTTTTACTTTTTCGGGATCCACATGGACCCCTTTTGAACTTACAATAAAACCTAAAAATACCACACTTTCAACACAAAAGGTGCATTTTTCAAGGTTTCCAAAAAGGTGGTTAGTCCTAAGAATGCAAAAAACATACCTAAGATGTCCTATGTGATCATCTAGGCGCCTACTATATACTAGTATGTCATCAAAGTATACTACACTAAACTTGCCCAAAAAATCCCTAAGGACATGATTCATTAATCTCATGAAAGTGCTAGGGGCATTTGTGAGCCCAAAAGGCATCACTAACCACTCATAAAGTCCAACTTTGATGTTAAAAGCGGTATTCCACTCATCACCTTCTTTAATCCTGATTTGGTGATAACCACTTCTATGATCAATTTTGGAAAAAATATTAGTCCCATGCAATTTATCCAACATGTCATCAAGTCTAGGGATTGGGTGCCTATATTTGATGGTGATGTTGTTTGCTCTACAATCCACACACATCCTCCATTGGCCATTCTTCTTGGGCACCAACAAAACTGGCACCACACAAGGGTTGAGGCTCTTTTGAACCCAACCCTTCTCCAATAGCTCTAGAACTTGGGATTATATTTCTTTGGTTTCCATGGGGTTATTCCTATAGGCAGGCCTATTGGGAAGGCTATCCCCAGGCACCAGATCAATTTGGTGTTCTATACCCCTAACAGAAGGGAGTCCTTTTGGGACTTCACTAGGAAATACATCACCAAATTCCTTTAAAAGTTGTTGAACCCCTTGAGGGAGATTCCTAAGTTCAATTTCTATGACAGTGCTTTCAGCAGACAGAATATGGGGGGAAGAAGGAGATGCCTCTTTGCAAAGGAGAAGATAGAAAGGTTTATTAGTCAAGGGAGCCTCTTTTAAGTCCAATTTTGATGCAAATAGGCTCTCTTTCCTCCAAACCTTCTTGGAAGGGGCATCACCTTCCAACTCTTTCTCCTTACCCCTTTCAAGCTTTAGGGGCAAAGCTTTTTCTTTTGACCTCTCTTTTTTTATGTTCTTCCTCACTCTTACTCTTCATGAGTAGTAGATCCTCAACTACCTGAGCAGGTGATAGAGGATACAACTTTATGCATCTATCCATATGAGTGAGGATGATGTGGTTGGAATGACCATGATGGATGGCTTTCTTATCATACTGCCATGGTCTTCCCAGCAAGATATGGCGAGCCTCCATAGGGACTATGTCACAAAGTATCTCATCATTGTAAGTCCTATTGAGATTGGAACCTTCACCTGCTCATTGACCTTCATTTCCCCATGCTCATCAAGCCATTCAAGTTTATAAGGTCTAGGATAGGGAATTGTGGTCAAGGCTAACTTGTCTACCAATCTTAAGCTACAGCAGTTACAACAAGACCCACTATCTACAATGAGAGAACACACTTTGTTATTAACTTTACATCTAGTGTGAAAGATGTTATCTCTTTGAGATTGAGTAAGCTCAAAAGATTGGCTTCCAAGAAGCCTTCTAATCATCAAGAGGTCCCCCCACATATGCATAAGCATCCTCACATTCAGAAGATGATGCATGTCCCTCTTCTTCCTCACTCTCACTAAAGGAGGAAGATGAGCTACTCTCACAACATTTAAAGCATTTGATACTACTAGTCCTTTCATGAGAGCTAGTAGTAGAGGGTTATATGAGATGCTTTATACTCTTTATGCTTAGGTGGTTCCCCTTTAGGGAAACTCTTAGAAGAGCTCCCCTTGAGTTGATCCCTCTTTGTATAAGGTTGAGATTCTCTTTTAAACCCTTTTCTTTTTATTTGGTTCTCAACCTTGATACATAGTTGAACCAACTCATCTAGGTTCATATATGAAAAAAGCTCAACTTTATCTCTTATTTCAGAGCTTAATCCACATAAGAACCTAGCCATGGTGGCTTTGGGTGCCTCAATGATGTTTGCCCTTAAAATGAGAAGTTTCATCTTTTGTCTATACTCCTCAATACTTAGGTTTTGTTGCCTAAGTCTTTGGAGTTTATCCAAAAGATCTCTCTCATAGTAAGATGGAATATGCCTTCTTCTCATAGCATTTTTTAAATAATTCCAATAGTTTATTTCAGGCATATGAGTTCGGGCTCTTTCTTTGGTTAACCCATACCACCAATGGAGGGTATGCCCTTGGAAGCTAAGGGTTGCCAATGGGACCTTTCGGTCCTCTCTTATATCATAACACTTGAAAAGTTGTTCTACCTTGACTTCCCAGTCAAGATAGACTTCCACATCTACTCTTCCATGGAAGGGAGGAAGATCAACCTTTTGCTCCCTAAGAGGGGGCAGATGATCATGCATATGTGTATTATGATGGTTGAATCCTCTCCTAGGTCTCCTATAATAATATTCCTTACTTTCACTATTTCTTTTTTAGGGAGACCCATATTCAAAACCCTTCCTCTTTTCCCACTCTTTTTGTTTCCTCTCTTCTTTTTCTCTTTTCTCTTTTTCTTCTCTCTCTTTTTTCCTTTTCTTTCCTCTCTTTTTTTTCTCTTTCTTTTGATTCTCTCTTTAGTCTTTCTTCACTCAACCACTCATGAAATTCCAAGACAAAGTGATCAAGAGGAGCAACCTTGGGAGAGCCCCCTTGGTTGACACTCTTGTTGCTATTTGCACTAGTGTGTGGAGAGGTAGCCGTGTGAAGTATGCCTAAACAAGCTAAGGATGGCCTAAACAAGCAAGAACTCACTCTCTCTCTTTTTTATTTTCTCCTTAAGAGGCAATGAGTCTTTGGAACTCTTTTTAGCCTCAAACTACACGTAAATTGCTAGAAAGGAAAGAAGGACAAGAAAACTAAAAGATGAAGGACTAAGGCGTGCTCCTAAAGGTATGGAAGATGGTGTACCACTTCCTCTTCCACACCTTAATTGGAGAGAAACTAATAGTAAAACCAAGCTATTACTAACAAAAGGAGATACACTCCTAATTAAATTGAATACACACAAATAAAGCAATAAAAGAAAAGGTCTTCATTCCATGTTTTCTCTCATGTGTCTCCTCTCTAAGTCTTGTTCCTTTCCCTATAATAGGACCTTCTTTGGCTTGTCTTAACTCCTCCTTAGAATGCTACCCTTGAGAGCAAGGTTCCTTCAAGAGTTTTCCTACAAGATAGCGCCCAAACCAACACAAAGGAGAAGAGTAGAAGCAAAAAGCAAGAAAAAAAATAAGAAAAGAAGGACTACTATCCAAGAGGAATGAATTGAGGATACAAGACTAGAATGAATGCAAAGAAAAGACAAACTAAAATTAAGAGGTAAACGAGGAAGGCAAGCACGCAAAAGAAGTTCCTAGATTGGTTCTAAAGTAGATTAAGGACTAAAGAAAAAAGCACACAAAATTCACTAGTTGCACTCAAGTTTGAGCTATGGCCGAATTGATTAGGTTCCTTTTGAGAACTTTCAAACCAATTTTAGACCACTTTGCAATTGTTTTTGTTTCACTATTAGGTACATCTTGTTTTGTCTCTTCTTTTTTTTTGTTTTATTAATATTTTACACTTTGTTTTCTTTACTTTTGAAATTTTGTTTGACTTTGTTCTTATCTTCTTTTTTTATAAAAAAAAATCTTTTAAGATGTACCTAATTACTTGATTTAATTGCAAATTTTATGATCAATCTAGAGGTCCTAAACGCTCAAATTAAAACCTAAGAACTAAGCACATAAAATTCACTAAAATCCAACTAATGAAAATTAAAAGAGGGCAACTCAAAATGCACCAAAGTTAAGGTGTTTTGGTAATGCTATAAGAGCTTTGTTTGTGATTTAGAGCTACTTTGTTTGTACAAAATATTTTCTCCTAATCTTCATGTCAAAAGCTCAAACAAACCAACACAATTTCACCTTACAATCAAGTACACAAAGAGCTACTACCTCATAACAAAACACAACATAATTTGGATTGAAATTGAGCTACTATTTTTTTAAATTGAGAAATTCAAAGAACATGCTAGAAGATATAAGCATGTGACACTTCTTATGAGTCTTAGAACAAGAGAGAGATCTCTCCTAGGATGCTCAATTTCAAGAAGTTTTGCAACACACTTTTAGTGGAAAAAGAGGTAAAACCTAATGGAAAATAATGTGACATGAAGGACTAAACAATACTCTAAGACAACACAATTAAGAGTATAAAATGTGTAAAATAAAACCTAAAAAACAAAGAGAAATAGAATTCAAAAACAAAAGAGGCGCAAGAACACAATGAAAATAATGGCCAAGGTGTGTGACCACCGTGCTGTTGTTTTTTCCACAGCCGTGTGGATTTCAATGCACCACCACCTCTTACGCCACTAAATTCAAGGAAGATTTCAAACAACAACACAACGAAAATTAGGAAAATAAAACACACGGAATAACAAGATTCAAATGAAAGAACAAGTAATTTGAACCATACAATTGAAATATGAATACACAACAATTAAAAACATGACTACTAAACATGAAAGAAATTGAAATACAACATGGAAGCACATAAAAGAATTGGATGGAGTAGAAGAGGGAAAATGACCAAAAAAATTAAAAGTAAAGATAAGAATCAACCTCTAGAAGTGGCTTTGATACCACTTGGTGCACTCCTCATGATGCTAAGTGATGCATGCACGTCTAGCATGGGCTTGAGCTAGGACCAATAAGAAAGGAGCATGACTTGGATGAAGCTTCAAGAAGCTTATTTTAGGAAATGTTCCATTTAATTGTATTAATTTGACCATTTTTAGGCTTGTATAAGCACCCTTAAGTCATTAGGATTATATGGGTGTAGCTAGTTTAATTTTCGGCCTTGTATTTTGGCCTATAGGTTCTTTTTTCTTTAGGAGGTGTAATTAGTCTCCTTGTGGAGTGTGTTAATTAGTTTGAGCTGGTCCAAGAGGATTTGGACGTGTGGTTATTAATTTCCACACCCCTAATTCCTCTTCACACCCTTCTAACCAACACATGAAGCATGTATGAGACACGTGGGCCCCCTTGTCCCTTTGTTTTACTCCACATGTGCTTTCTCTCTCCTACATGGCTATTCTTGTTGCTTCTTATTTGAATTTGAATTTTGGAAGTGCCATGTCACTTCCCTCCAAAATTCAAATTCAAACTAGAGGGAACATAGATCCATTTTTTTAGGGCCATGTTTGGATCTTTAGTTGGATTAAATTAGTGTTAATTGATCACATGCTAAATTAACACTAAATTAAGCTAAATAACCCTTAATTAAGCATGTTGGCCGTTCAACTTGAGGTTCCTAAACCCATGGTTCATGCTTTGCTCTATAAATATAGCATTCTCTCCTTCATGTAGATTTTAACACTCATTTTGAATGAAAATTATACTTATCTAAATTGAGAGCTCTTTTGTTCTTGAGAGTGTTCATGTTCTCTCCTTAGTGAGAGTTCTTCATGCTATTATCAAGGGTTCCTTTCCCTTGTGGCTAGCTTCATCCTTTGGCTTATCTCCTTCAACAAGAGTGACGCCTACTTCTCCTCCATTTTCTAGTCTTCCACCTCCATTTCTTCAATCTTGGAACCTCTATGACCAAGGATCTTGGGAGCATTCTCTTCATTAAGGATTCTTCAAACTTGCCTTGGGGAGGGATGCATCACTAAGCCAATGATCTCTTCAAGAGGTTGCTCCAAAGAAGAAGATGAAGGATGGAAGTCAAAGGAGATGAGGTTGGAGACACCACCTTAGAAGGATAAGCCCAAGGAAGACTTGCCACAAGGGAAGGAGCCCTTGATGAAAGTAATTGAAGGTTCTCTCAAAATGGAGAAGGAAGAAGACACTAAAAAATGTAGAACTCTCAAGTCTATTCCAAAATTCAAGTGTAAAAATGATACAAGAGAAGAAGGTGCTTATTTATAAGAGAGGGAGCCTAAGACTAAGGGCTTGAGTTAGACATCCAACTCAAGGGGAATTAGGGAGAGATTAGTTGAATTAATTAGGTGTTAATTGAGCTCATGGCTTATTAACACTTAATTAACTCAACTAGATGCAAACAAGGCCCTAAGATCAAGGATATTTGTTCCCTCCAAATTTGAATTTGAATTTGGAGAGTTCCATGTCATCTCCCTCCAAAATTCAAATTCAAATATGAAGCAACAAACAAGGTCATGTAGGAAAGAGAAGAACATGGATGGAACATTAGGGAACAAGAGAGGAGGGCCTACTTGTCTCTCATGCTTCATGTTTGACTTAGGAGGGTGTGGGGATAAGCTAGAGGGGTGTGGTTATCAAAAACCACACGTCCATATGGTCCCAAAAAGCCCACTATTGCATGCACTCTACATGAAAGACTAGTTACACCCCCCTTCAACTAAAAGCAACGAAAAAAAGGCCAAAATACATAGCCAAAGAAATACTAAATACACCTCCAAATACATGAACAAAAAAAGAAGGCTAAGGTGCCGAATACAAGGCTAAAAGTGAAGACTATGGCCTAATCTTGATGTTCAAAAGAAGGTGAGGTCTTCCTTCTTCTCCTCTAGCCATGTCTTCCTCAATCCTCCTAGCCATGGCCCTTGTAATGGGACCCTTGCTAGGGAGGATTGCACAACAACTAGAAAGCATCCCAAGATCTGGAAAGTCACTAATGGTCTATAAAAGACATGCTCATATGATGAACATTTCATTCTTAGAAGTGTCATATGTTTCTACTCCTTTTTCCCACAACTCCTTCAATTCTGCTATAAGATGTTACATATATATGTCAATATCATTTCCTGGTGATTTTTTTTCCAAGAATCACACTAGAAACAATAAAGTTTGTTGGCTTCATACATGTCCATGAGGGAGTATTGTATGGAATAAGAATTAAAGGTAAAATGCTATGATTATTACCTAAAGATCCAAAAGAATTGAATCCATCAGTAGCTAATGCCAATCGAACCTTTCGAGGTTCTGAAGTAAAATTAAGATGTGTCAAATAAATCAAAATGTTTCCAAGCCTCTAAGCCTCTTGGATGCCTCATCATTCCATCGTTATTTTTATCCTCAACATGCCAACCTTTTCAACCTTGGGATTAATGGAAAATATCTTAAAATCTTTGCAGGAAATGTTTTTTTTATTCAATAGAAGTAAAATCATTGTCACTCTCCTTTTGTTTCCTTGTTTCTTCCACCTAGATGTATGATATATTTGCATTCCTCTCGATCTTCATCTTCCCGTCAATATAGCATGCAATCACAAGGGCAAGCATGTATCTTGGTGTAACCAAGGCCAAAATTATTAATGATTTTCTTTGCCTCGTAATTAGAAGAGGGAAGTTTTGCATCTACAAAGGCATCACACAAAAAGTCTATGATCATTATCATTCCATTATCAGTAATACCACACAACGACTTAATGTGATATAATTTCACTAATAACAACAATTTTGAGTATTTTGCACACCCTTCATGCAATGGTTTCTCTTCTTCTTTAAGTAAATAAAAAAATTCTTTAGCTTCACCAGTTAGTCCTTGATGCAATTCTGAAGTACCTCCATCACCCATATCTACCTTTTTAGATAAGAATGCTTCATTTATCATCATCTACATAGAATCTTCATTTTCCATACAAGACATACTAATATCATTTGCCATACTGCCTTGACTCACAAGATGGAAAAGAACAAATTCTCTTGACAATGTCTCTCCATGATGAAACCAAAATGTGTATGTTTCCAGAAATGCTTTTCATAATAAGTGATCATGCACTTCTTGTCGAGTCTTCCACTTGATAAAACAACATTTCTTGCAAGGACATAATATTGTTCCCTCAATAGACTATGTTCAAAGGAAAAGTCTAGAAATCCGTTTAATCTGGTTTGATATTCTAATATGTTGCGTGGCATTTTTATCTAATATACATTTTCAAGTGAATTCATAATATGAATCTAATATTCTAATGTGTTGCACGGCATTTTTATCCAATATACATTTTCAAGTGAATTCATAATATGAATCTAAAACCGCACAACACTCATTAACATTCTAAATAGCCAACAACATTAAGGATTAAACAACAATGGAAACTAACAATCCTAAAATAAAATTCCTATTCAAATTATAAAAAATTAGTAACTTGTAACCCAAAACTGAAAAGAGAAAAGATCTCATTTAGTTAAATTATTGTAGATAAAATCACCCAATGTTGATTTGTAAGACTTTTAGTTTGAAAGTAAGATATGAAATGCAAAATTCATGAATATAAATCAATTAGGCTATTAATAAGAGAGAAAAGGACATAGGGGAACACTAGAAGGGAGCCCAATGAATGTTAATCATGGTGGCAAGTGGAATAGGTCAATAATCAGATGAAACAAGATAGTTCTTAACAATGAAACAATCAAATTAATGAAATTGTTTTAGATGATCAAATCAACAATGAATCAAATAAAGCTACAAAATCAATACCTCCTTCAACAAGAATCAATGGCAAACAATCTAGACATCACTATTACAAACAATACAACTTTAAAAAGATGAATCATGCTTGACACAATCAAATAAGAAATTTCCAAACTACAAATTAAACTGATTACCTTTCAAAATAAGTCTACTTAGCAAGTTAAAGTTTATTCTTCCACATCCTTTATGCTTTTATTACTTCCATGGTACTCTATTAATTGCATTAGAGACTTTGAAACACAACACAAAAATACAATGTCTGTACAAGGTGACAAATGTAAAAGTCTTTATAATTAGTAAAGAATCCTAAAATCTTCTATAAAAAAGTAACAATCCAAACATCTCTAATGTAAAAATATACACGTAAAGCATGATAAAAAGTCATTTATTTTACTGAAATTAAATGCATAAGTCATTTTCAAATAATTAAAAGTTCTCATAAGTCATGTATTTTACATTTCTTAGTATGTTAATAACATATTATATACTATTATGAATGAACTGTAGTAGATGTTATATCATTTAATATAGCTATGTGTATTTCACAATAATATAATCAAGAATGACAATGGTGTTAAATGACAATCGGATTATTTTGAAGAACTTTTTATTATAGCTTTGATCCTAGAATGAGATAACCAATTGCTTTAGAGGTGATTGGATTTTATCCTAAAAATAACTCTATAAGATAACCAATACTCTATTAGAATATTTCTAGCATGGGAACTACCCTGCCTGGAAATTCTCAGATTGTGAAACACCTTGTTGGATGGGAGTCCATTGGGTATTAGATATTGCATTAGTAGGGGTAGCCGAAGATTCAGAGCTTGCTATGGGGAAACCTTTGGAGAAGTATGACTTCTTGTACTTTATATTAGCTTGTTATTCTTCATTTCTTATACTATAATAGCCATTGTTTCCTGTAACTAATTTCATTCACTATAAAGTTAAAAATCATTAAAAAAATCTTACTTTTATGTGTTACTTTGTGTCTTGGCTCATGTACTTACCATTTACTTTTCATTGAAATTAGAATCTGTCCCAAGTTTGATATGTATACTTAGTAGGTCTTAAGAGAAAAGTTAAGTGATAATGATTTATGCAACATAAAAATGAGACTGATTTCCGCTTAGAGGCTTTGTTAAGGAAATGAAAGGGCTTGAAAGCTTGGAGAGCATCGTGCGAATAAAAGAGGCAGAAATCAGATGAGTATGCTAATAAAATTGGCAAGCTTTGCTTGCATGAGGAGGAGGAGGAAGAAATTTGAGGAAGTTAATGCATTGCAAAATTCCAAGTAGGCTTAAGTTAGAAACCACCGAACATTGGAAACCACTTGACTATTAGTCCCATCTTTTTTTTTTTTTTTTTGAAAAGCAAATATTTATTTATAAATTGGAAGAGAAACCAAGAGTTTCTTGAAAATACAAGGATGCAGACACCATACTACTTGATGTCCAATTAGAACGCGGTAATTAACCTTTCACCGCCTAAGACATATTTAATACGCACTCTCTCGGACTATTAGTCCCATCTACACCTCATATTTAAATTTAATCAAATTTAACCACTGTTTATTATCTCCCCCAAATGAGTTAGTACAGCAAATGAGTCATTTCCAGTAGCACAAGAAATAATTAATAATTTAATAATTATTATTAAATTATGTTGGCGGTTTTAAAACCGACGGTAAGTTTTGGACTTAGCGGCAGTTAAAATAAACTGCCATTATTAAACTGCTGTTAAATCCCATTTTTATTGAATAATATTTTATTTCAGTTTAGATTTTAATTTTTTATAATTTTTAGCAAATTAAAGATAATTAAAATTAACATTTTAAAATAAATAATTTTTAGTATTTTTATTTAAGTTTATGAACCAGTCCACCTACTTATAAGGTAATGTGGGTCAAATCACAATTTAATTTCTATACATAATGAACATATAAAGTAAAAAAACTATTATACTAAATAAAAAACAACAAATACAAATAAAAAAATTATTTCTGAATGGTTAGAATTACAAGATA
The DNA here is from genome assembly GCA_037954015.1 of Psophocarpus tetragonolobus. Classification (NCBI taxonomy): domain Eukaryota; kingdom Viridiplantae; phylum Streptophyta; class Magnoliopsida; order Fabales; family Fabaceae; genus Psophocarpus; species Psophocarpus tetragonolobus. The sequence goes on from CM075692.1 coordinate 53,360,861, forward strand.
ATCATTATGTGAATAATGATTTTTAATCTCAATCATTTATATATTTAATTTTATAATAAATTTATAATTCTTATTTTTTATTATAAATCATAATATTCCCTTAATACATTTGATAATGAAATTGTGTTGTTGTGAGAACAACCTTGTATTCAATTCACAAATATGCTAAATCTATGTAAATCTAATTTAATTATGATTTTGTTAAACATGTTAATTTGATAATGAAATTTCACTTGCATCCTCAAAATTGAAGTTTGAGTCTGACAAATGTAGAGCCAATGACTAGACCAAACTTTAGGACAAGGGAATTGAAAACCAAGTACAATCATTGGTTTGTATTTTATTTTTATGCTAATGTTTATTTTTATCCACCTTCACCACCCGGGCAAGTGGATAAGTTAGACCAAACACAATAAACTAATGAAAATGTATATAATAATAACAGAGTAATTAGTAATGTAAAAGTTTGATCTAATAATTAGACTTTAAGCAAAAATCATGTCTATACCTTTAGAATTGGAAACAAACAAAATTTAAAATGGAAAACCCAATTAAAAATTTAACATAATCTCAATTCAACAACAAAATCCCTAACAACACAACCTCTTCAAAATCCAAAACCAAAACTCAACCTATCCCCTGCAACAACTTACAAGACGCAAAGAAGCTTAAAGAAAAAAAATGCTAAAAATGAATTCTACCAATACTTCAACATCGAATCTCAATAAAGGAGGTGGAGGTTTTACCACGGTGCAAGGCATGAGAGTTTGGGTTATCATCGAAATCGAAGGTTGGGTTGGGGTAAGGAGTAGAGTCATCCCAACCCATCCTTCCATCATCCATTTCTTGGTGTGTGAAACCTCAATGAGAAGATAAAGGGGAGTGCAAAAATCATTTTTCATTATTTGGTATTAAGAGCTAACTCCAATAGGTTTTTTTCTAGTCTTAATTCTCTTTAATTTTTTCCAGCTTTTCTTCTTAGTGTTCTTGCTAGGTTTTTTTTCTTTATTTTTTCCAACTTTACTTATTTTCATTTAATTTCGTTAATTGTCTAGTAGTTTATGTTTTAATAGTTTTCATTCTTTACAATTTAATTTTCTAGTCTATATTGTTTTTTTAGATTCAATTTTCTTTGTTCTTTCCATTGAATCTTGTGTGTGCTTCTTTAGATTTTATTTCTTTAATTTCTGTACAACCCTTTATTTTCCTTTATTCTAATGAAATATCCTAAGAAGATCATTGTAATGACTTCACAAAATTTGTGAAGGAAGCCACATAATTGTGGTCATGATCTTTGCATGCACATTGTTCTTCTATTTTTGTGTTTCAATTCTATTTTTAGTCACTTATTTCTCTGTTTTGGGATTCTTGTGCTGATCATTTTTGAGTCATTTGATTTCAATTTTTACTCTTTTAATTTGTCTTAGTTAGTCATGTTTAGTCTTTTACTTGTCCTTTAAATTCTATGTGATATTGCCTTTTGTTTTTCACCATAAAGAGTGTTATGTTTCCATAAAAGTGTGTTGTCTTCTTGAGGAATTGAGCATCCAAGAGGAGTGTCCTCTTGTGTAAGTTCATGTCCAAGGAGTCCCACATGCTTTAGAACATAGCATGTTTCTAATTTTTTTCTAAAAAAATTGCTTAATTCTATCTTAGAGTCCATTTGATTTATTTTGTGTTTAGAGTTTAGTGTTTAGAGTTTTGTGTTTTTAATTTTGTGCTAGTCTTTTTGGTGGTTTTGTTACTTTGGCTGATTGGAGACCCTTTGTTGGGCATGTATTTGGGTTGATTCTTAAGTAATGATGCTGGCCTAAAACCTCCCTAAGATCTCCTTTTAGTGTTTTCTTTTGATCACCTAAAAGTACTAGTCCATTTTAAGTTACTTTGTCCTTCTTTGGTTTGCACTTTTGATTCAATTTTTGTGGTCATTTCTCTTACTTTTATTTCAAGCGTTTATGAATTTCTTTTGCATGTCAACTTTCTTTCTACACCTTTAATATTTACTTATCTTTTTTGACATTCATTGAGTTTGTCCTTACTAACTCTTTCAACTTGGATGTCTCTCTTTGCTTCTTGAGTGCTTTTCTTGCTTTTTGTTTTCAATTCTTGCACTTCTCTTAGTTCCTTTGTTGGGGCGCTTTTCTTCTTTGTGGTTGGTGGCCAAAGTGTTGAAACTTACACAATGGGTAGCATCCTAGGCAGTGTTGATTTAAGGCAAGGAAGAGGAGACTTAAAGAGGAGCCAAGACTTGAGTGAAAACACTTGAGGAAGCACTTGGAAGAAGGAACATTCAAGACTTGTTTAGTTTCTTGCATTTTCATTTGGGTGTAATTTTTAAAGGCCTTTTAACTAGAGGTGTTAGATGTCCATAATGGTCACCTCTTTTTTGTGTAATAAATCTTAGTTTCTCCTTTTGGTATGGATAAGAAATTGGTACTCCTTATTCATACTTAGAAGCATGTTTTTAGTCCCTTAAACTTTGTTTTAATTTCTTTATTTGTTTTCGTGTTTTAGATGAGTGCTTAAGTTCTAAAAGGAGGAGTGTGTTTGCATCTTAGTTCCCTAAGCCTTACACTTTGAAATTTCTTCACGCACATCTAAGAGTGTTATGAGTAGTAATAAAATTAGGAAAGATAAGAGAGAAAACAAAAAAGAAGAATATGAAAATAAAATAAAAAAGAGTGTGAAAAAGGGAGGCGTAGGATGAGTGATTATTACCATAGTTATAAACCCATATATTCATACTCTTTTGATTGGGAGAGAGTAGAAAAAAAAAGAGAAATATTTTGGGAAAATGAACAAAAACAAAAAGAGAGGAGAAAAAGAGAACAAGAAAAACTAGATAGGGAAGAGAGAAGAGAGAAGGAACAAAAAGAAAAAAGAGACAAGAAAGAAGAGAAAAAAAGAGGGAAGAATGAAGGGAAAAAGAGAAGAAAGAAAGAGTGTCAAAGAGAAAAAGAATGGCAAGAGAGAAAAGATAAAAGAGAAAAAGAACGGCAAGAGAGAAAACAAAAAGAGAAAGAGAGGAAAAAGAAAGAGAAAAGATAGAAATAGAGAAAAAAAAGTTGGAGAGAAAAAGAAGAGAAGAAAAAAAAGGAGAGTGATGTCTTTGAGAGTGCCTTAGTAAATTATATACCTCTTATAGGGACTTAGAAGAGCCTAGCACAACCCTTAATCTTCAAACCTCTTCTAGAAAATTAGATGAACCTAAGAGACATCTTAGGAAAAAGATAATCCCTTTTAGAAATAAAATAGATTCATCCAAAAGAAAAATAGAGAAAAAATCTTTGAGTGAAAGTGACACCCCTACTAGTTGAAGCACTCGTTCTAGAAGTCCTAAATGCTTTAAGTGTTTAGAAAAAGGGCATATTGCATTGTTTTACCCCAAAAGAAAAAGGAATTTAAGGGGAACATCAAATGAAGAAGGTACTCATTCATTTTGATCTCTTAAAAGTGAAAAGGCTTCTTGGAAGTCATCCTTGTAAAGACACTCAAACACAAAGAGAGAATGTTTTTCAGACAAGATGAAATTTTGGGCAAAACTTGTTCTCTCATTGTGGATCGTGGATCACGTTGCAATTGTTGTAGCACAAAGGTGGTAGAAAGGTCAGCCCTTATTACTACTCCTCATCCTTCACCTTATGCTTTTCATGAAATTAATGATGAAAAAGGTGTAGTAGTAAGAGAACAAGTGAAGATTAGCTTCTCCATAGGAAAATATCAAGATAAAGTTTTATGTGATGTAGTCCCTATGGAAGGTAGTCACATGTTGTTGGGAAGGCCATGGCAACATGATAGGTCAACCTTGCACAATGACCTCACTAATAAAATCTCTCTCATAAGGGAGAAAATATTACCTTACATCCTCTTACTCCTACCGAGGTTATGGAGGATAAAAGGATCATGAAGCTTAAGAGAGGGGGGATAAAAATGAAAATAAGGTTGTTGGTAGGAAGACTGAGTCTAAAGAGGATCCATCTTTGCTTTCAAAAGAGGTTCTCTACATAGAGAAATCTTCCGCCACCCTTACAAAATGAACAAGTTGAGTATGAGGATGTGCTTATACCTTTTGAGCACTTTGATCCACACCCTTAAGTCCAACTTGATGAGTGCTCCATTACACCTAGATTAGGCTCACTATTTCAAAACCCTTCAAACCTTAGTGTCAACTATCAACCTCCATTACCACATTTCTAAGAGGTCTCCTTATAGACATCTTACTCCTCCCAAAATCACTTGTTTGCATATACTTACTGTTTTCCTTATTTTCTTGCAGACTTTCAAAAAGAGGAAGAAGGGCCTCAGGGTTTCAGGTCAAATCGTCTCTAAGGGAGGAGATGATGTAATCCTACCTAGCATGCATCATGACTAGGAGGATGAGAGGAAGACTTGGCTTGGATGGGATCTTAATTGAAAACTTGAAGTCATAGTCTTAGGATTGTCCCACTTGTAAATATTTTTAATTTCCTTGGAATTTTGGGCGCAAAGTTTAATTCTTTAAGGCCATTGTATTTAGGCCATTTATCTTTAGTTTAGGAAGACGATGTGCCTTTAATTATTTTGGAGGAGTAGTCTTATTGTGAGTTCCCTTTTGTTTAGGCATTTTGGGCTCACTCTCTTCATATTTTGGATGAGCTATTTACAGCCCCCCTCTATGGTTAGATAAGGTGCACTATTTTAGGCCCTAAGACTTGAATTAATTAGTCTTAATGCTAATTAAGCCCAAGTTTCACATTGTCTAGGCTTGTGTGTCCAAGCTCTCCCTTTGAGCTATATATGCTCATCCCCCTCTTATGTTCCTCACACTTGAATTTGGATTGTGTGTCCAAGCTCTTGTGTTCTTCTATAGTAAAGTGTCATTGAAAATCCCTTCTTTTGAGGAATCTTTTCCTAGTTGACTTATATCAAGAGTTTCTTTCCTTATGGTAAGCTTCATAAATGTTTGGCTTATCTACCTAAGGAGTGGTACCATCCCAACCCATCCTTATCAATTGTAGTGTTAGAGTAATAGATACACAAAAAATCTGTACAAAAATAGTACATAAATTTGAAATTCAATTTTTAAAATATCTGATTCTTAATGGATTTTTGTGCACCTCCCTCCATACATTATGTATCTAACTCCACTTGCTCCTCAATCACTACGATGGTCCATTATCACAACTATATATATGTTAAAGATTTTATAATAATTTACACACCCGTTCAACCAACAAATTTAAATCTTCGACAAATTCTCTTAATCTATTGTTACTTCAAATTATTAAAGTAAAACATTTTATTTAATAAACACCAACCATAAATTCAAGTTAATGCAACAATTCACTTGATTACAGATCGGGTTCAATTTTCAGAAGCTGATTCTTTTGTTAATAGTGCAGTTATTATTTACCAAAAATGATTTGTTGAAACCAAGTCTCAACATTTAACACTTATATTTATTTGGTTTTTTATATATAAAAAAAGAAAGAATCATTAATAAAAGAGTAGAAGTGAGTATATGATGCATCCCGCACACGTTTTATTTGGTATAAGAAAGAAAAAATAAAATAAATAAATGATTGTATAATTTTTTGGAAAGGGAAGAGAAGGTAAAAAGAAAAAAAATGCATATTTATGATATAAAATAAAATAAATTTCATAAGTAAAAAGATATGCAATAAAAGGATTAGTAAAAATGTAAAAAAAGTTTAATAATTTTAATATAAATTATCAAATATCTATTTTATCTATTAAATTGAACTATCTTGAAAAATAAAATTATTTTCATATATTTACGTATGTTTAAATTGAAGTTCATGATTGCTTTGTTAGTGTAAAATAATTTTATAATATCATTATAATTTATTATAAATAAATTCTTTAATTAAATGAAGGAGTATGTAATAATTTTAACATCATCATCATATTTTTTTTCTTATGTAGTAATTAGTAAAAAAAATGTTTAGGCTAAATTTTATTTTTAGTCAATTATATTTTAGTATTTTTTTGTTTTAGTATAGTAAGTTTTTAAATTTTCATTATACTCTTTTTTGTTTTTAAGTTTAGTCTAACCGTTTATACTGGTTCTTAATAACTTTAAAATTTTAAAGTAATAACAACTAAAAATCATCATTATTTTTATTTTAATTCTTTAGAAATTTTAAAATCACATCGCTGTAACTACTACTTTTCAAAATATAATTGACTGCTCAATGACACAAAACATAAAGACATGTGTGAGACCAAACTTAAATTAATTTTTTATTAGAGAAAAATAATCACAATTTTTTGTATGTGATAAATTTGTTAATTTTACTAAATAATACTTTAACATTCATGTAAATAAATGGTTGTATTAAGTGTCAGCAAGGTTATCAAACTCGAGATGAGTATACGTACACTCATGGGAGTTCAATAAACTCAACTCATCAACTCGGCTCTTAAGATTTTACTTTATATAAAAATAATAAAAGATATTGATAGATAACATACAATTAAATATTTCAAACAATATAATAAGTAAAAATAGTAAATCATCCATTCAACAATACTAAAATAACTAAGTTTAACAATGAATCATTATCAAATAATAAATTTCAAAGGTGATAAGAATGTTAAAATATTTTCATTTATATTTGATATTATTAAAAAATGAAGGTTTGATGTTCTTAGAGAGATTTGTTCTTCAATTTCAAAATGTCAAATTAAATAAAAGTATATTAAACTCTAAATACATACAAAATAAAAGGTTTGAAGTTTTGATGTTTACACATAAGTTAACTCGCAAAGGATAAATAAACTCATAAACTCCTAAGAGTCTAAGAGTTAACTCGAGAGTTTCATAATCATGAAAGAACTCTTTTATACTGAAAGTATATATTTGTTAAACTCTTTTTTTTGTATGAAAGATAAAAGTGAAACATTCAAAATATAAATAATTAAATAATTTTTTAAAAATTAATAATATATAAAAGTAAAAAATATAATAGATCTAACTTAACATTTAACCGACATTTTAACCAAAACTATGGTCGAAGAGCCAAAGCAGTCAACTTGTTAAGGAACTTTACAAATAGCAACCATTCAACCTTGAGTCAATGTAACTTCATAACGACACCTCATCCTTTTTGGTTCATGAGTATCTAAGTAACATTTGAAGAATTTTTAGTACTCAATTTTTCTTGTGGTTGGTACTTTATGGAAATTGTCAAAAGTACCCTCTCATAGCATCACGTTAGAAAAATAAATATACATAAAAAGTTAAAAATTGATAATACGAAAAACTCAAAGTAAAAAGAGTTTATATAAAAAAAAGAAGTAAAAAGAGTTTAAAGGTGATTGATTTATAGTGTAAACATCAACAAACTTACACGTAGACTGTGATTGGATATATAACTTTTTTTCAAATTAGAAAACACTTATCAACAAGTTATTGACCCTAATGATATTAAGTAAGATTTTTTAAATTTTTTGAATGAAAAAGATGTGTTTTGAAAACAAAATCTTGCTAAAAATTGTTAATCGGATTGTCTAAAACAGATTAATTATCAAGAGGATATTCTGCATAAATAACAAAGTTATATAAAATAGTATAAAATAAAATAAAAACCCTTAAAATTCTCTTCCATATACAGTTACGTTACACATAAAAGCATTCATCACGTTAAATGTTTTTGTTTTGCCTGCTTAAAACAAGACGAGTTATGTGGTTAAAATAAGATGATTAAATCTCACCAAAAGATCATACTATTAAGTAAATCACGTAATCTATCGTAAATCTTTTACATCTTTGTGTGAACCAAATAAAAAGAAATGGATTATTTTTCATCATCTTTTCTTCTATAATAAGTGGTAATAAGTGGGGGTAAACATGGTTTGGGTTGAGTGTGTTTAGCCAAATTCCAGACCCAATCCAATTATAAAACACTGGGTTAGTTTTCATAATTTTTCATTAAATTCAACCCAATTCAACATGTCCTTGAATGGATTGGATTGGGTTAATTGGGTCAAAATTTAAAAAATATTTTTTAAAAAATTATTTTTTTTTTAAAAAAAAATTAGAATATTATTTTGTTAGCTTTTTTAGGATATTTTTAAAAAATAGACTATATAATTGTTATAAAATAAAAAGAAACAATAAATTATAGTAACAAATTATATATCAAAACTAAAACAAATTAAAATTAATATACAACTAAATTTTCAAGCAATAATAACTAAATAGACATTTGTTTAAACACAATTTGTCAAAACTAGCCAAACCATACAAACAAATACAAACTATACAATTTATTTAAACTAACAGAAACATAATATTCAAAGAAACACATAATAATTTAAAATTATGGTGGGGTTAGGTCTTGGGTTCAACTTAATGAACTTGTCACCAACCTGTAACGAATTGAGTTAGGTCAGATTTCACTCAATCACGAGGAAAACCTAACTTAATATGTTTGGGTTGGATTAGGTCAGATTGAATTTTCAAGTCACCTAACTTGAGGAACGTCCTTGACTATGAGATCTCTAGATTTTTGTGTTTAGAATTAAAGTGTTTATTCTTACAAATTAAAGTGGTGATTTAACGGGTAGAAATACTAATTTAATTAATTAAGATATGATATAACTAAATATAGTTAAATACGTAATAATTAAAAATATTGTAATTTTTAATATAATTAAATAACATTTAAAAATAATATAGTATTTATAATTCCATAATATTAAAAATAAACTTTATTTATATGTCATGAGTCATAAATGATGATCGATTTTCAAAATTAAATATGAAATCAAATGAACATATATCCTCATAACATATTTTTAATTTAAAAAAATCTAGCAAATTGGTTTGAATCGATAAAACACATGTAAGTTATACTTAATATTTCTAAACCTAATTTACATGAGTTTTTTGTTTTCTAACATATGTAACCGGCCTCTTTTGTTCTATAAAAACTTATAGTAAATATTTTTTTTATTGGTGATGTTAAAACTTGCACTTTAAGAACTTTATCTAATTTGGAGAAATCTACCATACTCAAATTCCTTTCTTTTCTTCTTTTTAAAGTCATCCTTTAAGTTAATTTAACTTGTAAAAAAAAAGTAAAATAGCTAGGATTCTTTTTTTTTTTCCTAAAAGGGGAGTTAGATAAACTAAAGCTAAAATAATAAATATTGAATTAAATGCCCCCATTCTTAATTAACAGCAAACCTAGGATAGTTCAGCAAAACAAAAACAAAAGTTGTTTGATCCTTCATGTTTGAGTCTTTGAGAGACAGAAAGGGCAAAAGAAATAAAATAAATTAAATTTGGTCTTTAAGCTTTTTTTTTTTTTTACAACCAATTTTTAAGCTTTTTAATTTTTCACTAAGTTAATCCAAAGATATGTTCCTTACCTACCTTACAAGAAACCTAGACTTTCCTTTCCCGAAGATTGTGGAACTTCTCATGTTCAAAGGTATATTAAAATTTTAGCCAACAATATACAATATTTTGCAAAAGTTAATTATTATTTATATATTAATCTATGATGAAATTTTTCCGTTTAAAATTTAGGCTTATATAGCATATTTAATAGGAAAATTATTAAAAGCTGAAAAGTTGAGAGTTGAAAATTGAAAGTGATAATTCAGTGAATTAAATTATAAGTCCAAGTACAAATAAAACTATGCAAAGCAGGGACGAATTTACATGGTTATATATGGGAACTATTGTCTCCATTAATTTTAAAAATATTCATAATGTGATATACATGCATAATTATAAATAGTTTCCATAATCTAAAATGCAGAGTAAAAAAAACAATCTATATTATAATTATTTCGTTAATTGTTGAGAGTGTGAATCAATTGGCAAAATATTATTCCAACACTTAACCAAATATTATCACCCATAAAATAGCTTGATTATAGACAAAAAAAAATTATAATTATTTTTTCCACTAATTTATGTATATAAATATTTTCCGCATAATATAAATTTTTAGAATTGTCACCATATGAATAATTAAACATTAAATAAATTTTATATAAATAATAAATATATTTTTTTTAATCTTATTAGGTAAAGTATAGTTGACAAAAATTTAAAAAATGAAACTATTATGTGCACAAAAAATTATTAAAATAAAAATATTAATCAAAGAGTAAAAGACTATAAAAGCTTATCGTTTTTAATTTAACAGGTGCAAAATTGGTAAAATAAATCAAGAAGTTTTTATAACTTATAAGCCATCATTATCTTTAACATCTTTTCAATTGAGAATGTTATATATAAGTTAGTATTTTTTTTTTATCAGAATTTTTTTAAGTTTTAAATATGATTTTATTCCCTATAAAATAGTCATCTTTTTAAACTACTCCATGTAAAACCTTTCTTTCCAACCTTATAAATCTGAAATATATGATATGATCTCCATTATTATATGTCACTCTGTTAACTGCATTAACACTATCCTTGATAGCATTCACCGTATAATGTATGTAATATACTTCTACCATTTTTTCTAATTTTTTAAAACTAAATTTTATTTATCTAACATAATATAAATGTTAGGCAAATATAATTTTAATTTTTTATGAGATATAAAAATGAAAAAAATGTTTCATAGTCTACCAAAATTAAAATTTACTCATTTTCAAGAGCAAAAATATATGATTTCAGAATTTAGAAAACAAAAAATCAAAATTTGTTAATTATATATATATATGAATTAAAAATATTTAAATTCTTTTAGTTAAAAAATAAAGATAACTCCCTAAAATATCTCTAATAATTATTTTTTTTCAAATAAACTAAATGATGAAATTTTAACCTATCAGATTGTTTTATCAAACACGTACACATTTCTTTTTATACAAATGTTAATTATTACTTTTCACACTTAATTATATACTCTAATAATTAGAATGATTTTCATATAATTAACCAATAATAAAACCTTTAAGAAGGATAATTATTTAGTCGAGTGATAATTTTGGTAATAAGATTCAAAACATTTTTATTCTAAGATCAGTATTGGGATATAAATAAATTCTTCCAAGGTTTTTTCCCCTAGGGAATTCTATGGTTAGAAAACTAGAAACTAATGACAGTGATTTTTTTTATTCTAAACAATAAATAATTACGAAGAGATATAGTTATCTATCATATCACATTTTATTGATTATCACTCTCATGGAATTTATAGAAAATTAAAACAAAAAAGTAGAAGAATTACCATAAATTATATTCTAGAAGAAAATAAAATTTAAAAACTATTTAAAAATAAAATTTAAAGCAAATTACACGCCAACAACTTTTATGAGGTTGCTCAAACTCACCAATCTTATTTAACATATGCAGGAAATTTCTTTAATTATAGGATAACACGCGGTAATTTTTTCAAATAATTATGGATGTTAATGTATTATTATAAGGAGTGCCACTGCAATGTGTTTTCTAAGATTAAAGACGGTTAAAGTAAGGATAGAAAAAATGTATAATTTCATAAAACTTATTAGAAATATCAATATAATTTGTTAATAAAATTTGTTCTAAATTATTGAAAGATTGAACTAAAAACGAATAATAAATGCACACTCTTTAAATTCAACAATTATGAATATGTATACATGTTAGTGATAGGTGGACAATTATTACGACTTTTTAATTGTTGATTGAATTTAAAATATTATATTAACTTTAAAATAATTTAATTTACTTTTTATATCATTTCCGTTTACATTAACAAACATCATAATTTTGTATTAAGCTTACATACATTTTGTTTTTTATAATTTAATTTTTATTTTATTTTATCTTGTTTACTATCTAAATTTTTTTTTGCAACAAGGCAAAATGCAAGTTTGACAGCTCCTACAGTTTGCAAGTCCAGTCACATTTGTGAGACACACAATGATTTTGTGAGAACCACAAGTAAATGTCATAGTTTTTGCAATTCAAATAACTTTGTGGGAATGAGTTGTAATGCAAAAGTAACCTCCCATAGTTTTGTATAGTGGGTGATGAATCCCTCTTTCTGTGTTACTGTGACGGGATCTAATTTTTATCTATCTCAATTTTTCTATGTAATTTTGTATTGTTCTTTTTGTGCTGCAAGTTGGAAGACACTTCTTAGGCTAGGGGTGTTCACTATTCACGTTGGTTCAATATTTTATTCTTGAAACTAGCACATTAGTCTACTAAATTCATAATTTTATAACAAAATAATTTATTCTTGAAACTAGCACATTAGTCTACTAAATTCATAATTTTATAACAAAATATCAAGTCTTTCATATATATTAAACTAGTTAAATTAAACTATTAAGACAACACAATACAAACAACAATTTGTATAAATTTAAAGTATAAAATAAATTATCAAATTTATTAACTTAAAAATATAAAATAGGGTCACGTCAAGGTTTTGAAATGCAATGCCTAAACAAATAAGGTTACTAAATTTACTAACTTAAAAATATAAAATAAATATAATATATATACTTTTGGGTTGATTCAGGTTTGGTCAAGATTTTGAAATGCGAAAATTGCACACTGAACCAGAGATGATCGGTTCTTATTGGTTTGGGTCGGGTCCAGACTCAATTAACTGAAAAAATCGAAGCAAACTAATTAATTCAGTTTGGTTTACCAGGTTCGTCGAGTTGACCTGAACCAATAAACACTCCTATCTTATGCTTTTCCTTACTTATTTTCAATAACAATTGTTTGGCTTATAAAAAAAGTTATTTTATCTTATTAACAAATCATATACTTAAAAATTTTGTTAAACATAACCTTATAAATAACACATAAGAAAAAAAGTAACACTAACAAAGTTATATTAATTTTTTAATCAATGTGACACATGTTTAGATTAAAAAGAGACGTAAAATGGAACAATGGTTTTAATTTATCTAAAAATAACATAAAAAATTATTCCACAATTATATATTAAAAAAAATTGGGTTTTTCAGTGTGTAGCCTAGATTGATATTTGTTTGTTCCTCAACGCGAGCTAATAATGACCCTTATATTTTTTGTCTTAGCCATAGCCATCCCTTTATCTGCTGAAATCATATAGAATCATAATGGATGGCAAAACTCTTTTTATGAGTATTTAAGACTCGGATTTAAAACTTCTAATATATGAATTTAATTGGTATATATGGTTGTGTAAATATATTTATTCTATACTATATTTAATCATAATTTTTTATTTATAGAAATCTGATTTTATTTATTATTACATTAAAAGTCACATAAATCAAAAGTTAAAAAAATCTTTTACCTGTATACAAATTAAACTTAAGAAATTAAACTTAAGAGATATATAACTCTTGCTCTATGGTTAATAGTAATCCAAATTTAGATATACTCATATCAATGATCGACAGGTGTTATAACTTTTTAACTATTTGGGAGCATGACATGCTTATAATAATTTATAATTTGGGATTAACAAATTCAATTTTCTGCAAAAGAGGTAACGTAAAGAAGGTAGGTTTAATTTAGCACCTAGAAATACCTTATTAATTTGATGAGATGAACACAGTCGTTTATAAAAACCTATAGCAGATTTCACTGTTTCGTAATACTAGAAATTCAAATATTATTATACATTTTTAAGAAATATTTGAAAGTGTTTGGCTCCTAGTTGACCTTCTCATGGCAGGATCTTTTGGAACGAATCCCAAGAAAAATTGAATCTTTTCAAGAGATATATCATCACCATGACCTCAACAATTTTTTGGATAATTTGCCATCATAATGGTATATGACTTTGTATCTATTATTTTTCGCTTTTATGGTTGGTATGAGTTTTGTTATAAGCATTTATAGAATAAAAAGTATATAAAAAGTCTAATTAAAGAACTATCTTTAAAAGTTAGATTCCAGTTGAGTGAGTTTTTTTTTAAGAGTTTTTAGAAGAAGAAAATAAAAATGTCAAAAAAAAATAATAATTCTGTATGCTTTTTTTAATTGAAAGATGTGAATTTTTTTCATAGGTTAACTTGCAAAAAATTTAACATTTTTTCAAAATTTACATTAGAGTTTTTATATATTTACTTATGAATGACTAATTTTATCTTATGAAAAACTATTTTTATTTTTATTTGTATTGTTTTGTCATAAAATTGCTTCTAAAAAAGCTCATCCAAACATGTCCAGCTTTTTTTTAAAAGAGATAGAAAATTAACTTATCATAAGTTAATTAGTAAAGTTTTCATATCTTTTAAAAAACTTGTACGAGAAATTTGTATACATATTAATTTTAGTTTATAGAAATATTATTTTAACTACCTTTTTTATATTGTTGTAACAAAAACCTTTTTCTTTACATTTTTTTCTTCCAAAGAAACTGACTCAAACCATTCTTATATTCAGTTTTGGTAGATGTGTTATCCATGAATTGCAATTGGCTTCCAAATTATCATGCCTCAAGCTTCTCTAGAACATTCCTTAAAAAAAACCCTTTTCTATGAACATTACTATCTACAATATTAATAGTAGGTATAAGCTCTGCAATTATAATTAAAAAAAAATGTGTAGTCCATTTGGTTGCGTCATAATTAATGAGATTGTCTTTAGAAAAAGAACATCACCTTTATTTTCTGATAGGCTTGATAAAAGCAAGCATATATACACATTCCATAATTCTTTTCAAAGGCACTGGACTTCTTATTCATTTCCAGAATGCTGTATACATCCCTAATAGAAAATGTCAAAGATGTTAAGAAGAAAGGCTAAGTTTACTTACTTTTAAGAAGAGTTTAATTACTATACAACGTCAATATAATACTTTTTACGCATTTAATCGCAATCCTTAATTTATGATAAGTTTGTTGACTTTACCAACTAATATTTTAAAAGTTATATAAATAAAAAAATATAATTTAATGTTAGTGTAATGTTCTTTTATCCTATCTATATATACTAATTAAACTCTTTTAAGAATAGATAAGTTTAATTAGCTAAAAAAAACTAACTATCACAGCATACATAATTCAAATAAAAAGAACAATAAAATACAATTAAACATAGAGAAAAAACACATATATATTATAGTGTAAAAAAAGTTTTACACTTGCATTTAATCACAAGTCTTTATATATGGTAAGTTGATTGACTTTACTAATTAATACTTTAAAAGTCATGTAAATAAATAGTTATGATTAAACATTAGTATAAAATATTTTTATACTGAAGTTAAACTCTTAAACATATTATATACAAGTCATTCTATATATGATAAGAAGAATTTTCTTCGAAATTGTTTAATCGAAGATGCTTAGTTACACGTATTTGAGATCCTATTTTTTAATTTGTAACATTTTAGTCCTATTTTGAAACTATGATGTCGTGTACCTAATTATTAAAATTATTAAATTTGTGCACATGCATTAATGGATTGATTATCATTAATATTGATTGATATATAACAATAATTTAATTTTGTATAACAGGTACTAATTTTATGAATTAGGGACTATTTAATTAATTATAGTTATTTTTCATCATTAAAGGACCTTTAAAATACTCTAACAATTAACATGGAATCACATGTAGACACATGTTCAACAAATTTAAAAAATGAAAAACATAATATTATAATTTAAAAAATAAAGTTCAAAATGTTAAAAATTAATAAAATAGAAGACCAAAAGTGTAGTTAAATCTAAAATAAATTGATGCGATAAATAAAAAAACCTAGTTGTATTTATATATGTTAAATTCACTATATTGATAGTCAATTTTATTTGGTTGTTAATTAATAATATAAATTAGTGTCCATTATTATTGTATGGTTGAGTTGTTATAGTGTGCAACTTATCATTGAAGTGCTCATCCCGATGATCAAAAGTTCCTATAAAATATGACGATATTCAAAGAACACGATCCAAAAATAATTACGAACACAAGGAAAAAAGAGAATTTAATTTGAAAAGCACAAGACCCCACTAGTTTCATTCTTTTGAGGGTCACTAAAGCCCTTATAAGCATTAAAAAATAAAAGAGGTTGGTCATGTAAACATTCAAAATGTTCATACTTCAATGCAACTTTTCTTCTTTTCTTTGAATATGTTTTGAAACCATGTATTACCCGACACAAGTTATAAGTTACTACAACATTCCCCTTAGTGGGAGCATCGATTTATACAAATTTGTTCAGTTTAACTAGTGATAAAAAAAACTAGTTATATCAAGTTTAAATCTTATATGCAATTGTATTAAATATTTGAAATGAAAGTTTATTAATATTAGGATGAATATATAGATTCATACCACTCAAACCTATGTGATTTTGAATCTTATTTTCATAGAATTAGAAATATAAAAAAAAATTGAACTTAATCGTAAAATTCGTAAACTTTACAGATTAAGTGTATAGACTCATAAACTTGACTCGTAACTTATTTAAATGAACAATTTTGTTATTATTTTAATTATTAGTTTATGTTAATATTATAACTTTTTTATTATACATTATATTTTTAGATTTTTAGTATTAAAATTGTTTTATATTTTAAA
This sequence comes from Psophocarpus tetragonolobus, assembly GCA_037954015.1. NCBI lineage: Eukaryota > Viridiplantae > Streptophyta > Magnoliopsida > Fabales > Fabaceae > Psophocarpus > Psophocarpus tetragonolobus. The sequence continues at coordinate 53,377,359 of CM075692.1, forward strand.
TTATTATAAATAATTATATAATATATTATAATTTAGTTAGATTAAAAATATTATTTTTTAAAATTATATTTAATATATATAATTTTTAGTATGATATATTATAATTTAATTATTTAAATGTAAAATTATATTACATAGTGAATATTAATTAAATTAAAAAATGGAAACTATTACACCACCCTAAACTTTTGAGTGAAAGGGGATAGTGACGAATGAGGATTTGACATGGAGACAAAGTTTCCACACACACAGCTTTTGCAGTCTTTAGGAAAAGAGAAGAAAAAAAAAATTAATAAAGCCAAAACGGCTGTTTTATACATAGAAGGCCACCATATCTTTTTCTCTTCTTTCGATTACAAGAATTTTGTGCATGAAAGTAAGGGATTTCTTGGATCTCCAACTCTCCATAATCAATATATAATTGTTGCATCACTATCTGACATAGTCATAGAATCATTTTTGAGTATGACCTTGGATTCTTCAACTAGCTAGCTATTAATTTCTCAGTTCCTTTTTAGTTACAGAAAATTTTCATTAGGAAAGAAAAAAACTCAGTATACATAATTTATAATATAATTTGTTTTGAATCATTTTAATTTTTAAATAATTAAAGTTTAATTTAGTTAAACATGAAAAGATAAATTGAAGTCTTAGATTTATTTTAATTATTTCTTGTAAAATATTATTATTTTAAATATTTTACATTATTTTTCTTTATGATCAACCCTTTGGCTAGTTTAATGCTGACATGACTAATAACATCAAGAATATTAATTAAATTAAGATAATAAAAATATTATAAACTAAGATAGATAAGTGTGTAATTCAATTAAATAATTCACTTATTATTTTTTGTGAATAAATTAATTTATATAATTTTATTACTATATTTATATTATGAACAAAATATATTACTCAATTAAGTACACATAAAAAAGTCTAATCATCATTATTTATTTCTTTTATACTTAAAACGAGAACCCTAAGAAAATTTCTAAAATAACAAAGGTTTTATAAGGAGTAAAATTAAACAAAATTATATTTACCTAACTTAAAACATATTTAAGTCTAAATTAAATAAATAAGCAATCAAGACCTATTTAGATGAATTTCTCTAGAAACAGTAGAAAAAAAAATACAAAGTAAAAAACTAAAAACATTTTTCCATAAGCTAAAATAACTTTATCATAAACTAATAAAAACTCTCATAGATGTGGACTATTTTTCTAATAAGCTTATATAATTAAAGTCTCACAATTTTTGGAAAATTTTATTAAAAAAATCTTTTAAATTTTCTTTTATATTTTTCTCTCTTGAAAGTGCTTTTGAAAAACTTCTCCAAAGATGAAACATGTGTCACAATGAGTAATTACGTTTCCTAAAGATGCTATTATTTAAGTAAAACTCTTAAAAACAATGCTTGCTAAAAAATGATTTAAAAGTTCTCTTGTTTAAAGTGATGAATAATATAGGAGGAAAAGCAGAATAGATAAGAAGCTACTTGTCTATTTTTTAATTTTTTAATTATTTAATACTTTAACACAAAAATCAGAAAACATTTAATTTCTTTTTTTTATTAAAACTACACTAAAACAATTTAGGATTTTTTGAATTTATATATAACACTTTTACTTTTTTTTTAAGGTGCAACCGTAATATATTTTAAACTTTAAGGGTTGACTTGTAATGTAAAAATGAGTGTCAACAAATATATTTTATGTAATTAGACAATTTTTTACAAAATATTAGCGTAATTTATTCCATACCTTTTTAATTTATTTATTGTTTTGAACTTTATCCACTATTATTTTCTCTTTCTTTGACAAGTATAAATGTCATACTAAAATTTCAAAGGTAAATAAAATTTAAATAATTAAAAATAGAGATAATACAGCTATTACTCATTCCAAAATGTAAATGTAATTTTTCTTTCAGAGATTACATTTTGGATCTTTACAATTAATAAAAATAGAGATAATTCAGCTATTACTCATATCCAAAATGTAAATATAATTTTGAATCTCTCTATTAACAAAACTAACAAATTAACAATTAGCATTTATAATTTACCTAAAAAAATGTACTTGCCTTGAAAATTATTAGTCGAGGGTGGGTCTTATATGAAAAATGGAATTGCTTGACCAATTTAAATATTATATGAGGGATGATTTTTCGCCTCTACACCTTATTATTTTTTTTCTAATCCTCTATAATAAATTAAACGAGCAAAAGTACTTTTCAAACTTTGGTTCTCCATTGTTGACATGTGGTACTCTTGAAACTTTGGTTCTCCATTATGTACATGTGGTGCCCTACGGAATGAAGGAAAATATATGTTAAAAATCAGCAAAGTTACCGTAAGAAAATATTGAAAAAAACTTTTAAAGAAAGTGGTCCATGAAATTAAAATTTGAGTTTGGAAGTCGATTACATATAGGGAATGTATTACCACCATATGACATTTGTCCTAAGACGAATTACCTATAATTAAATACGCAAAATTAACTAATTTAAAAAAATTATTTCACCCTTAAAAGATAAAGATCAATTTTTATATTTTATATATTTTTTATAATTTTAACATAGAAATTTTAATTATTTGAGCAGAAATTTATTATTGAAAAAACTATAATTGCAATTTTACAATTTTCAATATAAATTATGGGAAGAGATATATGTTTACTCCAAGAATAAGAATAAGTCTAGATCTTTACTATTTATTTTCTTAGAATATAATGGTTGTAACAAGTAATTAATCTTAATCATTAGATTTTAAAAAACTAAACAGTGATGATCAAAAGTAAGTTGGAGTAAGTGGATCCCCTCCCATAAATTATATATACAATTTATTTTTTTTGTCTCAAAAGAAGTTGTCTCTTGCTCTTACATATCTCCATATGTAGTGGAGAATATGAGTTTACGTAGTTCTTTGTTAAAAATATGTGTTAATTTTTTTGTTATTAACCATGCATGTTTTATTAAATTTCTTAATATTAATATAACATATTAATTGTTATAGCTAATTAATTTTAATCAAAAGTACTAATTAGAGAGAAATTTTAAAATATCAAATTGTCACAACTTATGTTCTAAACATTCAGAACTAAAAAAAGTCATATCTGAATAATTTATTTTGTAATAACCATATTTTATTATTGAAGATCTACTTTGTTAAGTTAGGAATTAATAATAAATACTTATATTTAAATATAATATATAATTATTAAGACACAATTTTAATTTTTACTTGTAAATTTTTAATTTGATATTTTGATTTATGTATCAATTTCATTTTGATTTAATAGTGTCATTGAGATGTTTTAAAATACCAACCATCACAACTTGTATTATAAAATTTTAGAATAAAAAAATGGCACATTTTAATAATTATTATATATGTTATTATAAACTATGTAAAGATTCATATTATATAATTTTAGAAAAGAAAATGCTATTAATTGTAATAAAATTTAATCAAGAGAAAAATCTAAGTACACAAATTGTCAAAATTATCACAACTTGCATCTTTAAAATTTTAGAAAGTCAAATATACGACCCTATTTTTACTAAATACTTAAATGTATGAAAAAGTTAGAAGAAAAATTAAATTTAATTTGAATTTGGATTAATAAATTAATTACGAAATAATCAATTGTGGTACTTGTGTTGTTATTTACATCAATGTAATTGAATTTAAATGTTGGAATTTAAGAGAATGAGGATTAGAAAGCTGAGGGATGAGGATAGTAAATAATCTTTTAAATAAAGATAGTTGGATCGATTTTACGAGAATTTATTTGGAATATCTTTTTAGAAAGGTACAGTTAGTAAACTAAAGTTACTAAATACACCCCCTTTTCTTCTTCTATTTCCTTTCTCCTTTCTTCTTATTCTTTTCTCCTTCAATTTTCTCGTCCTTCCTTAACCATTCTTTCCCTTCTCACCACCAATTCTTCTCCTCCATACATGCCCTTCCAATTGTTGATGAAATTCAACAAAATCTATTTCTTTTCTCTTGATTTTGGTTGCTGATCTTAGTAGGTAAGTTTGATTTTACTTCCATGCATGTGTTTTAAAGGGTTCGACCCCAAAAACCCAATTTCTTATATTCTCTTCATCTGTGTTCTTTTTCTTCCATCAATCAGCTCATAGGAGAAATAGGTAAGGGAAACTCTAACTTGATTTAATTTGTAAAACTTTGATTTAAGGATTGTGAAATTTGAATGAGCTTTTAAATCTGAATTGGATGTTGAATGAAATTGAAAGTGTGATTTGCTTCTTAATGCTTGTTTGAATGGATTTTGTTGCATGCTTAAATTAAATGTTGTGAGGGAATATTGGATGTGAACTGTTACTAGAAGTAACTAACATTGTTTAAAGTACATTGAATTAGGGATACATATAAGGTCATTGTGATCTTGGTACTAAGGTTGATGAGGACGACAATACCCTACTTATACTCTAATAGCAATTGGTTGTTAGTATTGGTCCAGTAGACTCCAAGCACCAATTGAGAGGCAACTGAGTGTTAGAAATAGGTCCTCTGAATGCCAAACATAAGTTGGAAGTATCAAATGAGTATGTCTAGACTTAATTGGTTGTTACTGTTGGGTCAAGTAGATGCCAGACTCCAATTCTAAAAAGTTATTAGGCCACCTAGTATCCAAATTCAGTGGGTTTTCCGAAAAGCATGGAGTTATATGATTGTATTGTGTTGATGACTTATGTTTAGTGAGAATGTAAGTGTATTTGATGGTTGGATAATGCATGTGAATGTTGAGTTATATTATTTCTTACTTGGAATTGATTTCTTATTCTTTTAAGCTTACATGTGCATTGTATGTGCTTTACGTATGAGTATGATAATTGTGTTTTGCACGGAACAGATGACAGAAATGATAAGGAAAAACAGACTTCTTTGGAGTGAAGAGGGAACCTAGATAACTTAGACCTTTGTGGATAACTACTTTGTTGTATTTTGTTAGGTCCTATGGTTTTCTTTTGTGTAAACTCATGCCTAGAAACTCGACTTCCATATGAGTTGAACTATCTCTATGATTACTAGAACTTAAAGGTGTAGTTATACTATGATGACTTATGGTGTGTATAATGTTATAGTCTTATAAGTGTATTGGATGTTATGTTTGAAGTAAAAAATGAAATAGTTACTACTTATGCATGAACATAGAATATCAAATGAATGATGGATGTGTAATTGATATGACTCCAAGGAGGAAAAGAAAAAGGATAAGAACACACAACTTGGGAGTATAGGGATTCGGGTTTGGAATCATTAGAATGAGGGGGATTTATGAAAATTGAATGAAGAAAACAAAGAATCAAAGGAAGGCGCCACAAACACGGTCCTTTGATAAGATCAAAAGATGCAAGGAAGAACCCTAGCAGAGCTAAAACTCAAAATTTAGAAAATAATCAATTACCCTTACATTCTGTAATCGAAATGGATTAATAGAAAAATTCGTTTATGGGTTTGCCTCATTTGAGATTCAGTAAAAGAAAATTAAAATCTCTAAATGACATGAAAAACTAATTAGCCCAGTGGTTTGTGAGATGAAATTCTATGCTTGCAACCCTAGGTTCAACTCCTAGCTCTCCCATATTGTTTTTTTATATGTTTTTCTTATTCCAACTACTTTTTACATGGTAAAACCCAAATAAACCAAAAATGAAATAGTTACTACTTATGCATGAACATAGAATATAAAATGAATGATGGATGTGTAATTGATATGACTCACAGGAGGAAAAAAAAGGATAAGAAAACACAACTTGGAAGTATAGGGATTCGGGCTTGGAATCATTAGAATGAAGGGGATTTATGAAAATTCAACGACGAAAACAAAGAATCAAAGAAAGCCGCCACAAACAAGGTAGCTTGACAAAATAAAAAAAATGCAAGGAAGAACCCTAGCAGAGTTAAAACTCACAATTTAGAAAATAATCAATTATCCTTACATTCTGTAATCCAAAAGGATTAATAGAAAAATTAGTTTATGGGTTTTCCTCATTTGAGAGTAAGGAAAAGAAAATTAAAATCTCTAAATGACATGAAAAACTAATTGGCCCAGTCGTTTGTGAGATGACATCCTGTGCGTGCAACCCTAGGTTCAACTCCTAGCTCTCCTATATTGTTTTTATATATTTTTCTTATTCTAACTCCGTTTTACATGGTAAAACCAAAATAAACCAAAAATGAAATACTTACTACTTATGCATGAACATAGAATATCAAATGAATGATGGATGTGTAATTGATATGACTCCAAGGAGGAAAAAAAAAAGGATAAGAACACACAACTTGGGAGTATATGGATTGGGATTTGGAATCATTAGAATGAGGGGGATTTATGAAAATAGAACGAAGAAAACGAAGAATCAAAGGAAGGAGCCACAAACAAGGTCGTTTGATAAGATCGAACGATGCAAGGAAAAACCCTAGGAGAGCTAAAACTCACAATTTAGAAAATAATCAATTACCCTTACATTCTGTAACCCAAATGGATTAATAGAAAAATTCGTTTATGGGTTTGCCTCATTTGAGAGCAAGTAAAAGAAAATTAAAATCTCTAAACCACATGAAAAACTAATTAGCCCAGTGGTTTGTGAGATGGCATTCTATGCTTGCAATTCTATGTTCAACTCCTAGCCCTCCCATATTGTTTTTACATATTTTTCTTATTCCAACTCCTTTTTACATGGTAAAACCAAAATAAACCAAAAATGAAATAGTTAGTACTTATGCATGGACATGGTATATCAAATGAATGATGGATGTGTAATAGATATGACTCCAAGGAGGAAAAAAAAAGGATAAGAACACACAATTTGGGAGTATAGGGATTGCGATTTGGAATCATTAGAATGAGGGGGATTTATGAAAATAGAACGAAGAAAACAAAGAATCAAAGGAAGGCGCCACAAACAAGGTCATTTGATAAGATCAAAAGATGCAAGGAAGAACCCTAGGAGAGCTAAAACTCACAATTGAGAAAATAATCAATTACCCTTACATTCTGTAATCCAAATGGATTAATAGAAAAATTCGTTTATGGGTTTGCCTCATTTGAGAGCAAGTAAAAGAAAATTAAAATCTCTAAATCACATGAAAAACTAATTAGCCCAGTGGTTTGTGAGATGACATTCTACGCTTGCAATTCTATGTTCAACTCCTAGCCCTCCCATATTGTTTTTACATATTTTTCTTATTCCAACTCCTTCTTACATGGTAAAACCAAAATAAACCAAAAATGAAATAGTTACTACTTATGCATGGACATGGTATATCAAATGAATGATGGATGTGTAATATATATGACTCCAAGGAGGAAAAAAAAAGGATAAGAACACACAATTTGGGAGTATAGGGATTGGGATTTGGAATCATTAGAATGAGGGGGATTTATGAAAATAGAACGAAGAAAACAAAGAATCAAAGAAAGGCGCCACAAACAAGGTCGTTTGATAAGATCGAAAGATGCAACGAAGAACCCTAGGAGAGCTAAAACTCACAATTTAGAAAATAATCAATTACCCTTACATTCTGTAATCCAAATGGATTAATAGAAAAATTCGTTTATGGGTTTGCCTCATTTGAGAGCAAGTAAAAGAAAATTAAAATCTCTAAATCACATGAAAAACTAATTAGCCGAGTGGTTTGTGAGATGACATTCTATGCTTGCAATTCTATGTTCAACTCCTAGCCCTCCCATATTGTTTTTACATATTTTTCTTATTCTAACTCCTTTTTACATGGTAAAACCAAAATAAACCAAAAATGAAATAGTTACTACCTATGCATGGACATGGTATATCAAATGAATGATGGATGTGTAATTCATATGACTACAAGGAGGAAAAAAAAGCATAAGAGCACAAAACTTGGGAGTATAGGGATTGGGGTTTGGAATCATTAGAATGAGGGGGATTTATCAAAATTGAATGAAGAAAACAAAGAATCAAAGGAAGGCGCCACAAACAAGGTCGTTTGGTAAGATCAAAAGATGCAAGGAAGAACCCTAGCAGAGCTAAAACTCACAATTTAGAAAATAATCAATTACCCTTACATTCTGTAATCGAAATGGATTAATAGAAAAATTAGTTTATGGGTTTGCCTCATTTGAGATTCAGTAAAAGAAAATTAAAATCTCTAAATGACATGAAAAACTAATTAGCCCAGTGGTTTGTGAGATGACATTCTATGCTTGCAACCCTAGGTTCAACTCCTAGCTCTCCCGTATTGTTTTTTTATATGTTTTTCTTATTCCAACTACTTTTTACATGGTAAAACCAAAATAAACCAAAAATGAAATAGTTACTAATTATGCATGAACATAGAATATAAAATGAATGATGGATGTGTAATTGATATGACTCACAAGAGGAAAAAAAAGGATACGAAAACACAACTTGGAAGTATAGGGATTCAGGTTTGGAATCATTAGAATGAAGGGGATTTATGAAAATTCAACGACGAAAACAAAGAATCAAAGAAAGGTGCCACAAACAAGGTCGTTTGATAAAATAAAAAAAAATGCAAGGAAGAACCCTAGCAGAGTTAAAACTCCCAATTTTGAAAATAATCAATTACCCCTACATTCTGTAATCCAAATGGATTAATAGAAAAATTAGTTTATGGGTTTGCCTCATTTGAGAGTAAGTAATAGAAAATTAAAATCTCTAAATGACATGAAAAACTAATTAGCCGAGTGGTTTGTGAGATGACATTCATTGCTTGCAACCTTAGGTTCAACTCCTAGATCTCCCATATTTTTTTTTATATATTTTTCTTATTCCAGCTGCTTTTTACATGGTAAAACCAAAATAAACCAAAAATGAAATATTTACTACTTATGCATCAACATAGAATAGCAAATGAATGATGGATGTGTAGTTGATATGAATCCAAGGAGGAAAAAAAAAGGATTAGAACACACAACTTGGGAGTATAGGGATTGGGGTTTGGAATCATTAGAATGAGGGGGATTTATGCAAAATTGAACGAAGAAAACAAAGAATCAAAGGAAGGCGCCACAAACAAGGTCGTTTGATAAGTTCAAAAGAAGCAAGGAAGAACGCTAGTAGAGCTAAAACTCATAATTTAGAAAATAATCAATTACTGATGTGATCTTTGATGACCACGTGCCCAAAGGATCCTTTCTAAAGTCACTTGGAAGGGAAATGGATTTATGGAGAGGAAAGGAATGGGGTGAGGCGCCACAAATACTAGGTTTGATAAGCCAAAGGGGAGAGCCCACAAGGGAGGTGTCCCTTGATAACTCTTAGAAGCTCTCACAAAGGAGAAAGGGGGACACTCAAAGGTAAGAACCTCAACCAATATGGTCTCTAGGATTAAATTCAAGTGTAAAAAATACAAGTGAGGGAGGAGCTCCTATTTATAGAGGTAGCTAACCTCTTGAACAAGATAACCTAAAAAAGAAGGGCTAGGATTAAAAGGAGAGATCTAAGGGAAGAGAATTGAGAAACAATTCCCTCCTTAGATCATCAAACTTGGTGCCCAAGTTTCTCAAACCAAGGGCCAAGATTCCTTCTTATTAGCTTAGGGGGTTTATGTAGAAAAGAGGGGTGTAGATATCAAGGCTACCCCTTATTTCCTTCATAAAGACCCAAAAAGCTAAATCCACCCTCTAAATTCCTAAGACACCTCCTAAAAATAAAAAATGGACTAAATACATGTCCCAAATTAAATTCTTAATGCTACTCAAAATTAAAATAAAGGAAAATTACATTTTATTAACTAAAGTCCCTAGCCTAATATCTTCACTCTCCATAGAAGGTGAAGTCTTCCTTTGTCTGCAAGGGCTAGGTCTTCTTCAATCCTTATAGCCATGGCCCTAGTGATAGGTCCTTGGCTAAGCATGGCCACATCATCTCCTCCCCCTTGAAGAGGATTTGACCTCAAATCCATGGGGTCTTCGTCATTTTCAGAACCTACAAATGGAGACAAATCAGAAACATTAAAACTGGTGCTTACCCCATAATCCTCAGGCAGATCTAAAACATAGGCATTATTACCGATCCGCTCAAGGATTTGGAAAGGTCCATCTCCTCTAGGGCTAAGTTTGGACTTCCTTTGAGAAGGAAATCTATCCTTTCTCAAGTGAAGCCATACCCAGTCGCCTTTTTCAAAGATGACTTCTTTCCTCCCCCTATTGGCGAAAGTAGCATCTCTCAAGGATTGGCGCTCTATGTTAACTTTAACCCTCTCATGTAATTGTTTTACAAAAATGGCTTTTGCCTCTCCTTCTTTATGCACAACAATAGAAAGAGGAAGAGGTAAAAGATCTAGAGGAGTACGAGGATTAAAGCCATAGACCACCTCAAAAGGAGAATGCTTGGTGGTTCTATGAACCACCCGGTTATAAGCAAATTCAATGTGGGGAAGGTACTCATCCCAAGACTTATGGTTGCCTTTAAGGAGAGCCCTCAGCATAGTGGATAAAGATCTATTCACCACTTCTGTTTGCCCATCAGTTTGAGGGTGACAGGTAGTGGAAAAAAGAAGTTTAGTTCCCAGCTTAGCCCAAAGAGTTTTCCAAAAATGGCTAAGGAACTTCACATCCCTATCTGACACTATTGAAAAGGGTATACCATGCAATCGGACAATCTCTTTAAAGAAAAGTCTTGCGATGTTGCTCGCATCATCCACTTTGTGGCAGGGAATAAAATGGGCCATTTTTGAAAATCGGTCCACCACCACAAATATGGAGTCTGCACCTCGTTGGGTTCTTGGGAGCCCAAGGATGAAATCCATGCTAATATCCTCCCAAGGTGCAGAAGGAGCAGGTAAAGGTGTGTATAGTCCATGAGGCATTGCTTTAGACTTTGCTTGCAAGCAAGCTATACATTTAGAGCAATGTCTATAGACATCTCTACGCATATGGGGTCAAAAGAAATTCTCTTGTAAAAGCATGAGGGTTTTTGAAATCCCAAAATGCCCCATGAGCCCACCTTCATGACTCTCTTTTGTAAGTAAGTTCCTAATTGATCCTTGGGGTATACAAAGCTTACTCCCTTTGTAAAGATACCCCTCACTGATGAAGTACCCATCATGGGCCTTTAATGCAAATGCAGATGCAGAGGTAGCAAATATGGGGCCGAAATCCTTATCAGACGGATACATAGCCCGAATGTCATCAAATCCCAAGATTTTTGCACTCAAGGATGAATAAAGGGCATGACGCCTAGAAAGAGCATCAGCCACCACATTTTGTTTTCCTTTCTTGTACTTGATGACATAAGGGAAGGATTCAAGATATTCCACCCACGTTGCATGCTTTTTGTTCAATTTACCTTGACCCCTCAAATATTTTAGTGACTCATGGTCACTATGAATGACAAACTCCTTGGGAGCAAGGTAATGCTCCTAAGTTTGAAGGGCCCTAATTAGAGCATAAAACTCCTTATCATAGGTGGGGTAGTTGAGGGGGGCACCATTGAGTTTTTCACTTAAATACGTAATGGGGTGCCCTCCTTGCAACAAGACAGCCCCCACACCTACACCAGAGGCATCACATTCAAGTTCAAATGTTTTAGAAAAGTCAGGTAATGCCAAGACTGGTGCATGGGTCAGTTTATGCTTAATTAGCTGGAAGGCTTTCTCTTGTTTCTCACCCCAAAGGAAAGGAACTTCCTTTTTCACCAAATCATTTATTGGTGCGAAGAGCGTGGAGAAATTAGGCATAAAGCGCCTATAAAATCCAGCGAGACCATGAAAGCTTTTGATCTCTGTCACACTCTTTGGGGTGGGCCATTCTTGAATAGCTTTTATCTTTTCGGGGTCAACATGAACCCCTTTTGTGCTAACTACAAAACCTAGGAAAACTACACTATCTACACAAAAAGTGCATTTTTCTAAGTTACCAAAAAGATGATTACTCCTAAGAAGAGAAAAAACATGCCTTAGATGTCCTACATGATCATCTAGGTTCCTAGAGTAAACTAAAATGTCATCAAAGTAAACTACACAAAATTTACCAAGGCAATCCCTTAGTACATGATTCATTAAGCACATGAATGTGCTTGGGGCATTAGTTAGCCCAAAAGGCATAACCAACCACTCATAAAGACCAAATTTAGTCTTAAAAGCAGTTTTCCACTCATCACCCTCTTTGATCCTTATTTGGTGGTAACCACTTCTAAGATCTATTTTTGAAAATATTTTTGCCCCATGCAATTCATCCAACATGTCATCAAGACGGGGGATTGGGTGCCTATATTTGATGGTGATGTTGTTGATTGCACGACAATCAACACACATCCTCCATTGGCCATTCTTCTTGGGCACCAACAAGACTGACACAGCACAAGGGCTTAGGCTCTTTTGAACCCAACCCTTCTCCAACAGCTCATTCACTTGAGACTCAATCTCTTGGGTCTCCATGGGGTTGGTCCTATAGGCAGGTCTATTAGGTAGACTTGCGCCAGACACCAAATCAATTTGATGTTCTATACCCCTAATGGGAGGAAGTCCTTTCGGAACCTCATTAGGGAATATGTCATCAAATTCTTTTAAAATATCTTGAACCTCTTGAGGAAGGTGCTCATGTGCATGGGCTGTGGCAGTGCTCTCAGCAGAAGAATGCAAAATGGGAGAAGGATTTGATGCTTCTTTGCAAAAGAGGAGATAAAAGGGCTTGTTAGTCAAAGGAGCTTCTTTTAAATCACGTTTAGTAGCAAATAGGGTCCTTTTACTAATATTCCCTTTTGAAGGGGCATCACCTTCCGACTCTCTCTCTTTACCCTTTTCAAACTTTAAGGGTAAAACATGTTGTATTTTTTTTTGTTTTTGTTTTTCCTCAACTCTTTTCTTTTTCATCGCAATTTGATCTTTAGCCACTTGATAAGGTGACAAAGGATACAATTTGAAGCGCTTTTCATTATGGGTGAGAATTATTTGGTTGGAGTGACCATGGTGAATAGCTTTTTTGTCAAATTGCCATGGTCTTCCCAACAGGATATGACCAGCCTCCATAGGAACTATGTCACAAAGAATCTCATCATTATAAGATCCTATGGAAATTGGAACCATAACTTGTTCATTGACTACCATCTCCCCTTGCTCATTGAGCCATTGCAATTTGTAAGGTTTGGGATGGGGCATGGTAGTCAAGGCTAGCTTTTCAACCAACCTAGAGCTACAACAGTTACAACAGGAGCCACTATCAACAAGGAGAGAACATACTTTGTCATTTACTTTATATCTTGTATGGAAGATGTTCTCTCTTTGTGACTGGCCAAGCTCTAGAGGTTGGCTTCCAAGAAGCCTTTGAACCATAAGTTACAGCAGGAGCCACTATCAACAAGGAGAGAACATACTTTGTCATTTACTTTACATCTTGTATGGAAGATGTTCTCTCTTTGTGACTGGCCAAGCTCTAGAGGTTGGCTTCCAAGAAGCCTTTGAACCATAAGTCACAACAGGAGCCACTATCAACAAGGAGAGAACATACTTTGTCATTTACTTTACATCTTGTATGGAAGATGTTCTCTCTTTGTGACTGGCCAAGCTCTAGAGGTTGGCTTCCAAGAAGCCTTTGAACCATAAGGAGGTCCCCCTCATAAGGAAAAGCTTCCTCACACTGTTGTTCAAAAGTATGTCCCCCTTCTTCCTCACTCTCACTAGAGGAGGAAGATGAGCTATTCTCACTACAAATGTCTTGTCCCCTTATGATCATGGTTTTCTTGTTAGGGCATTGAGAGGCAATGTGGCCTCTCCCAAGACATTTGAAGTATTTGATACTACTTTGCCTCTCAGTAGGCTTAGTAGTAGGGGTTTTTCTCTCTACATGAGGTGCTTTTGTATCTTGAAAATGCTTGGGTTCCTCTTTGGGAAAACCCTTGAAAGAGTTTCCCTTAAGTTGGTCTCTCTTTGAGTAAGAGGGAGAATATTTTTTAAAGCTTTTTCTCTTGAGTTGATTCTCAGCTCTTACACAAAGTTCTACCAACTCATCAAGGTTTGAGTATGAAAGAAGCTCTACCTTATCTCTAATGTCAGAGCTTAATCCACACAAAAACCTAGCAAGGGTGGCATTGGGTTCCTCAATGATATTGGCCCTTAGTATGAGAAGCTCCATCTTTTGTCTATACTCCTCAATACTTAGTTTATGTTGCCTAAGTCTTTGGAGCCTATCCAAAAGATCCCTCTCATAATATGAAGGAATGTGCCTTCTTCGCAAACAAGTTTTTAAATCATTCCAGTAGCGAATGTCAGGCATTTGTTTACGGGCCCTATCCTTGACTAACCCATCCCACCAATGCAAAGCAGAACCTTGAAAACTAAGGGAGGCCAAAGGTACTTTCCTTTCTTCCCTAATTTCATAGCATCGAAAGAGTTGTTCCACTTTGACTTCCCAATCTAGGTAAGTCTCAACATCGTCCCTACCATGAAAATGGGGTAGGTCTACCTTTGGTTCCCTAGCATGATTTATGTTCTCTTGAGGAGAATGATGATTGTATGATGAATGAGAGTGATGCTTATGTTGATTTCTATAGTATTCTTCTTCACTAGAGCTAAAATGCCTAGATGGGGATCTTATGAGAATTCCTTTATTTTTTCTATCACTCTCCCTCCCATCTCTCCTCTTACTCTCTTCTCCTCTCCTTCTCTCTTCTTCCTCCTTTTCTTTCTAGTTCTTTCCTTCTTCTCCTTTCTTCATCCTCTCTTCTCTCTCTTTGCCTTCTCTCTTCTCGCTCTTTTTTCTCTTTTCTTATTTCCAACATCTCTTTTTTTAACTCTTCCTTCTCTTTTTGTTTTTCCTTTTCTTTTATTTCTTTTTTTCTCTCTTTTTCTTCTCTCCTTTCTTGTTCTTTAGCCATCCATTCCCTAAATTCTAAGTTAAGGTTTTCAAGAGTGTCTCCCTTAGAAGGTTTTCTTTGGTTGACACTCTTACTTGATGAACAACTATGTGCACTAGAATGTGTGTGGGAAGTCATAGTGCTTGGATGCTAAAAACTAAAGGGTAGGCCAAAAACTTTTTTTTTTTTTGTTTTCTCACCTAAGGTGGCTTGATGAGTCTTTGGAACTCTTAGCCTCTACACGTTTTTTCAAAATAACATAAAATAAAATAAAAGTGCAAGAATGTAAAAGAGAAAGGGCTCTAATCGTGTTCCTAAGGTGTTGAAGGAAGTGTACCACTTCTCCCTTCTTCACCTAATTAACGAGGAACTACGCTAAAATTAACCAAAATTATTACAAACCAAGGGAGGGCCTTAAGGGCACTCAAACTCCCAATCTAAAATTAAGTATACACAAAACAAAGAATAAAAAAAATAAAACAAAGTCTTCACTCCAAGCTTTTTGGTGTTTGTCTCCTTTTGATCAAGCCCCTTTGAGTTGCATCAACTCACCCCAAGAATGCTACCCTTGTTTCCTCTTGTTTGGACTTGCCAAAATTTTATATATGGAACCTTTCCCAACCTTTCCTTACCAAGGCTGAATACAACACAAGACAACAAACAAAGGTGAATAACAAAACAAGGTTCACAAATCCAAGTGGATAGATTAAACAATGACAAACTCAAAGAAGTAAAAAAGACAAGCAAGAAAACATAAGGCTCACAAAGGAAGGTAGCACACAAATAACTTTCCTAGATTAGCTCTAAGAGTAGAGATGAAAAAAGACTCAAACAAAAAAAATGAAACCAATAGTTGCACACTTAATAAAATTTAAGTGACAAAAACTAAAAAGCTTACTCAAGTAATTTTTTTTTTTGAATCACAATTGATTCCTCATATCAAATGTTTCTACTATTAGGTACACAACTTAAAATTTGTCTTTCCTTTGAGTTCTTTATCTTCTTATTTTTTTTTTTAACTTGAACTTTTTCTATTTTTTTTTAACTTTTCTAATCTTTTTGCTGCACCTAATAGCTTGTTGAATTGAAATTTTAATGAGGATGCTTGAAATTATAACGCTTGAGTGAATAAGCACAAAGTAAGGTCACACAATTTTCAAGCAATGCATGCAACTAAAGGCAAAACAACTTAGTAGTTCCAAATACCACTGAACTAATGGTGCTTAAGGAATGATTTAGGGCTGATTTTGAAGTAAATTGATTGCTCAAATTACTAACACAATTCACCCAAGCTAAAATTCCATAAAGAGGCACCAATAGTGAAGAAGGTAAACCGAGTGGAAAGCTACTAATAATTCAACATAAAACAAGAAACATATAAAGATTGAATTGAGCAAATATTTAAGAACAACAAAGAGATTAATATGCTTGAACTAAAAGCATAAAAGACTTAAGAGACTCAATAAGAGGTTCACCTCTTAGGAGCTCAATTCAAAATGTTTTTGAAAGCTTTTTTGTAAAAATTTTAAGAGGCTAAAACCTATGGAATTTAAATGAGACAAAATAGGAAACTAACATGACTAGTATTTGACAAAACACAAGATTAAGAAAAAATAACACACCTAAAAATAGAGCAAAAATTTCAGCAAGAGACTCAAAACAAAACGGACAACAAAGTGGCCAAAGTTGATTACCACAATGGTGTGGAAAAATCCTCAACCATGTGGGTTTAATGGTCATAACTTCTTAGGCACACTTTAACATAAAAAACCAAGGGAAAATTATGCAACTTGAACACGAAAATAAGATGCAAAGAAAGGGACACATAAAATCGCATAAAATTAAATGGAAAATAGGCGCGTAGATAGAAAACAAAAGCGCATATAATAGCAAGAATAAAAAACTATACTACTAGACAATAAAGGAAATAGAGATGACAAAAAATGAAGGACTTTAAAATAAAGAGATCAAAGAAATAAACAACAAAGCAAAAAAAAAAATTGAGAAAGAACGTGACCTTTAGAAAGTGGCTCTAGAAACCACTTAATGTGATCTTTGATGATCACGTGCCCAAAGGATCCTTTCTAAAGTCACTTGTAAGGGAAATGAATTTATGGAGAGGAAAGGAATGGGGTGAGGTGCCACAAATACTAGGTTTGATAAGCCAAAGGGGAGAGCCCACAAGGGAGGGGTCCCTTGATAACTCTTAGAAGCTCTCACAAAGGAGAAAGGGGGACACTCAAAGGTAAGAACCTCAACCAATATGGTCTCTAGGATTAAATTCAAGTGTAAAAAATACAAGTGAGGGAGGAGCTCCTATTTATAGAGGTAGCTAACCTCTTGAACAAGATAACCTAAAAAAGAAGGGCTAGGATTAAAAGGAGAGATCTAAGGGAAGAGAATTGAGAAACAATTCCCTCCTTAGATCATCAAACTTGGTGCCCAAGTTTCTCAAACCAAGGGCCAAGATTCCTTCTTATTAGCTTAGGGGGTTTATGTAGAAAAGAGGGGTGTAGATATCAAGGCTACCCCTTATTTCCTTCATAAAGACCCAAAAAGCTAAATCCACCCTCTAAATTCCTAAGACACCTCCTAAAAATAAAAAATGGACTAAATACATTCCCAAATTAAATTCTTAATGCTCCTCAAAATTAAAATAAATGAAAATTACATTTTATTAACTAAAGTCCCTAGCCTAATATCTTCACTCTC
Organism: Psophocarpus tetragonolobus; assembly: GCA_037954015.1. Classification (NCBI taxonomy): domain Eukaryota; kingdom Viridiplantae; phylum Streptophyta; class Magnoliopsida; order Fabales; family Fabaceae; genus Psophocarpus; species Psophocarpus tetragonolobus. The sequence continues at coordinate 53,394,906 of CM075692.1, forward strand.
CATAGGAGGTGAAGTCTTCCTTTGTTTGCAAGGGCTAGGTCTTCTTCAATCCTTCTAGCCATGGCCCTAGTGATAGGTAAGGCATGGCCACATCAATTACCCTTACATTCTGTAATCCAATAGTTTATCGGTTTGCCTCATTTGAGAGTATGTAAAATAAAATTAAATCTTTAAATGACATGAAAAACTATTTAGCCCAGTGGTTTGTGCGATGACATTCTATTTTTGCAACCCTAGGTTCAACTCCTAGCTATCCGATATTGGTTTTATATATTTTTCTTATTCCAACTCCTTTTTACATGGTAAAATAAACCAAAAATGAAATAGTTACTACTTATGCATGAACATAGAATATGAAATGAATGATGGATGTGTAATTGATATGACTCCAAGGAGGGAAAAAAAGGATAAGAACACACAACTTGGGAGTATAGGGATTGGGATTTGGAATCATTAGAATGAGAGGGATTTATGAAAATTGAACAAAGAAAACAAAGAATCAAAGGAAGGCGCCACTAGCAGGGTCGTTTGATAAGATCAAAAGATGTAAGGAAGAACCCTAGCAGAGCTAAAACTCACAATTTAGAAAATAATCAATTACCCTTACATTCTGTAATCCAAATAGAGTAATAGAAAAATTAGTTTATGGGTTTGTCTCATTTAAGAGTAAGTAAAAGAAAATTAAAATCTCTAAATCACATGAAAAACTAATTAGCCTAGTGGTTTGTGAGATGACATTCTATGCTTGCAATTCTATGTTCAACTCCTAGCCCTCCCATATTCCAACTCCTTTTTTATATGGTAAGACCAAAATAAACCCAAAATGAAATAGTTACTATTATGCATGAACTTAGTATTTCAAATGAATGATGGATGTGTAATTCATATGACTCCAAGGAGGAAAAAAAAGATAAGAGCACACAACTTGGGAGTACAGGGATTGGGGTTTGGAATCATTAGAATGAGGGGGATTTATGAAAATTGAACGAAGAAAACAAAGAATCAAAGGAAGGCGCCACAAACAAGGTCATTTGGTAAGATCAAAAGATACAAGGAAGAACCCTAGAAGAGCTAAAACTCACAATTTAGAAAATAATCAATTACCCTTAGATTCTGTAATCCAAATGGATTAATAGAAAGTTTAGTTTATGGGTTTGCCTAATTTGAGAGTATGTAAAAGAAAATTAAAATCTTTAAATGACATGAAAAACTATTTAGCCCAGTGGTTTGTGAGATGACATTCTATGCTTGCAACCCTAGGTTCAACTCCTAGCTATCCCATATTGGTTGTATATATTTTTCTTATTCCAACTCCTTTTTTACATGTTAAAACCAAAATAAACCAAAAATGAAATATTTACTACTTATGCATGAACATAGAATATCAAATGAATGATGGATGTGTAATTGATATGACTCCAAGGAGGAAAAAAAAGGATAAGAACACACAACTTGGGAGTATAGGGATTGAGATTTGGAATCATTAGAATGACGGGGATTTATGAAAATTGAAAGAAGAAAACAAAGAATCAAAGGAAGGTGCCACAAACAGGGTCGTTTGGTAAGATCAAAAGATGCAAGGAAGAACCCTAGCAGAGCTAAAATCCCAATTTTGAAAATAATCAATTACCCTTACATTCTGTAAACCAAATGGATAATAGAAAAATTAGTTTATGGGTTTGCCTCACTTGAGAGTAACTGAAATAAAATTAAAATCTCTAATTGACATGAAAAATTAATTAGTCCAGTGGTTTGTGAGATGATATTTTATGCTTGCAATCCTAGGTTCAACTCCTAGCTCTCCCATATTGTTTTTATATATTTTTCTTATTCCATCTGCTTTTTACATGGTAAAACCAAAATAAACCAAAAATGAAATAGTTACTACTTAAGCATGAACATAGAATATCAAATGAATGATGGATTTGTAATTGATATGACTCCAAGGAGGAAAAAAAAAGGATAAGAACACACAACTTGGGTGTATAGGGAGTGGGGTTTGGAATCATTATAATGAGGGGGATTTATGAAAATTGAACGAACAAAACAAAGAATCAGAGGTAGGTGCCAGAAACAAGGTCGTTTGATAAGATAAAAAAATGCAACAAAGAACCCTAGCAGAGCTAAAACTCATAATTCAGAAAATAGTCAATTACCGTTACATTCTGTAATCCAAATGGATTAATAGAAAAATTATTTTATGGGTTTGCCTCATTTGAGATTAAGTAAAAGAAAATTAAAATCTCTAAATGACATGAAAAAGTAATTAGCCCAGTGGTTTGTGAGATGACATTCTATGCTTGCAATTCTATGTTCAACTCCTAGGCCTCCCATATTGTTTTTACATATTTTTCTTATTCCATCTGTTTTTACATGGTAAAACCAAAATAAACTTTAGAACATAAACAAAATGGAAACAACAATAAAATTTCTCAATTAGGCCTCCTAGTAAAAAAGATTCTTAGGTATCTTAAGGGTACCATGCTATTTGGCCTACAATTGAAACCAATCACCTTCATTTGAACCCTTCTCCATAAGGGCTTTATGTCATGCTGGTTGGGCATCATAAATTGATATACATGACGAGCAACCATATTTTTTTGTCCCAATTTACTCTCTTGGTGATAAAAAAGCAGCAAGTTGTTGCTAGGTACAACACATAAGCATAATACAAAAGTCTAGCTGAAACCATAGTCGAATATCATGGATACAAAATCTTCTAATAGAGTTGGAAATTTTTGTAGACACCTATTGTTTACCGTGATAATCAAAGTGCAGTAGCTTTGTCTCATAATCTCATTCTTTAGGCTTGAACCAAACACACGAAAATCAATATTTTCTTTGTTAGAGACAAGGTGATCAATAAACAACTTATTGTGTACCACATTCATGCTATTGATCAATGGGCCTCTCATCGGGTTTTGTTTCCAAAGAAGCAAACTCCATGTTCTTGAACCTTCTATAAAGTCTTAACCCCCTTGAATTCGAGGAGGCGATATTGAAGTAATGTATACAGTTGTAGTTACTAAACTAGAACATTGGGTTATTCTATAACCTTTCTAGTTAGTTTAAGTTTAGTTAAGAGTTAGTTAGGCTATGCACTATTATAAATATTGCTTCTATTATTCTATTATAGTGGTCCATTCACTAATAATAGAGACTATTTTTTGTTTAAACTCTTCTTGAAGCTTCTGTCTCTAAAATTCGTTCATCAAGGCAACATCCTAGTTCCTATAAAACATGTTCCATTACACATAAATCATGAATATGTTCTTCCTAACCTATTCAAAATATGCAATCCTAAAAGAATAAATATACATTCAGACTACATATTCCAAATGTTATGGTTGGAAATAAAGTTCATGGTCTTATATTTATTTATTTTTGTTTTTAGGGTTAGTTTTTCTTTTTTAAATATGTCAAACATGTACATATGTGACACTATATTAATTGTTTTAGAACTTAGGCTTGCATGGTATAGTTTATATTTCTGTAAGTCTTAAGTTCACTTTACAAGTCACAACATGTTCTTAATCTTAAATCGTAACTTTGATCAAGATTATGGTCTTTAAGTGTTTAAAAATCTTTCACACCTTGATCTGGTCAAAGATGTCTTGAATTTCAATCATGGATTATTAATTACTTATTCTAGTAATTGATTATTTCAGTTATACTTCAAATGGAGGAAAATTCAATTGAATTTTAAGTTTCTCCTTCTTTTAATCAAGTACCAGCTTGTGTAATCAATTACCTGTGCTTGAAGTTAAACTTTGGTAAATTTCTATGAAATTAATTGATTACCAAAGCTAGTAATTATTTGTCGATGCTTAGTAGACTAATATATAGCCTTTATTGATTGATTTAGTCAAGTACCAACTCATGTAATCAATTAAATTGGTCATGACATGAGTTTTTCTCTATGTAAAGGCACCTTACTTTGAAAATTAGGTCAACACTTATCTTGGAAAAATCATTACATTATTCTTATAACCTTAAGAGGCAGAACAAAACCTTTAAAAAATTCTTTTGCCCTCATCAATCTAATTACGACACAATGTTTATCAAAATCAAGACTGGTCCTCCATTCAATCTTTAAAATATTATTGAACAACCTTGATCAAGAACACTGTTTGAAATATCTTGTGATCTAATCTTTAAACTTTATATTTTCACAATTCAAGTGTGATCGTTCCATCTCTTCATAATTGAACGAGTTTGTTTTCTGGAATGGTTTTGTAGAGAATTCTTGTGATAGGGTTTCACATGGTGTTTCTCTTCTAGGGTTCAAGAAAATGTTATTCTTTATTTTTAAGTTGGTTTGTTTTCTAGAATAACATTTTTCAGATATTTCTTGCGATAGAGTTTCACAAAGTGTCTCTCTTGTAAGATTCAAGATAAGGTTAATTATAGGCTTTGTGTGTACATAGTTTTTGTACCTCTATCTATAGTGACAAGATTTTATCCAGATTGTCAAAACTATACTAGATGTAGGGTAAAAGGTTGGTTGAACTAGTATAACGCTCATGTTCGTGTTTGTGTGTTATATATACACACACATGTTATCAAACTTTTGAGTTAACTCTTATGAGTTTACGAGTTCACTTACCTCTACGAGTTAACTTGTGTACACATTCTTTTTTTAGTAAACTCTAGATAAACTCAATAGACATTATGTGAACTTTGTAAACTCTTTAGTTTACTACCGAGTCAACAAATTGAGTTGTTTTGTATGTATTTAGAGTCCAACATATTTTCATTTATTGTGTTATCCTTTAATGGGAGAAAACTCGCTTTTAAGAACATCACAATAATTCGTTTTCTATCAATACCAAACATAAATGAAAATGCTCTAATCATTAATATCACATTAACACTTAATTATTTAAGTATTGTAAAATTTATGATTTACTATTTTGATTGATTATGTTGTTAAAATGTTTAATTTATGTTGTTTGTAGATATTTTTATATAAAGTAAACTCTTACAAATCGAGATTATTGAACTCTCATGAGTCTGTAAACTCTCAATTTTGATAACCCTTTATATATAGAGAGAACAACTCAACTATGAAAAAAACTTACAGTGAGAAATAAGAAAACTTAATAATAACCTTAAGATTTTAATAAATGGTTCAGATTGAGTTGTTCATTAAACAAACTCATATGGTTCTCTCACACAGAGACCTCTCTCAGAAACCAAACCCTTGTTTAATGCGCTGCTCTCCATTCACCCCCCGGATCCTTTACAAGCTCAATATCCTTACATGCCACAACCATTGGGTTATTTGAAATTGTGCAAAAATTACTATCTTCACTTTATCAATTTCCTAAGTTCAAGCCAATGGACCGAAAAAAATGGAATGACAAAGGAAAATTTTGACTGAATTTAGTTTTGAAATTTAAGTTAAGATTAACTAGTTGTTTATTTTAAAATTTAATTAAAATTGTTTTTCATAAAATTAGGTCCAGAAGTTCCAAGAATAGCCATCAATGGCTGCAAATGATTAATATAAGATGAAACACATAATCAATTTCGGATTGAATTTGAAATTGTGCGTGCGTCAGTAAAATCTAAGGGAATTGATGGAGTGCTTTAATTTTTTTCAGTCCATTAGCTTGTTGGCTTGTACTTAGGAAATTGATGGAGTGTTTCATCTTATATTAATCAGCTGGAACCATTGATGACCATTCTTGGAGCTTCTAGACCTAACTTTATGGAAAGACAATTTTTATTACAATTCTAAAACAAATAACTAATTAATCCTAACTTAAATTTCAAAACTAAATTCATGCAAAATCTTATTTTGTCATTCAATTTTTTTCGATACCTTGTACTTAGAAAATTGAAGTGAAAATAACAATTTTTGCACAATTGCAGATAACCCAACGATTGTGACATGTGAGAGTAGTAAGGATCTTACAAAGGATTCGGGGAGTGACTAGAGAGCAGTGTGTTAAACAATAGTTTGGTTTGTTAGAAAGGTCTTTGTGTGAGAGAATCGCGTAAACTTATTTTATAAAAAATTACTCAATTTAAACCGTTTTTCTTATTTCTCATTGTAATATTTTTTGTCCTCTATATATATATAGAGAGAGGGGTATACAGACACTCAAATCTATTCTAAATCATTGAAATTTTGAAGTTTGAAAATCTCATATTACTTATGAATATAAACCCTTGAGCTACTCTGAATTTGAATATATTACTGTGATTATCCTGTCTGCTTTGCTTGTGCAATTAAGTATTTAAGTTTAGAAATCCAAAGTCAATTGTTCTATCAATTATTTTTAAATCTAAATCACCACTGCTATTATTAACATATTACTTATAAATATAAACCCTTCAGTTACTCTGAATTTGAACGTGTTACTGTGATTCTACGTGATTATCCTGTTTGCTTGTGCAATTAAGTATCTAGTTTAGAAATCCAAAATCAATTATTCTTTCAATTGTTTTCAAATCTAAATCACCACTACTATTATTAACTGCTATTATTAACTATGGAAAGAATCTTGATTTTCTAAATGAGCATGATTGGTTTTTGAAACAAAGTTTTAAATTGATATAAAACCACCAATAGCTATAAATCCAAAAAGAGAAGGTTCTCTCTGGAACACAATCCAAATAGATATAAAAACCACCAACATCCCAATTATAATTTCAAGAGGAGTGGCAAATCCCATCCATAAACACCAATTTGAAGAGGTCATTTCAGACTTCATAACATTTCCTCCGCATTGATTTTTCCAGATGAAGGCAATAATAGTTTCATATATTAGTTCAAAATTATCAATCCAGACTACTCCAGAACACGTATTCTAGATATGGTTTTAATGACATTCGAAACATCAATTCCAGATACCCAAACCCCTTGTTTGAGCTTTCTTTGATAGAAAATAACAAGAAAAAGTTGTGCTTACCTTTCCTTTGGTGGTCGATGACTCCCTACGATGGAGGATTAGCACTGAAGCAAATGAATAAGCACCAATAACAACAAACTTGGAAAACATAGGTTGAGGAAGCCTTTTGTTTCATATAAAAGGTGAAGGGTAATATGGATATTTAAAAAATTATGGAGATATAGGGAGAAAATCATGGTGTGCAAGAAGAAAAACCCTAAGGAAAAATATGATAAAAATATCCATTATCCTGAAACTTAGTTTATTTATCAAAATTTATTTTCCCATTAAATCAATTATGTATACTATGGTTTTTCTATCATTTTGAGATGAGAGAAACCCTTATATTTTTTTTAGCATTTTTAGTGAATAAATACATGATAAATATTATTATTCATGTTAAAATTATTTATGTAGAATGCTTATTACAAATAATATAAATAAACTTGATATGATTTTATTTTAGCATTATAAAAAATAAATTTACAAATTAACTTATGTTAATATAATGCTAAATTATTGTATTATATGATTTTATTTTTTTATAATTTGTAAATTCTTAAATATCCGCTACCAACACAGCCACTTTGACCCTATTTCCATCCCTACACTCAGACCGTGCTCTACACTTTCTTTTTCCATTTCTACTTATAAAAATTCTTGAAGTAAAATTATGACAATTCAAATCCCAATGAGCTAATCAAGTAGAATACAGGTCTTACATCTAACATGTAATAAGTTCAAGTTCCCATTAGTCCAAGTGTGACATTTACCTTGTGCTATCGAGTGGGGTAACAAAGTGAATGTGTTTGGTTATGCATTATGTATGCACGTTATCTAGTGAAATGCCGTCAAATGCAGAAGCTATAAATTAGCTTCTACACATTAGAAAGTCTTAAATTTGAAACCAAACACGTAAAAAGATGATCACAGTTGCATAGTTGCTCATGCAGAAGCTAAACTGTCTAAAGATTTCTGATTATGTTACTTATAGATCTCATTCCAGTAGTTTTCAAGCTCCTCTCTTTCTATTAAATATTAATATAGCTTGGATCTCTTGCACGCATCATTTATTCTATCTAATATAATAAATGCTCACTTTTCTCTACTTTGAGCTTTATGACCTTTGACCTCATCAATTTTGATGGGCTAAAACTCCCACTTGAAATTTGATGGGGTACCAATCCCTTATTACATATATGCATCTCAATAGACATAAAAAGTCCATATATAATGGAAAAGCTAGATCCTATTAGCCTCTAAATACCATGAACCATACAAGGGAAGAGGCAAACAGGTTTTACCTCCAACCAGGTTCCAATTACCTCTTGTCATTCATGTTTTTTCCTTCAAAAAACTCACCTAAAATTCGCTCTAGATCTTCAGCAGTGTATTTGATGTACCTCTGAGTACTCTTTACATTCTCCACAAGAGGCCTGTAAAACACAAGGATCTCAGTTATAATTTATAGCTAAATAATAGTTCATACCTAAACCGAAAGGGCATTGCATGCTAACAATTCAACCCTTGAGCTGTTGAAGGAGTGAAGACTGTGAGAAAAACATGGATACTTTTCATATTATTTCACAAAAATGTAACACAAGACACTAATATAATTAAATTACAGTCCTTCCCTCTGATTTTAAAAATCATACTATCGACTTAAAGGTGAAATGTGTTATATTTTTGTTTATTTTAATGTAATCGAGCTTCATAGTAGTGAATAGTTTATAAGCAACTATGAGCCTCCAAAGAACATTTCCCCTCTGCAATTTTAAACATCACTGGCAACTATATTTAAACTCCTTGTCTCTTTTAGGACTTCAAAAAATAAAATGAAATTTTAAAAAATTATATTGTCTATAGTTACTTCACACTAAATTGGACTAAACAATAACATATTACACTCTCATGAAAGGGAATTGTAATTTCTTATGCTATAGAGGGATGAATAATTTAAGCATATACAAGGGAATAGATGCAATTTGCTGAATTGGGTCAACGATGTAATCATATAAAACAGTAACAGAACGAAATTTGCTGGAAATCACAAAATTATGTGAGTCCAACTCCTAGGTTAATGAGTCCCACTTATGATTTTGTATTTTCTAATAAATTTCAACTAATAATTGAGAGTATGTTAGAGACGTGTAGCTAGAACTCTGGTTAAAAAGAAGAATACGCACCCAAAACGTTTCACAAATGATCTATAGGCAGGCAACAAGACTTCAGCAACTGCAAGAATAAGAGACTCTCGCAACTCTGTGTCTGGTACTGTCCACTGAGATTGTTTCTGATGAAGTTCCTCAAACATAGTATTGAATGACTTAAACCTAAGAACATAGGCATACAGTCAAAAGAAAGGACAAATGCTTTACATCAAATAAAGTGCATAAGGAAGCAACAGAAAAGTTACCTGTCTTTAACAACTGCTCTTGAAGCACCACTACTTCCCGCATCACCACCAGTAGTACTACCCCCACCAGTTGATGAGATGAGGCCCTGAATAGAGAGAGACTGAAGAATCTGCCAATGGAAAAACTAAACTTCAGAAATGGAACAGTACCATCTCAAGTAATTGCCAACCCAAATTATATGGGTGACATTGAGCTTTAAGTAATGCCCGGAAAGGTCAAAACAAAAATTTAACAGAAAGGAAGAAATTACTTTTCACCAGAGAAAATTGATTTGATTTTAAATTTCTATACAAAGTATGATTGACTTCATTCTTTCCTAAATTAGCTGGATACTCTTAGATTCCAAGCCATAAATAAAAATTTCCATAGTTTTTTAATCTTACAAGTCACCACCTTCTAAGATGAAGCGAACAAGTAACAACAAGCAAAATATTCAAGAGAGTACACTCCTAAATTTGCTCTCCCACGATTATAGTGTGAACACTTTATTCTTCTAAAGATCTTTGTCACCAAGTTAGTCCCATAGAGATCTAAAATGTCACCACATTTGTTCTTATGAAGGACAAAAAGGTGACATCAAACGAAAAAAATTAGTAACTACTTTGTATTTTCAATTGACAAATTTGGTGACAGAAACCTTTTACCTTCAGAAGACTAAGATGGTAACATCTAATGGTTGGAGGATCCTTTTAAGGCTTTTCTCTATATTTCAAACAACATAATGGTTAAATAAAGTAAGATTAAGCTAGCAGAATTCTTTATACCTTTTTTCTATATCCATCATACAATCATAATTCAAAGGATAATATCAGATCTACTAAGGTGAACTAAAAGAAATTATGCAACAAAATTCATAAACATCCACTTTACATGGAACTAAACAGCAGGCAAGTTTAACTCAGATCTACTAAAAAGTGAATCACAACCATCTTTCTTTATATAATAATCTTCAAGTCTAACAAAAAACTGAACAGCCAGGAAAAGCGCAAGACATATATTGGTCATTTAAATTAACAGGAAACCACCTTCGCCCAGGCATTTCTTTTGTATTGATTGGCATGCTGTTGCACAATCTTCCTATGCCGCTGTATCCAATCATCCCCCAACAAATCCTTTGCTTCAGACCTAAAATAGAAGAGGAATAGAAGAACTTTGAACCAGTACAGAGAATGCAATAAAATTTACATGTTTCAGTGAAATTACAACCAATACATGTGAATGACATACCTCCGAACTGATCTGACAATATAATGAATATTGTTCATGAGAAATAGGTGTGTCAAAGCAAGGTCTTTATATTGCTTTGATTTCCCATCTAAATTGGTTTGAAGTGCTTGCAATATTCGCATTGTCACAGATGCCAACTGTGAAGAATCACCTTCACCTTCAATTCCTTGGAAAAGTTGGTTTAAGGTAGACCGATAGCTGCAAATATTTGGTGAATTCTGGTACAGTTAAATATGTGGAGATCTCAAATGTAAATAGAGGCATAATTTACAAACACAAACGAGAAAGTACATAAGTTTTTAGAAGTTGGCATAAGAAAATTAAGTTGTACACATAAATAAAGAAGCAACTTTCTCACAAGTGAAGAATTTGAGGCAAGAATACAGCACATAAATACTTACTCAAATAAAAACTTCACATAATTAATCACATAGCTTGTCAAAGGATGGACAGTTCCATCAGTTACTGCAGTTTTTGTAGCATCTTTCTCAACTGCTTCTTCAAAATCTCCAAAGGTATCCTGGGCTGTTTGTGCAAGCTGTTTTGTCAAACCCATTACAGCTTCACGAATTTGGGTGCAAGCTCTGCCTTTAAAGAGTATTTCAATCTGCAAATTGTCCAGAGTAAAAGTTGATAATAATAAGTAACAACAATTGAAATATGCCTTCTATTTTCTTATTAACCAGAAGCAAAACAGCTACAAAAACCTACATTGAATGACCTGAATACCCAATATATCAGATATCCTGGACTAGTGACTCATTACTGCCATGGCTAATGCGAAATTCTATCAAATGTAGAATGAAAATTATTGGGAGTAAAAACTAAGAGACCCACTTTAATGAAAAAAGTATAATGCTGTATTCTTGCTTTTCATCCACTAAAGCACATGCCAAAGGCTTTTCATGTATACTTAAATAGACTTTTTATTCGATTATATGGATTTGTCTAACTCACGGAAGACTGATGATGTCAAGAGTTCACGTAAACTCATGGAAGACCGATGAACTTGAATTGTAACTTATTGGGAAAGAAACCCAAGTCCTACACGGGCTAGAGTCTAGAGATAGTGCCAAAATACAATATATAAGTGAGGGACAACCCTCACCCTTTGAACTAAGTTTTGGAGTTGAATTAGACCCAAATTCACATTCTAAGATGATATCAAAGTCTATATTAGATTCATTAAACTGGCCACCCACCATATTATCCACACAGCAAGCCCAATAGTGTTGGATGTGAAGGCTGTATTTGGAAAGAAACCCAAGTTCCACATTGGCTAGAGATAGTGTCAAAATACAATATATAATTGAGGGGCAACCCTCACCCGTTAAGCTAGCTTTTGGGGTTAAGTCCAAATTCACATTCTAAGATGGTATCAAAGCCTATCTTAGGTTCATTAAACTAGTTACTCACCATATTATCCATGCACCAAGCTCGGTAGTGTTGGACGGGAGGTGGTGTATTGGGAAAGAAGCTCAAGTCCCACATCGGCTAGAGATAGTGCCAAAATACAATGTGAAAGGATAACCTCACTTGAATATAGAAAAGCTTGAGTGATTTTTCTCAGCTTTGAATCTCTTATTAAATAGAGATACAATCCAATCTAAAAATCAGAGTGGTGAATACAACTACCACCAACCTCTGACATACAATAATAAATTAAACATAATATACCTCAACTAACAACTAATAACCAACATTTAACATTAATTTAACACTCCCTCTCAAGCTGGAGCATATAAATCATATGTTTCAAGCTTGAAAATCAAGTATTCAATCTGAGGACCCTTTAAGGGTTTGGTTAGTAGGTCTGCAAGCTGGTCATTGGTGCCAACAAATTCGGTCCTAATTTCCTTGGACAACACTTTTTCCCTGACAAAGTGACAATCAATTTCAATGTGTTTAGTCCTTTCATGAAATACCGGATTGGAAGCAATGTGGATAGCTGCCTGATTATCACAATAAAGTTGCATTGGAGAAATTTCACAGAACTTCAATTCTTGTACGAGTTGTTTAACCCACACCAACTCACAAGCTGCAAGAGCCATAGATCTATATTCAGCTTCTGCACTAGAGCGAGCAACAGTCTTCTGTTTCTTACTCTTCCATGAGATAAGATTACCACCAAGGTACACACAATACCAAGTAGATAGAGCGTCTATCTGTATCGGATTCAGCCCAATCAGCATCACAGTATCCAACAATTTGGCTATTTCCTTTATCTTCGAACAACAGACCTTGGCCTGGAGCCTTTTTTATGTACCTGAGAATACGCATTACTCCATTCCAATGATCAACACAAGGTGAATTCATAAATCGACTTACAACTCCAACTGCAAAGGAAATATCTAGCCTCGTAATAGTGAGATATATGAGCTTCCCAACCAGCCTTCTATACCTTTCTGGATCTGAGTATAAGCCTCCCATATCAGCTACTAATTTCTTGTATGGGTCCATAGGACTATTGACTGGCTTACAATCAGACATTTTTGTTTCCTTCAGAAGGTCCAAGGCATACTTCCTCTGGGAAACTACAATGCCTTCTTTGGAGTGAGCTACTTCTATTCCCAGAAAATATTTCAGATGACCAAGATCTTTTGTTTGAAAGTGATTGCATAAGTGTTGCTTTAGTTGAGATATTGTGACTTCATCATTTCCTGTAATGACAATGTCATCGACATAAACAACTAAATAAACACATTTGCCAACAGATTTGTGATAGTAGAAGACAGAGTGATCTGCTTCACTCCTTTTCATTCCGAAACCTTGGACAACATTGCTGAACTTTCCAAACCAAGCCCTTGGCGACTGCTTAAGACCATAGAGAGATCGCCTAAGTTTACACACTAGACCAGACTCCCCCTGAGCAACAAAGCCCGGAGGTTGCTCCATGTAAATTTCCTCATCTAACTCACCATGCAGGAATGCATTTTTAACGTCCATCTGATACAGGGGCCAATGGCGAATAGCTGCCATGGCAAGAAGAAGACGAATAGTAGTGATCTTGGCCACCGGGGAGAAAGTGTCTCCATAATCAAGTCCATATATCTGAGTGTAACCTTTGGCTACCAAACGAGCTTTAAGGCGTTCAATTTCACCATTTGGACCAACTTTAATAGCATAGATCCATCTACAACCAACAGCTTTCTTCCCAGGAGGAAGATGAACCAATTCCCAGGTTCCATTGTGATCAAGGGCCTGCATTTCATCAATCATGGCTTGTCGCCATCCAGGGTGATCAAGTGCTTCACAAACATTTTTGGGAATAGTGATGGATGATAAGGAATTTATAAAGGAACAATAAGATGGAGACAGACGATGATAACTCAAAAAATTATAAATAGGATGAGGGTTTCGAGAAGAGCGAATACCTTTTCGAAGGGCAACAGGCCAACATGAGTTGTCATCGGCAATGAGAGGAGAATTAGGAGCTGTTGTACAAGAAGCAGACGGAGATGGACATGAGCCACGAGAGTCATCAGGAATACTGGGGTTAGCTTCAGGTGTCATGCCATGAGGAGGAGTTGAGGGAGAATGATCAATTTCACATAAGATAGGCATTGGACTAATATTGGTGCGGTCAGATTGATGAAACATGTCTGAAGAAATGACAATCTCAGGACTCGAGGAGGGAGAGGGCAAGATCTCTTGGATGGAAATTGAGTTAGGTGTGGAGGATGTGTAGAAGGGAGAATCTTCAAAGAAGGTAACATTTGCAGACATGTAATACTTCTTATTATGAGGAGAATAACATTTGTATCCTTTTTGAAGGCGAGAGTATCCCAGGAAAACACACTTGATCGACTTAGCTGACAATTTATCAAGGCCTGGAGACATATCATGAACAAAACAAGTACAACCAAATACACGAGGTGAAACATGATATAGAGGTTCATCTGGAAATAGGATGGAATGAGGAATTTGATTATCAAGAGAGGAAGAGGGCATCCTATTGATAAGATAGCAGGCAGAAAGAATCGCATCTCCCCAATGATGTAATGGAACTTTTGCATTAATCATTAAAGAGCGAGCGGTTTCAACAAGGTGACGATTCTTTCGGCTATCCCATTCTGTTGAGGAGTGTGGGGACAAGTGGACTGATGTAATATACCTTGAGAGGATAAAAATGACGAGAGTTCAGAAGAAAAATATTGTTTTGCATTATCACTTCTGAAACATTTGATTGATTTTCCAAACTGATTTTTTATTTCATGAAAGAAGGACACAAATATGGACCGAAGTTCAGACCTTTCTTTCATTAAATAAAGCCACGTGCACCGAGAATATTTATCAATAAAGGTGACAAAATATTTAAATCTAAAAGAAGTAATTCGACTAGGACCCCAAATATCTGAATGAACAGTGGAGAAGGCTGAATTACTTCTTGATTTATCTTTACTTGAAAAAGAAGACTTAACATGTTTGCCTAATTGACAAGCTTCACATTCTAAAGTTTGGATTTTCTGAGTACTAGGAGTCATTATCTTTAATTTGGCAAGACTAGGATGTCCAAACCGATCATGCAACAATTTAGGAGAGATAGATGCAAGACAAGACACTGAAGAGCTAGATTCCAGGTAATAGAGACCTCGTGATTCATATCCTGCGCCAATCTGCCTGCCCGTACCACGGTCCTGAATGACAAAGGAGTCAGAGTTAAATGTAACTGAACAATTTAAGGACTTAGTTAATTGACTCAAGGAAAGTAAATTGGGACAAGAAGGAATGTACAAAATAAAAGATAAATTTAAGGAGGGAGAAATAGAAATTGACCTCACTCCTTGAGCTGAAACCTTTGACCTATTGGCTAATGTGACAAGATGTGGAAATTTGGGAGGTAATAAAGATGAAAACAAGGAGTTATTACCAGATATATGGTCTGAAACACCAGAGTCAACAATCCATGGGTTTTGACCTTCCACAGATTGAGAAATGCAGGCCGTTGAGACATTAGGTCCAGAAGAAGGTCCAGCAAGGCTGTTAGATTTAATCCTCAAATACTCTTGGTATCCTTGATATTCTTCTTCAGACAGTTTCCTATCTTCCTGCTTCTCAGACCTTGATACATGAGCAGACTTGTCTGGAAAACCATGCAGAGAGTAGCATGTCTCATGAGTATGACCCATCCTTTTGCAATGAGTACATTGTGGACGATTACCTCTTCCACCACGACCTCTCTTTCCACGTCCTCCTCTTCCTCTTGAAGATATCATAACAGAGGACTCCATATTATTTTCAAGGGAGATACCCTCATTGCTCAAGGTAGGAACACGGAGAAGACGAGTAGTTAAGCTTTCCATGAAAGGGATATCTTGACCAGTCAGAACTTGATCACGAATGTGATTAAATGTCGGATTCATACCACGAAGCATCATAACCATATAGAGGTTATCATGTCGTTTCCTTATTTCTTCTATAGAATCAGCTTCTAAGAAAAGCTTCAATACAGCAGCTTGAGCTTCGGAAACATATGATACCATATCTGAGTCATTTTGTTTTAAGGAGGCTAGCTTTTGAACGCAATCAAACAAACGTTGGATATCATTAGAGTAGATATCTTGGGCTTTCTTCCAAAACGAGTAACAGGTTTTGAAAGCTCTGAGGTTACTCAATATCTTAGGCTCCACTGACTGCCATACAAGAGCACAAAGCTGAAAGTCAAGTCTCTTCCACTGGGCTTGTTGTTCAGCTGATCCCTCAAAATCTACCTTTTCTAGATGCTCATGGCGAGACCGAAGCGGCGCGTGGAGCGGCGTATGGAGGAGCGATTTACACGGGTAGAACACGCACGTCGAGGCGCACCTGGATCTGTGGTCACCGGAGAAAAAGTCGCCGGAGACGGCGGCGGACGGCAGCGACAGTGGCAGACAGCCTACTGTGTGACTCTAGACGATAAAGAGCAGAATCGAACTTGCTCTGATACCAACTTGAATATAGAAAAGCTTGAGTGATTTTTCTCAGCTTTGAATCTCTTATTAAATAGAGATACAATCCAATCTAAAAATCAGAGTGGTGAATACAACTACCACCAACTTCTGACATACAATAATAAATGAAATATAATATACCTCAACTAACAACTAATAACCAACATTTAACATTAATTTAACAACCTTCACCCCTTGAGCTATAGCTTTTGGGGTTGAGTTAAGCCAAAATTCATATTGTAAAAAATATTGAGGAAAAAAACCCAAGTCCCGCATTGGCTAGAGAAAGTGCTAAATACAATATAGTAGGGGACAACCTTCACCTCTAGTGCTAGCTTTTGGGTAGAGTTAGGCCTAGCTCACATTCTAAAATAACTCAAAAGTTTAAATTGAACCATAATAATATCGAAAATACATAATCATAGTGTCCAAATTGTTAGATGCAGTTTAGTATATAGGCGTAAGCCCATTTCCTTATTTTTGCCTTTTGTACAGTGTATATATCTATAATATCTCCTTGGTTGTGATACACACAAGAATTCATGCATATTCAGCTCTTTCTACATGGTATCTAGAGCCAGGTGGATCCTTGCCTAAGTTTTTTTCCGAAAATCGTGTTTCTTTCCGATTTTCGGCTGTTTCCTGTGACTGCCGTCGCCATTCAGGCCGGCGACCCTGCCATTGGCTTCGTTGCCCTCCGGCAACTCCAATGCCACCAGCCGCTCCTCCGTCAAAGCCTCCACGCGCCCCCACGCGCGCAGACAAGCTTCGCTTGTATTCTCCCTAGCACTTCCGACAGCCGCACGTGGCGGCACGTCCATCGCCCTCTCTGGCGGCGCTTACCTGCGTTAGACTTGCCGTGCTATCCTCTCCTTGGATCTGGTCTCGAATCTTCCATTGGGCCTTGTCTTCAGTCTTCTCTCTCCTTTGGGGTGTTTTTGTCTTCTCTCTCCTGCAGCTTTTTCCCTCTGATCTGTCTTTCATGGCTTCCGTGAGGTTTGACTCATCTTTGTTCACGAACTATGTCAATGTGCCGCTCTCCATTGACAAGTTAGATGACACAAACTATGATACCTGGGCCTCTAACATCAAGCTCTAGCTTAAGAGCCAAGACTATGTTGATCACCTCACTCAAACAATTGCCTCAATAGATGAGAAAGATGGTCCACGCTGGTCGAAAGTGGATGCTCAAGTTTGTAGTGCTATAAAGTCCACTATTCATCCTTCTCTGAAGCAAATATTTCGGGCCCATGACACTTGCACTGGCGTTTGGGAATCGGCTCGGTTGTTGTATACCAATGATACTCAGCGTCTCTATGGCGTGTGCCAAAATCTACTGAGCATCATTGGCCCTCGCCGCCTTGACACTCCCATGACTGAATATTTGGGTAAGGTTCATGGTTTTCTTCATGACTTTAATGAACTATTGCCTCCTTCTGCCACTCCTGCCCAGAAACTAGAGCAACGCCAGACATTCTTTATGTTGATGGCCTTATATGGCCTTGTACCACATCTATCTAAGTTGTCTAATTTGTCATGTGAGTTGTGTCAATTAGGAAAACATAGTCGTAGTTCTTTTCCTCAGAGTGTCCCCAAACGAGCTGTGTCTCCTTTTGCTTTAGTTCACTTGGATATTTGGGGTCCGAGTCGTGTTAAGTCTAGTTTAGGTTTTCAGTATTTTGTAACTTTCATTGATGACTATTCTCGATGTACTTGGTTATTTTTAATGAAAAATCGTTCTGAGTTATTTTCCATCTTTCAGACCTTTTATAATGAAATAAAAACTCACTTTGGTGCATCTATTCGTACTTTTCGTAATGATAATGCTTGTGAATACCTTTCTCAATCTTTTCAGACCTTCATGTCTTCTCATGATATTCTTCATCAAACTTCCTGTCCCTATACCCGTTAACAAAATGGGGTCGCCGAGCGTAAGAATAGACACCTTCTTGAGGCAACTCGAACTCTTTTACTTCATGGTCATGTTCCTCCAATATTTTGGGGGGATGTTGTTCTCACTGCGTGTTACCTTATCAATCACATGCCTTCCTCTGTCCTAAATAACCAAATCCCGCACTCTATTTTGTTTCCTCATAATTCACTTCATCCTTTACCCCCTAGAGTTTTTGGTTCCACTTGTTTTGTTCACAACCTTTAGTCCTGATCTTGATAAATTGTCTGCTCAATCTCACAAGTGTGTTTTTTTAGGCTATCCTAGGTCTCAAAAAGGGTATAAGTGTTTCTCACCTTCCCTTCGTCGATACTTGATTTCCGCTGATGTCACCTTCTTTGAGTCTTCTCTCTAGTTTTCGTCTAATTCCTCCTCTTCTGAGCCTGATGTCTCCCCCCCTCCCCTTTTGTCTTCCATCCCATAGATACCTTTGTTGTACCCACCACCTGCTCCACCTCCTCTCCAGGTTTATCATCGCCACCAACATGTTCAACTTCCCGTTGGGCCAGCCACTGACTCTACTCCGCTGCCACCTACTCCGGCTCCTCTATGTGCGCTTGATCGAGCTATTGCTCTTCGTAAAGGTACACATTCCACTCGTAATCCCTCCCCTCATTATGTTAATTTGAGTTATCACCGATTGTCTCCATCTTTCTATGCTTATCTGTCTTTCATTTCCACTGTGTCCATTCCTAAAACTGTCGGTGATGCCTTATCCCATTCGGGTTGGTGGCATGCCATGCTTGATGAATTGTGTGCTCTTCAGAACAGTGGTAGTTGGAATCTTACTCCTTTGCCTTCTGGAAAATTTGTTGTTGGTTGCCGGTGGATCTTTACTATCAAAGTGGGCCCTGATAGCACCATTGATCGCCTCAAAGCTCGTTTAGTTGTCAAAGGTTATACTCAAATATTTAGGTTAGACTATACTGACACCTTTTCTCCTGTTGCCAAGATGGCTTCTGTTCGACTTTTTTTAGCCATGGCTACACTGCGACATTGGCCCCTCTATCAGTTGGATATAAAAAATGTCTTCCTTCATGGTGATTTGCATGAGGAGATTTATATGGAGCAACCTCCTGGTTTTGTTCCTCAGGGGGAGTCTTCTAGATTGGTATGTCGTCTCTGCAAATCTTTATATCGTCTTAAACAGTCTCCTAGGGCATGGTTTGGTAGATTCGGTGCAGTAGTTCAACAGTTCAGTATGTATCGTAGTGAAGCTGACCATTCTGTGTTCTATCGTAATTCAGGAGATGGGTGCATCTATATGATAGTGTATGTTGATGATATTGTTATTATAGGTAGTGATACCCATGGAATTTCACAGATAAAACAACATCTCTGTCATCATTTTGAAATGAAAGACCTTGGCAAACTGAGATCTTTTCTGGGCATTGAGGTAGCAGAATCTGACAATGGGATTGTGATTTCTTAGAGGAAGTACGCATTGGACATTTTAGAGGAGGCTGGGCTAATGAATTCCAAGCCAAATGACACACCTATGGATCTATATGTTAAACTTTTGCCAAATCAAAGGGAGCTACTTTTAGATCCTGAGAAGTATAGGAGACTAGTTGGGAAACTGAACTACCTCACAGTCACTCGTCCTGACATATCCTTTGCTGTCAGTGTGGTAAGTCAGTTCCTTAATTTACCCTGTACTGGACAGCCGTCATCCACATTCTGAAGTACATTAAAGGAGCTTCGGGAAAAAGTTTGTTATATGGGCATAATAATCATACTCGGGTTGTGGAATACTTAGATGCAGATTATGCAGGTTCTCTCATTGATAGGAGATCTACTTCTGGATATTGTGTCTTTATTGGTGACAACTTGATTTCTTGGAAAAGTAAGAATCAGGATGTAGTGACAAGATCTAGTGCAGAAGCAGAGTATAGAGCTATTTGGCTCAAACAGCTCCTTGATGAATTAAGATTTGGAGAGGTTACATAAATGACTCTAATTTGTGATAACCAAGCTGCCCTGCATATTGCCTCAAATCTAGTATTTCATGAGAGGACCAAACACATTGAAGTAGACTGCCACTTCATTCGTGAGAAGATTATATCTAGAACCATTTCTACCCAGTTTGTTAGTTCCTATGATCAGCTAGCCGATGTTTTCACAAAATCATTGTGAAGTCCTAAAATTGATTATATTTGTAACAAGCTTGGTGCATATGATTTATATGCGCCAACTTGAGGGGAAGTGTTAGATGCAGTTTAGTATATGGGTCTAAGCCCATTTCCTTATTTTTGCCTTTTGTACCGTATATATATATATAATATCTCCTTGGTTGTGATACACACAAGGATTCATGCATATTTAGCTCTTTATACACAAATCAAATAATATCCAGTCCTTTCTTAGGTTGTCGGCTACCAGTAGTGGCCTTATGTTTCAGATCATTACTGTTAATCAATTTTGCAAAATATGGGGTCCCAGTTCGTAATATCAGCTTACAACTCCTGGTACTGAATTTCTTACGACATCATAAAATGAATTGATGCATTACATATGACTTCTGGATTGCTGTTAAGGCTAGTATATTTTCTATGGAACACTGTTACTTTTAAGATTATGTAAGAAGTGGATGTAACTTCTGACCAAAACTTTATTGATTTTCACCTCTAACATTTGTTGAATTGATATTATTTGCAACAGATCACTTCCCTTGTAACATGAAATTTAGAACGCATGTCTGTTGTTGGCATCTGGATTTTCTAATTTCTATAGCTTAATTACAGAGAACAGTGCACAAAACTAAGATTGGAAAAAAGATAAGAGAAATTTGGCATTCTCTATGAATGTATCAGTAATGATATTGACATGGAATGCTATCAATAGCTGAATGCATAAGATATATTAGCCGAAATTTAGGACTCATGGAATGCTAAAGATCTTAGCTGAATATATCTCTGATGAAGCTGATAATGAAATTCTAAACGTAAGAATTAGCTGCAAATGATGCTAGATGCTAATGAAATTCATCTATTGCCTTTATCAATCGTGATAACATTCATGAATACAAATTCTATTTCTTCAATGCCAGAATTCATGAATACAAGTTCTATTTCTTCAATGCCAGAAGTGAACCTTTCTGACATGTAAATGCTTCCCTTGCACTAATTAATTAAAATAATTGTTATTCATTGATACATCACTAAGGTTCCTTGTAAATTAAGTCCTGTGGGATAATCTCAGCCATGATTTTCTTGATATATTAATGCACTGCTAATAAAGGAATCCAGTTAGAGCTGGGTAAACTGACAGTCTACATGTTTAAGCTTGCAACCCACCCCATGAAGCCCAGAATTTTATCAGACTCCAATTTGTCAAGCCTGTATCCTGCCCGCATAGTCTGCAGGTTAAATGGGATGGCCCACAATTGCAAATATATATATATATATATATATATATATATATATATATAATTTAAAACTTTTTTTTTTCTAATAATACTTTTATAATATAATTAAATTACTCTGACCATTTTTAATTAGGGATCTTTTCAAATGTCATCTAAGTGATCTAATATCCTTTTTTATTTTAATATTTTCAATATTTCTTTAATATTTAATAAAAAGCGTCTAAATAGTTAAATTAAATGTATATTTTTTTTTAAATAATATCTGGACCTGCAAATTGGGTCTGCTTAGTCTGCGAGCTAAACGAACTGAGCTAAAAAGCCTGCATTTTAATCGACTAAAAAAAATTAAGTTCGTATACGATGCAGATTGCATGTTAAACGGGTAGTCCATAGGTCCAAACCCATTTGTTTGACTCTAAATCCAGTCCAACAACTACCTTTTATGGTAGTTTGATAATGGCCTGATAGTGGATGGTCTAATAGGCCAACAAATCTTACGAGAATAGATTTTGATACTATCTTAGAAATTTAAGTTGAATTTAACTCAACTTTACAAAACTGACTTGTATAGTGAAATTTGTACATCACTTATATATTATAATTTGACCATATCACTAGTCGATGTGGGATCTCCAACACTACCCAATACAAGATAATGTATTATACTATTATTCTTACTCTAAGAGGGAGTTATCCTATTTGCCTATTTCCTTTGTTAATTCCTAGCATGGATAGTGTTACTTACATAAAATGCTATATGTAGTTGCAATATCACATACTATCATGATAATTTGACTTTTGACAAGGAGAAAATAATGAGCATTGGTGAGCTTGTCCAAATAAGATTGGTATATGGTAAAGAATTCCAAAGTAATCATTAATCTCACTTTATCTTGATTGTTACTGCTCATTTGTTAAATGAAATTATAGAAGAAGTCTTCTATGTTGCTGTTGTTATTTCTATTTTAAATCAATACTTCACTTAAGTGCTACTTATTTAAAAATAACCTAGTTAAGTGAAGGGCTACTTACTAGTCTCAAACAAGAGAAAAGGGAACTACAGATGGGATTAGAGTACAAGCTACGCAGGAATTAATTGTCACATGATGTCAACAATAAGTCAAGAACTATGTTTATATTGAAGGAAAACATTAAGCATCACAAAGGAATAATCACCAATTTGTAATGAATGAACCAAGACATAATTTAGGTGATTTTTTGAAAAATCACCTAAAGATATTTGCTATGTTTTGGCAAGAAAATAGGTGAAGTGGGTTTGTATTAGTTAGTCATAAGGGATTTCTTGAAAAATCCTTGTGATATATCTTTGCTGTCTAGGAAAAAAATTAAAGATAATTGACTATTGAATATTAAAAAATAAAAATTATAATTAATAGCCCAAACTCTTAGACAACTACCAACCGGACAGAATTAAAGACAAAAATGACAAGCCAGAAAGGACTGCAGGATGCAGTAAATGAGTCGGTACGCAATACAAAGCATTGCACTGAAGGGAGCAGTGGCAAAAAACGTAAACACAAAGGGGGCACCAATGAACAGGACTGAAAGTGGCAGCAAGATTCAAGAATTTTTAGGTTAAAAGCTAATACCTCTGAATGAATCTCTTGCAATATTTCATACATGTCCAGAAGTACAAATAGTTTTTCAGGCGATCTCTTGCTATTAGCAATTGCTTCTCCAAAACTAAGTAGCATGGAAATACTTTTTATAGTTACTTCAGCAAAACACTGATCACTAAGTGAGTCAAATCCTTCAAATATCTGATCACAAACTTTCCGTTCAGCAGCAAACAACAATTTGACCTGTGTAAGTATAATTGCATAGTTAAACCAAACTATAAAGATAAGAATATATGAACAAATTTGACAGTAGTCTTACAGCAATACGCATGAAATGAATCCAGTTTCCAATTTTGGCTTCCAAAACCTCCCATTGTAACTTTTGAACTTCATCTTTGCTGAGTTTCTCAACTCCAAGCTTTTGCAGGCTTTCTTCCAATACTTTAGAACGGGTATCTCTGAACAATAATAAAGATGATGATGGTAACTATAGGAGGCATACAATTCACAAGTACAATATTAGTTACAATGGTAACATTTAATACACTTCAAACAGGTTATAGGAGGCATACAATTCATAGATGCCTATAAGTGTCTGCATTAGCATGCGAACATAGTTTAACACAGATATCATTTTGCAAGGGAACATGTATGATTTTATGTATATATTATATTCATCTACTTGTCTATCAAATGTAATCAGAAATATCAATCAGCTAATGGTGCAAATTTAGGCCCTATTTAGAAGAACTGATAGTATAAGAGTTTATTCAATAAGCGCTAATAGTATAAACTCTTAAATTCAATAAGTTATTTATGTTTGGATATATAAATTTAAAAACACTTATATGAAAATAAAGTGTTTGAACACATTATATATCTATCTATCTATATATATATATATATAGAGAGAGAGAGAGAGAGAGAGAGGAAGAGAGAGATTGAGAGAGTGAGGGAGAGGCAGAGAGAGATTGAGAGAGTGAGGGAGAGGCAGAGAGAGATTGAGAGAGTGAGGGAGAGGCAGAGAGAGGGAGGGAGATGGATATGGAGAGAGAGAGAGAGGGGGGGAGAGAGAGAGAGGGAGAGGGAGAGAGTGAGGGAGAGGGAGATAGAGAGAGAGGGAGAGAGAGAGAGGGAGGGGGAGAGAGAGGCTCAATAACAAGTTTTAATCATGAGAGAGACAAAAAAGTTGAGAGGTGGAAGTCGAAGGAAGTGCGGACTTTCAATCAGCTTAAAATAGTTTTTTTCAAAAGTTACTATAGATAGCTTATTTAAATAAGCTTAAAATAGCTTATAGATCCTTTATAAGTGCTTTTATAATTTTTTATAAGCGTTTATATGATAAGATAAACTCAAATAAGTTGTAAATAAGTTCTTTCAAACGAGACCTTAGAATCTAAGCATAATCTCTTATTTGATTGATACACAAAAAACCCAGAAATGCAGTAAGCAAGTTACCAACAGCTGCACTCTGAAACACAGACCAGTAAGGAAGTATAAGAAGACAGATTCTTACAACTTTTGCTGCAGAAAACAATTTGCTGAGATTTTTACTTAACTAGTCTCAGATCATCAAATGTATTTTTTTCCAAGTCAAAGTCGGTCTCTGACAGTTCTACACTTGGTTGTGAGTAAGAAGGGGAATGGCTTACCTATTACTGTTCCATAGAACTATAAGAAGACAGATTCTTACAACTTTTGCTGCAGAAAACAATTTGCTGAGATTTTTACTTACCCTATTATAAACTAATCAACCAAACAAGGGAGTTTTCAAGATCATGTCACAAAACTGCATTGTTTACCAATGTTTTTATTTTTCCTTTAATCCCTTTAAGGAGTCTAAGCTTTCAATTTCACCCTATTATAAGCTAACAAGCTTCAGTTTGGACGTAGTCTAGATAAATTTTAGTTTACCATTAAATTTATGAATATTAAACTGAAGGATATTAGACATCATTACAATTAAAAATCAACTTGCTGTGATTTTTATGGTGATTATTATAAAAATTAACAATCTTGTATGTTTGTTCGTGATTGAATAATATAGTGTGGAGATTTTACATTGTCAATATATATCCTTTTTTCTCTCTAATTCTAATGTCTATTCCATTTTCACATTTTACATCTTTTAATAATTTGCCCTTATTAATATTTTATCTACCCATCTTAATGCCACCTTTTTTATTATTTTTAGTTTGGTCTGTTTGGCTTTAATTTGAGTTTAGTTTAACTTCTTTTTAATTTTTTAAAGTATAAAATGTAATATAATAAACTAAATAATAATAGTAATAAAAATATAATAAATTATTTAAAGAATAACATATAATAAAATCAATTAAAAATCAACTTGCAGTGATTTTTAGGGTTATTATTATAGAAATAAACTTATCATACATGGATGTTTGTGATTAAATATCAGTGTAAAACTTTAATAAATATCCTTTTTTCCCTCTAAATATAATGTCTGTTCGATTTTCCCAGTTTACACCTTTTAATAATTTTTCCTTATTAATATTTTATCTAGTCATTTTAATTTCTCCCTTTTTTATTTTTCATTTAAAGCATAACATGTAATCTAATAAACTAAAAAATAGCATAAACTAAATAATAATAGTAATAAAAAATATAATAAATTATTTTAAAAAATCACATAATATAATAAAAATATAAAATGAATAATAATAAACTAAAGAATAATAAAAAATTATAACAACTACATAATAAAAGTAACAAAATATACAGTAAACTATTCAATGCATAACATATAATATAATAAATTAAAAAATAATAGTAATAAGAAAATTTAGAATAGAGGTCATCATGCTTTCTGCTTTCCCAATTAAGCAGGTTCGGGGTCTGCCGGTAGACACCACTGTCTAGGATTGACAACTTATCAACAGGTTATAGCTTTGTCTTCTTCATGTTGTAAATACCACAACCAAACCATATCACACGAAAGAAATATACAGCAACCTCACAAAACCATACGAATCTCACAAAAGGATGCAGATTGAAACATTCACTGCCTCTAGCCCACAGCTAAATCTATATCCATATTATACAATTGAGTTGCCAAACAATCACCTGGAATTAACCCAAGTTAATCACCTAAGGCCAAAGCTTCTTTCACAGAAATCTCCTTAATCTTTTTCTACATTCTAGCAGGAATTAACATGATAAAAAAAACTTTAAAAGAAAATTTACTCTTCATTTCAGGGTACTCATGCAATACACATATATAGAGGACCATAGCAAGGCAATTTCCTTTTCCTTTTACAGTAAAACAGTAAGGAGAAGGATCTCTACCTGTATATTTGGAGCAACTGTTGTTGGTGAGAAGCTTGAACCATTTGCTGGGCTAAATTATTAAGCATTGGCAAAATTCTTGGTGGTATGAGAACAGGAGGTGTGTACAGAACAGCATCAGCATTATTTTTATGTAACTCAGAATGGACATTAGAAGAATGATTCTTTCCATTAGAATCACCATCATGACCTGGTGATGCTGATGAAGGTCGCATTTGGTTTGGAAGAGAACCAAAGAGGCGCTCTGGTTCCACAGGTTTGCTGTAATCACACAGATCAAGAGTTGGTGCAAAATAACATAAATATAATTTTCATTTGAAAAAACAAAAGAAAACAATAGTCAGGCAAAACATCAAAGGTTCCTCAAGAATACCATTATGCTTCTACACAAAGTAAACCATTTTCCTACATAATTTGAAGATATTTCTATGATTATCAAGGACACCATCAAGCTGTTACCATTTACCAGCCCTAAAATCATTGAAACAAACAATAAATTTTTGAAAGTTATAAAGGATAAGACCTACTACAACAAAAAACCAAACCCTTTTAAGTATAACAACCAGATGGATAATACAGGAGGACAACATCAACATAAACTTCAAAACGAATTAAATTCATTTCCAAAAAGTTTAATATATAAATTTCAAATATTATGAAATACTATTCATAAGATCTATCCCATTCATATTGTACGACAAAAATATAGCCTTATCCTACTAGATAGAGCCAGCTACATGGATCATAACAATGACATTGGGCTCATTTAAAAACTAGGTTCATATTATATATAAATAAATAATGATGAGAAAAGTGTCTTAAATGTTAGCAGCAAGAAGCTAAATGACCTGACTGTTACCAGGCTGCTGCTTCATTTTTGTATTAAAATTTATTTGTCTAATGAAATGTCTTTTACCTGAGACAAAGAACCATCAAGTGATCAAGTTCATGCAAGAAAATGAGCTTTTTGTTGAACACGTCAAAAATCAGTGTCAAGAAAAGAAACACATACCTGTAAGATGATAATAGCCGCTTGAACTCATCCTCTAGCTTAGAAATAGCTTCCGATATCAAATTATTGGCACGGATGAAAATACCATCATCATTCTTAAAACCCTTCTTATTACCAAAAAATCTAATGTTTCTCCTCAGCTGATCAATAGCTTCAAGATAGTTGTTCACGTCTTCCTGTGGTCCTTTAACTATTTTCGCTTCTGCCTGTAGTATATTAGATCAATGAGAATACCACCATATAAATGTATGTATATAATATATATACACACACACACACAAGAAAACATCATAAGATAAAGATGTATCTGCGCCACATATATGACAATGAAAAGAAAAATCTATATTGGTAAGGCAGTAAGAGAAGAAAGATAAAACAAATACTGATTTCATAATACCTAAGGGCTAGGGTAGTACTTCAACACATCAAATAGGACCCAAAAAAAAAATTATATAAAAGTGTAAAACATAATATGATAATCAAGATGAAAAACAATAAAAAAAAATATATATAATACTAACACTACAACATTTATTAACATCTCATAACTATGGTTTGGTTTTCATTCAAAATTTTTCACTTGATTAAAGATTGATACAAGGCATTAAAAGAGAGCCTAGCAGGGGCAGCACATTTCCTCGTAAAACTTGAATATATGGACACAGAAAAGAAAAGATGGGTTTGAAAATTTTTATTTCTACCAAAGCTGAAAAATCTTATTAACCTACCACTTGGAATCATTGTAGGTTCACCATATCATGCAATTATGAAAATCAGGTTAAGAATTGTATCACTGTATGTAAAATCATTATATATTTGCAGTAAATGTCTTTATAATGCTTTGTAGCAAATATTTATATAGCCAATTGTAAGTTTAAATGAAAGAGGAGGGTTGAGTTAGGCCATTGAGAACCCTTTTTTATCAGTTTTATACTTCCTCTTTACCTAACTTCTCTCGGAAAATTCGTTTCCTTTTCTCCAGAAACTTGTATGATACAGATGCCAGTGTGGTATTTAATTCTGAAACACTTGTATTCATTAATAAAACATTAGCATTGTGAAGAGGACTATGACAAAGCATTACCATATAGAAGGAAATTCCAGAGCCCCATACTCAAATCAAAGGACAGAGAAATTTAAAAAAAAAAATTCAGTCAAACAGATCAAGAGGCGATTCAAAATTTTAAACACTGAAGATTAGCAATGGTAACCACCACAAGAACGAACCTGATAATATTGATCAAAGTGAACCAATATTGCCTCGGCAGTCTTCAAAGTCCTATCAATGTTCTCATGAGCTTTCCGAATAGAATGTGTTCTGATCTGCAAAACCAAACCCAAAAGAAGAAAAAGAAAAAGAACCACACATTTAGCAGCACATGGAGGTACCTTCACAAAAAAGCAAAAGCAAAACCAGATGTCCCTTAAAAGCTAAGCAAGAAATATTATAGGAATTGCAAACACCACAACTAAGGTCTTCGTTTGTGGTCACAGTCACAATTGATATGACATGAAATTTGCGGACCAATGCAACCACTGTAGCAGTCACACAAACCCCAGATATCTTTGTTTGCAGCCACAGGCCCACAGTCGCAATTTTATTGCAATATTTGATATTGAGAGAAATCACTGACAAATGCAGCCACAGTGGCAGTCACAAGAACTACAAGTAAGGTCTTTCTTTGTGGCTGCAGTCACAGTTTCATCACAAACCTTGACTTCACAGGAAAGTGCTGAGAAATGCAGCAACAATTGCATAGAACCAAACAAGGCCTCTGATAAGTCAGACACCCAAACTAAGGTCTCAGTTTGTGGCTGTGATCACAAGTTGCTGACAAATGCAGCCAGACTTGCAGTCACAGAAACCACAACTAAACTCTTTGTTTGTAGTTATAGTCACAGTTTCATCTCAAAGCTAGACTTCAAAGGAAATTGTCACAATTGCACACAGAGACCCCAAACAAGGTTTCTGTTCAGCCAGACCCAAAACCACATTTTTTCATAGGCATATTAATTTTCATTCAAGGATCAAATCAGCGACCTTTCTTTTCCTCTCCTCCCTCTTTCCTTAACCCACCAAATCACCTTATGTCTCCCACCCAAAACCATGTCACTGTGGCTGCAGTCTCAATTTTGCCACGATCTTCAATACCATGAAAAACTACACACAAATGCAGCCACAATTGTAGCCATGAACACTCAAAAAACCCTTAAATTTGCAGCCACAACACAACACTGAACAGTTTTTCAAAATTTTGCATAGACCCAATTCAAAAAACCCGATTTTGAATTAACTGAGCGAATGATGATGCATCCCAAAATCACAACACGGAACAGTTTTTCAAAATCTTGCAAAGACCCAATTCAAATAACACGATTTTGAGTTAAGTAAGCTACCTGGGTAGGGCGCATGGCGGTTTCAAGAGCTGAGAGACGGTGATCGAAGGACCCCAGAATTGAAACGACGTCGTCTGCGATGGCTTGGCTTCTCTCCAGAGACGCTCTCATCGCCAAAGCTTTCTGACTCAGCAAATCATCACTAGCAATTGCCATTCCCATCTTCTTTTTCTTTTTTCTTTCTTTTTTTTTTTTTCTTTTTTTTTTTTCTTCTTCTTCTTCCTTCTGATTTTGTTATGTTGCCAAGGAGAAGGAAACACAGTGGAAATTGGAAAGACGTGACATTTGAAGAGTGCTGTCAACAGTTTTCCCCACTTTGTCTGTTTTGGAATTTCGGTAGCGTTTCATGGAATGTGTTTGTCTTTTTTTTTTTTTTTCTTATTTTGATTTTTGTTTTCTTTTAATTTAATTTAGGATAGGTTAAAACACTTAAGTTTTTAGTCTTTCAATTTTGAAGAAATACTCCTTTTGATACCTACATGAAATTTAAAAATAATTACTTATTTAATCTTGAATTATGTTTAGTTTTTGTTTTCTAAATAATGATTTTAGGAATTTATTGAGGTAGATAACGGAAGATTGATATTTGACGTTAAGAATTAAAATTCACCTTTAAATAAATTTAAAGTATAAACTCATGTTATTTCTAATCGAACAATATCGAAACAAAAATCAATTAACTTCAAGGATTGAAAAAGTTATTTTTAAATTTTTGGATCAAAATTGATATTTTTTTAAATTTCAAGAAATAAAAACTTAATTAAAATTAAAAATATTAAATTAAAGGCTCATGCTAAAAGGGAAGTGGAAGGTGGATATTCTATTTGGTAGGGATGGCAATGGGGCGGGGTGGGGTAGGTTTGGCCTTCTCTGTCTCTTTCATCGGAAAGTGCAAGATAGGTTCGGGTTAAGGTATAAAAGGAATGAATATGAAATTTTAATCCTCATCCTCGTCCCAGTTGAGTATTTTTGAATATACCCGTAGGTACCCGTTATATTATTTTTTGCAATTTAAATTTACTTATTCATTATTAAATAAATTATATACATTAAGTTATTAATTATATTTTAATTTAAAAAGTATATAAAGAATAATTAATAACAAGAAATTATAAATTAAATTTTATAAATTAAAATTTTAATTAAATATATAATTTTAAACTTATTATATAATTATTAAAATTATAACGGGGCGGGATAGGAGAAGCAGGTAGTCACATACCTATACCCGTATCCAATTCATCACATCAAGTAATACCCATATACAGTACATATAACCGGTCAAAATGGGTAATACCTGTCAGAATTAGATTTCGGATGAATACCCACTGGCTTGATTTAGATGAGTACTTACGAATATGAGTATTTTTGTTATTCCTACTGTTGGATAAAAATAAAAGAAAAATGATAAGGGAGAGAGGAAAAATGCATTTTTGAATGGAGAAAAAAATGATTTAATAGCATTTTAGAGATTTAAAATAAAACAAATAATTAGTACATAATAATTTTCAATGGTAATAATAACCAAGTTTAACTCTATCATAAATCTTAAGCGTACTCATCATAACTTTGTTTTATACTTAACTTGGCATGATATGGTTAAGACTGAAATCCTAAATCTTAAATGATATAAATCACTATTCTTAATTATTGTTAATAATTATAATTTGAAATTTAAAGATTGTAATTAAGATTAATTTTAGATTTTGTAATATATATATATATAGATAATTTTATCATCAATCTTAATTATATAATTTTAATTAACAATTATTAATTTATGAATATAAAGAGTGCATAACACCTTAAAAAAATTCAAATTCAATATAATATATTAGAGTAGATTATGTAGACTTTTTTCATACTTTTACATTACTTTTAGCTTCTCAAAGGAATTGGTGTATCACTTTTTGTCTAAGAAGAATTAATGTAATGAAAATAAAATATCACGTAATTAGTGTAATGAAAATAAAAAATTTTTAAAAAATCTATATAATTCAAAAATTGAAAAATAAAGAGGAAATCTAAAAAAAAATAAAAGTAAATCTTAAAACGAAATTGTGTATAATTTTGTTAATGTATTATGGTTCTTTAGAGTAATTAAGAGATAAAGAAATAGATGTACAAAAATATTTGAATCCTATTAATTTTAAACTTTTTTTATTACCGTTTCTTTACCAAACTCTTTCCATTTTATCTTTAAATCAAACAAAGTCTAAGAATTTTTTTTATTATTGAAAATAATATGTGAATGTAATTTTAAGAACACAATTTTACGTATAATAAAAAACTTTCTTCCTTCCTTAAACAGTGCTCCCTTGGTGCACTGAATAGCATTAATTCCTGTGGACTAAATTAAATTTCCCATTCATGACACCAAATATTTTATCCCCATTTAATTGTTCAGTTTATTTACTTCAGTATTGTTAGGGAATTGGGATCAGAAGTCAGAAC
The DNA here is from genome assembly GCA_037954015.1 of Psophocarpus tetragonolobus. Classification (NCBI taxonomy): domain Eukaryota; kingdom Viridiplantae; phylum Streptophyta; class Magnoliopsida; order Fabales; family Fabaceae; genus Psophocarpus; species Psophocarpus tetragonolobus. The sequence continues at coordinate 53,427,446 of CM075692.1, forward strand.
CCATTCCTATAATAACTCTATCACAGTTCCCAATCATTTTGGAGTAATTTGAAATTGTAAGTGTTGGTTGATCTTAAAGCAGGTAATTAAGCTTCACATGTGAACACACTGAATCACATTTATGACAAAAGTAAAATTATTCTCTGTTAGTACACCGAACATAAGTGTTTACTAGGGTTAATTGGTTGAGTGTTGGGGCAAACAAAATTTATTACCAATCTATTCGAATTTATAACCTATTAAATAAATAAGTCTTTAAAGATTGGATCACCTATAGATCGGGTCATGATTGCATGACCTATTATTTAACCCAAATGTCAAGATTTATGATAAACTAAATTCAGTAATATCTAATTATTGTAGTTAGAATTCAATCCAAACTATTTGGATTGGATTGGGTATGACTAGATAGTTGGGTTACTCATACTCATTAACACTTTTATTGTTTATTGATTTTAGTATTTTATAAATTTTGATAAATAAACAATATAACAATTATCTAATTTTTTCTTAAATAGAAATTAATTTTAATTTTCTTTTTAGTAATATTTTCTGAAATAGTTTATTCAATTAAAATTTGCCCTTTTAGCAACTCTCTTTAATGTGTGACCTTATTATGATTGAACCACTACTATATAATTTCATTTTTTATGTACAATAAAAAGAAGGAGAATTTAGGAAAATAATTATTAGATTAATAAAATTTAATAATAATTATAATAATAAACAAAGAGTTTGTATAATAATAAAAATATTCTATAAACTTTAATTAATAGATTATCATATTATATAAAACCAAAATCTATTTAAGATTTAATGATTTAATTTAATAATTTAATCATAATACGTCTGCTTGTTATAATAATCTAAATTACTGTAATTAAATATAACATTGTGTTTTTATGAATTAAAAAAAATAGAAGAAGAAAATCATTAAAATTCAGACAGAAAAAAGAATCAATATGATATTTTTTTTATATAAGCAAATCATTATGATGTTGTTATTGAAAGAAAATCTATTGAGTGATAAGCTAACCCAATATGAATATATGGTTAGTTCAAATTTTTGTTTGCATAATTTTCTCTGCTTTGATAAATTATAAATTAATTGGATTAGATTTCTAAATAATGTGCTAAAAATTATTATTTGTTACATTTGGCTGCGAAACTACTTATCTTTTGAAATCAGTGATTTAACTTGCTTTTGTATCAGTCATTGGTTGCCATAATTTTTACTTTGTATGGTTCTGTAATTAAATTACAACCTTTTTTGTCATTTTCAGATTAAACTTAAAATTTGGGAGGTAAACACTAGAGAGAAGTATTACCTGAATGGTTAAGTTATAAACTAGTGTGTGTGATCTATGCTGCATAACTTTCTTGTTATGAAGAATTAGAACCAGATTTTTGGACCTAATTTAAAACTTATCAATAGGCAACCTAGATGCACCATTTTATCTGGGATAAATCTTAATTTTGGTAGTGTTTTTTCGTTTTCATATATTAAGCTTTAAAAGTTTTATTTTGATTTTTTATGCTTTTTGAAAATTTTATTTATGTTTTTTATAAAAAAACACTTGTAAGTTATCTCTTCTCTTTGTGCAAGAGTTTATCTATGCCTACGTTGCACATCACTAAAAAGAAAATGATTGTGCACAACTACAGTGGTTATTATGTTAAAAATAAATTATATTGTGAATAACCGTGGTGACAGTGATAGTTATATTGAAAATAAATTGTGATAATTATGCTGGTTTGTTGGAATAGAATTTAAATAAAGATATTAATATTTTTAATTGCTACTATTTTAATTTAACTTTTTCAAAAAATTTACATTATAAAAAACTAATGAAATATGAAAACTAAAATCAAACATCCGAAAACCATTAAAGAATCATAATAAAACTTTTAAAATTTAATATAACAAAACAAAAAGTATTAAAACATAATCGACTAAAATTATATTTTTCCTTTTATTTAAACATAATATTCCTAATCTACCAACTGGAAGCATCTTTGAAAGAATTATTTACCTCACATGGGGATGTTGATGAAGAGTTAACTTCATGACTACGATTCTGAAACTGATTCATGTTGTACAAGTCATTGATTGTTTGATACCAATTCACTGACCAAACTTTCTAGGAGCGTGGGTGATGCTATGAATGAATAAGCTTCTAAACATGGGACCAGCATCTTGGTGATCTCCATCTTATTAAGGTATGGATTGCTACAAATTAATTTAGGCTAAATATATGTTATTTTTGTTGATTATATTTTAGGAATTTTTTTTTATTTTGATTTTTTAAGTGTTAAAAGATCATTATGATCTGTTATGTTTTTGAAAGTTTAACTTTAATTTATTTTTTAGTAAGCTTTTGATCTCCATCTTATTAAAGTTTGAAGGTATGCATTGACATAAATTAATTTAGACTAAGTGTTACTTTTGATTTTGCGCTTGATAATCATCTTGATGGAGCACAATTCAATAGAGATTGCCAACATATCATAACTACAATAGTTGCACACAATAATGATTTCAAAGTTACAATCACCATAGTTATGCGTATAATAGTTTCAATGCACATGTGCAAGTTGAAGGTAGATCAAGTGGGGAGAAAGCAAATTTCTATGAATCTTTTTATAAAGAACTAAAATGAAATTCTCTAAACCATAAAGGATTCTGTAAAAAAAAATCAAAATATAATAAATCAAAATTAACATTTAGCTTGTATATTTTGACATATTTATTAATGCTTAAAAATTAGTTACATTTTTTCTTAAAAATCTGACAAAAGCAATCAAACACCTGCAAACTGCTTCATCCAAGTAATATGTGAAAATGCTATCCTGACCCACAAAACGAGCAACGACCATTTATAGCTTCATTCAATGTCATCACCAAAATGCTTCCTCCAAGTAATATACGAAAATACTACCCTGACCCACAAAGTAAGCAATAACCATTACCTCATTCAGTGTCAACCACCACCTCACTGGCAAAAGCCAAACAAGTTTCCACATTTATTTGATATTTTGATTTTAATGTTAGAACAAATTACAGCAATATGCTCTTAATTTTTATCTAATTATACATAATTTAAATTTACTTTTTCATTTTTTATACTATTTATTTGAAACATAAAAATGATAAATTAACAGAGGAAATAGAAGATCAAGCTAATGATATCAAATAAATGATAAATTAACAAAAAGTTAGGTCGGTAATCAAATCTATTTCTAATATAGTATCAAAATCTATAATAGCAATTTGTTGTGGTTAGGTTGATCATGTCACTCGTTATCGGACAAACCACTTATAAATATTAAACTTTAAGTTTGAAATGTTCATTCCTAGACATGAAGGTAGGTGTTAAGATCCCACATCAATTAGTGATCTGGCCATAATAGTATATATAAGTGAGGTGCAAATCATATTTTATAAGTTAGTTTGTGTGAGGTTAAATTGAATGCAATTTTATCATTTCTAGTATCATTTTTTCTATATTAACCCCTTTTAAGTTAAAAAATCTTACAATAACATCCCTTAGTGATTTTGTACAAATTCTTCTCTTTTTTTGAAAACCATATAAAAAAATATATTCTTGTTGTTGGATTTTTTTATTTAGTTCGTACCCTTTTTAAAACATTACACCAAACATGCCTTTCAAATTTTACATTGAAAAAATTCATGATTTAAAAATATCAGGAGAGACTTGTATAATTACCTGAAACTTCAAGGATTTTAATTTACTTTTTGATGTTTTATCATCACTTGATCTTCTATTTCCTTTGTTAGTATATCATTTTTATGTTTTGTTAGTGTTTATTTACAAGTGATAAAACAAGGTTGTAACTTGAGGACACGTATGTGAGTGACAATTTATAGCCTTATGTGGTTACTCGAAGCATAATGTTTTGCAAGAGAAAATTGACACACAATATGCATCTAAATGCAGACTTGCTTAGTCACTGCTACTCTTTGATTTTGTGTAACCCTGGTGTATTATATTCATCATATAAGCCTAGGAAGTAAATTACATTTACATTACATTGAATCAGAATCAAGGGAAACAAAATTAGATATTAGTTAAATTTGGAGGACTAAAAGCAATTAAGTCAAAACTCTCTACAATCTCAAAACTCCTAACAGACAATTACCACTGGTATAGGTAGGTGCAAATGTTGTCACTATTAGTCATACTTCACACTCAATTGAATTTTCCATCCGATGATTTTGTGGATGATTGGTGCTGAAACTCACCTCTAGAGCCAGAGTTAGAGGTTGTTGTACTGGAAGAAACTGATACATAAACTCCAGTGGGCCTGACACCTGGTAACTCCATTAAAGGTTCATTTTGGTTCTGAAAAATGTTCACTACTTTTCTCATCCTTGGCCTGAACATGGAATCCGGATGCAAACATGCCAATCCAACCATCAATGCCCTTTTAGCTTCTTCCTCATGAAATTTGTTCTCTAGTCGTTTGTCAACACACTCAAGCAATGCATTTTGTGAATGCAAATTCCACACACAGTCTACAAAGCTGTTTCCTCGCTTAAGCCAGTTTAACCTTTTCCCACATATGAGTTCAAGAACTACCATGCCAAAGCTATACACATCTGATTCAGGTGTAGCTCTCCCTGTAAAGCTTAGTTCAGGAGCCAAATATCCAAGAGTTCCATTTAGATTTGTAGTCACTGAACCTTCATTTTTGAGTAATCTTGCTAGTCCAAAATCTCCTAATTGAGCATTGTGATTAGAGTCCAGCATGACATTATTAGGCTTAACATCTCTGTGAACAAAAGGGTTTCCACACTCTTCATGAAGGTAAAGTAATGCTGATGCCAATCCTGTCAATATCCTGTGCCTGGTTTGCCAGTTCAGTGTGTCCTTGCCTATAAAGTGATCAAGGCTTCCATTTTCCATGTAATCATAAACCAAGAGAAGATTCTTGCCTTCACTACACCAGCCTTGGAGCTTCACTAAATTTTTGTGCCTAAGACGCCCTATGGTACATATTTCAGCTAAGAACTCTCTTTCACCTGTGTACACACAACCAAAGAAGCAAGGGAAAACAAAAATGATCAAGATTAATAGAAGAAACCAAAATATAGGGAGATTATGGAAGGTGTAACAAATAAGGTGCAACCACTTTAAGTAGGTTCCAAATTATGGCATCCATATCCAATCAATGCATATAGTAATTGACTAGTTGGCCAAAATGGATTCAAGTCACTTGTTCCATTTGTATGTTCCATTCAAAGGGAGATCCCTATCAATGAGTAATGCACCAGCTACACAAATGAACTTGATATGACATTGGACCCAAAATTTTAATTGCTTAAGACAATAAATTTGCAGGTTGTTCGCATTTGTATGTTGCTCAACTTGCCTATTCCTAGCCAATGTGGAACTTCTAACTAATAATATTGCCCTCACACTTGCCCTCCAATGTTAAATAATGACACAACATATTACTAAAACCCTTATTCAGGCTTTTAAATGGTAACATTATCTCTTGCAGTTATTAGTATCCTTTTTTGTGGTGTGAAAAATTTACCAAAACATACCTTGCTTAGAAGTTGCTGAAATCTTCTTTACTGCTACAGTTTTTCCAGAGTCTAACATGATGCCTTTGTAAACACTACCAAATGCACCTTTTCCCAAAAGATTTTCCTGGCTGAAGTTGCATGTGGCCCTTGATAGTTGCTTGTAAGTGAACACCTTGGGGATATCTGCAGCCTTATTTGAAAGGCTTTCTATATCCTCCTTCTTTTTACTCCTCAGATATCTTCTCCTCCAAGAAGTAGCAATCCAAATAACAGGAAATAAGCATACCATGAAAATTACCAATATGGTCTTGATGGTGCCAAATCTAGTGTGTTCAACAGAAAGAATAGGCAGTGGCACTGATGTGAATACCCAATTGAGGACCTGGTGGCTTTCAGGAAAAGTGGTGCCTGTGGAGGCTATGAAACCTACATAAATGGAGCTTGGAAATATCTCAGCTAGGTTAATTGAATGGTTAAGGATACTCTTCAATTGGCTTTCAGAGTATCCCACAGAGACAAAAATCATTTTATTCCATCCATCATAGTCAACTTTGACTTCAATGTCTCTACCACTTTTGAGGTCAATGCCAGTGCTATTGAGACTCTCAGAAGCAAGTGGATTTGTTATGCTGGTTGTGACTATCCCAATGTGGTTTCCATCTGGATCAAATTCATTCATGAAAGTGTCCATCTCCACAGCTATTTGTTGAAAAACACCTACACAACATCATTTTAGTTACACTCTGGACTAAAAGGTTTTGTTTAGTTTCCTGCAAAATTAATAATGAATTAAGACTTAAGAATCACAGGGTATTGACAACTTAATTAAGTTTCGTTCACAGAATCACAGGGATGATATTTTTCTTTTGATAAATGTTAGTTTTCAAATACATTGAGAAACCAATGCAAAATATTAAAACAATTGAGTCTTAGTTTTTGTCATGTGTATCATTGATTATTGATTTCTAGTAGAAATTTTGAATTTTAAAAAGAAAAAAAAATGTACACTGATATACTATACTTCTTATCCAATTGTTTTAAGCTTTTAGTAAAAACCTATAATTTTTTATTTCCTTTTAAACTATGTCTCTTCTTTTAGAGGAGTTAAATACCAATATAAAAGTGGTTTTAATCTTGTTTTTCTTTTGACAAACAGATAGGGTGTGGCCAGAAACTGAGAAATTTGAAACAAGATATTTAATACAACTAATATAGTATGTTCACCTTGTGTAGGCTGATCAAACATGCCAAGATATGAGCCATAGCTAGCATTTGGTGAGGGCCTATTATCTTGTGCAAACACCAGTGCCATTCCATCACCAGAACTGGTAGAATTTTCTGAAGGAGTGATCCTAACAGTGAATGTGGTTGATATAATTGCTGGCCAAACATTCACAGGATAAGGGTACAAAACCCTTCCAACAAAATTGGTTGTGCTAGATAATGATGAACTTGAATTACTCCCTTGTCGTGGCTCTGGGGTGAGACTCAAATACCCATTCCCTGCAGTGGCTGAACCCATACAAAGCAACTCACCATTGGTGCAACTTTCAGAAGTAAACGTAACAAAGGAGAAAGTGTTAGAGTCAACCACAGTGCTTGCACCAGTTTGAGGTTGGACTAACAAGTTCAAGACCAACAAAAGCATGATGATTATGAACATGGTTGTAATATTGTGGAAGACCTATAAGCCTACAACTTAGGGGGAAAAAAATACATGCACATCCAAATGCAAATTGAAGATCTAATAGATGATACGATGTAATAGAAAGAAAAAGTACAGAGAAAGAAGAGATATTAGTGTGCTGTTCAAAATGTTAAGAGTGTTCAAATAACATTACTCATATAATTTGAAGTGTTTATTTAGTACATGTTTGGTGGTTCGTACATATATATATATATATGTATATGTATGTGTGCGCGCGTGTTGTGGTGTGCACAGTTTTTTATGTTTTGAATGTTGTGTTGTGTTGTTGTGAGAGATTGAAGCAATGCCGGAGTAGCACTCTGAGTTTTACTTGACACAAGTTGACTAGTGGACCAAATTTATGCTTATTGTTAATTTATTTGTGGGGTTGGTCAGAGGGTCTCATAAGGGACAATGGTGCATGCAAATATGAGAAAGGACAAGGTGCCTTGATACTTCATGGGAATTTACACCTGTTTTGTCTCTTTCATTATTTTTATTTTGAACCTTAATTGTTTTTCAACGCAATGGAAAAATTATGGGTGACTTTAATTAGAATCACGTATGAAGGAAGAAAGCACCATTTTAAGGGGGGAATAATAATAATAGTGTGTCGTAGAAAAATGTAAGAATTATATTATTTTAAAAATAAATTATAATCAGAATTAACATTTGTTTAAATTAGTTTGTTGAAAAGTGATATAAAAATAATTAATTTTATTTAGAATTGTAATAAAAAATCAATTTTTATAGAATAAAAAAATGTGAAAAGAGTTGAAAAGAAAGTAAATTGTTAAAAATAACAATAAATTATTTTTTTTTACTTCTTAAGGCCTGTCTATTTTTCGCTAAAAAACGTCTTTTTTAAAAAAAAAAAAAAATAGACTTTTGCTAAATTTAATCTAAACTCCCAATTGTTCTTTTTACCTGAACACTTTAAATTATGTGAAACAACTAAAATTGAATCTAAAAAAAATTAAAATTTCAGTTTTGTTCTCAGAGTAATTATACATGAATACTCTTTCACTCTCATTAATGAGAAATTACAATGGTAACTTTATTGCATGCTTCCGATAATTCTAAGCCTTAATCACTTTTTAATTTAAAAAACAATAATTTATCAGTTAAAGATTGAGTGAGACTACATAATTCCTAAATCTGATTATACAATAATTTTTCTTTATTAATATTTATTATTTTTATTATTCTTTTCTCTATTATATCATATAACTTATTATAATTATATTTTTTTACTTTTCTATTTTTCTGTTACGTGTCAAATATATATGCAAATTTCACGAATTATTTTGGAATAATGGACATGGACTGTGTTTTAAATAAGAATTGTTGTTATTATCTATAAATTGTAATATGTTATAATATAATTGAAATATAAGTTCTAGATTGAACCCAAAATAAACCTTAACCCATTTTGTACCAAAGAATCCCCCAATTTGTATCTATCTTGAGTCACATTTCCATTCAAGGTAAGAGAAAGGAATCTATGAGAGAAGGTTTTCAAACCGAGTTCAAACCTCAACATGGCCCGATATTCTAACTAAGGTTGGACCTCTACTACTACATGGAAAAATCTAAATTATCTTTTACGGATAAAAGATAAACCTTAATTATCTTTTACAAATAAAGATAAATCCAAATCATCCTTTACAGTTATAAGATAAACCCTAATTATTTTTTATAGATAAAGATAAACCAAAATCATCCTTTACGAGTAAAAGATAAACCTGATTATATTTTACAAATAAGATAAATCCAAATCATCCTTTATGGGTAAAAGATAAACTCTAATTATCTTTTACAAATAAAGATAAATCTAAATTATCCTTGGCGGGTAAAAGATAAACTCTAATTATATTTTACAGATAAAAATAAATCCAAATCACTCTTTACATGTAAAAGATAAGCCTCTAATTATGTAGACCCCAAACCCAAAAAGGTAAACACTATAAATAGTAAAGCACATGCACAAGTTTGACACGCTTAATAATATATACTATTCTCACTGACACCGGACAACATATTTAACTTGCTCTAAGGTCGAGCTCACACTGACTTGAGTGTTGGAGTGTCATTGTAGGTACCCCACCTATGCCTACTGGACCTGCATGGGCCACCAAGGATTGGAAGCCAACAAAAGAAGCACATTCAAATATTGGTACCTTATCAATCGGTGAAGGTACATTTTAACTATTACAGAAAATATTTATACCTCATATTTTTGCAGGTACATTTTGGTGCCCTTCATGGGGCTGAGTAAGTAATACCCTTCGGCCTCAAAGAAAAGATTGAGCAAGCGAGACAATGGTCCAGATAAGGAGCAATGCCAAAACTTTGCACGACTCAAAAATCAAGACAAGGTTTCCCTCTTGGTCAACTAGCCTGAGTAAGGATGTACCTCAGGCACAATTCCATATCAAGAAAAGGTTTTCCTCCTGATCAATCAGCCCGTGTAAGGACGTACCTTAGCCAAAAATCAGAAACATGAAAACAAGGTTCCTTTTCGGTCAACCAAACGAGTAAGGATGTACTTAGCCAAAAATAAAAATACGAAGACAAGGTTTTCCTCCCAGTCAACCAACCTGGTTAAGGATGTACCTTAGCCAAAAATAAAATATACGAAGAGAAGGTTTTCCTCCTGGTCAACCAGTCGGGGTAAGGATGTACCTTAGCCAAAAATCAGACAAGCGAATACAAGGTTCTCCTCCTAGTCAACCAGCCCCGATAAAGACGTACCTTAGCCAAAAAAAAAATAAAAATAGAAAGACAAGGTTTTCTTCCTAGTCAACAAGTCTGGGTAAAGACATACCTTAGCCAAAAATAAAAAATACGAAGATGAGGTTTCTTTGATGAACCCTGAAAGTTCTAACATGAACAATACATACAAGAAAGGTGGAAAAAACCAACAACCCTAGGACTCGTCAAACCAAATTAGTGGGGTCATTTGTGTCGGGTTTACAGCATACTAGGTGATCAACCCTAGGTAACACTTAAAAACATCTTCGTCGCTTCTCTCCTTGACATTGATGGGGTTATGTACCGGAGGAATCCCTCGGGTCGGACCTACCCTTGAGTTTGATCTCTATTCAAGGTCAGTCCACTTTTAACATGGCCTGACATTCTGTCTAAGGTGAGACCCTTACTACTACATGAAAAAATCCAATTTATCCTTTACAGATAAAAGATAAGCCCTAATTATCTTTTACAAATAAAGATAAATCTAAATCATTTTTTACTGGTAAAAGATAAACTCTAATTATCTTTTAGAGATAAAGATAAACCCAAATCATCCTTTACAAATAAAAGATAAACCCTAATTATCTTTTAGCGATCAAGATAAATCCAAATCATCCTTTACGAGTAAAAGATAAACCTTAATTATCTCTTACAGATAAAGATAAATCCAAATCATCCTTTACAGCTAAAAGATAAACCCTAACTATCTTTTATAGATAAAGATAAATCCAAATCTTGTTGGTCCCAGGGGGAATCTAGAAGAGGGGGGGGGGGGGTTGAATAGATTCACCAAATTATTTTTCAAAAATTTCTATTCAACAATATCAGAGTATTTTAAAAAAAACCCTTTTTTTTAAATTTTCAGAATCTACTTTCTTTTGCAAAAATGGATTTTCAAGAATTCAACCCTTAAGGAAAAACACCAATTAAATCAATTCCTTCAATTATGATTTCAAACAAAATAGAAGAGAAACTTAACAAGAATTATATATTAAGTAATTCAGAATTAATCTAAAGGAGTAAGAAGAACAAAATTTAAACCCACAAAATATGGGTCAAAAACCCAAATTTAAAGTCAAGAAAATATGTGTCAAGAATTAGACCAGCAACAAGAAATCGAAATGAATCAAATGCAGCTGCAAAAACCCAAATGTTAGTGTTCCAAAAATTCAATAAAGATTGAATTTAAAGAGTATAGGGAAAAGAGAATTTGCATTGTGATTTATACTAGTTCGGTCGAACTGGCCTACATCCAGTTTACAGACTTAGCCTTCCACTAATCTGTTTTCCACTAAAATCTCAGTACATGCACACCACACGTATAGATTTTACTCTCGGAAAGATTTAAATCACAAAATAAGAGGCTTCTTCTTGCACACCACAAGAGTTTGCTAATCGTGACACCCCGTCACTAACAATGCCTGACTTGCAACACCCCACAACAATATTTTCCTACAATCTCAATAACACCTCAAGAGATTGTAAACCTTATGCAAAAACACAGATAGGGTACAAAACAATATCACCTGTTATGAAGAATACCCAAGCGGAAAGATTAGAACTCAATGGAGTCTCTTCCTTGAATCTTAAATTGGAAGCACTTTCCAACCATAAAAAATGGGTTTGGATCTTGGAGAGAATTCTTAGAAATTGTGTGTGAGAATCTAGCACTTGATTAGACTTATCAAAAGTTATTAAATTTGTTTTCAAAATGCTTTTATATAAGTTTTTATGCAGGGTAATCGATTACCTACTTGATCACCTAATATGTTGCACAAAACTAGATCAAAGTGCTTGTTGTAACACTCTAATTTTACAAACTATCATCTATGTATTTTTGTAAACTACCATCTATTATATACAATAAATCCATATTAAAAAAAATAAATAAATAAAAATTGATAATATTATGACTACAAAGACTTATGGTATTTTGTCAAATAAATAAATAAATAAATAAAAATTATTATTTTTGTAATTCTAATTAGTTTATGAGAAACTTCGAATTTTTAAGATTATTACCGTGAAACTAAATAAAATAAATAACATGTAGAGTAATTTAATTTTAATTAGTTGTAGGAAAAAAAAAATAAAAAATAAAAAAAGGTTGCTATGATTTGAAGGTAGAAGTACAATAAAGAATTGAATTGAAAGGCAGTAAATATATATATATATATATATATATATATATAATAAATATACCGAGAAGGGCTATAAGTTCTCCAAAGTTCTACAACATTACATGTGCTAAAAACATGGTTAAAATAGCAACCTAAATAATAATAAAAAAAAAATCTAGATCATTGAAATTGGAAAATGAATTCTGGACATGAGAGTGGCCACCTGGCAACTAAAAAGAAATGAAATGAAGTTTATGGAAGATGCTAGAATTCAACGTGGCTGTGAAAAATGAAAAAGAATCATTAATTAACACCTTATAATGTCAGTGACTTAAGCATAGGATATCTATAAAGCTTTTCAATTCACCAAAAGCATCATACGTTACTTTCCTACAAGATTCACAAAGTAAAAAAGAAAAAAAAAAACTGCAGCATCAATTTTACACCAAGTTAAGGGGTTATATGAAGAAAATCTTATAACTTCAAAAGAAAGGAAGAGAAGCAGATAATAGAAGGAGAAGAAAAGAAAAAGTAGAAATCAATGAGGAAATTAGCAAGATTCGAAGAAATAGGTATGGATCTTATATTTAATTTTATTTATTAAACTTAAACTGGATTTTAATGTAGAGTAGATTTTTATGATTAAATAAGTTTTAGAGGTCCTAGGTTGTTATATATGAATTTTAAAATCTTTTATGGATTTAGATGATTTTTAGTATAGATTTTAATTCAGGTGTTGTTATGATTATTTTGATTTTGATGTTGATTACAATTTAAAAAAAAACAAAAAAACAAAACAACAACTTTTGTTTTGAGTCACAAAATCTATATATATTAAGAAGATCTCTATAATTAATTAGTATCATTATATAATTAAATTGAAATTAGAAATAATGTAGCTTTTCATATTTAACGTGTTTTTGGAGATCAATGAGTTGAATATTAAAATTGTTCAACTAACTTTAAAGTTGTTAAAATAAGTGCTCCTATTGTAATGTGAATGATGCATGTATCATTTTGCACCATAATGCATAGTGCATAATTTGATTTTGAGTCAAAATATTTTCGGAGAAAAATATTGAAAATGTTTGCGAACTTGGTTTTGTATGAATTAATGTTAAGGACAGTTAACAATAATGTAAGAAAATGATTTTTAAATAATGTTTTCGAAAGTTAAAATCCACTATCAAGAAAGAATAACACGTGAGATTGACATAAAGAAAATATTGATGAGAAGGAAACTCATTTATTTGAAAATTTGTCCATTCTTGATAGTGAATGGGGTTTGGGCTGAGTTGGTATACAGGACCATTTGGTCTAGGGAGTGTCAGGGTATTGGTGATTCCCCACATGATCAGTTCTTATTAGCTCTGTATCGGGGTGGCTTCCGGGTACACTGACACCTTCTCACTTCTGTATACCGATTCGGTCTAGTGGGGCATTTCCGAATTACCGGACAGGGTGATGATAAGCTCTGACTTCACTAGACACCCAAAAGAGAAAATCTCCATGGAGTACCGAGTCAAAATGATTTTCAAATTGTTTTTTTAAGTCAAAATTTGCATTTCATAAGCATTTTGCATCTCTTATAGACTATTTGATATCGATGTTATACTATTTGTTATTTGATAGATGTTGTAAACATGGTTGCTTACTTAAAATTTCATAAGTGAAATTAAATATTTGATTCATACTTAGACGGAATGTCTGATTCATTTCCCCTCAATCTTAGGGGTTTGATTATGCAGGAGAAGACTAAAGCGCTTAGCAGAGAATACTTGATGCAACCAGAGCATTAGGATTTGTGGGAATACTTTGGAAGTCATGATATACTGAAATTACTATTTTGTAGAACATGGTTTTACTAGTTTATTTGAAATTTGGACAACTTCATACTTACTAGTGTCTCTAGTATTAATCTAATATGTTTTTTTGTATAAAATTACCTCAATATATAATTAATAATATTTAAGTATAAAACTAGGAAAATCATAAATTAAATTGAATTTGTAAGGGGGTTACATTATTGGTATCAGAGCTCTGGTTATGCATCATTAGGGCTTATGAGTATAGGCCTATTTGGTTATAAGTTATTTTGTTATGAATTGTCTAAACATATTTGATTTGTCTAATTAAAAATTATAGGATTAGATGTTAACTTAATGTAAGAAAATGTAGGTAGAAATGCCTCCTAGGCGTGATGCTAGAAACACTAGAGTTGATTCTGAGGATTTAACTGAGATGGCTCGAGCAATGCGTGAGATGGGAGTTGCACTAACTCAACAAGCTATGAACCATCAACATATTGTTGTAGATAGAACTACTCTAGCAGATTTTAGGAAAAATGATCCACCATATTTTAGAGGAGAGTATGATCCAGAAAAAGCTGAAGAGTGGGTCCAGACTTTGGAAGACATCTTCATCGCCATGGAATGTCCAGACGAGTGGAGAGTGTCACATGCCAGTTTTCAATTGCAAGGTGATGCCAAAGTTTGGTGGAAAGCCACTCAAAGGATGTTGGAAAGTAGAGGAGAAATTATCACTTGGGATTTATTTAAGACACTATTCTTGGAGAAATATTTCCCTGTTAGTGCAAGGAATGCAAAGGAAGTGGAATTTAATAAGATATATCAAGGAAACATGACTATCTCTAAGTATGCTGCAAAGTTTGAATCATTGGCAAAGTATTGTAGATACTTGCAGCTGACTTTTGACGAAGAATGGAAGTGTAGGAAATTTGAAGAAGGGCTACGATACGAGATCAAGAGAATTGTCACTCCATTAGGCATTCAATCATTTCCTAACCTGATGGATAAATGCAAAACAATAGAAGACATGGATAGAATCCAAAGGAGTAGGAATGTTGGGAACTTTATCAAAGGAGGAACAACCAGAGGTGGGCCGATGCATAAAGGAAAAGTGGTTCAGCCACAGAAACCCTATAGTCGACCTTCTTAACCCCAACTTAAAGGATATGGAGGTACAGGATCTACTGGAGGCGAAAATAGATCTTATTAGCCACCTCAATTAACCTTGAAATGTTGGAAGTGTGGAAAGGGGCATTTAACCAGAGATTGTTCCTTACCTAGTCAGGTGTGTTTTACATGTGGAAAGCCTGGTCATCTAGCTAGAGATTGCAATTTCAATAAAGAAGTTCCAAGAGAACAGAGGAAAGCATCCCAAAAACCAATGACCAGTGGTGTGGATGCTTCTCAATCTGAAGACCTTATTCAGGATGAAGAAAAAATGGAAGGTAAGTCCGTAACTGTACTATTTGATTCAGGTGCTACTCATTCATTTATTTCTAATGAGTGTGTTAAGAATTTGAGGTTAGTCATGACACCTTTACCATATGACTTAATTGTTTATGTTCCTACTTCTAAACCAACCATTACCTCCACAATATGTCTAAATCGTACCATAACCATTCAAAATAGAGACTTTATTGTCAACTTAATATGCCTACCTTTAAAGGACTTAGATGTTATATTAGGTATGGATTGGTTAGCAACCAATCATATTTTAATAGACTGTGCCTCTAAAACCTTAATTTTCCCCAATCCTGATGTTTATAGATTAAGGCCTGCCAAACCAAAAGAAATTTCATTCAAAAGTGAGATTCAAAAGTACATGATATCCTCCATAGAAGTTGAAGCAAAGAAGATGGATGTAGATTTTATGCCAGTTGTAAATGAGTATCCTGAGGTATTTCCTGATGATATCCCTGGCCTACCTCCTGAGAGGGAGATAGAGTTTAGTATAGAATTAATACCTGGTACAACACCCATTTCAATACAGCCTTACCGAATGTCACCCCTAGAGTTAACTGAGCTTAAAAAGCAATTAGAAGAATTACTAGAAGAACAATTTATTAGACCTAGTGTATCACCATGGGGAGCTCCAGTTCTCTTAGTTAAAAAGAAAGATGGGAGTTCTAGATTATGTGTAGATTATAGACAATTAAATAAAGTAACTATAAAGAATAAATATCCTTTACCTAGAATAGATTATTTAATGGATCAACTTAGGGGAGCTACTATATTTTCTAAAATAGATTTAAGATCTGGATATCATCAAATAAGGGTTAGAAAAGAGGACATACCAAAAACTGCATTTAGGACAAGATATGGACATTATGAATATTTAGTGATGCCATTTGGAGTAACTAATGCACTCGCAATCTTTATAGATTATATGAATAAAGTGTTTAGGCCTTATTTAGATAAGTTTATAGTAGTATTTATAGATGACATATTAATATATTCTAAAAGTAGAAAAGAACATGAAATTCATCTTAGGATAACTTTACAGACATTAAAAGATAAACAACTATATGCAAAAATGTCTAAATGTGAATTTTGGCTAGAAGAAGTAAAATTTTTAGGGCATGTAATTTCTAAAGAAGGAATAAGTGTAGATCCTTCAAAAGTAGAAGCTATTATGCAATGGGAACAACCAAAGACTGTAACCGAGATTAAGAGTTTCCTAGGCTTAGCTGGATATTATAGAAGATTTATTGAAGGATTTTCAAAAATTGCTGGACCTTTAACTCTGTGGACTAGAAAAAATCAGCCTTTTATTTGGAATCAAGAATGTGAGAATAGTTTTCAAGATTTGAAAGAAAAATTAACCACTTCCCCTATATTAATATTACCAGATCCTAATGAACCTTATGAGGTTTATTGTGATGCTTCACATCAAGGGTTAGGTTGTGTATTAATGCAAAATAAGAAAGTTGTAGCTTATGCATCCAGAAAATTGAGGCCGCATGAAAGAAATTATCCTACTCATGATTTAGAACTTGCAGCTATAGTTTTTGCTTTAAAAATTTGGAGACATTATTTATATGGGTCCAAATTTGATGTGTATAGTGATCATAAGAGTTTGAAATATTTATTTGATCAGAAGGAATTAAATATGAGACAAAGAAGATGGATGGAATATATAAAGGATTTTGATTTTTAGTTGTTGTATCATCCAGGAAAAGCTAACGTAGTAGCTGATGCATTAAGTAGAAAAATTATTCATGTTTCAGTTATGATGGTGAAAGAGATGGAATTAATAGAACAATTTAGAGATTTAAATTTATATACTATAATAAAGAAAGATAAATTAGAATTAGGTATGATTACTGTAAGTAATGAATTTTTGAATCAGATTAGGAATAAACAAGAAATAGATGAATTTATACAAGAAAGGAAAGGATTAATAGGAACAGATAAGACTAAGGATTTTAACTTAGGTAATGACAATATACTAAGATTTAAAAATAGAATTTGTGTGCCAAATGATAAGGAAATAAAGAATTTAATTTTAGAAGAAGGACACAAGAGTAAATTAAGTATTCACCCAGGTACTACTAAGATGTATAAAGATTTGAAAGAAATGTTTTGGTGGCCTAGAATGAAACGAGAGGTAGCAGAATATGTGGCACGCTGCTTAATATGTCAGAAAGCTAAAATTGAACATCAAAAACCATCCGGAATGTTACAATCTTTGGAAATTCCAGTATGGAAATGGGATAGTGTCTCAATGGATTTTGTAGTGGGTTTACCTCGAACATCTAGGAATTGTGATTCTATTTGGGTAATAGTGGATAGATTAACTAAGACTGGGCATTTTATTCCAATAAATATTAGGTATTCCCTAGAAAAGTTAGCACAAATATACATAAAAGAGATTGTTAGACTACATGGTGTGCCTACTAGTATAATATCAGATAGAGATCCTAGGTTTGTATCTAAATTTTGGACAGAATTTCAGAAAGCCTTGGGAAGTAAACTACACCTTAGTTCAGCCTATCATCCTCAAACTGATGGCCAAACTGAAAGAACTATACAGTCATTGGAGGATTTGTTGAGAGCTTGTGTATTAGAAGAAAGATCTAGTTGGGAAGAGATGTTGCCACTAGTAGAATTTACATATAATAATAGCTATCATTCTAGTATAGGTATGGCTCCTTATGAAGCATTATATGGACGTAAATGTAGGACACCACTAGTATGGTACCAAGATGGAGAAAATTTAATAATAGGTCCAGACATTATTCAACAAACCACAGAGAAGGTGAAATTAATTCAGGAGAAAATGAGAACTGCACAAAGTCGACAAAAGAGTTATGCTGATCAAAGAAGGAAACCATTGGAATTTAAAGAAGGAGAACATGTATTTTTGAAAGTCACACCTACTACTGGTGTTGGCAGAACTATAAAATCTAAGAAACTTACTCCTAAATTTATTGGTTCTTATCAAATTTTGCGTCGTGTTGGAAATGTCGCTTACCAGATAGCCTTGCCACCTTTCCTGTCTAACCTTCATGATGTGTTTCATGTGTCCCAATTAAGACAATATATTGCAGACCCTGCACACATCTTGGAACTTGATCAAGTACAAGTAAAGGAAAATCTAACATTCGACCGAAGTCCTGTTAAGATAGAAGACAAGAAGGTGAAACATCTAAGAGGTAAAAATATTTCATTGGTTAAGGTTATTTGGGATGCCAATAGAGGAGATGCCACATGGGAGGTAGAAGAGAAAATGAGAAAAGAATATCCCCATCTATTTATATAGTTTGTATTAGAAATTTCGAGGACGAAATTTATTTAGTGGGGAAGAATTGTAACACTCTAATTTTATAAACTATCATCTATGTATTTTTTTAAACTACCATCTATTATATACAATAAATCCATATTAAAAAAATAAAAAATAAAAAAATAAAAAAAATTGATAATATTATGACTAAAAAGACTTATGGTATTTTGTCAAATAAATAAATAAATAAATAAAAATTATTATTTTTGTAATTCTAATTAGTTTATGAGAAACTTCGAATTTTTAAGATTATTACCGTGAAACTAAATAAAATAAATACCATGTAGAGTAATTTAATTTTAATTAGTTGTAGGAAAAAAAATAAAAAAATAAAAAGAGGTTGCTATGATTTGAATGTAGAAGTACAATAAAGAATTGAATTGAAAGGCGGTGAAAATATATATATATATATATATATATATATATATATATATATATATATATATATATATATAATAAATATACCGAGAAGGGCTATAAGTTCTCCAAAGTTCTACAACATTACATGTGCTAAAACATGGTTAAAATAGCAACCTAAATAATAATAAAAAAAAAATCTAGATCATTGAAATTGGAAAATGAATTCTGGACATGAGAGTGGCCACCTGGCAACTAAAAAGAAATGAAATGAAGTTTATGGAAGATGCTAGAATTCAACGTGGCTGTGAAAAATGAAAAAGAATCATTAATTAACACCTTATAATGTCGGTGACTTAAGCAAGCTTTTCAATTCACCAAAAGCATCATACGTTACTTTCCTACAAGATTCACAAAGAAAAAAAGAAAAAAAAAACTGCAGCATCAATTTTACACCAAGTTAAGGGGTTATATGAAGAAAATCTTATAACTTCAAAAGAAAGGAAGAGAAGCAGATAATAGAAGGAGAAGAAAAGAAAAAGTAGAAATCATGGAGGAAATTAGCAAGATTCGAAGAAATAGGTATGGATATTATATTTAATTTTATTTATTAAACTTAAATTGAATTTTAATGTAGAGTAGATTTCTATGATTATATAAGCTTTAGAGGTCCTAGGTTGTTATATATGAATTTTAAAATCTTTTATGGATTTAGATGATTTTTAGTATAGATTTTAATTCAGGTGTAGTTATGATTATTTTGATTTTGATGTTGATTACAATATAAAAAAAAAACAAAAAAACAAAACAACAACTTTTGTTTTGAGTCACAAAATCTACATATATTAAGAAGATTCTCTATAATTAATTAGTATCATTATATAATTAAATTGAAATTAGAAATAGTGTAGCTTTTCATATTTAACGTGTTTTTGGAGATCAATGAGTTGAATATTAAAATTGTTCAACTAACTTTAAAGTTGTTAAAATAAGTGCTCCTATTGTAATGTGAATGATGCATGTATCATTTTGCACCATAATGCATAGTGCATAATTTGATTTTGAGTCAAAAGATTTTCGGAGAAAAATATTGAAAATGTTTGCGAACTTGGTTTTGTATGAATTACTGTTAAGGACAGTTAACAATAATGTAAGAAAATGATTTTTAAATAATGTTTTCGAAAGTTAAAATCCACTATCAAGAAAGAATAACACGTGAGATTGACATAAAGAAAATATTGATGAGAAGGAAACTCATTTATTTGAAAATTTGTCCATTCTTGATAGTAAATGGGGTTTGGGTTGAGTTGGTATACAGGACCATTTGGTCTAGGGAGTGTTAGGGTATTGGTGATTCCCCACATGATCAGTTCTTATTGGCTCTGTATCGGGGTGGCCTTCCGGGTACACTGACACCTTCTCACTTCTGTATACCGATTCGGTCTAGTGGGGCATTGCCGAATTACCGGACAGGGTGATGATAAGCTCTGACTTCACTAGACACCCAAAAGAGAAAATCTCCATGGAGTACCGAGTCAAAATGATTTTCAAATTGTTTTTTTTAAGTCAAAATTTGCATTTCATAAGCATTTTGCATCTCCTATAGATTATTTGATATCGATGTTATACTATTTGTTATTTGATAGATGTTGTAAACATGGTCGCTTACTTAAAATTTCATAAGTGAAATTAAATATTTGATTCATACTTAGACGGAATGTCTGATTCATTTCCCCTCAATCTTAGGGGTTTGATTATGCAGGAGAAGACTAAAGCGCTTAGCAGAGAATACTTGATGCAACCAGAGCATTAGGATTTGTGGGAATACTTTGGAAGTCATGATATACTGAAATTACTATTTTGTAGAACATGGTTTTACTAGTTTATTTGAAATTTGGACAACTTCATACTTACTAGTGTCTCTAGTATTAATCTAATATGTGTTTTTGTATAAAATTACCTCAATATATAATTAATAATATTTAAGTATAAAACTAGGAAAATCATAAATTAAATTGAATTTGTAAGGGGTTACACTTGTTCTCGGGAGTAATCGATTACTGATTTCAGGTAATCAATTACCACAGAGAGCATCAATTTCAATTCTCAAAAATTCTCGCAGGGTAATCCATTACCATTTTTAGGTAATCGATTACCTAAAACTTCATTTTTGAAGTTTTTCTAGTACAACTCAGCCTATGTAATCTATCCAAAACTATCCCAAACACATTCTCAAGAATATCTAAAATAGACAATACATGTACCACACCTATAAACGTGTTTGGTACTGTAAAATTGATTTAAGAGTAAAAACAAAGAGAGAAAATCAAAACCAAAACTCCACTAGTCTTTAATGTAGTTCTTTTGGTTTCAACAAATTATTATTTACAGGTGAAAGATAAACCTCTAATTAGGAAACTCAAGCCTAGAAAGGTAAACACTATAAATAGTAAACCACAAGCACAAGTTTGACACACTCAATAATATATACTATTCTCATTAACATTGGACAACATCTTTGACCTACACTAAGGTCGAGGTCACATTAACTTGAGTGTTGGAGTGTCATTGCAGGTACTCACTTGTGCCCACCAAACTTGCATAGGCCAAGAAGGATTAGAAGCTAACAAAGGAGACATATTCAGAAATTGGTATCTTGCCAATCGGTGCAGGTACATTTTAGCTATTACGGAAAATATTTGTACCCTTATGTTTTTGCAGGTACATATTTGGTTCATGGACTTGAGATTTCAAAAATCGAACCAATAAAATGTATTTGTATATTTTTTATTATGTTTATTACTTACTTGCTAAGTAGCTTTTAAAAATTATTTTGTGCCACATTAATAAACTATAAAATGTGTTTATGTATGACTTAACTTAGTTGAACATTTAAGTAATTATATGTGTTGATTTTTTTAATTTGGTATATATTAAACACTTTGGGATAAAATTGTCAATTAGTCTGATTTACCTTAAAGTTGTCAATTCTCTCTCTTGTTTTCAAATTTTGCATAATACTCTTGTCTACTAAAGTTATTTTATTTTTCTTTCTTACACCCTCACTCACAAAATTACAAGTCAACTTAATTTCAAAGTTCTTCACCACTCTTCATCAAACTTTTATTAAGGTAGGGGGGAAGTGATATTTATAAGCCTTTGTAATGTTAATCTTAATAGACTTATAATTATAATTGTTGTTACTTCTATTATTTATAATAATTATTTTTATTTATAAGTTTAATTGTTCATTAATATACTAATTATTCTAATCTTTATTTTCAATTATTTAATTGATTGTTCAATAATTTCTAACTATACTAAGTTTTATTTATTTTCCTGAAATTATGTTCTGGTCCTACATTATTATTTAATTTATTTTCCAGATATTATCGTCTGGTCCTTGTTATTATTTATTATTTAATTTATTCTTCAGATATTACAATTTGATCCTTTGTTATTTAGTATTTTATTTATTCTCAAGATTTAATAATTTGATCCTTTATTATTATTTATTATTTTATTTATCCTCTTTCTTGGAATTGATAGAATCATTTAGAGATTTGGACTTGTCTTGGAAGTAAGACCTGAAAGTGTTTACTTAAGAATGTTGAAAATCTCAAGTGGCTTCCTTGAACAAATCAGAGAAACACAAGGAAGAGGTATGTCGTTACAAGGAAAGTTAACAAAAATGATGGAAGGAAAGGAATCAAAGTTCCATAAGGGTTCAAACATGATTATCAAGTTTAGAGATAGGATTTGCATACCTATGGAAGAAGGTATGAGAAAGTTGATATTGGAAGAAGCTCATAAAAGTAGGTTGAGCATTCATCTAGGTGCCACAAAGATGTATCAAGACTTAAGAAAGATGTTTTGGTGGTCTGGTATGAAGAAGAATGTGGCTGGAATTGTTTGACGTTGCTTAGTATGTCAAAAGGCAAAGGTAGAACATCAAAGATCTTTTGGTGAATTACAATCTTTAAACATTCCATAATGGACAGGATAGATTTAACATCTTTATTTTTAAATAGATTGTTATATAATCTATTTGAATTTTAATTTAGAAATAAAAATAAATATTAAAAACACAATTTCTACAATTGAATTGATAATATGAATTTCTATCTATTTTAAAATTTTACTATTTGAAAAATATTCAAATAACTTAAATTTAAGTAATATATTATTAAAAAGCAATAAAATAAAATGTAATATCGAGAGTTTAAAAAATAGAAATTACATAATTTATTGTAATTTTGAGAATTTTTTTAGGAATTAATTGAGACAATTTTTATAAAATTATCGATGCATTCTGGACTGGTATAAAAAATTAAATGATCATATTTTGAGCTGAAATTTTTATGAGAGACTTATAAAATTATATAGTAATTTTTGGTAAACTAATTTTATTTCAATAATTAATTAAGAAAAAAAAACAAGTAAAAATTTTGAGTAAATTTTTCTAATCTTATCTAATAATCCATATCTAAGTAACCTTATCTTCAATTATTATAGAGTAAATTTTTCTAATCTTATCTTAAAGGAAGAATTGATCCAAGTAAATGTTGACTTGACTTGACTTTAACAACCTACCTTATCTCTAGTAACATTATCTTATAACCATCCAATCATTTAATTCAAAAATAAATTAATTTTGGCCTATAAATACAAGTTTCATCCATGCATTTCATTATAAAAATTTTTTGCAATTCCTTTTTCTCTCTTTTTTCCAAATTTTGCATAATACTCTTGTCTACTAAAGTTATTTTATTTTTCTTCTTACACACTTATCACTCACAATTACAAGTCAAGTTAATTTCAAGGTTCTTTACCACTCATCATCAAACTTTTATTAAGGTAAGGGGAAATGAGATTTATAAGCCTTTGTATGTTAATCTTAATAGACTGATAATTATAATTGGTGTTACTTCTATTATTTATAAATAATTATTTTTATTTATAATTTTAATTGTTCATTAATATACTAATTATTCTAATCTTTATTTTTAATATTTTAACTAATTGTACAATAATTTCTAACTATACTAACTTTTAGTTATTCTTCAGAAATTATGTTCTGGTCCTACATTATTATTTAATTTATTTTCTAGATATTATCATCTGGTCCTTGTTATTATTTATTATTTAATTTATTCTCCAGATATTACAATCTGATCCTTTGTTATTTAGTATTTTATTTATTCTCCAGATTTTATAATCTAATCCTTTTTTATTATTTATTGTTTTATTTATCTTCTAGGTATTATAGTCTGGTAAATTGCTATTATTTATTTTGCTTTTGTTTTAAATTTTATCATATAATTTAAATTATGATTAATTTTGGTTTACATATATTTCTATAGGATCTATCATTCTTTAACTTAAATTATTAATAATCATCTCATTTTTTATCACATGTATTATATTTCATTAAAAATTATGCTATAAAACTATTAATTATTAATTCTTATGGTAAAATAAAAATAAAATAAAATAATAAAAGTAAGTCTATTTTTAGAAATAACATAATATATTTGAGAGATTATATGTAAAGTCAAATTATGAAAATTTCACAATAAGTATGATAATAAAAAAATATAATTTATAAAAGATATCTTTTAATATTAAAGATGAATTGATTTTATATTGATATATTTTTACTATTGATTCTGAAGTAAAAAATTCAAATTGAGAAATTAATTTTTATATCTATCTTGTTATTAAAATTATTTTTAATATCTTTTAATTCCTTGAAATTGATTATCTATGAAATTGTAAATTATTTTGTGAATAATAATTAAAATAGAAGTACTATGTACCTTTGTATGTACCAAGTCCAATGATGTTCAGAACTATGTTGTGATGTTGTGAGATGAACTTAGCAAAGTTCCAAGTTTCCTTGTAATGATTTGGGACTATGTAGGCACATGAATATCAGTGTTGGGAAGTCACAGTTTTGTACACTGCGAGATGAAAGGTAGGGACCAGGTAAGGTCTAATAAGGTTTTAATCAAGTAGGTGGATATTCAGATAGTCCAGATTAGCGCCCTGGACTAGGGTATTCATAGGCCAAACTTGAAAACTTTTCATACTTGCTCAGCATCGTCAAGGTTGAGTAGTGTATATCTCTCTATTATGGGCTGAAAGATTGCTAGATTTCTCAAGAAAAATAATTATTATTGTACAAATATTTTTGTGAGAAAGATATGCAATTACCAACCATTTTCCAAAGAAATCCTTGATTATTAGAGTGAATCATCAAAGATTAGATATGGATCCATACATTGAGTAAAGTGAGATAGAGTTGTAGGTCAAACTGTAGGTCCTTGTTGTTGGTTAAGTCTATTAATATTGACGTTGATGTTTATAAAAGTCTCAATCCTTTCATTGTTTTTTTTTTCATATATGATCATGGTGCGAATAGAAGATGAAATTATTCAACATGCTATATTCAAAGGATTTCCTCTAAGTATGCTGACTCATACAAAATTTTATTTTTTTATGCTTTTGAGAAATTTTAGGTTTGTAAAAAGTCCACTGCTCTGACTTATTCAGGAAGATAGTTATAACAATTAATGTATTTATATTTCAAGTATCATACATGATAATGTTCTATAATAACTATATTTAGACTCATAATGTTTATAATATGATTATGGTTCTTTATGTAAGATCCTTTTAATACTAGTTAAATATATAAAAAAGAATAATAATTTGTCACATTTTAATAAATATATTATTAATATTAAGGTCATTACAGGTGAGATGTTAAGGATGTGAATCATTTTAATTCTTTGGAAGTTTTAATATTGTGAGTATGTTTTATAATTGGAATAGACTTAATAGAATGTCAAGTGGTAATTTTTGTATTAGATTTTTAAGATATTACCCCAAGTTCAACAAATGATAATTTATTCGGTTGTACCATATTCTTGGGACTTGATTTAAGTTAAACAAAGCCATTTTTAGTAAGTAGACTTTTCCTTCTTGGCCTTTGATTTCAAAGTATTTGATTTTTCAACATAAATTTCCTCTTGCAGAAAACCATTAAGGAAGGCTAATTTGATGTCCATATGGAACACTTGTCATGCTATGATAGTACGTAGCAGCCTAATTGTGTCATGTCTTGCTATCGGAGTAAAGGTATCTGAATAGTCAACTCCAAATAGTTAAGAATAGTTCTTTACAACAAGTCTTGCTTTGTGATTATTTATAAAGCCATCAGGATTGTGTCATGCTATGATAGTAAGTAGCAGCCTAATTGTGTCATGTCTTGCCACCGGAGTAAAGGTATCTGAATAGTCAACTCCAAATAGTTGAGAATAGTTCTTTACAACAAGTCTTGCTTTGTGATTATTTATAAAGCCATCAGGATTGAATTTTGTTCTGAACACCCATTTAAAACGAATGACATTTCTATCATATGGTCTTGAAACTAGCTTCTATGTTTAATTTTTTTTATCATGGATAGCTCATCCTGCATTGCAGCTTGCCATTTATCTTTCGTAGCAACTTCTTCAAAACTAGATGATTCACTTAGCTATGTTGCATTACTTCTTTGGTATATGTCAAAAAGTAACCTTGTGCCATTAATAGGTGAATCATCTAGTATATCTTCAACCTCCAATTTAAAAATTGGATTCTTTTAGAGTCATTCCAACACCAACTTTCATCTTCCATGAAATGCACATTTTTGCTTATAAGTATTCTATAATTTGAGGCTGAAAATCCTATAAGCTTTAGAAGTTATATTATAGCAAACAAATACTTTGGGTTCTGATATGATTCCCCTTAGCTGGTTAAGAATCAATTTAGGACCTCTAGGAAATAAGCTTTTTGACTAAACAAAAATTAGACGAGAAGAGTAAGGAATTAAGCACACAAAACACATAATAGAAACATAAAATTTAAATAAAGAAAATGAAGCAATGATAAACAAAATGCAGCATGAACAATTGAACTGAACAAGGTGTAGATTGGATGAAAACTCAAAATAAAATTGTATTTCCAAATGAGTTCAGTTTTTAGGCGTGAGAATTGAGAAAGAAAGGAACGAATTTGGTGAAAGGCGTCACATTCCCAAGGATGGAAGATAAGCCTAGAGGTTGAACACACAAAGGGGTGGTTAACCTTTGATAAATCTCTAAATTCTTGGATTACTAAGAACCTAGGAGAAAGCTCTCACAGAAC
Source organism: Psophocarpus tetragonolobus (assembly GCA_037954015.1). NCBI lineage: Eukaryota > Viridiplantae > Streptophyta > Magnoliopsida > Fabales > Fabaceae > Psophocarpus > Psophocarpus tetragonolobus. The sequence goes on from CM075692.1 coordinate 53,454,702, forward strand.
TTAGCAAATTGCAAATAAAAGTCTGATTGTCCCTCTTATAGTCAAATGAGCATGAATATATATATGCCTAATACCATAAGCCTATGCACATAATTCATGCCCTTTTACGTTTATCCAGGTTACAAATTAAACTCCAAAATAGGATTCAACATAAAAACTAATAATTACATAATTATAACTGCCAAAAACATTAAACTATTCAGCCCACAATTTTGGTCCAAGCTGGACGCATTTTGTAGAACTTTGTAACAACCCATATTTATTTGAAACTTAACCAAAATGATTAAAAATTCTTCCTACCCATTCAGCAAAAGATAACATCCACTTTTAAGTTGAATTTATGACAAGCTACCCTTCTATTAAAAGATCATGCATTGAATTAATTTTGGCTCCAGTCCTTCAAATTAGGTGAAGCCTCCAGAAATATTGCTACCACTTATTGTAAAGCCTCTTTTGCTTTCCTAGCTCTTGCTCTTGTCATAGGAGTCCTAAGTACTTCAAGCACATTGCTGCCTTTGTTTATAGCTACATGCTCATCAGGTTCAACCCTTTTGTCAAGCTTATCACGCTTAACCTGAGGTACATGAAAGAAGCAAAAGCAACCAAATACTTTTGAAAAATCCAAAGGAGGTTTAAAACCAAACTATTCCTTAAAAGGAGTTTGATTTTGCAAAGCTCGTGTAGGAAGCATATTCTAAACAAAAATATGTTTGCAACTTCAACTATATCTTTTTTAGTAATTCCTTTTGATGAAGCATGCATCTAGTATCTCCATGATTGATCTAGTTTTCATCTTACTCACTCCATTTTATTGGGAGTTTAAGGAGCTATAAATTGATGTTTAATCCTTACTTACTTTATCATAGAATTGTTGAAATTGATTTTACATACTCCTTCTCATTATCTGAGTGTGGAATCTTAATGTGGGAATTTTTTTTATTTTCCACACGAGCTTTGAATTTCCAAAATGTTGAGACTACTTCCAATTTGTATTTAAGAAAAAAAAATCCAATACATTTTACTCAGACCATCTATTTAATAAAATAATAAAGACTACCATTTAGCGAATGAGTTATTTGTGATCTTGCAACATTAATGTGTACAAGTTAGAGCTTTTAGCTTGCCTTCCAGCTAATTTAGGAAAATGGCTTCCTTTGTACCTTTCTCAATTGACAAGTTTCACATTCGTCTAGCTTTTATTTCAAGACAGGGACTACATGAACAAGTTGATTTTTTAACATGTAATTCATTCCTGGGTGATGGAACTGACCCAACCTTTTGTGCCAAGTATCAACCAAGTTTTTTGTAACAAAAAAAGAAGTTTTCTCTTCCTTTATTGGATTGAACGAAAAAACTTTTCCTTTTTATCTTGACTCTAAACATTTATTGGTTTGATAGATCCTTGATTGTGCATATGTTATTTTCAAAAGTAATCTTGAACCCTTTCTTAAGTATCTAATCAAAACTTAGCAAGCTCTGATTAATTTTAGGTACATGTAAGACATCAGTAAAGATTCTTGTATCTAAGTAACTTGTAACAATTATTGTTACTAAAATGTGCTAACCGTTTCCAATTCTAACCTATTTGACTTTAATTCTCTCCAATTGCTTGAATAGTCCTTTATCATAGATCATGTGGTTAGTGAAACCACTATCAATTAACCATAACTCACATGAACTATTGTTGGAAAAACAAGTTTCTATGAAGAGTTTGTCCTCTTCTTCCTCTTAAGCATATTGCCTTAACTGTTGTAGATTGAATATTAGCCTTACAAATCACAACTTCTTGACCCATTTCATGGCATTTGTTACATTGTGCGTCTGGCCTTTTCCAACATTTGAATGGTGGGTGACCTAGTTTGCCACAATGCTGACAAGGTAGGTAACTTTTTACTTTACCCTTTCCTTTGTTGTAATTGTTTTCATTACTCTTACTACTAGTTGGCTTATGCTTCTTTTAATTTTTATTTTTATTCATTCCAACTTCTTGGCTCTTGGCTAGAATAGCACCTTCAACAACTTGATTCTGCCCTATAAGCCTTTGTTGCTCCTGAGCTTGCAAGGCATGTAGCACCTATGCTAAATTGATATTGGATATATATCCTTTGTGTTCTCTAACAAATCATTAAATGTAGTGTACCTCTCCAACATCGTTATTGGAATTTTCTCAATAGTTCTAGAATTAGCAAAATCGTTGCTCAGTAACTTTATCTTGTTGGCGACACCTAACAATTGTTTGAGTATTCCTTGATTATCACTAACTCTTTCATCCTTTCCAACTCAAATTTCCTCCATAAATTTAGCACTTGCATGCTTCGTATTCTATCACATCCTTGACACTCTTCCTTAAAAGATCCCAAACTTCTTTAGTTGTCTTGAGGATCATAATTCTGGTAAGGATCAATTTTGAAATACTAGCAAACAAAGATGACTTCTTCTTTGCCTTCTTTATTTTTCTTTTCTTTTGATTTTTTATTTGGGCCATGTGGAATTTTCAAGCAGTAGTTTAACAACATAATGTTCTACCACAACTTCCCATAAATCCAATCCCTCTAGATAGGACTACATTTTTAGTGTGCATAGATCATACTCTTCCCCATCAAAGGCTAGAAGAGCTACTGGAGAAATACTTTATTCATCTTCCCTTCTACAGGTCCCTTAAGAAAAGGGATCTTGATACCAATTGTTTGTTTTAATTAGGAATAAAGAAAATTGGAATAGAAAACATAAGAGAAGTAAAGTAAAACGAGTCTGTTTGTAAATTGCTAAACTGATATTTTTATTAAGCATCTCAATGTTGGAGACTCTCTCGTAAGAGTTTATTGGAGACTCTCAAATCTCAAAGAAGACAAATTGTATAAATGCTATTAAAAGGTTTTGATGATGAACTCTAGCATTACTTAGGATGGATGCTACTTGTCTTATTATACATTTAATGCATCCATATAGGTTAGCTATAATTTGATTCATTAATGTAGAATTATCTTAATCTTTAAATGATTCTTAAAACTTGGTTTAGTCACAAAAAGCATGAATGAGGTAATCACATAAAATGTTTTGGAACTCATTGATGTTGCTAGAAAATTGACTTATGAAGTAATTTGATGGATTGAAATGCAAGATTGTTGTTTTAATCTATTACATCACCTCATAATTGATTATTTGCATGTTTTAATCGATTAAATACTAGGTTTAATCAATTAAAATGATCTTGTTGACTAAAATTAGTGCTAAAAACAATTTAATTGACTAAGCACTTACTTTAATCAATTAAATTGATCTTGGTTTATATAGAAATGAGCTAAGAATGTTTTAATCGATTAAATGCTTGATTTAATTTATTAAAATAGAGTTGGAAACGTTTTGTATAAGAGGTTGAAACTCAAACTTTTTCTAAGAGACCTACAATTCGAAAATCATTTTCAAAAAATAAGTTTGTCTAATTTTAGAGAAAAGAAAGCTCCAAAACCCTTTCCCAACTTACTCAAGCAAGATCAAACAAAGCTTACTCAAGAATCAAAGATTATCTCTATTCCATCGGTACATTGTTGATAAACCTAAATTGCTAGAATTTTTGGTTAAACTACTCAAGTGATTTTCTTTTTATGTTTTGATTTGTATTAAAAGATATCAAGGTAGGTTTCCTAGGTTGGTTGAATTCATGCATGGGTGTTGCATGGTTTAGAATCAATGTTTGATAGATTTTCAAGTTATGTGTGACCATTTGTATGTGAGTTTGGTTGTATAAACTCAATTGATTCTAGTGCATTTTCAATCTAACATAGAGAGTCTTAAGCATTGAAAAACTATATGTAACCCAGGTTGGGTGAACCAATATAATTGTTGTGTGTATTATCTCTTTCTTTATCATATCTCTCTTTATTATTTAAATTGTTTCTGCTTAAATTCACTAATTTGATTCATTTGATAAATTCGTTTATAATCAGAAGTGAATTAATTTGCACATTCTTAATTTGTTAATCATAAAGAGATTAAATTCTAATCACTCCAAAATTGTTGCAAGTATACTTGATTCAACACATATTAAAATTCTTAAAACTCTATTTTTGAAGGTTGTTTTTGAAAAAAATTTAAAAACCAATTGAACTGCCCTTTTGGTTGATTGTCTCAGCCATTAAATCCTCTCACTCACACTCAATAAACTGATAGTGGGATAACAAAGATCAGAAACTAGGTTGTTTCTTCCTACACCTCCATAAACTTCTCCCTGGACCTTATGATATGTTAAAGAACAAAATACCCTTAAGTGCCTCTCCAGAATGGATAATCCGGCAGATTTTCTTTTTGCCAAATTTGGATCACCTAATTTAGAATCATTAAAAAACATGTTTTTCCAAGTTTGTATTAGGTATCCAGAGGTTTTTATTTTAGACATCCGAATTCATAAAAATATAATTTTTTTACAAGTTTGAATTAGGCAATCTAGGTGTGTAAAAAAACCTTTGGATTGGGTAATCCAAATTTTTTTTACAAGGACAAATTACCTAATCCGAACTTTATTACAAAACATAGTTTTAATGAATCCAAATTAAGTAATCCAGATTCGTCAGAACTATATTTTGTAATACAATTATGGATAGGTAATTCACACTTGTAAAAAGACATTCAAATTAGGTAATTTGGAGCTTTTCTTTTACAAGTCTAGATTCACTTGTAAAAGCATAGATCTTTAGGAATCTGGATTTATGAAAGAAAAAACAAACCCTCTCAATTATCTAATCTTGACTTGGAAAAACAAATTTTAATGAGTCCAGATTAGGTGATCCGAAATTGGTAACAACAAAAATTGGATTACCTATTCTAGAGAGCCACTTAAGGTTATTTTGGTCCTTTAATATATTATGGAGATGCAAGGTGAAGTTTATGGAAATGCATGTTGGGAGAAAAAGCCCAGAAATTAACTTAAAACCATAGTTATTAAAACTGGCCTAACCTAGCCGATCAGACCGAAAATCGATCACTCTTCTGGTTCAAGTCACATGTTGGACCGATTATGAAATAAATTAATTTAGCTTATTTGCTTAAACAAATAAAAATTCAAAGGCACTTTCTCAACATAATTGGTGCCCTTGTTGTGAATACTCTTAAGAATTAAGCTCAAGAATTTGTTTTTTTCTAAAGATCTTCCACCATAAAGTGTAGACAAATTTTCAAGGCAAAAAATCGATTCTTTGCAAAGACTTGCTATAATATCATTTTTTTCTTGAAATATGTAAAGTAACATATGAAGTGAATTTTGAATTCATAATAAATTCACTATTGTATTAAAAAATAGATGAAGTTCTTAAATGTGAAGTAAAAGTATGATAACATCAAAAAATAAATCGAACATGAGCAGGAGGACATGATCTAAGATTTTGTAATAACTTATGATTTTTTATAACAAATTGATAAGGGTAATGCTGAAATAAACTTCACTAGACCAAATAATTTGGCAGCAAATTATATGCTATTCTGACATTAAATACAAATTTGTATTTTTAATAGAGGAATACAAATATTTTCTTTTCTTATTTTCTTAATAGTAGAACATTTGGTAAAAGACTTTTTTTATAAAAATACGTTTAAAAAATTTACTATTTATCTTAACTGTTTATCTTTTTTAAACTCATTACCTTTATTAGATTTCAATAAAATGAATTGTCATATGAAAATTAACTTATTTTTTAACGTATTCTTGAAATAAGTGAATCTCTCCTCTATATATAAATAAGTGAATCAACTAGTTGACTAGGTGAAACCATAATATTCATATACTTGCTTTGCACAATATTAGTTGTGAGCTGTATTTATTTTGAAACTTGGTTAGAATTGGCTTCGTGGAAGAAAATAAAAATACTTGAATGCTTAAGTTTAAGATGAGTTTAAGTAGCTGTATGTGTAGAAGTGGCCTGTTGGGGGATATTAATAAGTTTTTGGATAAATGTTGTTGTAACCTCTGAATGACTAGATCTAGTTTTCATCTTTTTGTGATCATTGGATACATTTTTTTAATGAATAAATTGCTATCTTTACTGCTTCTATATTCAAGTTGTTACCCTAGTTTTCTGTGTAATCACATGCACAAGTTGTTTTCAAAAACACCTTAAATATAATCACGATCATCCATCTCATTTCAGGATTTCATTCACAAACTTATTTTGGAAAAACACGAGACCACCGACCTGTGTAGTCCTGCTATTCACTATTAAGTTGCATTTTCTAATTATACTTCAAATTGCTGAAAAGTTTGAAAATATTTAACAAATTATTCAACCCTCTAATGTGATTTCTATTGTCAGCAAACATAGTTAATCATGACATAAGATTAATTTTATTTCTCAAGTGTTTGTTAGACAATTTACAATCATTTTCAAGTGTTCATTAGACAATGTACCAGTCTTAGAATATTATAAAAAAAAGATTGTTATATATTAACAATCTACAATCATTTTTACATTATTATCCTATCATATTTACCAATTATGGTAAATTATGTACTTTTATAATAAAAATTTTAAAAACTATAAAAACAATAATTTGTAATTAAATATAATTATATAAACTTTCCTTGAGATATGTTTTATTACATGTAACATCATTTTATTTTAAATTTTAAAGAAACCACCCTTAAATTTTGACTCTCATTAAACTCATATTTTTAAAATTTTACTTTCATTATATTTACGTTCTTAGACAAAAATAATATTATACTAAATTTTTTAAGGACTAAAAATAAGGTAAAAAATGGATAAATAATATATATAATAAAGACAAAAACTCAAGAAGTATTTAAAGTAATTTACTCTTTATAATTGGATAGCAATATAAAATTATTTATAATATTACATCACCATTAAACTCATATTATTAACCAATTGTAAAAAAAATTAACCATCCCTAAACATGGTTAACCGAAAATCAAAAATCGATTCAATTAACCATGTTCATTTTGCCTATAAAAAAATAATCTTCATTTATTTTTAACTACTTCTAAAATTAAGTTAATGGCTTGCAATGATCAATAGCTTTTTACTTTGTGAACAGTGATCTTATAACATTATTAATCACTTGTGAGACAAAATTAACCACATTCACAAAAAGCATTGTTTCAAGGACATAACAACACTTATTTCATTTTCCTTAAGAACACTAGGAATTTATTGGAAATTTGGACATAAAAAACTTAACATCGGTGCAACCTGCAGAACATTCCTCCTGGAAGTTATTCATGCATATTAGTTCACAATGAAACAAAACATAAAAGATAACAAAAAGCAGAATTACAACACATTAGTGGAAAACAGTATCTCTGAGGCCAGTTTCTCTAGTTTATGCTGCACTGGCAATCCACCAGAAGGGATGATGAGCACCATAGTTTTCTGCAGTTTCTACAGCTTAGACCAAAGACGGCTCAAGCTAGCTTGAATTGATCCATGTGGCTCATCGGTTGGTAAATACACATCATCCTCAAACTGTATAAGCATCAGTATCGTTTAACAGCTTTAAGATATTGAAGACAGGGTATATTCTAAAATTTAGAACATATAAAGGTGATTGGTGTGATGGTCATATCAAGAATTTGTACTTTCAAGATAATAGCAACTCTATGGGTAGTTCTTGAGTAGGAACAGCAAAAAATATTGACACCTATGGATATCCACATATAAATTCTGTAATAGGTAGAACATGAATATATCTAACGAGTATCGAGCATAAGTATTTTCATTACCCACTTTTTAATGGAATGGGTGCAGGTATTATGGTACCGGTAGGTGCGAGTACCTAGTATTTATTTTATTTATATTTAGAATAAATTATACAAAACTCCTTGAAGTTTGTGTTTATTATAACTGCCACTCCATTTTTCTTACATTTCTTCTAGCTCCCAAGGAGGTTAATGTAGTACTATTTTATTTTTTGCTTGAGAGGGAGAGTCCATGTAATGAAAGTAAAATTTCAAGAAGTGGGTGAATGAAAGTAAAAAAATTAAAGAAGTTTGTAAGGATGAAGAGTAAAGGGATGCTAGATTATAATATTTATGTTTTGGTGTGTAATTTTATTTAGAGTTACATTTGGTATAATTTTATTTAAGTTTATATTTTAAAAAGTACCTTTTAGGTAATTTTTTTTGGAGCTCATAAAATAAATATTCAATTTTTTTAACTATCTATGGAAACTTTTAGTTGTGTAGAATATTTGAACAGATATTGAAATGGTTTTAAGTTTGTTTATTTTTTTAAATATCCATAGATATATGCAGGTATTGAAACAGATACCGCATGGATAACGGATCTGGTATGGGTGACTATTGTCCACTCCATTGTCTTCTTTATTAATAGATGGCTTCTCAAAGTTAAGAACCTGTTTTTAACTAGGATCTCCGATGGAAGATGTTGCCAATGCCAGATCTAAGAACTGTTGTTATATAAGAATCGATTCTTAAATATTAAAAAATAATTGAGGTAATTTCTACTATCCATTTTAAAGAAATAGGAAAATACAGATTATAAAATTAATCTACTGATAAAGTCCATGTGAGAAGAAAAGAGAGAAAGAGCTCATGGATTCGACTATTTCTATTAATAAAACTAACACATTAACCGTTAATATTTACTTATAAAAAAAAATAGAAAAATGTGGAATAAATCGTGAAACCTATTTTATGTTCTTAAACAATTGTATCATTGGAACTGATGTACCATGCACAGTCAAATAGTGAGCATAAACTAAGACTTCATAACTTCTGCAAGCTTTTCATGGAAAAGGATCAATACCTTAACAATTGGACCATTCTGATTTGAGATATTGACCGGTAAGAAATGAAGATTTGGCATCTTTAGATGGACATAAGCTATGTCAGGAAATCTGAACCATCAAAGTCACTTGTTACTCCTCTAGGACTGTCACGTGCATTGTTAAAAGAGTTTAATATATTTATACATTGACAGTGTAAACAAATTTTACACTAACATTCAATTGTAACTCTTTATTTATATGACTTTTAAAGTATTAATTGGTAAAGTCAATAAACTTAACATATATGAAGAGTTGTGATTGAAAGTCAGTCTAAAACTTTTTAGACTGATAGTGAATAAGTCTTTTTCTCTTATTAAAATTGTGGTATATAAGAAAAATTCAAAAGTGATTGCGCAATGCAGAGACAATAGAGAGGAAGAAAGATTTGTATAGATGCACTGAATTAGACAGAGAGAAACCTGTTTAGTGTGGCCTTTGCCATAAGGTAAAGTGTGTTTTGAACAGAAGGACTATAGACTCCCCCATTTGGTGGACCAAAAAAAGTGTCAGCCAGTACTTTTTTTACTTCCTGATACTTTTCTGTAAAGTAAAGTGGCTTCTGAGGGAGGCTATAGAGTGATTCGTACGAATACCTACAATACAACAGCATCCAGGTTAAAGAATACCAATTTAACAGTCAATGAGAAAATTTCTGAGGTTTAAATTCCTGACTTGATTTGATGCTATATGAACTCTTTCATTTTACAACTAATAAATGGAAAAAAAAAAAAGTTTCTAGAAATAGTAATGAAATTTATCATAAGGCTTAAATAACTCTTTGATGCTTCGAAATTAGCGTTTGTTTTTAGTTTTTGTCCTTTTATCCTTCAAAGATAATTTTTTTGTTTTAAATCCGCAAGAAACAATATCAATAATAGCAACATAATAGCAATGCTAGCCCAGTGTAATTTACTTTTCTTTTAAAAATAAATAAATGTGTTTTTAATCGTTTATAAACATGCCTAATATCATAAACTATTTTGAATAAAGATTATCAGTCACAATTTGTCCCAAAAATTAACCAATATTATCCCCTTCAGACTCTTTGATGACATTTTAAGTGACCGAATTGTCGAATTCCCATAATCAACATTGATGTTTGAAAGCAGGGAATAAAATCAAAATGGTTTAATTATGTTTTTAATCCTTAAAATTTGACTAAATTCCCTAAAAATAAAAATAAGTAAACTTAAAATTTAAAAAAAAATTATCTTTAATTTTCAGGAATCAAAAGTGAAATTTACTCAAATTTCAAAAATTAAAAATTTAATTAAGTCAATAAAAATTGTTATTTGACAACAATGATTAAAAAAAATATACCTAGTACCAACATGACTAGCTTCAATAAGATTAAGGGGTCATTTTAAAACATATAGGGGAAGAAATTACCTCCATAGAGCAGTTACTTCTGTTGCCAGCATTCTTTCACGTGTATCAGGAAGTGCTGTGTACTTGTCTCTTATGAAATTCACAAAACCAGACTGCTCACAAGTCACAAAATATATATATATAAATGAATAAATGAAGTTTGTTCTTTTATTTGGGTAAATGGTTACATTTTTAAAACCTTTCCGTTCAGTTTAAAATATATCATTCCAGTTGCACCAACAACCATATCTTGTTTTGGGAACTTATGTATTACAGAAATTGGAAATACTACATGAAAACCAAAACATAAGTTTCTGCATAGCAAGCTTACCTGGGTGGTCTTCAAGACTGACAATCCTTCAATACCAGAAGTCAACTGTAGTGAACCAGATTTCTGTAATATTGCCTCTGTTGTATGCTTCTCAGACCCAAGTTTGAAACCTAAGACAAACAAAATCAAGGACTTGACAACAGAAAAGAATAATGGTGTCTGCAATCAGGTCACAACCAGTATTATGGCGAAACATTTCACAAGGCCAAAATTCCACCATACAAACACGTCATGCCAGACATTTCTTCACAAATTGTGTGTAATGATTAGCAAAAACTTCGTTACGGCATGGCCATTATTTAACAACAGTGGTCACAATTGTGTCCCATTTAATCTAGATCTCATCAATATGTTTTTTTTCCTAATTATAAAGTTTAACTACTTCAAATAAAAGGGAAAAAAAAAAAAGATTAACTGAAATCAGTAGTGCTAATGGAAAAAAAAGTGCATATCAAGAAGCACAATGCAAATTTGAACAAAACAAAGTGTAACTAAAACTATCTCCAAAAGGTTTCAGATTCTACAATTATAATTAAGTAAAGAATCTTTCACTGTAACACAAATCAAGTACAAAGGCTAACAAGAGCAGAAACTCTGTAGAGAGTGTGATATATATGAGCATCTTCTCAAACAAGAAAGTTAGAACAGTGTATCCTTTGACTAACCATGTTCATGAGGTTGACCATCCACAGTGACACGCTCCCATGGGTTTTCCACAATATTCACAATAGCACCAGTAACCTAAAGATAAGCAAGTACAAGTTTTCTTTCCATCAAGTAGCACATGTTTGGAAATGCTTTTTCTTGGGTATTAAATCCTTATTTTTTAAAAGCTCACACAAATAGTTTTTCTTTTTTAATACGCAAATGTTAGTTTAAATATTTTAATTTTAGTTATTGGAAGGATTTGAATCCATGACTTCTCCCTCTCACTTTCTCTTCACATGTGGACATTGTCATTAGAACAACCTTATAACTCTAAACTCACAAAAAATGAGTAAAAATAAACAATTATGTCTCAAATACCACATAATGACATTAAAAGTAGTACTATCAAAATTGATCAGGCCTAATGGCCCATTAAGCTCGGCGGGCCTAGATTAGGTAGTAAAAAACAGTGTCCTGAAAAGAACATAGCAATTTACCTTACAGGTCAAACGGGTTAGGCTAAGCCTTTAAAATCTTGGCCCAAACACTACTTGACCTATTTGGTCCGACACTATAAGTAGGCTAATTTGACCCGGCTCAACAACGCAGGTCAAGCCAAGCAAAGCATGGCCTATGAAAGGCCAGAGCCAGCCCTCTTTTCCCATTTGACCCATCATGTCAGGTCAGTCAGCCTACTGGATTCCTCTAACCTTAAAAGAAAGTAAGAGCATATTTAATAAAAAATCAACTTTGTGACCTTAGTTTACTTTTTTATGGATCCCCTTATGACACATTACTTTAAAATTTTTCAATTTTTTGCTTCAATAAAAGATCAAACTTTGTGACTTTAAAACAGGTTTTGTAGGTTCCACATTTGAGGAAAAAAAGAGTAAAAAATATTTATTTCTTAGAATACATGTTGATCTTTAATGATCTTGTACAAGATAAGATCTCCATGTGGAGATCAAACCTTCAACTCCAATACCTGATCTTGATAAGATTAGATTTTGGGTCGAAGATCAACTATTGAATGCTCTAAGAGAAAAATGGCACTAATATCAAATAAAAGACCGTTCACAGCAAAATGTTTAGCATAAAAGGGATCAAAGAAAAAACGGTGCAAGATAAAACAACAAGAAAAACAAAGAAGTACAAATAATCTCAATAGGATATTAGATTTTCAGTCACCAACCTTCTGGTAAAATGATACAAAGTGCTTAGCAAGTAGAATAGCAAAGTCCTCGGCTGAAAGCATGTCTCTGCCTTCCTTTGCTTTTGCATACACCTATTTGAACATTAGTTAAAATTTCAAAACTCAGTGAACTGATGATAGAGAATAAAAAACTGATGAAAATTGATCTAGCAGTAAATGACATGTTACCTTACACAACCACAGGCAAACATATTCTAGCTATGCATAAATTCAACTTAACAGAAACATGTACTAGAGCAAGAAAATAGGATTATTGACCTTCATGTGATCTAACCTTGGAAAGCTCAAACAAAATCCTATTACTATGTCTTTGTGCACCAGGACAATATCATATTAGTTACAAATATTTACCCTTGAGTGGTACACTCACTATGCATTAAATCCTTTGATATGTCAAAGTTTACCCACTTCATGAGAAATTATAAAAGTTGCTCATGACACATGAGAGACAAGCACAATAAAAGCATTTCCACGTATTGGTTATCCCTAGCAAGGTGTATATCAACATTCAACCAGTATTTTTTCTTTTTATAAGCAAATGTTAGTTGTTAGTATGTTAATTCTGTTAATGGAATGATTTGAACTCACGACCTCTTTCCTCATAGAGTTAGCTATTAGACCAACCTTATAACCCCTTATTCAACCATTAGTATCAATTGAAGATTGCGGAACATAGCAAAATGCCATAGTGGATGGCGGATGCAACAACAACAATAGCAGTTTTATCCTATTCCACTAGGTGAGGTGGCTATTGAATCACACAATGAAATTCAGCATGATTAAGAACCAACATTCAAGAATAGCCAAGTGAGTCTTATTTTGCAATAAAACGCTTAGAATCCAATCAATTCCCAAGTACCATAACAAATCGCTTATATTCAAATTCAACTAATACGAGTAAACCACTAGCCATATTTACATCAAAAGGGTCTCATGATTAAAAAATTTCATGACTAGAAATGAAATCACTAGCCATAACATTCAGCCCCTTTGAACAACACGAATAATCAAAAACTCTAAACTTCACAAACCCAAACACCTGATTTCATTTGCAACAAGAAGCACACAGATTCAGATTTTCAGCACAAAATTAAAAAAAAAATAATAAAAAATCCAAGAAGTCAAGCAGAGTCATGATCATCAAACAAGTTCAAGTTGCACACCTCAGCCTCTCTCCTCCAAACACCCAACAACAAAATAAAAACATGACTTTCACTCACTCCTCTGAAGTGAAAAACTGTGGAAAGTAACAAAAAATGGCGTATGTTAATTAAAATCAAAGCAAGTCAAATAAAATCCAAACCAAAAGATAAAAAATTGTGTGACACTTATACCTCGAGTCAAGATTTTACAAAAAACTCCAAGATTCTAATCACCCCACTTTTATTCATCAATTTACACTCCTCAATCCATAAAACATAAAAAACAAAAAAAACAGAATTGATTAACAGTATGTTTGGATGCCATTGTGGAGGACCCAAATGTCCGTTTGCACATTCCAATGCTAAAAATGGAAAAATAACTATTCTGCAGGATTGAAAAAGACTGGGTTTATCAGAGTTGACAAAATTCATTTTGAATAAAACTAATTTATATAATTAACTAAAAATTGATTTTTAAATGATATGATTTATATTTAGATAACGTCTTCACAGTAACATATTAGAGGAAAATTTAGTATAAAATTTTTTAACAGTAAAATTATTCTTAATTGCTTCAAATTTAAATAAATTCTGAATCTATTATAACGCAAACTAAACATATCTAAATCTGTTTGACAAGATTGGAATCAATTTTGAGTTAGAATAAATTTTCAAATACCAATCGAATCACAAGTCAACTTAACGCAATCCAATCACAAGTCAACTTAACGCAATCCAAATCACAACTTAAAACACTATATTAACTAAAAAAGCAAAAACAAAATAACAGAAACCGATATCAATAATAAAAAAAAAAAAAAAAAAATAGAGGGTGAGAGTGAGAGCTGAAAACTGAGAAGGTTAAGGTAGTTACTGTGTTTTTCATGGTATCAGTGGCAACGATGTCAGTGTTGTCATCACTGAGGTACGAGTTGACGCAATCAGAGAAGAGAGTGATACCCACGCGCCACTCGACGATGAAGTGCTGCCCCTGGCGCGTCTTCCAAACGCGAGCCACTCTCACGCGCTCCTTCCCGTGCCTCTGTTCGAACTTGAACCCCTCCACCACTTCTTGCTTCGCCATCTCTTAACACTGTGTCTTTAAGTTGTTTTTCTGTTTTTTGGTTCTGAGAAGTTAAAAACAAGGGTGTGTGATTTCTCTCTTTTCAGCTTCGATCTATTTATACGTGCGCGTGTTTCGCTTGACGACATCACGACAACGCCGTATTTGCTGGTTTTACTATTATTCCGCTGTAACTCTGTGTGCGCGTCCGTTACTTTACGTCACCGTCCCGACAAATTGTGTTAAGTTTTGTATTTTCAATTTCTTGCTAGAAGTAGGTCTGAAACTTGATTATTGATCGCATGTATGGGTAATGTTCGCATGCTTTTATTATATGAATGCTTTTATTATATGAATAATAAAAAACGTCCCCATAAAAATTACATCATCTCAAAATTAATTTTATTGCTAATCAATCTTACAAAATCAAAAAATGAATTTTATCAATTCTAACTACAATAAATTCTGAATTTTTTCCAACATTAAATTTTATCTTTTTGAATATAAAATCAATTGGTGAACATCAAACAAACATGATTTTATTAGTTAAAGACGTGGCTATTGATTCTCGAAAATTTTTAATGGAGTTATTACGTGAGAAAACTAAGAATTTGATAATCATAGGTAATAGGTGTCGCGATGTTGGTAGAATAGGATAAGGATGTGGAGAATAGAATGATAGTAACTTTTTCAAAAGTTCAAGTATGTACGGAATCTAATATAAATATATAATAATTTACACATTTTGCTAATTATATTTTTAGTTTTTATTATTATCTAATAAGAGAAAGTTATATACTAATAACGTATTTGAAAGAACTGAAAAAAAAAATATTATTTCAATAACCCGTGTTGTATATAATCGATTATTTTATAATTGATTATTAAAAGAAATTAGATGACTTTTGTTGAAAAATGGTTTAAAAATAATTAGTGTTGTTTTAGTATAATAAAAAAATTATATTTTTAAAAATTGTTAAAACAAATAAAAAAAAGTAGTTGACGAATAATTATACACCGAAAATTTTCAAATTCTAATAGTTTATTTTCTAAAGAAAAACTTATTTTTCAAAACGATTTATATTTAAAAATAAAATTATAATAAAAATTATAATTTTATAATATCATATACAAATTATTTTTTTATCAGTCAAAAATAGTTTACTAAAACCATAAGTAGAAAGCTTAAATTTTTATAGTACAAAAAAAAAAAAACTAACAAAGATTTTAACTTGTTGACAATTTCTTCAACTCCTTTAAGATAAAAAAAAACTCAACTCCTCTTAAAATAGATTTATAATCACAAATTATTGTATATAATAAATTTATTAATAACTTTATGCATCACACGATAATTTATAATCTGCATTACATATTTAGTGTATAGTCCTCAAATTTTTATAAAATTATTTTTAAATGTTATGAGCATGTATAATTATATCAAAATAATAGAATAAGTATTGGATAAAATTAACAAACCATTAAATATTTTTAATAAAAATATTATTTATTAATATCTAACAAAGCTATTTAAATTAAGTACAATTATATATGTTTTAACAGAATAGTTAATATTTAATAAAATATGAATTATTTTATTGATAACATCAACATTGATTTTATAAAACTAGATCAAAGGCTAATACATTGAGTAATTTAGTTTTACACTAAAATCTTAAACTACCTATTGTGGAAAAGAGTCTAATAGCTTGTGTGTAAGTCTCCTGTCAAAGAAATCGAATCCACAGATTTTAGGCGATTATAGGCTCATTTCTATGGTGAGATGTATGTTTAAAGTGATTGCAAAGGTTTTGGCCGTTCGTTTGAGAGAGATAATGCCCAATATAATCTTTGAGGTGCAATTTTTCTTTGTGAGTGAGTGTCAAATTCTAGATGGTATTTTTGTTGTTAATGAGGTGGTGGATGATGCGAGAAGGAATAGGAAGAACACGGTGGGATTGAAAATTGATTTTGAAAAGACTTATGATTCAATGTATTGGTAGTATCTCTGGATGTAAGGGAAAAGATGCAGTTTAGAAAGAGGGGATTAGTTGGATTAAGGAATGTGTGAGTTTGACAAGATTGTTTGTTCTGTTAAATGGTAGTCCAACTAAGGGATTTGGGAGTGCAAGAGGTTTGAGGCAGAGTGATCCTTTATCCCCTTTTCTTGTTCCTATTGTTGTGGAAGGGTTGAGCTAGATGATTCATCTCGCGGTGATCAAGGAGTTATGGAAGGGTTATGAGGTAAGGAAAGATAGACTATGCATATCTCATCTCCAACTCGCTGATGATACTATTCTTTTCGTAAAAAAATATTAGAATCATTGGTAGTAGTTAAAGCTATTTTGCAAAATTTTGAATTGTTATCAGGATTAAAAGTAGACTTTTATAAGAGTTGACTCTCTGGTGCCAATGTGGTCAAGTAGTGGATGAAGAGGACGTGTATTTTGTTGAATTGTTACAAGGGTAAGATTTTTTTCAAATATTTGGGTTTACCAATTGGGGGGAGGTCGGGAAGCAAAGGTATGTGGAAATCGGTGATGGATGTGATACGGAGGAGGTTATCATGGGAGCATAAGCACTTGTCACTGGCAGGGAGGGTAGAGCTCATTAAAACAATGTTGTCTGCATTACCTCTCTATTATTTGTATTTTTTCAAAGCCACATTAGGTATTACTTTGCTTTTGATATTATGTTTAAGCATTTTCTTTGGTAATCTAGAAGGCAAGAAGGTGAATTGGGTGCATGGGAGAATGTGTCTAAACCAAAGGAGGAGGTGGGTTTAGGCCTCAGGAATATGCATGCATTTAACCTTGCACGATTGAGCAAATGCAAGTGAAGATTAAAGGTAGAAAATGAAGGTTTATGGGTTCGTGTCTTGAAATTTAAGTATGAGATGTCAAGTGGGAGATGGATGATTTAGGGGAACCAGTACTCAAGATGGTGGGTAGATCTACATTCTATTAAGGATCATAATCTGTAAGGGTTGTGGTCTCGTCATGCTAAAAGAAAGTTGAGGGATGGAGAGAAGATTTTGTTCTAGCATGACAAGTGGGTAAGGGTTCGATGTCTAAGTGATATATATAGCATATTATTTAGATTGGCAGTCCACAAAAATATATTGGTTAAGGAATTGAGCGGGGAAGGGTTTGAGTTGGAGTGGAGTTAAAGAAGGAGGTTATTTGTGTGGGAAGAGGAGATACTAGTAGAGCTATCTTCATGCCTAGAAGGTTTCACTCTAAGTGTAGGGTTTAAGGATGAGTGGGTTTGGAGTGCAAATGGGTTAGGGACGTATTTTGTTTCTTCTACATATAAGGTCATATTCTCTGTCTTGGTGACTTCACAGGATAAGCTATTTGACTTATGTTAGGCCAAAGAGGTGCCTCTGAAGGTTCAATGTTTAGTATAGAGGAAAATTGTAGGTCGGTTGCTAACTAGGGATAATTTGTTAAGGCGTCAAATAATTTACATGGAAGAAACTAGTTATGCACTATGTGAAGTGACATTGGAAACCAACTCTCATGTATTTTTTATTGTTCGTTGATTAATTAAGCGTGGTACAAGCTATGCTCATGGTAGGGGATTGTGATAGTTCTCTATAATCAATGTCATAATTGTTATTACTAGATGCAAGGATTAATTAACGGAGTCAAGGCATCCAAGCCATTGGCTCGAGCTTGGTCTTTCATTTCGATGTTGGAATCTGACATATATGGAAAACTTGAAATAATGGGATCTTTAAAGGTCAGGTGTTGGCAATTGATAATATAATTCAAATGGTCCAATTGAATGCATAAGAGTGGTGCTATGCAGCGAAACTTCACATTCCTTTACAAAATGAACAATGAATCTCATGTGTGCTTAATATTTAGTTTACTCTTTCTTTTCCTTATTTGTTCTTTAAGAGCTTTTGTAATTTTGTGATTGACACTTCTTGTATTTATTCATTTATGACTTATAAAAAAAATTATTACAATGATTTATAATTGAATAATAATAATATAAAATCATTTTACACTATTCAATAAACTCCTGCAAAATTAAGATTATATCTTCTGGACATGTATAACTATTTCAATGTAATAAAAACTATTATATAAAATTAATAAAGCATTAGTTATTTTAGGGTGTTTAATTTTAATAATTATTAATTGTTTTATTAACAACGTACAAAAGCTGAACTATTCACCTCAGCCAAAAAAAGACTCTTCAAAAGGCCAATATAGGTTACGAATGGATGTTGCCGTAGTTGTATAGACAAATTCAAATGCAGTTAAATGAGGAGGATGTGGAAAGTTAAACTTGAACAACTCAATTGTAAGAATAATCTGAAGATTTCATTTTCATAACTCACGGAATCCCATGACTAAAGCAAGCATAAAATTTCTGAGGGACAAATTGAATATTTAAGACAGAAACTTTATGTTTCAAAATTAAAATTAAAAAGCTAAAGAAGGTTGGTCCAATCGGTAAATATCGGATTGGTATTTCAAAACAAGAAGTTTGAATTTCACTATTACAGAGAAAATCTTGTTGATAGACAAATGTTGTGACCTTGAGTTTCACCACACCGTACATTTTTATGTTGTTAAGATATTATTCGTTGAGTCAAAATTCTTAAATTTTATTTTTATTCTGCAAGTATTAAGACATTTCTTAACATGAAAGAGTTGTGAAACCTACCTCACCTAGACTTTTAGTAAAACAAAATTAAAATTGAATACTATTAAAAAGATGAAAACAAAATTACTTTGTAATTTTTTAGGGTTTATAGTTTTTAATATTTTGGGATGACCATGACAACACCACCCCAAGGATTAAAACTCAATATTTCCTTGCTACTATTTAGTGGGGATTGTATAACAAAATGTTTGATGATTTTACTTCACTCTACAGAGATGACAAATGCAATTATATCCTTTGCTTCCTTGTTTCTTTCTTTGTTTGTTTTACGAAGTACATTTGAGGGATACCATAAAATAGTAATTGTTTGATTAATTTACTTTCATTCTACATAGAAAAAGAAAAAGAAAAGAAAGGGAGCAAATTAATGAGAAATGTTGGGTCCAACCAAGAGGTGAAACACTGGAGAGATGTACAATCATGGGACACGAGTCCATATACAAGAGAATATGACATTACCTTTAACCCAAAACCTTAAGGCATTAGGTTATGGGTCTTTCTCACTTATATTACTCAACTTCCCAATTTCTTACCAATATGGGACTTCAACTTACACTTGCACTCCAGCAATCTCCCCCTCAAGTGTGAGTCTCTTCCACATTGTAAACTCTCCCTCCAGCAGAGGCATACATTTAATGATGGCCCCTTATTCACACCGCCCTTAAACACAAGGGGACACGCCTCCTGAACCCTTGTCAGGAGGACTTTCGATGAAGGGAATTTACCGTCAACCTTAGCCGATCACAACCGTCGGCTCTGATACCAGTTGTTGGGTCTAACCAAGGGGGTGAAACACTAGGGAGATGTACAACCATGGGACACGAGCCCATATATAAGAGAATATGATACCACCTTCAACCCAAAACCTTAAGGCATTAATTAGGTTATAAGATCAGATGGCTCCAAGGGCTTGTCTATCAAGAAGACTCCAATATTCCTCCTTCATACCCTCTGACTTCTTTCCTGTGAGTGGTTGATACATATTCTTCTGATACATATAATCTTCTATCTGCATTTTCCAAAAGCCAAAGTCCGCACCATCGAACTTTTCAATTTTCATCTTTCCTTCGTCCATTGCCATTGCTCCTACTACTTTTGAAGAAAAGCCCCCACTAGTTCTCTAGACTGAGATCCCCAAGAACAAAAGAAAAAATATTTCTGATGTGGAAGATCAGACACAGTTGTAGCCACAGAGCATACTAAGAAAATTTACTCTAACCAAATCTTTTCTGATGCTGAAGATCAGATATTACTACAACCACATAGCATACTAAGAAATGGGCTCTGATCTTATATATGGGTTGAAGGTGGTGTCATATTCTCTTATATATGGGCTCGTGTCCCACGGTTGTACATCTCCCCAGTGTTTCACCCCCTTGGTTGGACCCAGCAAGAAAGAAGTAGTTAAACGATAGTAAAAATTAAAGGTAATTGGTAGAAGTAAAATGAAGTGGGAAAAGGATAAAATTCTGGATTAAAATTGAATGACATGTAGAAAAAGGAAACAAAAAATATTTTATAATCTTTTAATACTATTATTAGTTAATTTAATACTTTATTATTATCATTAATTATATTATTATTATTTAAAGACTTACTTTTTAAAAGTAAGTTAAGGTGACATTTGGTTTCAGGAAATGTTAAAATAGATTTCCTTTTCAAGTTTTCAATATTCAAAAAATATGTTTTTTTTATTTTAATATTATCTATTTTTAAAAAATATTATAAAATTTGATTATTATAGTAAAAATATTATAAAATATTTATATATAATTTAAAATACATTATATATAATTTTTTAGATAATTACAATACTGTTATTAAGTTTTAACATAATTTTAATTTTTGAAAATATTAAAAACAACTTTTTTCTATTTTTTGTTTTTAGTTATTTTTTAAAAATGTTTTTAGAGAAAATATTTTCTTAATTGTAACCAAATATATTTTTTACTTCTATCTTCTATGAAAATGAAAATAGAAAATACTCAAAACAAACTGCATCTAAAAATATTTTTTCTAGAATTGAATTTTTCATTGTTGTATTAGAGATGTGAAACTTGGACATCTCAAGGAGATTTCCTTACATAAAAAGAATAGAGTCTAATTTATGTTTGAATAAAAAATAAGAGAAATGCTAACAACACACTCTTTAACAAGACTCTTTTAAATACACTCTACATGATTGTTTGAAATTTATCGAAAACAACAATTTATGTGCTCCACTTGTCATTAAATGACTATCTTTCTTAATTTTATAGTTTTCAAAAAGTTTCAACAAATTATGTTGCTAGCACATCTAAAAAAATAATAATTAACATAGAAAAAATCACATGAAAGTAAATCTAAGAAGCAAACAGAAAAATGAAAATTCTAACACTATACTAATATCAAAATCTTATTTGTAAGACACTCATTTTCCCTGTGCACTTTTAACTTTATTTAAGATTGTTTTTAATTTGAACATGAGTTGTGTTTTATAGTTTTAATACAAGTGTGTCTAGCAGGACTAGTTTCACGTCTCATTATTCTTTACCAATTATAACATTAGGAAGTGAAAAGGATCTAAAATTGTATATACGCGGAGTAAAATGAGTTTTCTTACCTATAAAGAAAAAAAGTAACGTTAAAACAATTATAGGTAGTAAATAAATATTCTTTTTAAAATAATGGTTGTTAATCCTTTTAGCATGCTATTTGATATGATTCAAGAAGACTTTTAATTTTTTGTAATGTTTGATTAATTTAGGAATTAATGTAACATGTAATTAATTATGTAACAGTTGCATGATTTAATTTTTTTCTTGCGAGTTATGATTTTGAACAACCATCGAGTTCTATAAATAAGGGTTGAATTATACTCAAAAGACAATCATTGAATTAGTGAAATTATAATTAGATTTTTTTACCTTTTTGTGAGAGATGAATTTCTCTTTAGAACTTATCAAGGAATTCTTCCTTGTGGCATTCTGCTAGATTTATCAAGGGTAAATCATAACCCTTGTGGCGTCATACGACTTATCTTCCATGTTTAGAAGTGGTCATCTGTCCATTTGTTAAACCATTTTCATCATTTCCATTTTATTATTTACTAAATTCTCATATTTTTTGTTAACTTATTACCTTACAACCTAGATAGATCTGCAAAACGAATCCAATCCCTCTGGATTTATATCTGTTGGTATTAGAGCTTCGACTCTAGGTTTGGAACTATGGTGAATATTTTTCATATAAGGTGTTTAATAGAAGGTCATTTGTGTTTTTTGCAGTTGATGGAGGAAGTTATAACAATGTGGTGCGTGAAAGATTGGTGAATAAACTCAACTTACCAACAAATCTTCATCCTAGACAAACTAAGTTTAGATTCACTGTTGGAAAATACGTGGATGAAGTGACATGTGATACTGCTCCTGTGGAATCATATAATTTTCTTTTAGGGAGATCTTGGCTGAAGGATAAAAAGATTAACCCTGAAAAACTTTCAGTTTCTTTAGTGCATGAAGGACGTGCAAGCTTAATTTGAAATTTCTAGCAGCAAGCCAAGTTTGCAATGATCAACATAAGTTGAAGGAGAAAATAGAAAAAGAAATAGATAAGAAAAGAGAAAAATAGAAAAAGAAAAGAGTGAAGAGGAAGAAAGAGAAAAGTAACGAGAAAAACAGAAAAAGAACAATAAAATTTTAACTGCTAATGATTTTTCTTCTTCTCTTGATATTTTAAATGCACATGATAATGAGTATACAACCCATAAATTGCCACGTGTGAGGAAGAAAAATGTTGATATCACTTCTCAAGCGTTATTGTGCATCCAATCCATTATTGAAGTTCCAACTTATGAGAAAAATTTTCAAGTTTGAGTTTGGGCACCAAAAAAGAGAACTTCTTTGATACACGAATTTTTACAAGTCCTATTTGATCTTGGAGATTGTTTTGTTTGTTACATGAATAAAAATTATAGGAAAATAAAGTGTTAGATTCGAGGACAAATCTTTTCGAAGAAGGAGGGAATGACATGAATCCAGAAGACAATGACTTTTAATTTTTTGTAACGTTCCATTAATTTAGGAATTAATGTAACATCCAATTAACCATGTAATAATTGCATGATAATGGAGGATTTAAATTTTCTTTTGGGAGTTATTATTTTGAACAATCACCTAGTTCTATAAATAAAAGCTGAATTGTACTTAAAAGACAACCATTGAATTAGTGAAATTATAATTGAGTTTTTTATCCTTTTGTGAGAGATGAATTTCTCTTTAGAACTTATCAAGGAATTCTTCCTTGTGGCGTTTTGCTAGACTTATCAAGGGTAAATCACCACCCTTGTGGTGTCATATGACTTATCTTCCATCGTTAGAAGTTACGCCATTTGTCCCTTCTTTAAACCATTTTCATCCTTTCCATTTTTTTGTTTAGCCAATTCTCATTTTTTTGTTAATTTATTACCTTCCAACCTAGATAGATCTGCAAAACGAATCCAACTTCTCTGGATTTATATCAGTATTGTTACTTTTATCATTCTATAATTACTTATATTTAAGATATATTTTTATTAGAATAATATAAATTAGTTATGATAGTACTATATATATATATAACACATTATAACATTCATTTATTGTGATTATTTTTTTTTTTTTTGGTAATTGTACTACTCAGACGTCACCCCTCAGCCAACCTTATCGTAGTCACTGCTAGGAAGAGGTTGGCGACCTCTTCTAGACAACCTCAATCAGACAACCTTTGCAAGTCCACAAACACACCTAGCCATGAACGACCTCGCACCCTTATTTGCATTAAACATAAGACCTCGTCAACCTCCCCCTCCCCTCCCCCCTCACACATACACAAGACATGTCACCATACAACATAGATCAGGAGAATTTATCATAGTCGCCAACAACCAATGGTTATAAGATAGATTAAAAGGACAATTAAAGAGTAATCAAAACTTCAATTAAAGTCACATTAATGATACCTCAACAATAAAAAGAGAAAGAAAGGTATTGCATACTTCACTTTGGACAAAAGACACTAAACAACCTTGACTGAATTGAGTGTCAGAGTCTTTCTTGGAGATATCCCCGACGTCATGATTTTAAGGATCTACTATGGACTTCTTGGAGAACCTTCACATTAGTAAAAAGGATGGCTTGTTTTGTAGCCTTATCAAAACCACTAGCATGCTCTACGCAGATCTACTCTTGAGCTTCAATAAGGTCGATCTCCAAGGACTTCATCTTCTTCTGCACCTTTTCTAGTTACTGCTGCAATGCCGTCGATGTCTCCTCCAGACTAAATATTTTGGCACTTGCCAACCTTTTATTCTCAACAGCCTTGACAATAAACTCGTTGGAGCGACTGCTAATAGATTGATAACTAGACATACATGACCCCTTTTAAGCGAGCTCGAAGTTCAACCAGTTGAGTTCGAAGGATAACCAACTCCATTCCCATCTCCTTGTTGGAAGCCTCCAACTTCTCCACCTTCTCAGTGATATTTCCTCGCTTGTCACCCAATATGTTAAAATACACTGAGACCTCTCCAGCATCGCCACCACCGAATGAACTAAAACTCTCCATAGCCCTAACCCTTTCCCAAATGACGATATTGGACAGTGTAACATCTTCTGACTTGAAGTAATTAGAATCTTGGACCTCTATGCTCCAGAACAAGTTCACATCCTTGTAAGATCTTCCCTTCTTTTTCGAAAGCGCCTATAGACAATTTTCTCCCGAGTTATGTGGGAAATCGCCCTTGGAATCTCCAAAGGAAATGAAGATGAAATGCCACCTTGGCTGCTCAACCTTTGTACTAACGCGTCAGATGACCCAAAATTCGATGAAGAAATCAATATGGGGGAATGGATAGTGACATCCTCCTAAGTTTCAGAAGTCACCCGAACAGAGGAATTTACTTCTTTCGTGATGACATGACCTTTCGAGGCCGCAAGAGTAACCTATTTTTTGGCAGAACCAACAACATCGGAGGTCATCTCATCATGCTTTTACTTGCGACCTCCCCATGTGGTCGTGACAGCCTTCCCCTTTGAAAGGTTGAATTTGGCCTTCAAAGATTTCCAATTTTTTTCCTGTCAAAGTTGTAAACAAACATAAAAAGAGTTAAATGACCAAAATACAAATTACACAAATTGCAAGCATCATTTTAAAGCAACAAGAAAAGGTACACACTCTCTAGTTCATACTTTATATGGGAATAAGTTTTCTTGGATTTCATCTGATGGGTCTTCATGTAGTAGTTAGACTGATTTTTTATTTCCCAAGGTCTGTGTGAATTGTGGAATATATATTCTTAATAGATTGGGTTTAGAGAATTTCCTAATCATTGTTGGATTATTATAAAAGATAATGTGCAAAATTAGGGGGCCAAAACTTTTAAATTTTTTTATCATTGGCTAAACCATCCATCCTTTCATGAATTGGTTAAAAATATTTGGAATGCGCTTGTGGGTAGGGGATGGAATACGTACCAATTTAAACAAAAGTTGCAGGTGTTGAAGGTAAGAATTAAAGAATAGAGTAGAGGGGTGTTTCAAAATTATGAAGGTTTTTAGCTGAAAAGATGAAGGAGATGGAAATTGTAAAATAAAATTTACTTGATGAAACAATCAAAATAGATAGATAAGGAAAATAATTCTCTTTGAATATTGGACTAAGGCTAGGGTCATGGAGAACACCATATTGCAGAAATCAAGAATCTGATGGACATTAGAAGGAGATACAACTCAAGGTACTTTTACAATTGTTTTAGGATGAGGTGTGTTAAAAATCAAATTGTGGCAGTTAACTCAAAGAAAACATGTATAGAAGGAGTAAATGAGCTAAACTCAACAATGTTGAAACATTTCCAAGATTGGTTTAAAGAAAAAAAATGGTTAGGCCTAACCTAGATGGTGTGAAGTTCAATCAAATAACAGAGTAAGACAAGGTCTTGTTGGAAGAACCATTCACAAAAGAGGAAATCAAGGAAGCAATATGGTTCTATGATGGGGTAGAGGGGTAGAGCCCAGGGCGAACGGTTATGGAATGAATTTTTATAAATCATGCTGGAGATAATTGGGGATGATTCAACTAAGGCGACCCAAGAATTCCATGGTTCTGGAAATTACCGAAAGTTGTAACCTCGTATTTTATACCTCTAATTCCTAAAGTGGAGAGTCCTAAGAATCTTTCTCATTACCGACCTGTCTCTCTTATGTCAAGTGTGCATAAAATAATTTCCAAAATCCTAGCAGTGAGGCTTAAGAGAGTGTTGAATGGTTATATTAGGGTTCCAAAGAAGATGTTTACTTGGAAGATCAATTCTTGAAGGAGTTTTGGTTACTAACAAACTCATTGACCGGGCTCAGAGGCTTAAAAAATTCTGCTTTGTATTTAAGCTAGATTTTGAAAAAGCTTATGATTCATTCAATTAATTGGGTATTTTAAATTACATGTTTTGCAAGTTGGGCATTGGTCAAAGGTGGAGGATGTAGATCAAAACCATAATTAGCAATATACATTTGTTCTAGTTAATGGTAGTCCTACAAGTGAATTGCAACCAAGAAGAGGCATTAAACAAGGAGATCCATTATCACCTTTCCTATTTTTGCTGATGGTAGAGGGACTATCGGGTTTGTACAAATCTACAATACAAAAAGGAGGCTATAAAGAAATAACAGTGGGGGACGAGGAAAAGTATTCGATATTGCAATATGTAGATGATGCAATTCTGATGGGGAAGATGACTTTCAAACAATGTGGACTCTGAAGGTAAAACATAAGAGGTTTTAAATTGGTGTCCAAATTAAAAGTAAATTTCAACAATAGTCACTTATATAGGTTAAATGTTGATTAGTACTTTTCCCATAATGTGGGATATTTGCTTAACTATGTAGTTTTTTCTTCGCCATTTAAATTTTTGGAGGTTGCGATTGGGGTCAATCCTTGGTGTACAGATTCATGGGAATCAATTGTTGATCTATTTAAAAAAGGTTGGCGGTGTGGAAGGCAAAAAACATGTCATTTGGAGGTTGGTTAATAATGATAAACTCAATCCTTACCAGTTTGCCTTTGTATTATTTCTCCTTTTATAAAGCTCCAAAAAAAGTGGTGAGGAAAGGGAGAGAAGAATTGCTTCGATAAGTTGGGAAAAGGTTTGTATGCCAAAAAAATATGGTGGCTTGGGGCTAAGATGTTTATCAAAATTTAATCGGAGTTTGCTTGCTAAGTGAAGATAGAGATTTTTAAAAGATAAAACAACAATTTGGGTGTCTTTATAAAAAGAAGATATAGGTCTTCTTAAGATATTCCTTATCAAACTCCTATGTCTTCTAATTGCTCTTTATGGTGGAGGGATGTCTAGTCAATAGATTGTAATTTTGTTGTAATTCCTTGTTTGTTCTCTAACAATATAAGAAGGAAAATTGGTGATGGAAAAGAAACTCTCTTTTGATAGCATAATTGGTTAGGTGGAGAGTCGTTATGTCATGATTTCCCTAGATTATTTTCTTTGACTTGGGAAAAGAATATATCTATTCATGATATAAGGGGCTTCTTTGATTAGGCCATCGTCTTGGAGGTAGTCATGACGAAGGGATCTTTTTGTTTAGAAAGAATAATCATTACAATCACTCATACTCTTATTGCAAAACGTCCATTTTATATAGCAAGAGCAAGATGAATGGGCTTGGATTTTAGAAGCAGATAGTCAATTTTTTGTGGCAATAGTATACAAGATCTTAAGTGGTGACCTTACTAATGGTAGCAGTACTAATGTTGAATCTCAAGTATTGCTTTAGAAGGACAAATTGCCGTCTAAAGTCATTGCTTTTTCATAGAGATTACTGCAGAACAGACTTCCCATATTGGATAACTTGTTGAAATGTCGTTTGAACATCTAGGATAATCTTAACAATTGTGTGTGCAGGGAACAAAGAGAGGACTATAGGCATCTGTTTTTAATGTGTAAGGTATCTTAGTCTCTATGGTATAGAGTCATGAATAGGCTTGGAATTGTCTCACCTTTACTTGTTGAATTACCTTAATTGATTCATTTGGTGAGCTCTTGGGTTGTGGGCAAATACAAGAGAAAAGTAAGGTATTTATTCTGGTATGTAGTATGTTGAGGTATCTGGATATCCAACACTTCATTGTTTTCAATAACAAAACATAGGAGTTTCTTAATATTCTAACTTTTATTCAGATAACTTCATAGAAATGGTTAGTTATAGAGTTGAATTTGGTAGGGGATATGATTTTTCTTATCAGTGTAGCAATCCTTTGTTGTGTCTCAAGAGTATGTAAAGTACAATGATTATAGATGGTATCATTCTAGCTGTATGTGGATTATAGTTGTTATGTTCTATGTTTAGCTTTGAACAACTCTAGGATTGCTTAATGATTTTTTAAGAATGCATAGATTGTGAAACATTTTATTTCATTGAGTATATAAATATGCTCAAGTTCTTTTGCTTTTAAAGAAAAAAAATACAAACGCCACAAACATAATTTTAAATTTTTAATGAAGAGATGAATCTACTATAATATTCTCCTAATAACTTGGCTAACTTTTTCCCCACTAAGACTTTTCATTTTTTATAAAAAAAAAAAATGTAGCCTTTTTTTCTTTTTTCACCTCTTAAATTTATTCTTACATCTTCTATATTTTGCTTTTCTCAAAAACACCGTTCGTTATTTTTACAGAGAATAAAAAGTATGTTCCAATCAACCAATTAATTTGAAATTAAAGAAATATAATCTGGATACGGAATAAAAAATGTATACCTGATTAAGTAATCTGAAATATAACGTTTTTATTCTAAATTAACTAATCGATAATGAAAAATTGTATTTTGACGTAAAAATGCGTTTCGAATTATTCGATATATATAGAATGGAAAATGTTTTCCGGATTAAAGAATCCGAAGCCAAATTCTTGTTCCAGTTTTTTATTTTTATGCGAAATAAAAAGTGCTCCATAAGTTGGGTTGAGATAGGAGTATAAGGCAAACTTACTAATAATTAATTAGAATTTATTAGAAATTATTAATTCTGTTTAGTGTAGATTCTCTCCCTCCAACCAAAAAAAATATAAATTCTCTAGGTTAGAAGTGAAATTAAGATTGTAAAAACTTGTCCATTAAACAAAATACAAGTTTGTTCAAATTAAAAAATAAAATATACATTTACATAAGTTTTTTTTTTAAAAAATAAAAAATTTAAACAAACACAAATAATAGAAAAAAATATTTCATTAAAAAACTTTTAAAAAATCTTAACTAAACTGATAGAATATTGACTATCTTTTTTTATTTTTGGATAATCTTAAATAAACCGATACAATATTGACTATATTTTCACTTTGGCTGAACCTATGTGAGATGGTTGTACTTACGTGTTACTAGCATAGAAGATGATCACTTCGGACATGTACTTGAGAGAGCATACATGAGTGCATTGCATGAGCATCATTAACATGACTCGAATTTAATATGGTTATGTGGTTTCATGTGATACAGTGAGGGTGATAATGTTTCTTATTTATGCCGCTTAATTATGTATGAGCAAATGTCTCACTCCTTATTTGTGTGTGTTGTTTGGGCTGAATGCCCATAGGTCAAAAGATGCTGAAGAGGTAGAGGTCAGTAATGCTTGAGATGGATGTTGATTTCATGCTCCGATAGAAATGACATTGGAGTTTTCCAACTATATTAGGATGTTCGATTTATTTCCTTATCTTAGAAATTATATCAATTATGTCTCATGTTCTTTTCCTCATTTTAAGTTTTCAATTATAAAGACTTATCATTTTAAGTTTATCAAAGATGAGGTTTTGTTAAAAGGACTTTTGTGAATCTTTTTACCCCGTTAAAGGACTATTATTTTAATCATGTATGTTTATTTATTTGGGATGGAAGAGTGCCACAAGGTTCATAATGTTGTATTACATGATCCCAAAAATTCATTTTGTATTTATATAATGCTCACAACTTTAATTGTAAGTTAACCCGGTTTAATGGATCTATGTGAGCTAGTAGTTTATATCCCTTTGACCATGTTTTAACTCAATGTGGAGATAAATTATTTTCTCTTTCATGACTTTTTTAGTAATAACTAATTCGTGGTATCACAATGTGAATCATTTTACCTAAATGTCAAGTCTAGTTATTTAAATCAACAAAATTTCTATATTATTTTGTAAATTAACTAATAAAGCATTTATGTGTAGAAGGGTGTCACATTTAGTGGTATCAGAGCAGGTCGGCTCTTCTGGCGAGTGTGTTATGTGTTTGCTATGTTTTCAATGTGTATTTTGTGACATTGTTTGAAATAGTTTAAGTGCTTTCATAATTTCAATATTGATTGCCCTGTTTAGATCCTTTGCAAATATGTGAGTAGTGTCTTGTAATTTATATCCATATGTGTCATCTTAAAATTTTGATTATGCTAGCTGAGTGTTTTGGTCGTTGTTATACCATAAATCCTTATCCTTTGTTGCAAGATGATGGGATTATCCACCTCAACACCTTATGCAATGTGAATTGGACATTATAGCAAATAAAAATCAAGGTTCAAGTCAATCATCTTTGATTACTTGATTGCATATATGTCTTTTTATTATCTGATAAAGATAAAGTAGATGTGTCTTCTTAAATGCTGACTTGGTTAACTTATGTT
Source organism: Psophocarpus tetragonolobus (assembly GCA_037954015.1). Classification (NCBI taxonomy): domain Eukaryota; kingdom Viridiplantae; phylum Streptophyta; class Magnoliopsida; order Fabales; family Fabaceae; genus Psophocarpus; species Psophocarpus tetragonolobus. The sequence goes on from CM075692.1 coordinate 53,485,628, forward strand.
TGAGACTTCTTTTAAATTTGTTTTCTCTTATTCCTTCTAAATGACTGGTTTGATTCTGCCTTGCATTGCTAATTTTATTCTTTTGTTGGGAAACAATTGGGCTAATTCTTTAAGTGATTGCGTTCCAACTTCAATATTTTGTTTTGACTTATTGTGAGTTTTATAGTTAACTTGTTCTATTTTCCTCTTAGTCAACTAGTTGTTATTGTTGGTATGAATTGATTACCTTCCAACCATGCCTAGTTTGATAACTTGTTATGAGAATATATTGATAGTGTAAGCAAGGTCTTTCGATTACCAACCAAGTTAGAGAACCTAGAGAGAAAATGTTTGGGTGCAGATGAAATACCTCTTTTAGATTATGCAACTAAAGCAATTGTGAGTAAGATACCAATATTAAGTGATTTTCCTGAAGTATCCATTAAGGTTATGCTTAGGTTACCACCAAAATGTCATATAGAGTTTGTCATAGGACATCAGCTAGTTGAATTTAAGAAAATAAGAAGGGTTAAGGTAGTTGTTAGGTGAATAGTTGTGAGCCTTGGTGTGTCACCTTAGGAAGACCAACTTTTGTGAGCGAGTCTAAGAATTTTCATAGTTTAGCATGGAAAAGCATTATACGGGTGCAAAGATGGATTTTATCAAGCTAGAGTCACTGTGAACTAAGTTAACTTGTGACGGATGCCAAGTGCGAGAGTAGATCTCGACCCCTTAAGAAGAAGTTAACTTTTCCGTCTGTCTTAAGTTCACCTAATCTTAAGAGGCCTTATGTAGTGTTTCGTATAAGCATCTAAGATGGGTTTGTCTAGAGTGTTAACATTAGAGGGTGAAGTGGTAGCTTATGCTTATAGAAAGTTCAAAACCCATGAGAATGACTATCCTGTCCTAGACCTTGAATTAGCCATTGTGGTATTTACCTTTTAGTTATGGAACTTTTTACCTATATAGCTTTTATTTGAGGCGTTTATCGATCATAAAATTTTTAGGTACTTGACTAACTAGAAGGAGTTGAACATGTGGCATAAGAGGTGGTTAGGATTTCTTAAGGAATATGGTTATGAGTTTAGCTATCACCCTAGTAAAGCCAATGTGGGAGTTGATGCCTTAGTGGGATGTTTTTGCATACGTTAGCTTTGAGAATAAAAGAAAGATTTTATAACTTAGTTTGGGATACGAGTTTGGGTTGTGAGATCATGCCTTACAAAGTGAGACTAAGAATGATGAAGACAGTTGGTAACTAATTAGTTAAGATAAAGGAATGTCTAAGGTTTGACCAACTTTTGGCATATAGGCTAGAGCCTTAGAGTAAGGAAAATGTGAGTGACTTTATTTGGGCGGAGATTAAATGTAAAGGTTTAGAGATACAATATGCATACCTAGTATTTTGAGCTTAGAAAGTTGATCTTAGAAAAGAAATATATGAGTAAGTAAAGTTCTCCCTGGTATCACCAGAAACCTTCAAGTTTTTTGCAACCTTTGAGTGCACTTGAGTGGAAGGAAGATAGTATCTTTATGGATTTTGTGATTGAGTTAAACAACGCAAAGTAAAAAAAGGACTAAATTTTGGGACCTTACCAATAAGACTTGAAGATCGAAGGATTAAACCGATTAGAAGGAAGAAATTAATTGAGGACTGATAACACCACATGGAGAGCTAGAGAGCAAAATTAAAGAGTCTTGTCTAGAGCTTTTCCTTACGCATAAAATTCGAGAACGAGTTTTTTTTTAAGAGGGGGAGAGTTGTAACATCCCATTTTGTTTAGAAAAATAATACATTGATAAAAAATATAATTTATATTAATAGGCTTAAATTAATTTAGTGTTTGTGTTTATTAAAATAAATAGAGTATTGATTTTATAAAACAAATAATAAATTTGGGTATAAATAGTAAGAGAGGTTAAGTTTGGGTTTGATTTTAAAAGCCCAACAAAGGGTTAAGTTAGGGTAAAAATTAGGGGTCTAAGGGTGGCACTTCAGTTTTCACATTTCTGATTCTGGAGATTAGAGAGGAAGCTACAAAGAGAACCTTGCCAAAAGAGTTTGAGGAGCAACTTTTAGGAGTTGAGGCTACACCTTCAAAATCATGACCATCCTTCGAGGTAATGGGGAGTGGGAATAGCTCATACATAGGAATTAGAGATGGCAAAAAAACTTGCGCCCGCACATACCCGTGGATAAAATCCGCAAAAATATCCACACGAATAGTATAAATGGGTACCTGTTACCCACGGGTACAAGTTTTTTTCTACCTGCTCCTTAACGGGTGCAGGTACAGTATCACAGTACCCTACCCGCTACCCGCTAAACTAAAATAATATATCATATTAATTTAAAATTATCAAAATATTAATTATAAAAATATTTAAAATAAATCAATTTAAAATATTAATTATCAAAATTCATTTATATCAATCTTATTTTTTTATGAAAACTTCATAGTTAATAAAATTATTTATTATAAAAATGCCGATAATATAAAATAAAGATTTTATTGGTATTAAATATTTTCTTATAATATATTATACTAATTTATTTTTATATCTAATTAATCTTGTAGAAACTAGTATAATTTTATTTCTAGATTTTCCAAAAAATAAATTATTTATTTGATAAAACTTCTTATAAAAAATATTTACTTTAAAAAAAAAATCTTTTTTTAAAATATCCATGGGTACCCGTGGATACCCGCGAATATTAAAAAAATCCGCGGATATTTCTATAGCAGATACCCGACGAGTTTTTAGCATGTAACGGGTAGCGGGCTTTTGTAGCAGGTCGGGTGGCAGGTAACCACTACCCATGCATGCCCCGACCCGTTGTCATTCCTAATAGGCATACATAACAAATAGGATAGTGGAGGCGAACCCTAAACCTATGTAGGGATTAAGTTTTATGCAATTGACTTATTCATTGGTTTTTATGAATAAACGTTATGAATGATTATAGATGAATACTAAATTTATATAATTGATTGCTTAATGTGATGATTGAAAAACCTCTATGTTATTTGAATTGTTCTATATTAAAATGATTAGGCATTAGGATTTAAGGGTTCCTTCCGTTGATAATTATCACTGCAATTGTAAAGTGTGATGATAATCAAGCATCATAGAAAGAAAAGTAAAATGTTTGAGGGTTTAAAGTTAGAATTATATGTTGACAACCTTATATAAGTTGAATTTTTGCTATCTGGAAATTTTATTATAAACATACCCTAGAATTTCTATCATATCTTTCTGTGTGGTTAACCAAATTGAGTTATATTTACTGGTTTAGAAACTATACATTCGGTGCTATAGTTTAGACTCAAGAATCATGTAAATATGTCAATAATAGATTAAGTTATGTGAGTTGGATATTGAGTTTCGCATCCAGTGTGCGAAACAGAATTTGTGTGATGTGAGCCCTACGGGGTAACCTAGATGACCTTATTAGGCTTCATGTTCTTCATAAAAAGTTTAGCCCTCGTTGATAGCTTTCTAAAAGAGTTGGAATAAATAAAAAAGGATTTATATAACTCAAGTTATGATAAAGTTAGGGACTAAAGGTTGAACTGCAAGAATTAGGCGTATTACAATCAGCATTCACAATTTTCGAACGAGACAACTAATAGGAAAATGATATATTTTTAGAACATGAACTTCATGAAAGTTGTATCACTAGATGTTATCTAAATAATGTCATTGGTTTCACCCCAAAAAGATACCTAGAATTCAAGTTATGATAAAATTAGTAACTAAAGGTCAAACTGCTAGAATTAGGCGTATTAGAATCCGTGTTCATGATTTTCGGATGAGAAAACTGATAGGAAAAAGATGTAATTTGGGAACGTTTTCTTCACAAACATCGTAGCCCTAGATGTTATATAACTAATGACATTAATTTTATCCCAAAAAGATACCTAGAGCTTAAGTTATGATCAGATTAGTGACTGAAGATTAAACTATCAGAATTAAGTGATAGATTCATGTTTCCTCCAATTTTAAAAATATTAAACGTTTGTTTTATCCCTTGAGGTAAATATAAGAGCATCAATGTCCTAGATTTTAAATAATATAATATACAACATCATAAGATTAAGAAAGCTCTAGATATCGTATTTATACTCAAAAAAGGTTTTGGAGACTTATTAGAAAATGAGTAAGGAAATCTCTATAACTTAGAAAATATTGTGGTGAGATATGAATATAATAATCCTATGTGTATATGTGCAAATGTCTCACTCCTTATTTGTGTATGTGTTGCTTTGGGCTGAACGTCCGTGGGTCAAAAATGCTGAAGAGGTAGAGGTTAGTAATACCTGAGATTGATGTGGATTCCATGCTCTGGTAGATATGGCATTGGAGCTTTGCGACTATATTAGGATGTTCGAATTATTTCATTATCTTAGAAATTATATCAATTACATCTCAAGTTCTTTTCCTTATTTTGAGTTTTCAACTATGAAGACTTATCATTTTATCAAAGATGAGGTTTTGTTGAAAGGACTTTTGTGAACCTTTTTACCTCATTAAAAGACTTTTATTTAATCATGTTATGTTTATTTATTTGGGAAGGAAGAGTGTCACAGGGTTCATAGAGTTGCATTACATGATCCTAGAAATTCATTTTGTATTTATATAATGCTCACAACTTTAATTGTAAGTTAATCGGGTTTAATGGATTTATGTGGACTAATAGTTCATATCCCTTTGACCATGTCTTAACTCAATGTGGGGATAAATTATTTTCTCGTTTACAACTTGTTTAGTAATAACTAATTCATGGTGTCAGAATATGAATTTTCTTATCTAAATGTCAAGTATACTTATTTAAATCAACAAATTTCTATATTATTTTGTAAATTAAGTAATAAAGTATTTGAATGTAGAAGAGTGTTAAATAAAACATTATATAAATAACTTTTTAAAGTATTTTAAAATAATTTTAAACGTTATTTATTAAAACGTTTTAGAGATCCAAAACAAAATAAAAAAATTATTAAACAATTAATATAAAACAAAAAATTATTAAAAGGTAACATAAAATTCACTAATATATATTTACTTAAAACATATGTAAGCTTAAATATTGATAGTTTGATCATTTGCTTTGGAATTTCAATGGGGGTACAGTGTAAGGCTGTTATGTTAGCTGTATTACGTGGAATTTAATCTTGCCAGCATCTCTGACCTGTATCTGTTCTAGAATATTGCAGACAAGTAGGACAGGATAATGCAATAGCAGTATCTCTTTATATATATATATATATATATATATATGTGTATATGTGTGAGTGGGTGGATTTTACTTTAATGGAAACTTATGAAATATTCGATTGTGCTATGGAATTTCTCCTACATTCCATTCTAAAGATGTTTTATTTCGGAATATTCATTTTGGAGATTTAGAGTATAGAAAGAAATTATGTAAGTGTATGAAAAAATTGCTTCATCTTTTATTATAATACCTTCTGTATAAATTTTAAGACTTATCATTATCTGATATGCTTTTTTAAAATTTATCCTTATTTTCTCTTTTTATTTAATTAATTAACGTGTAGAGGGAGAAAATTTGTTTTATCAATGAGATTATTCATATTTTCTAATCTGAATAAAATAGATAAGGAAAACATTTGTTAATTGATTAAGGAAAGTTTTTTTAAAAAAATTAATGCGTCTAAAAATTAGGAAAAAGTTTTATAAACTAAAAAAATTATTTAAAAAAAATTATAATTAAAAATTTAGAAGTGAGTATGAAAATGTTGTTTGAACATGATATCTCAGGGATTTTCAACACCTACAAGATTTATAAAATATCCAAATCACTCTCATCCTCCTCCTCTCTTTTGGGCTTCTTAGGAACCCCATGCGGCTTTGATGAGAAATAATTTTTTATTTTTCAACATATAAGCAATGAATTTTGCATCACATGATTTTTAATAGGGAAAAATTTGGAATTTTAGAAATTTGATAGGTAGAAAAAGAAAATATGTATCTCATATTGTAGTTAAATTAACTAGTCTTGCTGAATATTGACGTTCGTAAGGCTTTTTCTTTTTCACTTCCGATTTCATTTTTGTACCTCCATTTATAATAAAATTTGCATACAGTGTTTGGTATTGCTTGTTACTTTTGTAGTATTAGTTGTTGAAAATTGTGAAGAACATTTTGGTCTTACATTCAATTAAAAGGTCACGGGGATGCATAAAGTAATATAGGATTTCCAATAGCAAAACCCTTTTATACACCCTAAATATTTCACAACGTAAGCCTGCTTATGAAAAGTTTTTGTTTCCTTATAAAATATGAAATGTTCACTTTTTGTGTCGTATTTATTTTAGTCAGCTTAATTTTGAAATACATCACCTATAGTCTTTCAAATCAGTGTTATTAAAATTAGCTTAACCATTAACTGGGTCAAGACATGGAGTTAATAAATTAGTAGTCGAATAACTGGGTGACTAGTTGAATAATATATATATATATATATATATATATATATATATATTAAAAATTATAAAAATATAATGTTATTAATATATTTTAATTCATTCATAATCCAAATTTAAGTTCAATAGATGACTTCTTTGAATCTAATTATATAAATTAATAATTAAATAAATTTTTATAAAAAAAGTAAATAACTTAACTTATAAAATTTTAATAATTAGGCATGAAAATTTATATTGTTTTAATATTATAATTTTATCAAATTAAACTAGACTTGTTATTATTTTTTCTATAAGCTACTTATTAATTATTATGATTTAGGACAAGTTAATCTATTAAATATTTTTCAAGACTTATTTAATTTATTAAGTATGATGTTTTTTATTTATTTTTATTAAAATTCGCATTTAAAAAATAAGTAAAATTTGGTCAACTAGACCGAGTTGACAATCAGTTGGGTCACCAGTTCAATTAGGTTGACCATATCAATTGCATAACCAATTTGAAATGCGACTTAGACCAATGGGTGTTCGATTTACAATCTAATTTAAACCGATTTTTATAAGTATCTTTCAAGTACTTTCTAAGTCACTTTTTATTCCTCTATAAAACACTATTTAGACCAAATTTAAGAACAAAGGTTTGCATTTCAAAATTAAGAGGACTAAAAATATATAAAAATTTAAGGAACCAAAACTAGGCTTATATAACATTAGTCCCTAAAAAATAGTGTCTTTGGTTTATCCTTTAAAGATTTTTTTTAATTTGATTTTTTGAGTATTTTTTGTTTAATATTCATCTTTGTTGTCAAACAACAATTTTGTTTTCACTCCTTAATTTCAGACAACAATATTAATAAAATAAATTTTCCAGTCTAGTATTTAAAATGTTATTAAGGAATGTTAAGGGAATAATCCTATATAATTTTGAAGACAAAGTGTATTTTTAATATCATATATTTAAAACATAAAGACCGAATTTAGTCTTAAAAGTGATTTTCCACTTAGCACCCTCTTTAATCTTGATTTGGGGATAACCACTTCTAAGATCTATTTTTGAAAAAATTTAGGCCCCATGTAATTCATCTAGCATATCATCCAATCTGGGAATTGGGTGCCTGTATTTGATGGTAATGTTATTGATTACCCGACAATCCATACACATCCTTCATTGGTCATTCTTCTTGGGCACCAACAAGATCGACACAGCACAATGGTTGAGGCTCTTTTGAACCCAACTCTTCTTCAATAGTTCTTGGACTTGAGATTCTACCTCCTTAGTCTCCAGGGGGTTAGTCCTATAGGCAGGCTTATTGGGTAGGCTTGCCCCAGGAACTAAGTCAATTTGGTGTTCTATACCCCTAGCAGAAGGAAGTTCTTTTGGAACTTCACTAGGTAATATATCACCAAACTCATTCAAAAGCTCTTTTACCCCTATAGGTGAACCTCTAGTCCAATATTTATGGTAGTGCTACCATTTACAGACTCTTCTACATAAGATGCCTCTTTACACAGGAGGAGATAAAAAGGCCTATTAGTTATAGGAGCCTCTTTTAAGTCCTTTTTCGTAGCAAATAAATTCTCCTCACTCACATCCTTTTTGGAAGGGGCATCACCTTCCTCATTCCCTCTCCTTACCCCTTTCAAGCTTTAGGGGGAAAGCTCTTTTTTTATGATGTTTTTTTTTTCTTATGCTCTTCATCTCTCTTATTTTTCATGCACAGCTGATCCTTCGCTACCTGAGATGGTGCCAAAGGATACAACTTAATTTTTCTATCTAAATGAGTGAGGACTATATGATTGGTATGACCATTATGAATTGCTTTCTTATCAAACTACCATGGCCTACCAAGCAAGATATGGTCAGCCTCCATAGGGACTATGTCACATAGGATTTCATAAGAGTAAGTCCCTATGGTGATTGGAACCCTAACTTGCTCATTGACTACCATTTTCCCTTTCTTATTGAACCATTGAAATTTATAAGTTTTTGGGTGGGGAAGTGGAATCAGGGCTAGCTTTTCCACCAACCGGGAGCTGCAACAGTTACAATGAGAGAACATATTTTTTCATTTACTTTGCATCGAGTATGGAATATGTTCTCCCTTTCATACTGGATAGCTCCAAAGGTTGGCTTCCAAGAAGCCTTTTTACCATCATGAGGTCTCCCTCATATTCATAGACATCCTCACATTCAGATGATGCATGACCCCCTTCTTCCTCACTCTCACTTGAGGAGGAAGGTGAGCTACTTTCACTGCTATAAATATCTAGGCCTCTCACAATCATGGTCTTTTTGTTGGGGCATTGAGGGCAATGTGGCCTCTCCCTAGACACTTAAAGCATTTAATACTTCTTTTTCTCTGTTGAGAGCTAGCAATAGGGTGTTTCTTTTCTATATGAGTTGTCTTTTGTTCTTTATGATGCTTGGGTTCCTCTTTAAGGAAACTCTTGGAAGAATTCCCCTTGAGTGAGTCCCTCTTGGTGTAGGGTTGAGAATTTCTTTTCATTCCTTTCCTCTTGATTTGATTCTCAGCCCTCACACAAAGTTGGACTAACTCATCTAGGTTTGAGTATGGGAAGAGTTCTACTTTATCTCTTATTCCGGGACTCAACCCACACAAAAACCTAGCTATAGTGGCATTAACCTCTTCCTTAATATTTTCCCTTAAGAAGAGGAGTTCCATCTTTTCTCTATACTCCTCAATGCTTAGGTTTTGTTGCCTTAGCCTTTGGAGTTTATCCAAAAGATCTCTCTTATAATAAGAGGGAATGTGCCTTCTTCTCATAACACTTATTAAATCATTCCAATATTTATTTCTGACATATGAGTTTGGGCTCTTTCTTTGGTTAAGCCATGCCATGAATGAAGATCATGCCTTTAGAAGCTAAGGGCTGCCAATGGAACCTTGCACTCTTCCGTAATCTCATAACATTTGAAGAGTTGTTCAACTTTGACTTCTCAGTCAAGGAAGGCTTCCACATCTTCCCTCCATGGAAGGGGGAAGATCAACCTTTTGCTCCCTAGGAGGAGGCATATGTTCATGTATGGAGGTATGGGATTGATGACTCCTTCTAGGTCTTTCCTCATAATAATCTTCTTCTTGCTCATATCTTCCCCTAGAAGAAACCCTAGGGCTACTCCTTTCAGTTTTCTATCCCAAGTCCCTCTCTCTTACTCCTCCCTCCTTCTCCTCTCTTCTTCTTCTTCTCTTCTTTCTCTTTTTTTCTTCTTCTCTTTCCTTTTTCCTTTCTTTTCTCTCTTCCTCTCGTTCTCTTCTTATTCTTTCTTTTTTTTTCTCTCTCTCTTTTTTCCTCTCTTTCCATTTTTTCTCTTTCTCTCTTCTCTTCTTATTTCCTCTCCCCTTATCCACTCTCTAAATTCCATGGTTAAATGTTCAAGAGATTTATCCTTAGAATTCCTTCTTTGTTTAACACTCATGTTTGAAGAGATGCTAGTGTGTGAATGTTGAGACATTGTGGGGAGGTCCAAAAAATCCTAGGGTTGGCCGAGATAAACAAAGAATCTCATCTCTTTTAGTTTTCTCCCTAAGTGGCATAAAGGAGTCTTTGGAACTCAAGCCAAACTACACGTTTAAACAAAGAAAGTAACACAAGAAATGGTAAAGAGTAAGGATTCTAAACGTGCTCCTAAAGGTGAAGAAGTACCAATTCCTTCTTCCCACCTTACTTAACGAGAAAATAAGAGAAAAATAAAAACTATTACAAACAAATGGAGTGATCCTTAAAGGATATCAACACTCCTGGAAGTAATACAACTCAAAGAAAAAGAACAATTATTGGAAGTCTTCAAGTCAACTTGTTCTCAAGCTCTCTCATGTCCTTGCTTTCCCTTGATCCTCTTCTTGTGCTTTTGTTCAACTCTTCCTAAGACACAACCCTTGTAGCAAGCTTCCACTACTAGCCCTTCACCTCAAGTGGTGCCTTTTTTGGCAAGTAAAAACTAAGGGAGGATGCAACTGGAAGCACAAGTAAAACAAGAAAAGATCACAATCAAAGGACACTTATCCAAGTGGATAGAAGAGATTTATGAAAAGACTAGAAAGAGTAATTAAAGAGACAGACTAAAATTAAAGTGTTGAAAGCAGTAGGCACACAAAAGGATTCCTACAAGTGTTCTAGAAATGAATACAAACTACTAAAATTCAAAGCACTTCACGGCATGCATTTTGAACAAAAAGTGGCGCAAGGAATGTTAGGATAACACACCTTCTATTTCTTGTATTTTGGATCAAATTAAGCACATCTACTTTGTTTTGTTTTGTAAATTTTTCCTTTGAATCTTTTGATTGTTCTTTGTTTTGTTTTTTGAATTTTACCTTCTTTTTTTTCGTTATTTTTATATATACACTAAAATTTAGATCCACTTAACTACCAAAAAATTTTTTTGCAACTTGATTTAGAAGCAAGCTAGTAGGTGTGTTATGCTAGGTTCTCTATTGCACCAAAACAATTTAATTTATGCAAACCAAGAAGTGTTAGTAACCTTTCAAAATGGCCTAGAATTTAGAAGTGATCAAGAGTGCTTTTAGGAGAATGTTTTAGGTCAAGTTTGGATTAGCTTGATGACTCAAGAATGATCCAATTCTTCACGCCAAAACTCACAACATAAGCACACACTTCACTTATTAGGCACAATACAAAAGGATACTAAAAATTTAGAGACAAAGAAAAGAAGGTAAGCATATGAAATTGAGCTGAATTTTAGAAAATATTTTGGATTATGCTTGACCTTAAAAATCACAACAACTCTTAAGAGACTTAGACTAGAGGTATACCTTTAAGAAGCTCAATTTCAAGAGTGTTTTAGAAGCTTTTTGTGAAAGTAGAAAGAGGTTAAACCTAGGAGAAATATAACATGACAATAAAAGGAATCAACATGACTTATTTTGACAAAAACACAAGATTATAAAACCAAAAGAAATCACCTAAAAACAAGGCAAACATAGAGTAGAACTAGTGCTTAGGATTAGCCAAAATTGAGTACCACTAGGCTGTGGATTTGCGCATAGCTATGTGGATTTGTGTGACTCAATTTCTTAGGCATCTAACCAAGCATCACACTCAACAAAAAGCTAATATACACAAGAAGCCTAAAACACAGCACATGATGCAATGAAAAGAACAAAGTAAATTGCACCAAAGAAATAAGTAATGGAAGCGCAAATGAAAACTACTAAAACAACAATCAAGACAAGAAAGTAATGGATGCAACAAGCATGAAATGACTGAACAAAATCATCATAGAGGTATAAGAAGATGATGAACAACAACAATAAGTAGAAAATGATTAGAAATATGACTTTTAGGAGGAGGTTGCTCTGATACCACATGATGCATCCTTCCTTGAATGCTAATTCTCCAATATCAACTCCTTGTAAAGGTCCTTGAGAAGTGGAAGATGGTTGAGCCAATAAGTGAAGATGAAAGGTGCCACAACGGAGAATTGATAAGCCTAGAGAGGAGGTGCTTGCCATAAGGGAAAGACCCATTGATGAAAGCACAAGAAGGTTTCTCAAAGGAGAAAAAGGATGTCACTCAAAGATGAAGAATTCTCTCTATATCATTCAAAAATCAAGTGTAAACAATACAAAGGAGTAGAGAGGTTTATATATAGGATGAGGGGAGTGTCTTGGCCGTGTAAAATGGAGGGAAATTCAAAGAGGAGCCAAATTCAAATAATTAGCACATGCTCCTAAAATCATGGATCTTAGATCTAACTAAGTGCCATATAGGATGCCATGTGGCAATTATTGGAAAATGGCACCTACTAGGGGGAACAAGGGCCCCGCCTTGTCTCCTCCATGCTTCATATGCTAACTAATTGAGGTTTAATTAGAAATAGGGGTATTGTTAATAAAACAACCTATCAACACCCCTAAATGGCCCAATTAGCTAATACACTCCATATTAAGGCTAAGCACACCTCCTAGCTTATAATCCTACGAAAATAAATGCCCAAAATACAAGGATAAACAAGAAGGAAAAGACCACTCCACCCAGGAATATAAAAGTACAATACAATGCTTAAAAATAAAGAAAACATGGAGACTAAGGCATAAGCTCAATGCGCATAAAGAGGTGAGGTGATGCATTCTTGGAATGCTCTCCCTAGGATCTTGCTTTAAGAGGCTCCTTTGTTGAAGAAGATGGTGATGAGTAGGAGAGAAAAGGTTGATGGAGGTGCCACTCTTCTAGGAGATAAGCCTTGGATGTAGAAGCTTGCCACAAGGGAAGGAACCCTTGATAAAAGCCATAGAAGCACTCTCAAGGTTTGAGTGAGGGGGTTATTTATAGGGGGGTTGGACTTAGACGTCCAAGTTAAGGCCAAGGTGAAAAAAAGAAGAAAAACGAAACAAGTCCCTAGAATTTAGGATCTATATTCCCTTTAGTTTGAATTTGAATTTTGGAGGGAAGTGACATGACACTTCTAAAATTCAAATTCAAATAAGAAGCAACAAGAACATCCATGTAGGAGAGAGAGTGTGATGTAGCGCCACTTCTCCTACATGCTTCATGTATTGGTTAGATGGGTTTTAGAAGCAATTAGGAATGTGGAAAGGAGAAACCACACGTCCAAACTCTTCTAAGCCAAGCTCAACTAATTAACATACTCCTCTAAAGGAACTAAATACATCTCCTAGAGAAAATAAAACCTATAGGCCAAAATACAAGGCCTAAAATTACGAAATTATACACACTCAAAATACTACATAAACTACACAATTTATTTTCATAGTTTTGAGACTATGACCCTAAAGTCTTCATGAAGCTCCTTCCTAGCCATGTCCTCTCTCTAATCCTCCTAGTCAAGGTCCCTTGCTAGGGAGGATCACATCATCATTTCTCACCCCCCTTACCTCGAATGATGGTGACCTTGGACGCAAAGGATGTGTCTTCAAGTTCTCAATGTTGTGCTCCTCAATCTTCCTCGACAAGGTTCTCTTTGCAACTTTCCTCTCTAACCTTCAGAGTCAGAAAAAGTGAAAACTCAAGTGTCATCCCCTAACCCCTCTAAATTACCCTAGGTTAATAGTTGAATTGGGCTTTTTAACACTAGATCTAAACTTAATATTTAGATTTTTTTACTATTTACACCGACGTTTATTTTATTTATTTATTTTATAAAATCAATTCTTAATTTAAATTAATTTAAGCATATTAATATAAAATTAAACTTTTTTATTAATATTTTATTTTTCTAAAAAAATGGAGATGTTACGACACATAGGGAAATTAGACACAAAAGGAGAGATTTGAAAGCTAGTAATAGTAATGGAACGTGCGAATGACTATAGTTTTTTTTATTAGTGTATGTGATATTTGATCAATCCCATGCTATTTTGTGACATTTGACAAAAATATATTTTCAATGTTTAGTATTTTATTTATAAATTTGTTAATGAAAATCATATAAATTAGATAAAAGTATCACGATTTAAATTTAATTATTTAGACTTTTATATGGTGATTATAATAAGAAGAAGAAAATAACATTCTTAGGTATAATAAAAAACAATGTTTGCTAATTTTTAATATTCTTGAGAATATATTTAAAAAAATAAAATTATAATAGGTTAAAAAATAACTTACAAGACTGGAACACTTTAACTCTCTTGGCACTAAAATTAAATCATAAAAAAGTTTGAAAATATGATATTTATAAAAGTAATAATTACAATGATTTGTCACTGATAAAAGTTACTACTACGATGCGCAATAATCAATCTATAGCTTATATATTCCTATCGAACACTAATTAATTGTGAAAATTTTTGTATTCGTTTAGTGTAAGACATCAGTCATGCTTTTGTTGCACAATATGATTATGTTGACCAAAGTATATCACTAACTAGTATCGAAGAATGATCCTTCAAGTAAACTTGTGAAAAACACTTCTTTAGTCACATGTATCCCATTATACCAATGCAAAAAATAAATCAATAAAATTATTAATAAATAACCTGGATAAAATAGTTCCCATAAACATGTCATAAAAAAATCATGCAATGCATTCCCAAATCTACAGGAGGTTCATATCTAAGTGGAAAAATATAATGTTTTGCTTTAATGATAGAAACACAAGAAGGACATTACATTTACACACTATGAGATATCCCATGTCAAGTATGGTCATCCATTTATCCATGGTAACCTATCAAAGTCAAATAACCGCATTAGATCATAAAACATATTTATTTATCCATTATAACATAAATATATTTATTGAATGCATACTTCTCAAATCCATCAACCAAAAGAGACTTCCTTAGCTGTTCAACACGCTCACACTCTTCAAATAAAGAATCATATTCACCACACTATTGAATGAGCTCTTTGTCTAAACTCATATGTACTAAAGACCATGAATCTCCACTCATGCCCAATAAGTCAGCCATTACACGTTAACCATAGTTTCCATCGGCTTTGACATCAACTATAAATGGATGTAGTTTAATGTGTAATTAATCAAGCATGGGCACTACTTTCTTCGCTTGCTAACGCGACATGGTATTCAGCTTGACCTCTTTGTTAAGGAACTATCATGCATAGAATGAAGTTCATCTACATGCTCAAAATATGAACAGTCACGTTTAGTTGATCTTGTGAGTTGAGTTTCCCTCCTACCTTCAAAACCTTTAGTTTTAACCTTGTTAACTAGTGAATACATTGATGTCAAGTTTAGGTATGCAATGTCATGTAACATGTTTTTTATCATTACCTTGCAAGCCATGTCCCCCCCCCCCCCTCTTTAAAGCGACACATAATGACATCTCATTCTTGTTGAATGGATAACTTTGCAGAAGACTCATCTGACGTCATATCTAAGAAGCTTAGTCTAGTCTAATATGCATGAACAACATGAAGTGGTATGCTACTGAATTCATATCTAGCTATCTCACATGCATAAGGTAGACCATGCGTACTTCTCAATGTGCAACCACATTAATTGCTATCATCACTAACAAAGTTGACTCATTGACGCTCATGTTCAATATGATTTAAGGCATATTTTGAAACAAAACCACACAACCTCTTGTATAGTGTTGTGTTAAACAAGTGACCAACATGATGAATGCTTCTTTCAAAAGAAGATTTGATTTCATTATGTTGTAGAGTCATCAAATTGTTCATTGCTTCCCAACAACTACCTAAGTCTCCCATGCCATTTTCAAGTAGTCTCTTCAAGCTCCAATGAGACAACTCAATCCTACACTAAAAAACATGTCATTTTTAACATATGAACAAAATTTTAGCATTTTAGAGCAATAAAATTATATAACTATTTACTAAATAACAAACTATTACTTGTTGTATTCGCTAAATACATGACGTTATCTGTCCATGCCTTGACGAATCTTTCTTTATAAGGGATTAACCATATGCCTTTCACATAGTCCACAAACATAGGCAACCCAGGAACCCATAATTTCTAACACTATGACATGTTTTTCATGATCATGAATTACAGCACAATCCATAACACTACACCAAGCTTCCATGACTTGGTCCCATGGCTCTTTAGTATGAAGATACGTCTTGCATTTTGCCCTAACATTTTTATGTATACAGGATAACATAGCAAGTTAGTAGCCTCGAGAAAGACAATTTTAATTGCATTCATTAATGCTAAATCTCTATCAGTAACACATACTTGAGGAAATGACTCCTTGTTTAAAAAAAGACCTCTTAGTCTTTCAAGTGCCCATATAAAGTTATTTTCATGCTTAAATTCCAATAAAGCAAAAGCAGCAAAAAATGTTAACTCTGTAGATGTCACACTAACAATTTCAAGTAAAGGTGATACCTATTTGTTTTGTATGTACTATTCATCGCCAATACTATATTAAAAGAATTCAACAACTTCACTGCATTAGGATGTGTCCATAAAATATCATGCAAAAACTTAGTTGTATTGTTCATTCTATGCCAATGAATATAGTTGTCACGCTCAAGTAAATGCATTAAATGATGCATTTCCATTCTAGGACCCCTTTCAGATGACCGATACCTATGTCTTGCATTATACACTTGCTCGATAGTTGTCACATTTTCTTCATTGTGTTCTTTAGATGTGAGTAGAATACTTCTTGGTTTAATCTTACTCTTTGTTAACTTAATTGAAGATAACAGTAAAAATTACCTCAGTAGTTATGAAAGCATGACTACAATCTTCATACATTAAACTATCTTATTGTGCCTTCACTTTCTCAATATGATTAATACTTGTGTGAAGTTCCAATTAAGACTCCATATCTACTTCATTCGAGATCTTACTAATAAAATCACCAACCATCACAATACTGAACCATGTAGATACGTGCTTAGAATATTAATACATAAATTATTATAATGGAGTACAAAAAATTTTCACTTTTTTAAGGAGTTCGGATTAGCCAACTTGTAAAAGAAAATTTTTTTGCAAGTTTGGATTGGCCAATCCAGACTTCTAAAAAAACTTGCAACTTTTTTTGCAAGTTTGGATTGTCTAATCCAGACTTCTTTAATATTTAGTTTTTTGAAATTGCAAACTCCGGATTCAATGCAAATGCAAAACGGAGTGAGATGAAAAGCACCATTTACCAATTATGAGAGATGAAATTGCAGACTTCGGAATCACGGCAAATGTAAAACAAAAATGGAGCAAGATGAAATTGTAAACTCCAGATTCACCGCACCGTCACTCACTGGAGTGCAAAGTCTGCAACGGAAGAAAGGAAGAGCGATGAAGATGACATGTTTTACCTTATGCATTTTTAACCAATTTTAACTGAAGGGCAATTTTGTTTTTTTTTATAACTATGGAGGTGCAATGAGTAGGTATGAAGGTGCAAGGAAAAAAACTCCTCTAATGGCATGATAAGTTATTGGACTACTAAAATTATCTTATCAGGTAATATTGTTTCTTGAAAACAGAGAATAAAATCAAACAAAAAAATTCTTTTAACCGCAAAAGTAAACTTTCATATTTTATACGAATCCAATTTTTCTAAAAAAAAATATTGAAAGAACTAATCTCCTCTTACGATTTGTGATCAAAGTTGTGAAAAAACTTTAATGTAATTTTTCATTGAAAAAATACATCATTTTATTATTCATTCAATCGCACTCTCATAGGGTGAAATTATGTAGCAGTTCATTGTGTATATGAAATTGAACAGAAAAAAAATGCCCATATAGAATATTTCTCAGGTTGCCTTCTTAATTTTTAAATTTTAATATTTCTAAATTGGATAATCAGCATTAGTACATAGTACATATTCTTTTCAAATTACCTAATTTAAATGTCTAAATATATTTTACAGATAATTTAATCTAAAGATTCACTAAAAATAAATTGTCCTCTAAATTATGTAATTCAAATCAACACACATGCTTTTTTAAGTACCTAATCTAAATAACTAATATATATATATATATATATATATATATATATATATATATATATATATTTCTAATTATTTAATTTGAATGTTTATTCGTAAACCATTAATATCATCCATAATAAATCAATAAATATGTTTGAATAATTTAAAAATATTTTAATTAATATGCACAAATTTACACTAACATTCAATCATAATCTTTTAATTTGTAATAAATTTATTAACTATATCAATCAATACTTTAAAAATTATATAAATAAAAAATGAAATTAAACATTAGTATAAAATTCATTTACATTATTTTTACATCTAATTAAACACTTCAAAAATTGATATGTAAGAAAAAAAAAATGGTAGTAGAGAACAATGCCGTAAAGAAAAGTGGTGAGAAGGAAAGAGACAGATCATATCAACAAGAACTGACCATGCATTTTGTACAGTTAATGATTTTTCATTTTCAAAGCATGATTTTGTTTTTCAACCTCTTTTTTGGTAATTACATTGAAGTTGAAAGTCCTCAATACGAAGAAAACATTGGCTATTGCTGGTTTTCTTTACGTGTAGCACTCAAAATTTGGCTAGAACATCATAGATAATCCACATATCCATCTTACAAATTTTCAACCCTTTTCATAGTGGAACTTTTGCATGAGGTTTTTCAAAATACAATTCTCAAGTTTGGAACATGTGGCCTCCTTTGGGGACCACCTTTGCTTTTTGCACTCCATACTAAGCCCACATAACAGAACTTTACAATTAAAGAAATCAGATTTTTCTGTACACACATTTGCATTTAATAACACTGTTTCCTCTTCCCAACATCACTAAAGATGCCCTGAAAATGAATATAAAACAGAAATCCACGTGAGAGAAATAGTCAAATGCATTGGTTACAGCAGCATATCTAATAAAAAATCAAACTTTGTCATCTTAATCTACTTATCTACTTTGGTAAACCCAACAATGTCACATCACCTTAAAGATTTATCCCATGTTTTACTTCACTAGAAGATCAAACTTTATAATCTTAAAATCTTTTTTGTATGTCCCACATTTGAGAAAAAAAAAAAGAGTAAAAATGTTTATTTATAAGAATACTGTGTTAATGTTAACTGATCTTGTACAAGATGACCATGGAGATCAAACCTTTTAACTCAAGTAACTGATCTTCGCGATTTTGGATTCAAAATCAAACTCTTAAAGATCAACAGATGCTTTTAGATCCAAAGACGGCAAATAATATGCACAAAGGTATATTATTTCAATCACTAGCATATTTTTTTATGGTGGATGTAATGAAGATCCTATTCTCAACCACGTGACCTCAGTGCAGAATTCAACCATTTGGCAGTATTACAGAATTGAAAATGACAAATGCAGAAAATATGTTCTATTGAGGTGCAACTTGCTAGTGATCAGTATCCAAAGATTTGGCCATATCCTGCACCTGTCAGGGACCCTTCAAATAGTATGGCTTCGAGGGAACTAGACAGATATTACCATTCGATAAACCATTGACAATTCGTAGTATGACTCTCAAGTTATCACAATCGTTTCATACTTCCATTACATGGTGATGTTAGGAAGAGGTAATAGGAGAAATCAAAATTAAAGATTTTAATAGAAGGCTCACTACAGATTGTTTTTGCAGGGAAATTTGATACATTATTTGGAGACTAATTTGTTAATTGGGAAAGGGAGGGTCTGTACATGATTACTTTTTCAGTGAAGAAAAATGCTAACAACATACTCTGGGATACACTATTTTAAACACACTCTCCACCATTAATTGAAATTTACTCAAAAATACAAATTCACGTCTCATTTACTGTTTCTCTTTCCAAATTACAGTTAAAAAAATTTCATTTTCAAAGCATGATTTTTGTTCTTCAGCCTCTTTTTTGAGAATTACATTTTCAGTTGAAAGTCCTCAATAAGAAGAAACATCGACTACTGCTTGTTTTCTTAACGTGTAGCACTCAAAATTTAGCTAGTATATCATAGATAATCTACATATCCATCTTACAAACTTTCAACCCCCTTCGTAGTGGAACTTTTGCATGATCAATCACTCTAAATTACAGTTGTGTGATTTTTCGTTATTTGATTTAATTGAATAAAAGTATAGAACTACTTTTTACACTATCAGAACTTTAAACTCATATTAATTTGCTAAACCAGGTACCCCGTCTAATTTATCATAATCAAATTTGTGCATAGCTGTACTAAAATCTAGTACCAGTGAGAAAGTGACTTATATGACATTACAGAGTATTTATGTACGTGTAGGATTATCTTATCATTATGATAAGATTTAAGTTACTATGAGACAACTAGCCCCATGTTCCAATGAACTGAAAGAAACCTTAAATGATGAAGAGAACGACAACATCAACAACATATCGTGAAGCAACAAGCATGTACCCCATGTTTATAGTGACATCTCCCTAATTAGATATTTGATGATGTTAAAACCTCCTTACTCTCTTTTTCTTTCATAATTATTGAACCACGCCTCTTTGATGACTTGGCAACAGCATATCTTTGATAATGTTAAAAATAACATATCATGATGTTAAAACACATATCATGACTTGGCAATAAACAGATAATTGATGATGTTAAAACCTCCTTACTGTCTTTTTCTTTCAGAATTATTGAAACACGCCTCTTTGGATTAGATCATATATTGGCAATAAACAAATGCTCATACCTACCCTAACCCCATCACTAATCTTAGACCTCAACCGCACCAACAAAAACACTAACCAGAACTCAACACTAACCCATTACTTACAACAAACACCAAAACCAAAAATAGAGAATGAGTATTTGGTCACATCACATGATCACAATAACTAAAAGTTAACATTAAATATAAGAGCAAATTATAGAAAAACTCCCTAAGGTTTGCTATAATTACATGTACACACCAACCTACTCCTTTTTAGGTCCTATTACAGATGCACTCCTTCCGCTATTAAACCCATTACACATGCACACATTTTGCTATTAAACCTATTACACATGCATCCTCTCTGCTATTTAAACCTATTACACATGCATCCTCTCTGCTATTTAAACCTATTACACATGCATCTCCTCTACTATTAAACCTATTTTGTAATAGAAGCAGTGCAAGTGTAACGATGTTATACAAGTTAGAAAGTTTTCGGTAAGGGGTATGCGTAATTACAGCAAATCTCAGGAGATTGCTGTAATTTGCTCTAACTATAAATTATAATTTATGTTATTCATATTCATGTTATGACTTTTTCCAGTAAGTATAATTAGTGAATTGCTTTTGTCACCCATTCATGCAATACTATTATTCACACACGATTCTACAAGAACAAGAGTGTGTAACTTTGCACATGACCTAAATTCAAGTAAACCCCATAAGGCCATAAAAACTTGCCACCTTATCAAACTAAAATATGCATCATTCTGATTTCTGAGTCATTCTAAAGCAATTGAGTGTACGTTGCCCAACCACGAAGTCTTACAGAAGAAACTAATCCTTTTCTATTTTTTTAACACCATACGTTTCCTATTTAATAAAATATTACTTTGATTTTAATTATTATTGAAATCCCCCTAAATATGACCTTTAAAATAATAATTATCACAAAATAAACAGTTTTATCATGCATGACAATCTAAAGAAAATCTTTTCACTTTCAACAGGTCCTAAACTTGGTAATTATTAACCGGGTTCCTAATGATAAACTAATTCTTAAAAATTATAGAAAAAGAAAATAAAAAGTAAAATGAAATTGAATAGCTTTTATAAATTAAAATAAACTTATTCACTTAATTTTCATAAAAGCTCACGTAATTATGTAAAATTTTTCATAGAACTGAAAGGTAAGTTGCTTCTGTCTTATGGGAGGAACATAATTTATTTAGTTTCATTAAGTATAATTTTTAGAGAAATTATTATCAAAAGTATATTAATTTTTAATTAAATAATTCAATAGATAGATGTTAACCCTATTCCAACTAAATTATCTTCTTAATACCATGGACCAATAGATAAGTATGTGAATGTCAAAGTCCTAATTGACATTTCCTCTCCTAAGTTCACAGCAAGTGTCGAGAGTTGAAATATAGATAACCCCTACTCACTTGTGGAATCCAATCCCCTTATCTTTGCACAAAATGTCAAACATAAAGATAAAAATAAAAATCAAAAACAGAAGTTAGATAGTGACACCACCATAACAAACACTACCCAGTACCCAATAATTATTTGATTTTACTTTATTTGATAAAAATATGATTTTAATCCACTTTAATAGTTTTAGTCAAACTTAACTTGGTATCCATAATTTCATGTTAATAACCTCGAATTTATAAAATGAAAAAGAAATTAATTTTAAGAATTCATCATATTTTTTGGTTATGAAGAACTAAAATTGCATTTGGTTGAGATCATGAAAATGAAAAAGATGACAATAACAGAAAAATAATATATTATATTATATTTTTAAAATAAAAAAGAGTTAAAAAAATAAATAATTCAATATAATAAAATACGGAGTTGAAAATTGACTGAAGTCATAATTCAACAGGGCAGACTTTCTTATCTTCTATTTTTTTAATTATTTAATATGTAATAAATATTTTTTTTATCACATCTCATGCTGTAACTACAGTAGACAATTCATTTCAGTTTCCATCCTTAAATCCAATCATAACCTAAATTTAAATGATTGTTTAAAGATTAAGTATTAAATTCGTTGTTAAGAAACATGTCCTTAACAAATTTTTTCTTATAAAAGAAATCTAACTCCCTAACAACTAACAATTTGCATGTAAAAAAATAAGTTTAATCATATCAATTTTTTTCTTTTTTTTAATGCATATTTAGATTAAAGTTAAAAAACTGAGGTAAATTCAATGCATAAAAAATAAAATAAAAACAACAATAACGATGCTTATCCAAAATTACTTTTAACCCAAAAATAAATTTTGCCATGACATAGTTTGGTTTCACATCTAAAAATTGATTTTACAAAATTTTTCTATGTTTGATTTTTTGTTGAAAAAATAATTCAATCTGAATCCAGAATCAATTTTAAATTGAAACAAGTTAGT
Organism: Psophocarpus tetragonolobus; assembly: GCA_037954015.1. Classification (NCBI taxonomy): domain Eukaryota; kingdom Viridiplantae; phylum Streptophyta; class Magnoliopsida; order Fabales; family Fabaceae; genus Psophocarpus; species Psophocarpus tetragonolobus. Next base: position 53,508,567 of record CM075692.1, read on the forward strand.
TGATGTTTGAATGATGTTTACAAAATTGAATTTAAAAGATTGATGTGAGTTATATTAAGATGTTTTTATTATAAAAATAACTTAAGAGTAAAAACTCTAGTGTATATTATTTTATCCAACACAAAAGTTATCCTAAGTTGCTATAATTTTCGACCAAACCATGTTAAAATTTATCTCAAATAAATACTGAGTCCAGATTCAACTCTAAATCGAGAAATCAAACACGTACTCAGAATAGTTATACAATGGGTCAAGAATGTTACATAATTTTACTTCTAACTTGACTTTATAATAAAAAATATTTAATTATCATAATTTCAAAATCAATTTTTTTAAGAAAAATTAAAGCTCATCCAAACACACATTCAAACATGCACTAAGTGTGGGTTGAATGTACGCTGACAAAATTAATTTTGAATAAAATTGATTTTACAAAATCAATTATAAATAAAATTAAGTTTGAGAACTATGATTTATATGTAGATGTTTTTCTTATAAAAGAAAGTTAATAGTAAATTACAGTATAAAATTCTTAAACTCAGAATCAATTTTAAATTATTCGGAAAAAAAACATATAAAAAAATATCAAAATTTATCTGAAGAATCAACCCAAAAACCCTAAACCAAACAAGCACTAAACACTATGTATTTAATAAACCCAAAAAGTATAACCAAACAAGCACTAAACCCACTAAACAAAACGTGATTTTTTAGCAAAAAAGCAAGAGTCAAGTCACTAAAGAGAGTGTTACAGTGAAAACTGTAAAATGCAGACACCAGAAAGAAAAAAAGGGTAATCAGGTTGTTACTAACCAGAAAAAAAGAGTGTTGAGTTTACTGGTGAGAGTTCAGTTCCGGAAAATGACGTCATCAGCAATCTCCATCAACGGCAGCAAGCACTCCGGCGCGAACTTCCTCGCAAAGAGGTAAACATAGCTGGAGTTTGATTGCCGCAAACGGCGAATAAGCTCCGGCGAGATCTCCGGCGCGGTGTACAAATGCGGGTGGCCGTCCCAGCACCCAGTCCAGTTAACCCGGGTCAAGGTGAACCCGGTGCACCCGTCCGGGTCGAGCATCGAGAGCAGCGTCGGAAAGTAGTGTTCTTCTGGGTAGCAAGGTTCTGGGGTGAGGCAGGGTAACCGGAACTTGTTCCAAAGACGCGTGTCACGCACGACGAGCCGCGCGTGGCGGCGCGTGAGGATGAAGAACTGGGACCCAACGCGGAAGGAGGAGAAGGGGACCTCCGGGAGCATGGGGCCGCGCGCGGCGTAGCGCGTGGGGAGGGAGGGCTCCTGGGAGAGGATTTCGATGAAACTGAGGTTGGAGGAGTGGGTTTTGAAAATGAGGTTAGAGGAGTGAGTTTTGTTGAAATTGAGGTAGTTAGAGGGGTGAGTTTTGAAGAGGTAGGAGTGGGTGAAGAGGAGGGAGTGGAGGGGGATGCAGTGTTGGGAGAGAAGGGCGAAGTAGTGGTTGAGGGGGTCGTGGAGGAGGGCGGCGGCGAGGAGGCGGCGGGCGGCGGAGATGAGGGTGGGGGAGGCGCGGGCGGTGGGTTTGGAGGGGACGAAGTGGGAAGGCGGGAAAAGGGATGGGGGTGGGCGGGAAAAGGGCTGGGAAGGGTCGGCGTGGATGTAGATGTTGAAGAGGTGGGAATGGGAGGGGAGGAAGAATTTGGCCCAGAGAGGGGAGAAGGTGAGGTTGGAGTTGGTGAGGAAGAGGAACGCGATTTTGGGGGCGGCGGTGCGGCGGCGAGGGGCGGCCGCAGCCGCGGCGCGGCGGAAGAGAGTGAGATCGTCGGCGTCTGGTGAGGAGAGGAGGTGGGGGGAGAGGAGGAGGAGGAATGGGAGAGAGAGGAAGAGTGTGAGGGAGAGTAGTAGTGGAGATGACAACATTGATTTATGTGAAAAAACAAAACAAAGAAAAAGGAAAAAAAAAAGGTGGTTTTTTTTAGGTTGTCATAAGGGAGAGGATGAGAAGAAGAGGAAGACGATGGGGAAAGAGAGCATTTTTGTTTTGGACAGGCAAGGACGCGTACGGGGAATGTGAGCGACAGGAGGGAGTGATGAATAAGAAGATGAAAGGTGGATTTTCTTTTTTTTTTTTTTTTGTGGAAGAGGGAAAGATATGCTTAGATGCTTTAAATGATTATTTAATTGTGGTTTAAATTTATTTTTTTAATTTTCTACTTTAACTTTCCTTTGACTCTTGATAGATTTTAAAGAGAAAAAATTACATGGATAATTAAGAGAAAAAAATTATTTTTTTAATTTGATAATAAAAAAATAAAAAAAAAGTGTACATTATAAATGAAAAAGAAAAAAAGAAAAATATAGCTTTCAAAATTATTTTTATATAAAAAAGTCTAAGAAGAATGAATAATTTTATAATATACCGTAAGTTTATTGACTTTATTATTAATACTTTAAAAGTTAAATGAATAATTATGATTAAGTGTTAAGATAAATTTTTTTTTACAATGATAATGTATTGATGTTAATTTTATTTTTTTTCAATCAAAATGAGAGAAAGATCGAGAATAGTGGAAAATTAATTTAAGTGATAAAAATTGACTAAGAATTAAAAAATATATCCTTTTCCTAAGAATATTTACTTTTTTAAAAAAAGAAATTAATTTTGAACACCAATTTTTATCAAATAGTTTCTTATAATAGATTATCAATTTAATCTTTGAAATTATAAGGATCTATAAAATTGATTTCCTAACATCAATTAACTTACAAGATTGTTTCTAAAAATAATTATTTAAATTAATTTAATTTCTAAAATTGTACTAATAAACAGTGAAGTGTTCTGGAAATAAATAAATTCTAAAATTATAAATTAATAATTAATTTTTTTGTGAATAATTCATTAAATTGTAATGACCAATCAAAGTTATACATCTTGATTTTTAATTTTTAATTCTATCATTAAAATTTTTTTAGTAAAAATTTTGAGTTTAATTAATATACATGTACAGTGTAAAATTTTACATTTAATTACAATTTTTTCATTTATATAACTTTTAAGATATTAATTAATAAAGTTAACAAACTTATCATGAATGAAAGATTGTAATTTTAAATTTTTTATATTTTCAGTGCATATTAATTAAACTCAAATTTCATACTATCATCTAATAACATTTCTTTGTATATGGTAAATTTGTTTATTTTACCAATTAAATGTGTAAAACTCTTTTACCTTACTCAAAGTTTTTTTCCTGCACATTTGAACTTTAAACTCATAATTTTGTGAATATTTTCCTAGTGCTATTGTGTGTCTAAAATTTTTCTCCTACTCATTAATTCAAATAATGTTTTTTTATTTTTATAGGCAAAAGAATTTCATTAATAAGGTATAAGCAATACTCGAAACATGATACAAGTAAGGGTGTCACCGGATGGTTGGTTAATACTTGGAATTAAACACCAAGAATTAAGTTATCATCATCAGCAACATCATAGCAACCAAAAAATATACATCTAACCCCTTACACACCATTTACAACTATAATTACACTTACTGAAGCCTCTAAATTTATCCTAACACAATCCACCCTTGATCTCCCCCTTTTATGCAATACCCTAAATTCATGCACCATGTTGAGAAGGAGTATGAAAAAGACATATCAAATGAATGCAACCAAGACCAAATGTGATAGTTTATTTTATGCAAGACTTTCATTAGCTCAAATGCCCCCTCTCTAAATGCACAAAGATTCTCTTGATTCCACAAACATCACACAATAGCGATCCATATTACCTTCCATTTTTGCCTGTTGTTACCCCTCAAATCTCATCCCATATGTTGTTTGAAGTTGACTCTAGGTTGTTGGTGCAATACTGGGAACACTCTTAGCTAACCAATACATACCTGCCAAATTTGTGTTACAAACCTGTAGCTGAAGAACAAATGACCTATATTTTCTTCGCATGATTCACGGAAATGGCACATGTTGCTTCTAGACACCATGGCATTGTGCTTCTGAAGATTATCCTTAGTTGGTAGTTTGTTAAACAAGAGTTTCCAAGTGAATATTAGTGTTTTTTGGGGTACTTTGGAGGTCCACATTAACTTCATTTCCTCCATTTTATCTCCTCTTCCTTGTTCCCTTTATTGCAATGTAAGATAAGTTGTTTTGGTGTTGTACAATCCTGTCAGATCAGCCATCCATAGCCGGCAATCCTCTTGGTTTTTATCCTGCAATAGGTTAGTTAAACTATCCTGGAACCTCTAAAATAAGTTTATTTCCCATTGAAACCATTCTCCTCCAACTAAAGTTCCACACCCAACATCCTTCCACCCATTCACCCAAATCCTTAATCAACTCTATCTGCTGCTCAGAATTCAGATAAATTCTCTAATACCTATTTTGTAAAGGCCTAACCCTTGTCCAATCATGGCTCCACAACCTAGTTTTATATCCCAACCCCATACCATTCCCTTATCTCCTTGGACCACCTATCAGATTGCGCACTACCACAAGCCTGTCTCTGATTTCTCCACCATAACGACGCATGATTGATTTCACTCCTCCACTCTAGCCCTTCCTAACCCCCCATATTTAGGCCAAAGTATTTGTACCCATAGTTCCTCATCGCAGTGAAATAATTCTCATCTCTATTTTCCCAACAACACTTTATTAAATATAGACAAGTGCTTAATTTCCTAGACTCCCCCCCCCCCCCCAACTTTTTTGTGAACACATGCTATCCCAACTCACCCGTGTATTCTTCTCTTCCCTTCCACAACACCCCTCATAGGAAATGACTTTGAATACTCATTAACTTATTAATTACAATCATCGGAGCTAGAAAGAAAGATAAAAAGAATAAAGGCAGAGAGGACAAAACTGAGTTGATGAGAGTGGCTCTACCACCAATGGAAAGAGTTTTATATTTTTATCTTTCTAACTTTTTCTCAAATACTGATTAAAATAAAAAATAGTGTTACTAATAAAAACGGAGTAGGTATTAATGCTAAACACTGAATTATTAATAAATTAATAATCTCTCATACCTTACACCCATTGGGTTACAACTACAAATTAATTAATAAATTATCAAAATTAAAGCTAGATTTCTTTTTTTATATAATGTAAAAGCTAAATGAATTAATGATGCTAGATAAAAGGAAATAAATTCATAATCTCTTGTGTCCTTTCTTAGGAGATTACAGCTACAAATTACTTAATAAATTATCAAAATTAAAGTTAAATTTCTATTTATTATGATGTAAAAGCTAAATGAATTAATGATGCTAGATTAAAGGACTAGCGTAGCCTTTAACCCTAGTGAACACATCTACAAGGATTCTTTTGTAGAAAATTAATGGGAAGGTGTGCTGATTTTTAAATATATGACATAATTAAATTACAATTAGTGTTGTAAACCAAAACTAGAATCAACGCAGCAGTGTAGTTAGGTTGACACATAGTTTTGTTTCTTAAATATATGTTCAGATATTCAGTTTTGTAATTTCTTAGAAAACATTAAGTAGATTTTAGAAAATGTTTATTCTTAAATGGATCTACTTATTTAGTATTTGGGATACAAGGCATCTATTCTTATTTTTATTCTTATTTTATTTTATTTATTATCTATTAATCAACATCATATCATTTATTGAGCTATATAAAAAAAATAAAAATATTCATTAAATGACATGATGTTTCTATTAACAAGGACAAAAAATAAAACATGAATTTCAGTCAGAGAATTTTCATCCTTATAATTAGTATTGAGTTTTTCATAGGAATGGCAAAACAAGATGAGTCTGACTCACCAATTCATCTTTATTTTTGCGGGTAGAACTAGTGTTTGTAATCCACTAACCCATCAATATTATATTTTATTTTTAAAAATTATAATATTTATATAAATAATAAAATAATTATAATAACTAAATATATAAAATACGTTATTAAGTAAAATATATAAAAATGACTTTATTAAGCAAATAAAATAAACTTTGTCATGAATTTTTTTGTGAAAGCATAATATTGTTAAAAAATAAAAACCAATAATTCAATGTTTACTTTTTATGATTTTTTATTTATTTTTATAAAATTATGACAAGAACATAAAAATTTAATTTTAAAATAAAATTTATATAACTTTTTTTAAAAAAAAAAAACAATTTTTCAAAATTAGGGTAGTTCAACCCACTTACCAATCAACTCTGCCTCATGGTAGAACTAACCATTGATATGTCCTAACTATGGTGGATAGTCATCCTAATTTATTTTTGGCGACCTAACTTAATTCATTTAATTCATTTTTGGTAAATCAAAAGCATGACGGACCAAAACATCACAGCTCGCCAGTTTTGCCACCCTTAGTTTTTCACCATTATCATACCCTAAAGAAAAAAATAAAAATCAAGACAGGACCACAATTATTGTGGGCAAGTATGTGGATAATTATGATGGGGGTACGAAGAAAATAATGATATGGGTGAACCAACTTGAATGCAAAGGAACAAAGTGTGGATATAAGAGACATAAATGGGGGGGGGGGGGGGGGGGGGGGTTGGGGGTTGGGATTAGTGAGAGAGGAGTAAAATAAGGGAAACTCTTTATAAAAGCGTGTGGTTCTGTTATGTTGTGTTCTGTTTTTGCTTTCTTGGAACAGAGAGGTGAGATGCAAGGAAAAGAGTGGAGAAGGACAAGAAGGAGTGCTTTTTCTGTGCATGAGTGAGAAGGAGGGAAAAGGAGAAGGTGGTGGGTAGTTGAAAGTGGGGACAGAGATGGAATTAATTGGTGCTTAGAACTTTAGAAGAGAATGTGTAAAGGAAAGAAATTTAAAAGTGGTCAATTGGTTTTAAATATCTCAGAATTATTAACAATATTTTTTTTCACAACTATCTCTTTTAGGCAAATATGTTTGAGGTAGTACACTTAAGTATTAAATGTTTCTGGACAGAGCAAGTCATTGGTAGATGTTGTAACTTTTGTGGGTGATTCCAATTAGGTAGAAAGATAGACTATTATTTTGGACTTTTTTCCATAGAGTATATAATTAAATAAAAATTCCTAAAATAGAGTAGATTTGTGAAAAATTCTCGAAATGATTTAGTTTTCCCAAAACCGGCAATTAAGATGGCGGGTTGGACCAATTTTCAACCATGGGGCATTGAAACCGTTAGTTGAATTGGCGGGTTGGCAACAGGCGCTGCAAACTGGCATCTGAGTTGCCGGTTTGGACCACAAAATACAGAATCTTAAAAATCGGCAGCTGGAATGGCGGGTTGGAAGAGATTCCTATCTCCAACCCGCAACTGACATGGCGGGTTCCAATCCGCCAATTCACATAGTGGGTTGCATGTCCTATTCATGCACGTCCCACGTTGACAAGAGAAAAGAAATAGAAAAATGATAAAGAAAAAAAAATTAGAGAATAAAAGATTATCATAAATTAATAATATAAAAAATAGTAAAATTATATATGGTTAACCGAATTTAACTACAAATATAAAAGTTTTAAAAAATAATCATTAGTATATAAACTTTTAAATATAAATATTTAATTTCAGAAAAAGTAAAGAGGTTATTAATAAAGAAGAAAAAAAAAGGATATTAATAAAAATTAGAAAAATGGGATGTTTGATTGATAAAAAGTTTTGAATTATTAATTTAAGAAGAAAGAGGATATTTTGTTAAAAAATAGAAAAATGATAAAGAAGAAAAATAAAAATTTTATAGTTTACAATATTACAAAATAGTGAAATCATATATTTAATTTAAGAAAATCAAAAGAGATAAATGATACTTTTTAATATTATTCATTATTGGTAAAGAAGAAAAATAAAATGTTATTAATAAAAATTAGGAAAATAGGATGTTTGGTTGATAAAAATCTGTGAATTATTAATTTAAGAAGAAAGAGGATATTTTGTTACAAAATAGAAAAATGATAAATAAAATAAAAAGTTTATGGTTTGAAAAATTTGTCATAAGTAAACAATATTACAAAATAGTGAAATCATATATAGTTAACAGATGATAACTGATAAATTAAAAAGTTTAAAAAATAATTATTAATAATATGGTGTATTTTGTGTTCAGGTAAAAGTTGTCAATTTCTTGTCAAACTTATTTGCACAAGTTTCATAGCCTGAAAACAAAAGGGTGATTTATCATAAAAGTGAGTTAAAAAATTAATCAATTTGTTGAAGAAAAAAGTAATGTGAGTTAATGAGATATTTTAATTTACCCATTGTGATCAAATCTTGTTTTAGCTTGGTGTTGTTGAACTTGTGATTGAAGTTGCTTACTGTGTGACGGATGCAAAACACATGATGAGCATGCGGTGGTCTCCACAAACGTAAAGCCTGCACTGCACCTATGATGCTTTTATGTCAATCTGAGATGAGACACAACCCACTTCTTTGAGTTACATGTTTCTGAATTTTGGCCAAAAACCATGCCCAATTACTCAATGTTTTCCCGTCAACTATGGCAAATGCAATTAGGAGTATTGAACTGTTTCCATCCTGTGTTGTTGCAATTAACAATGTCCCCTTGTACTTTCCATGCAAGAATGTCCCGTCTATCTATATTATCGGTTTGCACAAGTTAAATGCGTCAAGAATAAGTTTAAATGTCCAGAAGACACGATCAAATTGTCTAAGTTTTTCTTCAACAACATCATCAATCATAAACTCCATTGTCTCAAGTTCATAGGCTGACCCAGGACATTTTGTTACCATCCAATCCAACCACCTGGGCAATGTGTCGTAAGTCACTTTGAATTCTTTCTATGATCATTGAGATCGCAACACATGGGTCAAATGTAGCCATACCAATTATGTATTATAGAAGAATAAGTTCTTCATGGATTATGTTAGGAAAAAATTACAATAATTTACATTGCGATAAACTTCAGTATATAATTACCTAAATGTAGCTAGCGATAATATCTTACGTTAGTTTTCGGTGATCTTGTGTAAAATTTGCATTTACACAATTATGCGAACCCCCCATTTTGTCATTATCCATTTATATGTTCGTTGTGAGAGTGTGGCTCTCATCTGCCATGGACATCCGCTTGAGTGACTGGGACACCGAATGGAAAATATTGTTGGTCGCGTCTCAACTATTTCGTAAGTGTGATATGTCCATAAGCAGTGTTGAGAAACAACCAATTTTACTTCATCCTTTGATTCAAACTCCAACCCCTTAAACAACTCTTGTCTGTATTGCCATTCGTAAGATCCCCGAACAGGTACCAAGTCTGTTTCTTGATCTGGATGTGCTCAGTTAATGTTATTGTAGTGTGGTGAAGGTAACAAAACTTAGGTGCCTTGTAACAAATATATATATTTGTTATGTGAACCAAGAAGGCAAATAAAATTTTGATACCTATTATAGGAAATCTGACACGATGTTGTTGTCCATGATGAATGGTTTGGGCCTCCTCATTTGTATATGAACCTAATGCTGGAGGTGTTCCATTATCCTTACCTCCATGATTTTCATCAAAGTTAAACTCATCTTGTTCATCGACAACAATGTCTAAACGGTCTTCGTCATCGGCCAAATTAGTTACGTATTGTTGTGTTGTCCCAGTGTGCCTTTGATCGCGACTATTGCTAAGAACTGAATGATATTTGGAATTGAATGTGCCCTGTGTTGGCATTGATCCTCTGGGTTGATAATCCATATGCTCCTGCGCATATGTAGTATTATCAGATTGTTCAATGTCAACATATAATTCTAGCATCCTTGCTGCATTAGTAACGGAGAAAATGTTGATCATCATCCAAAAATCACCATCAATTGATACTTGTAACGCTCCAAAATACCTTGGGTTTTCGTAAACAATATATGTACGTATAATTTTACTAACAATTTGATAATATGAGAGATGTAATGTTGAATGAATCTGGGTGACAAATTCATTAAAACTTATGTTAGTAGAAAACTGCATTCCGGCCTGAGAACCACTGAAGGAAACTCCTTCCGGTCCCATACTAACTTCACCATTACAGTAAACAATTGCAAAAAGAGTATCCATAATAGTGATTTGGGAAATAATTTCGTATTTAATTTGGTACATGCTGAAAAAGACTAAAATTAGGTTGCAGTGGAAGTGAAAATGCAATACATATATATAGGGAATGAAGTGCAAATTAGGTTGTAGTTTCAATAGGTTGCGTGGTAGAAAAAAAAGGGTGATTCACAGAGAAAAAATTACTGTGGGCTCATGGGAGCCCAACTCGCCATTTGAATTGATGAATTGGACCAGCTGAGCCCAAACTACCATCTCAATTGGCGGTTTGGGCTGACATGTCAGGTCAACTGGTCCAATTGGCTAATTCATATGGCGAATTGACCTAACATGTCAGCCTAAACCGCCACCTAAGATGGTAGTTGGGGCTCAGCTGGTTCAAGTTGCCAATTCTGATGGTGAATTAGGCTACAGTAATTTTTTCTATCCATCATGCCACCAGCCCTTCTTTAAATACCCTACCCACTCAGCATTTGTAAATGTTGATAACAAAAATCAGAGGATGCATTTTAGTTTCAGTTTTTTCGATTTCATAATTTGGTATAGTGTCAACCAACATTACATGGGTATTCAAATGTACTTTTTCAAGTTATATCATTCATCATATGTACTATTTCAAGTTACGAAAGTAATTTGAAATTTGTACATTGCATGTCACGAGGTGGTGGCAGAACAATATTTTTTTGCTGTTCACCACTTTGGGCTATGTTTTTTGTTTTTGTTTTTTTCCAGTTTTGGTTCTTCTTTCTCTGTGTTTTTATTGGTTGTGCTTTTCTTTGTTTTCTTTTTACTTCTGTTGTTGTCCCATTATCCCTGACTTTTTTCACCACAAAACTTGGTGAGGTCAGTGTCTTGAAGTCGTTATGGCCCAATCCAGTTCCTCCTAGTTTTCGTTGTGTTTATTTTTACTTTAATTTTTTTTATCTCTTGAAGGATATTTACTTCGTTCGTTTTTGTGTCTTTAATTTTTACTTGTAGTCTTATCCCATTTTTTTATACACGATAATGACAAATAATACACATAATTAATACAGATTATGATGAGAAAGAAAAAAAAAACAAATTGAAGACTTAGAAAACAATCAAATTTATGAACAGTTACACTATAATCTATTTAATGAGGATGTTAATATTTGAAATTTATTTAAATTTTATTTATTTGGAAGAGTTGATGATAAATATGTTACATTATTATTATTTTAATAAAAAAAAATTAAAGGCAATGTGCACTACCCAAAAATTATGCAGCAATAGCACAACCCAAGAATTGAACTGAACACCACACGGTTGGAGCAAATTAAGCATACCACTTGACGAAATGGTGAACTTAGTTATATTGTAACATTTACGGTCTTATTAAATATACAAAGTCAATTTAACTGTTAATATTTAAATTAAACATGTAACTTTTGGAGTGAAATTTTATTTGCTATTGTTATCCTCATTTTTTTCTTTTATTTAATAATTCATGAAGTTAAAAAAAAAATTTAGCGGTTGAAGGGGTTGTTCAAATCGACACCACCAGGCTGTGGATTTTGTTGTGAGGAGCTCCCTCAATGATACATATCGGGATTTTTCTGAGAGGAACTGCCTCCATGAAACATTGGAGCATCGGGAAAAAGTTCACCGGTACCCTATGCTTGATCAAACTGGGATGGCACCCCATATGGGAACGACGCTTGGCCATATGATGATTGTGGGGCATTGAAATAACCTGGTTGCTGGTGTGGCATATACAATTGCATAGATGTGTCAGGTGACACACTAGTCTGCTGGTGGGACAAGTACGTATGTTGTGTATAATCGTCAAATGGTTCTGTTGGTGTGGCGTAGAATGTACCTTGACTTGGTTCATATGTTGTCCTAAGAAGGTTAATGTCACGATGTTGCACATGACGCCTTCGCCTTTCAAGACCAACTCCTTCAAACAAACCAGCACCAATATCACCAACTTCAAGCCGCTCAAGGTATTGTCGGTCAGGTGCAGGTTCAAAAGGTGCCATAAATGCATCTATTTGCCCAAATGCGTGCAGACTACTCCCTAGGTCATCTCTTATGTTTGTCATGGAGGTTTCGTCGGCCTGATTGTCCATGGCTACATTGTGGTAGGCGGGTTCGACGACATCAACCTGAAAACACAACAATAGTTCGATCACATTATATGGTATGATAAAAAATAATTACCTAAGTAGTAAAAAAAACAAAGACAAACATAGAAAATTACCCCGTATTCCTGTATATTAGTGCACCGATCGATGAACAAGCGTGTATGCTTTCGGTACCAAAACATGTACTTACTATTCTTCGACAAATATGGGTTGTTTGTGGACGGAGTCATGTACACATTGTTGAACTGGTCATTCCATGCGACAACTAACGGGGCATGTTTATCTAACCAATTAACACCTTCTTTATTGCGTACGCTCAGGTCGTGTAGTCTATTGTCTTGGAGTGGAGTATGAGGTATAGGCTGAACCATCCCAAATTGGTGGATTACCCTATCCGATTGATGCCACTCCACAATGTGAAAGCAAATCACCGGAACTACATACCTCCATAGCTCACTTGTGAGTAAGTAATAGGTGTTGAGGGACAACGGTTAGATGTTGTTCATACGGTGTCCACAAAATCTGCAACAATAAAAAAACAATTTCCATTTAAACATATAAAATGTTATACTGAGGTAACATAACAGTAAAATTATCTTACATCTGTTTTTTTCATCTTATCAAACTTCTCTCGATATTTACAGATATCCCAACTATGACTCCGATAGTTAATTACTGCCCCACCTTCCCAGCTGTCAAAAAATGAGCAACAAATATCAGAATATATTTACGCATAGTTATTGAAAAAAAAACAAAATGATAACAATGACAAACCTTGCTCCCAACAACAATTCGTGGACTGAGGTGGGTCTTTCAATGGAATCAAGTATGGAAATCGCTCTCATGCCCAAAGTTGGAGTAAAATACAACCTCTGGCAATGTCGTGCGTTTTATAGTTCGTTGTTTTGCACAACTCGCGGTATAGGTTGCTTAGCAACGTAGACCCCCAACTGTACGTGGCACATTGATCCAAGTCCCGTACAAATTGAAGGTACTTCAAGGGAAGACCGTTTCCTGACCGATTAGGAAAAAATAATCCTCCAATGAAACGAAATATGTACGCCTTTGCATTGATCTCCAACTGTTGGGGAAAAATATTTGCATTGTGGAGGTTGAAGTTGACATTCAACCAACTTGTTCTCAATAAGCTCCCTCTGATATCGGTCTCAGGAGGATGACGACCAAAGACAACCTTAACTTTCGCATGCCAATCGGGCCGCCCAGCCATGCCAGACACAGGCAACCCGTCAACTCTATGGCCAAGCAACATGGCCACATCTTGGAGAGTGATAATGCACTCACCAACAGGCATGTGGAATGTGTGCGTCTCAGGTCTCCATCGCTCAACCAAAGTTGAGATAAATGAGTAGTTAAGCTAAAAAAAATTCAGTTTCGCAATGTCACCAAACCCAGTTGTTACCAAGAACGACTGAAGATGAGGAAGATGCTCTATTGTTTACATCTGTAGGGTCTTCCTGACATGTAATACACAATCGTCCTCACTGTTCTAAATATTTTCGGACACATGCACCGATTGCATGGTCGACAAGGAGGGATCTTTTGGCCCTAGATGAACAGTGTGACCTTCTGCCATTCTTTTTACTAACCTGCATAGAGAAGTTACCTGTTTCCAATAACAAAAACACTAAATTTTTTTTATTATCAACACCGTAATTATATTTAAAGCCTATACACTATACGTTGTAACTCCTTACACATTAAAAAAAATTTAAATTTTGAGGCTAAAAATATTCTGATGCAAAAAACTGTGTTTTTACAAGTAAATAAATGTAAACCCTAAAATCATGTTTCACATTCTAAATTTATATTATTTTTAAATCCTATTTAGTGTGATACTTTATTATTACATACGTTATTATTCCATACAATTAGCGGTTTATATAATTTAAATAATTTTCTTTACTGATATTGTATTTATGTTTATATGATTTTATGACATATAAATAACCACAATTGCTAAATCCTTAACAAATATACTTATATTTAAAGGCTACACATTAAAAAAAAAATTTAAATTTTGAGGCTAAAAATATTCTGATGCAAAAAAATGTTTTTTTACCAGTAAATAAATATAAACCCTAAAATCATGTTTCACATTCTAAATTTATGTTACTTTTAAATCCTATTTAGTGTGATACTTTATTATTACATATGTTGTTATTCCATACAATAAGCAGTTTATATAATTTAAATAATTTGTTTACTAACATTTTATTTATGTTTATATGATATTATGACATATAAATAACCACAAATGCTAAATCCTTAACAAATATACTTATATTTAAAGGCTACACATTAAATAAAAATTAAAATTTAAGGCTAAAAATATTCTAATGCAAAAACTATTTTTTTACCACCCTAAAATCATGTTTCAGACTCTAAAGTCACATACAAATCCTAAATTCTTAACACGTATAATTATATTTAAACCGCAAACATTAAAAGTTTTAACTCCTAAACATTATAAAAATTCTTATTTTTAGCACTAAATAACTTTGGCTTTACAAATATTCTAATGGAAAACATTTATTTTTACTACTAAATAAATTTCACCCTAAAATCATGTTTCCTTAACAAATATTTTCTAATGCAAAATATACTTATCAATTAAATTATAAACCAAAATAATATAATCTTAATAACAAAAACATAATATAATCACAATAATAAAAACTCACAAATCTTTTCTTGTTTGATACCAAATTTTTCAATTGCTCCAATATTCTTCTATACCTCGTACGAATTTTTTCTTTCAATCTTCTCTGCAGTATAATTTGTTTAAAAACATACTTAGCAATCAACATTATAAACAACAATAATATAATCTGAATAATAAAAATTATAATATAATTAGAGAAATAAAAACTATAATGAGAGAAATAAAAACTTACAAAGCTTTTCTTCTCTACTTGAATTTTACAATGCAATATGCTTTTTTCATTTTTGTTTTTCAATCTGGGAAACGATTAGATGGGTGTAGTTTGTGGGTTTTTAAGGAAGCCAAACCGCCATCTTAATTGGCAGGTTGGTGCCACTTGGCACCACCCCATTGGTTGGAAGGACGACGTGATTAAAATGATCCCAATCTGCCATTCAACTTGCTGGTTTCGCAGAGATGGTGACAAGTGTCACGCCCCCATTCAACTCGCCATTCGGTATGACGAATTCCAGTATAGAATTGTTGTCCCAAACGCCATTCAGATTGCCGGTTTGTAGAGATCATTATGTGTGTCACTCCCCCCTCAACCTGCCATTTCACATGGCGGTTTGGGCTCCCTGTCTCTATGCCTCCTCGGGAAGGAGTAGAATGTTTGCCAACCTGCCAACTCGACTGGCGGTTTCAGGGTCCCTACGTTGAAAATCGGTCCAACCCACCATCTTGGTTACCGATTTTGAGAAAACTACACCATTTTGGGAATTTTTATTTAATTATATACTATTTATGGAAAAAAAACCACTATTTTGAGTTAAAACTTAAAACTGTTGCTTAACAAAGCACTTGTGATAAAACTGTTTTCAATTAAATAATATATTTAATATAAAAAGTAATTTATAAATAAATTGAATAAGTATTGTACTCTGCCAACAGTAAAAATTTAACAATGACATTGTTCAGTAAAATTGAATTTTGTACTTGTAGAACGTATGGAAATATTTTTGGCGTGATGGTTTGCCAAAATAGTTTTTTTTTTGTACAAAAATAGTTATATTTTTAATTGTGTACTTTAATTTTGTATTTTTTATATTGTCATAATCACGTAATTTAGTTAGTTTCATCATTTCAAATAAAATTTGATTAGATAAATATTTATTTATTGTTATTTTGTATCATGAAAAAAAATACTTCACAGAATAGTAAAATAAAAAAAATTATTTATAACAATAAAAAATTCGTCTATTGATGATATGTGAAAAAATATAAGATTTTTTAAACCATTTGAAAATTGAAAGAGAATTGCTTAATTGAAGAGGAGAATGTTTATAAAAATAATTAAATTAAAAAAGAATAAAAATAAGTTATGTGTACATGTTCCTCTAAAGAACTTAAAAAAGAAATATCCCTTGGAAATGACCTAAAAAAGTCTGATACTGTTATCAAGATTTTGAGTTTGAATTTGTAAATGTAAAAAAATGTAATTTGAATCCAATAGAAATTATAGTCAGATTCCACACCAATATCACGCGGTGTATAAAAAAAATGTGTAAGCACTTTTTTCTTAAGAACTATTCATAGTTTGTGATGAGAAGTAAAATGGGATAACTTGATAGATGAAATAGAGAATTTGAGTTTTAAATGTCAATCTTGAATTAAACACAACTTTTTATTTAATTTGATAGTAATTCGATTTAACTATAACTCACAAAAAGTTCATCTCAAGTAGAGAACAATGGAGTTTTTATTTTAGAATTGCATAGATTTAACTATAGCTCACAAAAGTTCATTCTCAAACCCGCCAAGTACCTATATGCTCGCAGCTGTGACCTCCACTTTAAATAGAGATATAAAATTAATATCTTTTACACATAAATAAACATAGATTTAAATAAGTTTTTTATATTTGAAGTTTCATAAAAAATCACTTTTGGCCCTTAAAATTTAAAAATATATTTTTTAGTCCTTGATTTACTTTTAGTCATTCTTCTTTAGTTAACGCCGTTAAAAAATTGCTAACAGGGAACACATTTTTGTACTCATGAATCACTCTACTCCTCAACGCTAACTCCCTCAATCTTCAATTTCACATCCGATATAACCAAACATAACAGAACTTAAAAAAACGAACAACGTTAATACAAAAACCAAATTAATTTTAGGGACTAAAAAATATTTTTGAATTTCAAGGACAAAAAATGATTTTTTGGTGAAACTTTAAGGACAAAAAACTTATATAAGCCATAAACATAATATAAAAAAATCAAGATAATATTAAACATAGAACAAATTATAGAATATTCCTTAAGATTTTATATAATTACGCATAAATCTATATTTTTTTATCATAACATTAAACAATGTTATAAGTTTATTAACATTTATTCTATAAATAACTTAAATTTTCTTATAAATTGTATTTTTCTCTTATTAAATTTGCATAAAATATATTATATGTCTCTTTTTATTCATAATTATATTATTTATCATAGATTATTATAAAAATAATATTTTAGCAATATTTTTACTCAATATTATAATTATGTAATATTATATAATATAATTATATTGAATAATATATATATATATATATATATATATATATATATATATATATATATATATATATATATATAGCTAAGGTTTGGGGTGGGGTAAGTCGGGTATTATAGTACTTATGCTCGCCCCCATACTTGAATATTGTTATGGGTTCAGACCCATCCCATATTCGTACCTATTATTAGAATTGAAGGTTTGGAAAACTTGAAGAAGTGATGTGATCTTTCATGATCACGTGCCCAAAGGATCCTTTTTAAGGTCACTTGGAAGGAAAATGGATTTATGGAGAGGAAAGGAATGGGGTAAGGCACCACAAATACCAGGTTTGATAAGCCAAAAGGGAGAGACCACAAGGGAAGGGTCCCTTGATAACTCTTAAAAGCTCTCACAAAGGAGAAAGGGGGACACTCAAAGATAAGAACCTCACAACCAATATGGTCTCTAGGATTAAAATTCAAGTGTAAAAAATACAAGTGAGGGGAGGAACTCCTATTTATAGAGGTAGCTAACCTCTTGAACAAGATAACCTAAAAAAGAAGGGTTAGGATTAAAAGGAGAGATCTAAGGGAGGAGGATTGAGAAACAATTCCCTCCTTAGATCATCAAACTTGGTGCCCAAGTTTCTCAAACCAAGGGCCAAGATTCCTTCTTATTAGCTTAGGGGGTTTATGTAGGAAAAGAGGGGTGTAGATATCAAGGCTACCCCTTATTTCCTTCATAAAGACCCAAAAAGCTAAATCCACCCTCTAAATTCCTAAGACACCTCCTAAAATAAAAATGGACTAAATACATGTCCCAAATTAAATTCCTAATGCTCCTCAAAATTAAAATAAAGGAAAATTACATCTTATTAACTAAAGTCCCTAGCCTAATAGCTTCACTCTCCATAGGAGGTGAAGTCTTCCTTTGTCTGCAAGGGCTAGGTCTTCTTCAATCCTTCTAGCCATGACCCTAGTGATAGGTCTTTGGCTAGGCATGGTCACATCAAGAAGTCTTTTTGGAAAGCTTGGAGAAGTCATCAATTCCTTTTGGTGTTTTAGTTTTGAGTTTTATTCTAGTTTTGCTCTAATTAATTTTATGGTACCAAACACGTTTGATAGATGTGTTGTATTGTGAGTTTAGATAGACATGAGAATATGTTTGCATAGCTTAGGGATAAATTGCATAGGCTGGGGAGTGCTAAAAATCATCAAAAATGCATTTTCTGGTAAGGTAATCGATTACCCTTCAATATTTTTGGATACTTAGATTACTGCTCTCGGGAGTAATCGGTTACCTGAAAATAGTAATTGGTTATTCTAGAGACCGTGCATTCTAGACCAATTATGAAGCAACATATCAGGTAATCAAGTAGGTAATCGATTACCTTGCTAAAAAACTCATATAAAAGCATTTTTAAAACAGATTTTCAATAATTTTTGGAATACAAATGAAAGGTCCATTAAATGCTTGTAATTCTAACTGATTTATCCATCATTCTCCATGAACAAAACCTATTTTTTATGATTTGAAGATTAAAGAATTACATGATCTAAGGAAGAGAGTATTGTGAGATTTGATCTTTCTTGCTGGGTATTGATCACAAGATCAGGTGATATTGTTCTATACCCTTAATTTTGTGTTTTTGCACAAGTCTTGGACAATCTCTTGAGATGTTCTTGAGATCATTGTGAAATCTTGCAACTGGGTATTGTGAGTAAGGCGTTGTGAGTGGCAGGGTGTCATGATTTAGCAAACTCTTTTGGGGTGTAAGAGGAAACCTTTTTTTTGTGTAGTTTAAATCTTTTCGGATTAAAATTTGTATGTATGGTGTGCATGTATGAGATTTTAGTGGAAAACAGATTAACGGAATGCAAAATCTATCTTTCCTTATACTCTTTAATCTTGATTATATTGAATTCTTAATGGTTCTTTGAGTGGGTTTTTGCAGCTACACCTTTAATCGTGATTTTATTGTAGCAAGATTGTGATTTTTAATATCATTGTTTTGTAATTGAGATTGGGTTGGTGAAATAAGAATTGTGTGATTAAAGCTTGATTGTATTCTTTCTTTACCCATTCCTTTGGTGGTTAATAAGTCTGTTATTGCAATTCATATTGTATTTTCAATAAGTGCAATTTTAGACCATCTTGGAGGAATTGTTATACATCAAGCTTATTGCCAAAAACATTGAAAGAGTTGAATGTTGACTTTGTCTCAACCTCTTTCTTGAAAACCCATTTTTGAAAACTATAAGGTAGATTTTGAAAATTTCTTTAAGGGGATATTTTTGAAACTCTAATATTATTTTGAATAGAAAAAGTTTGAATTTATTTTGGTGAATCTATTCAACCTCCCCTTCTAGATTCCTTCTTAGGACCAATAATTGACATCAAGAGCAGGATATTGAGAAATATTCAAGATTATATCAATCCATTTTTTTTGAAACATGTCGGGGAATCAACTACCTGTGAAGGTGCCTCTCTATTAACAGACCACCATTATGCATTGGTGAAAATTATGCTTTTTGGAAAGTAAGAATGATAATATTGATGGAGTCTATAAACAAAGATATATGGCAAGCTCTTATAACTAATTATAAAATTTCTACATATATGGTTGAAAATGCAATAGTTAAAAACCATATGAATTATGGACCACTGATGAAAGACGTGCTGAAAATGATTCTAAAGCCTTAAATATTATACATTCTAATTTGAATAGTGATGAGTTTTTCAAGGTATCACAATGCAATACAGCTAAGGAAGCGTGGGATCTAATCTAAGTTACCCATGAAGGAACACTTTAAGTAAGACGTGCTAGAAAGAACACATTTATTCAAGAGTATGATGTATTCCACATGAATCCAAGTGAAAATCTTATGGACGTTAAAAGAAGATTAACAAATATAGTCAACCACTTGAAAGGACTTGGAAAGCTATTTGAGGAAGAAGATCTGAATGTGAAAATACTCAAATCTCTCACCTACAAATGGCAACCCACAGTAACAGTAATAACAAAATCCAAGAACTTGGCTACTATGTCTAGTGATCAAATATTTGGAAAGCTCAAAGAATATGAAATGGACATGGCTAGGATGATAGAAGAGGAACAAAAGGAAAAGAAAGGCAAAGACTTGGCACTAAAAGCACATGAACAATCAAGTGATGATGAAAACACTAATAGTAGATCTTCTGAATCTGAGGACATGAGGTTCATGAAGAAGAAAAATAACAAAGAGAAGTTCTCAAGTGGTAGAAAGCAATCAAAGAAGGGGAACACAACTCCTCCAAAGTTCACATGCTTTGAATGTGGTATGACACGTCACATGAAAGTTGATTGTCCTTTCCTAACCAGAAAACAGAACAATGAAGAGCCTAGACCAAAATTCAGGAAGAATAAGAAGAAGAAGGCTTATATTACTTGGGAAGACAATGCCTTAACCCCTTCTTTAAGTGAAAATGAAAGTAATCAAGAAGCTAATCTCTATTTGATGACTAAAGCTAAAGTAGAAAGAGAGGCAAGTGATTTTGACTCTGACTCTTCTTGTGATTGTGGCTATGACCTACTCCAAGAACCTTTTGTTGAATTACATGGTGAGGCTAAAAGAAGGAGTTGCCTCAATGTGGGCTTCAAAAAGTATATAAAGTCATATGAAACTACTATAAATGTCTTGCAAAAAGAAATGGAAGTTTTAAGTTTTAAAAGATGAAAAATTGAAATTAAAAATCATTTCTGATTGCAATCATGCTTCATCCTATAATTGTGCTAACTATAAAGTGCTTGAAGGTAAGGTGGATTATCTTAAAAAAGCACTATCTAAGTTCACTATGGGGAGTGCCAACCTTGATACTCTTTTGGGAAAACAACATGGCATGACATCAAAAGATAGTCTTGGATATCATAACACCACTAAGAAAAATGCTTTCAAGAGTACTTTCAATTCTAGGAAAACATCTTATAGAACTTATATCTCATGCAATCACTATTTCTGCAAAGAACATACTAACTTAATTGTTTGATCAGGAAGATTGGAGTTCCAAGTGGGAACTACATATGGATTCCCAAAGGATTCGAACTTGTCATTAATCCAAATGGACCTAACTCCATTTGGATACCAAAATGAGCAATTAACTTGTTTTGTAGGTGTGCCTCAAAGAAAAGAAGTTCATGTGCTACCTAGATAGTGGATGCTCAAGGTACATGACGGGAGATAAAAGCAAGTTCATCTCTCTTCAAACAAAAACAGGTGGCTTTGTCACTTATGGAGATAAAAATAAAGGTCAAATCCTTGATATTGGAAGTATTGGTAACAAAGGCTCTATTCAAATCGATGATGTTTTACTTGTTGATGATCTTAAATTCACTCTACTTAGTATAAGTCAATTATGTGACAAAAACTACAAAATCAAGTTTGATAATGAATGTTGTACTATTAGTGATGCATCCAATCATGTTTTGTTTGTTCGCATGAGAATAAATAACATCTATGTGCTTGATATTGACCATTCTGCATCAAACATCAGATGCTTATCATCTAGGGATGATTTATCATCACTTTGACATAAACGCATTGCACACATCAATTTAGGACAATTGAATAGACTTGCATCTAGAAATCTAGTAGTAGGTCTATCTAACTTAAGGTTCTCTAAAGATGACCTTTGTGATGCATGTCAAAAGGGAAAACAATCTAGAAAATCTTTTAAATCCATTAATCCAGTTTCTACCACTAGACTACTTGAACTTTTGCACATGGATCTATTGGGTCCTTCTAGAACTGTAAGTCTAGGTAGAAACCTTTATGGATTAGTTAGTATTGATGATTATTTTAGGTTTACATGGATAACTTTCTTATCTGTAAAAAATAACGTCTTTTGTGCTTTTCTCAAAAATTTCCAAAAGGATCCAAAATGAAAAAAAATTGAAAATTAAATCTTCAGAAGCGACGATGGTGGTGAATTTAAAAATAGATGAATTTGAGAAATTTTGTGAAGAGCATGGCATTGATCATAACTTTTCTGCTTCTAGAACATCACAACAGAATGGAGTAATGGAAAGGAAAAACCAATTTTTTATTGAATTAGCTAGATAAATGCTCAATGAAAATTCTATGGCTGAGTATTTTTGGGCTGATGCTGTGAGCACTGCATGTTATGTTATTAATAGAATTCTAATTCATCCATTTTTGAAATTAACACCATTTGAATTGTTCAAAGGTAGAAAACCAAATATCTCTCAGCTTAGGGTATTTGGATGTAAATGATTTGTTTTGAACAATATGGATAATCTTGGCAAGTTTGATGCAAAAGCGGATGAAACAGTATTTCTAGGATATTTTGCATGTAGTAAGGCATATAGAGTATTTATCAACGCTCCAAACGTCCTCTCACCTGGATTTTTACAGACAAGGATTTCAGTGACAAACAATGACTCTAGCAAAAGGTAATATATAATTCCACAGAACATTTAAATACTTGAAGGATCCACCTCCCTCAAAAGTTTAAGTTGAATAGCATCAGAAGTTGCTATTTCTTGCTTGGCTAGAGATATTGCCAGTATAATACAATTAGACTGTAAAAAACATAAATAATGGTTAAAGTGCATATGTATTTTGACACCATCATCATTTCCCAACTCATTTGTCAATAGTAATTAGTAAACACTTCAATAATGTAATAAAATAGTATCTAACTACCCACCACCAATACAAACACAAACAAATTTTGTTTGGATATTGGAAGCTTATGACAGCAGTCTCAATGAAATAAACATAAAAGAAAAGGGCGTATTAACTACTAAATGAAACTATGATATTTTATCCAATCAAAATTTCCAATGTGAAGAGTGAGGGACAATTAAGACACGACTGAAAAAACTTCTTATACCTTCTCAACATAAGATCAAACCATGTTTTCAATGTCTTCAATAATAGTCTCAGGTTGTCCTTCTGAAAATGGAATTTAATCAGCACAAACTAAAAACAAGTATCACAATATCACATTATTCAAGAGAAAATTATTTATAGTTAGCTGAATGAAAATCATACCTACAGCAACTCTGGTCAATCTAGGTAAATCAATTAAAGTTAGGTTGACAATTGCTCAAACAAACAGAGAAATTGCATTAGGAAACATAAATAACAGTTGAATCATTAGTCTCATTTTATGCTACAGGACCTATACAAGTGAAATAAAAGATAATTAATAAATGGAAAATATATAAATTAAATAAAACATTCAAAAACTCTGACTATTGCTTTTTTAACGTGAAACATGTCAAATTTATTAGAGTAGTCATGACTCATGAGTGAGGTCAAGAGTAAATTGTAACCAAGGTATCTAAAACTACCGAGAGAGAAGGTGTGCCTTAGCCAATTCTAAAAGGATGTTCTAATCCTGCACTGTTAAACTTGATGCAACTCCTGGGGAAGTATAGGAAGAGGTGGAACAAAAGCAAAAGAAGGAAGGAAAATTCATATACCGAGCTAAACAAGGACATTATTGAATTCCTTGTGGTGCTATTTGTTTGTAGGGAGCTTACTTTACAGACAATAAAACAGATTATAGGAACTGATATATTGATTAGCATACATTACAGACTGTAGTTTTCTTTCCATGTAATAAAAGAAAACTGTTATATTTTCTTATTGAAAATCCTTGTGTTTTTTGTACTCTTCTCTCTATTTCAATAATTGTTTTCCTTTAATTAAAAAATATACAGAAGTATCAAACATGACTACCCAAGCAAATCATCTATCTAATAAAGTTTCAGAAAGGGACAATAATTAAAGGGCACCATGTGGAGAATAAATGCTAAGATGAATTGGAACATGAGATATTTGTTTATTCTCCTCCCCGTTACTCTATTAGTTTCATTCTGAATTTCTTGGCCGACAAAGTCTGCTGAAGGAAAAGAAAATTTAAATTTAACTAAGAAATGAAAATATTTGTTGAATTATCAATAGCACACAAATAATTGCACCAGCAAGCCAACCCATATGCAGTACAAGATGACTTGATAAATTGTTAGCAAACTTCTACTTTAAGGATAATGACAAAAGAGAATCCCTTGACAGAATAATTCCATAGTTATGTAATACTGGTTATGAGTTTAGCAGTAAAACCTAAAATAAACTACCCTACAATTAGAGGGGCCACATGCATGAACAAAACAACAGAAACATAACATAATCAGAGAAAATAGAAACACAACATCAAATCTAGCAGTAAAATTGTTCTTCCAACAAACCACAAACAGGGGAAACATAAAAGACCATCCCATCCTATTCCTATAAACAGCAAATAATATATACATACATCATAGTTACACTGTTACAATTCAAGTCTCAACCTAACTTATCAAAAGCCTCAAGTAAACCATTAAATATGCACCAAGAAAATGTGGTTGCTGAGCCACATTACCAAAATAAGGTATCTTTCTCCCTGGCATGTGAAGAAACTTTGCATACTCCTTCGCTTTATCATCAATCTTATCTCTAGTCTAGTTTAATTGTCTTTCCTTGTCCAATCTCCAATAGCTTTGCATCCTCATCAAAATCAGGTGGCAAATCATTATCATCTTCACTCGAGTCATCATCATTATCATCCATGTCATCAAACCCATCATCACTCATTAAATTATCAACATCTTTTGACCATTCTTCTTCTTTTTCACCATTTTCATCTTCTCTTTTCTCTCTCTCATGCTATTTAGAACTATTCTGCAAGCAGCTCCCTTGGGAAACTGTGGAACATTAACTAAGTGGTTTCATGAAATTCTTGTGGGAGACGAGATCAGTTAAGATGTACAATTTTCTCCAACAAAATCCATTTTTCAAGTGACAGCATCAACAATTTTCTAAGCCTCACAACTCATTTCCTAAGCTTCACAAAATCCGTTTTAGTTGGCAAGAGAATTTTTATATTAAGGCACTAGAGGTGCAATAGTAGGAACCTTACACGCAATAAGACATATATGGAAATAACTGAGTACACCAACCAAAATAGACAACAGAAACACCAACATAGAGGAAAAACAAGTACATGGAATTTTATATTAAAGATGCTTTCCTTTAGCCAGCTTTTTTCTCAAAATACTCCACTGGGTCAAACATGGTAACCCATTTCTATTCATTTCATGCTTCTTCTTCCTGTTTAAGTGTGATGGCAATGGTATTCTGATTTCTGCAATGGGTGGAGTTCGAAGGCTCTAGTGACATAGGTTATTGTTCTATTCTCCTTCCATTTATGCTTGTATTATATTCAAAACAACAAAAAACCACATACTTAAACAGAGCCCTTTATAGAAGAAAAAATCATGAAATAAATAAATATATTTGACCCATTACAAAAAACAGAATACCATTTGTCATAATACTTAAAGAGGAAGAATAAGCATTTCAAGCAAAAAACGACAAAAAGAGAGCATCATCAAGCCAGATCCGCGAAATACAATAATCTTGTTTGGTCCCTGCACTCCCGTTTATATATTGAAAACAAGTATATCTTAATATCGTATATTATCTCTTAATAATAGTAAAACAATATTATGATAAATATTTAAAATATCATATATTTTAACATTATTATAAATTATAATATTATAATTGATATATTAAATTTTACGAACCTGTTAATTACTATTTATAATATAAGATATCTATATATTAATAAAAAATAGTTTTGTATCCAATTTAATATTATTAACACCTTGTGTATGTATATATAAAAATATCTGGTTTAATATAATAAAAAATATTTAAAATAATTATATCTTGTATAAAAAAATAGGCTAAATTACCACCGGTGCCCCTCTATTTAGAGGGTAGCTCACTTTGTGCCCCTCATTTTTTTTGTGCACCTTTTGCCCTCCAACTTTTTCAAAAGTTTAATTTTTGCCCTTTCGTCAAATTTAGGACATTGACCGTTAAAAATGAACATTGACTTACGTAATTAAGTGACGTGACATGATTATATTGTAATTAAGAGTTAATTAAAGTTTAATTAATTATTTGAAAATGCTAATTTCCAACTTTTTCAAAAGTTTAATTTTAAAAATGTCAAAACCATGTACCATGGCAGCATTCCAATATATTATTCCACTATACCAAAGGTCATAACCTATTTTATTATGCAATTCCAATATATTTAAACTAATCAATAGCAATGTTAATTTTAAAAATATAGAAAAGTTGAGCAAGACTGGAATTGAACTCAGGTCTAGAAGTTTAAATGCTAAAACCATACCATTAGACCGAAAGCCAATATTATTTTTCTTGTGAGATTCAAATTTAATTAAAATAATAATGGCAAGATTAATTTTAAAAATATATTAAAATTTAAAAACTTTTTAAATGGAGAAATTTTAATTCTCAATTTTAATATATGTCTTTATTTTTAATTAGATTTTAAATTTTATATTGTTGTTAATATAACTAAATTTTATTTTTAGTTGTTAACCCTTAAATTTTAATTTCAACTTTTAATTCTTAATTTTAGTTTCAAAATCACAAATAAAATATATAACATAAAATGACCTACAATAGATTTAAAATTAAAATATACAAATAAAATATAAAATATAATTAAAAATAAAAGATAGAAATTAAAATTTAAATTAAAAGTTAAAAACTATAAATTAAAGTAACAACTAAAACTTAAATATAAAATTAAAAATTAAAAAAAACTTATTCAAATAGATTTAACATAAAATCAAGCTAAGTAGTTTTTAGAATTTAAAAAAGTTTCTTTAAAATAAAAATTTTATAACATAAATGACCAAGAATAGTAAAACAAAACAAAGGAAAAGAGACAATAAAACCAAAGTTTGCTTACTATCTAGTGGTATCGTTTTATCGTCTTAAAACTCTCACAGGTCTTACGTTCAAATCTTACTTTGTCCAATTTTAATATAAAATTAATGTTGTCACATGAATAGTTTAATTAAATTTGAATGTAAAAAAAAAAACTAATATTGACTTTTGGTCTAGTGGTATGACTTTAGCAATTAAACTTCTAGACCTCGGTTCAATTTCAACCTTGCTCAACTTTTCTATATTTTTAAAATTAATATTGTTATTGATTAATTTAAATACATTAAAATTGGAAAATAAAATAGTCTTTGACCTTTGGTCTAGTGGTTTGGCTTTAACTTTTCCTTTCTCATGACTTGGGTTCGATTTCACATGGTACATATTTTTTATATTTTTAAAATTAGCATTTCCAAATAATTAATTTAAACTTTAATTAACTCTTAATTACAATATAATCATGTCACATCACTTAATTATATAAGTCAACAATCATGTTTAATAGTCAATGCCTTAAAATTGACGAAAGGGCAAAAATTAAACTTTTGAAAAAGTTGGAGAGCAAAAGCTGCAAAAAAAAAAATGAGGGCACAAAATGAGCTACCCTCTAAATAGAGGGGCACCGATGGTAAATAATTATATATTTTTATACACCAAAACTAAAGATATCTTACTATCATGTATTATGTATATTCTATAACTCCGGTGTTAAAAAAAAATATAACTCTTCACAAAAATATAACTTCACCCATATTA
Organism: Psophocarpus tetragonolobus; assembly: GCA_037954015.1. Lineage (NCBI taxonomy): Eukaryota > Viridiplantae > Streptophyta > Magnoliopsida > Fabales > Fabaceae > Psophocarpus > Psophocarpus tetragonolobus. The sequence goes on from CM075692.1 coordinate 53,536,468, forward strand.
AAAAAATGTAATTTCTCCCACACCACTAATTATTTAATTATACACTTTCACAAATTCTATACAACCTTTTTCTTCTCTCCCATTTTCTGAAATTCATGCAAATCAAATCACGTTGATAATGTTTAATAATTTAACATGTTTCTATCATATTATCATAAATAAAAAAATATAAGAATTAACAAAATATATTTCAAAATATACTAAACTTAAATTATTTTATAAAAAATGACATAATGAATTGCTATGTTATACTAAAATTATTATAGAATATATTAAATTAAAATGATTATAAAACTCTAAAATTATTATAAGAAATAACATATCAAAATAGAAATGTGAATACACAAGTCTAACATGACAACAATGTCTATGTTTTTGTTAGTCTCTTAACAATAGTAAAACAATATTTGATAAATATTTAGGGTATTGATAAAATAAATTTCTTATAATTTAATATATATATATATATATATATATAGTAGTAGTAGGTACTACACATTAAAAACATAATATCGCATAATATATCACGTTGTTTTGATACATAAGTGAATTATAAAGAAAGATTGAGCAACAATCCAAAACCTGATATTCAATTCTACATTGAGAAAGATTGAACAAGATTTCCTTTCCATATTTGTTTTTATCCCACAAAACAATAAAGTGAAGCAAATGGAGGGAGACATGGTGAAAATAGACACAGGAAGACCAACAGGGCATGTAAAATAGAAATAAATAAAGTATTTTGAAAGCCAAAGGAAACTTCATATCATATGGAGCACAGAAACAAGGTTTGATCTTGTTGACTTGTTCCCTTCAATCAAACCTATTCACCTCATAACTCAGATAAAAGGTAACTTAGAGGATATGCACAAAGCTAGACAAGATTCTAGAAACCATTTTCAGAGAGCATTAATCAAACCATTACCATCTCACTCTTCAAATTTATTCTGATTTATAATATAAGATTATATATTTTGGAGTATGTACAAGGTTCATTTTTAATGCTTCACATCATAAATCATACCATTACCAAGAGTCAAACAAAACAAAAAATGGACATAATTAAGATTTTTTTTATATATGTAAACTGAGTTATGTAGAGGTGGACAAAATATATCAACTGAATTAAGTTGATATAAAACTAAATTGTAAAACCAGTCTGGCATAGGAACTAATCAATTTTTAAAGAATAGTTCAGTTTAGATTTTTATTCAATATAGTTAGTTTTTTTAAAACAAAGTTCAATTCAGTTTTTTGTTTAGTCCTAAATGTTTGAGACAACATAAACTATGGTTATATGCTCTTTTTGAATATGTATTTACAGTCATCAGACTTCAGATATTTTATTTTCAAATGTTGTTGGCATAGAATTGAGAAGGAACTAACAGATAGGGACATTGGAGGCAACAGGAAAATTGGCTTCTACTTACATTTTTTTCTTTCTCCCTTTTGACCAAAGAAGATAAGCATATATTCTAGCACACCCTAGTTATGATTATAAGTGAAGATGGCCACAAATTTTAAATTAAAGACAGAGCAAAAAAGCATCTCACTTTAGGTGACATTCTCTTTGTAGCTCTACTTTTCTTCCCTTTCTTTTATAAAGAATTTATAGCAACCAACCGGTCTCATCACCAACTTTGGTCCTGCCTATCAAACATGAATCAAATATGTTCCAAACATGCAATTCATTCATTCTTCCATATTAAAAATTGCTACATAATCTTCACTGCCATTTTATGCTTGTTTTTTTACAATAAAAAATAATTAATTACTCAATTTGGTTGGACCATGACATGACTCATGCATGGTAATGTTTCAAGCCTTAAAATATATTACAGGTAACAAAGAGCAGGACCTATTTGGGGCAGGGACTGATGACTCAACAACAGCAAAAGGAGGGAAGGAGAAGAGGTGGATTCAAATATCTCCCACTAATATTCTAATAAAATAATAACAACTAACATTGACTGATATAAAAAAAATGAACCATTTCTCTATTGCTACTTAAGTAGAGGTAGTTTATGATAGTAGCAGAAAAAGACACCACATATTCAGTAGCCTCATATACTACTCATATTAAGCCCATTAAATACTTTTATCCTTCCTTCCAATAAACTCAGGACAAAAGTAAGATATAATACCTTATGCACCGTTCTCCAATCAAAATTGGACTGTTATCTCAATAATCTTATCTATGTAATAGAATTTTGCTTTTGTACTAAAGGATTGAGTAGATCACTAAGAAACTTCAACTCTAACTAGAATAAAGAACATAAAAAACAACATCTAAACTACTATTTGTAAGTTATGTCCATGCTTATATTAACATTACTGGAAAAAAATAAAGTTAGAAAACAACATCTAGAGCCACTCACAACATTCATTGACAAAATCAAGTCATCCATTCACCATTTTGACTGAAGTCAAACACAAACTACAACACTTTACATCACCAATATTGTTTTTTATTAGAAACAACACACAAAATAATATATGGAGTAATTATAATTCCTCATAAATTTTTATTCAATTAGTTAATTGGGATTTGGGAAATGTCATGTGGCTGTAATAGTTAGTTAACTAGCTAGTGTCTGCTAGTGCTTGGTTTAACATTGGAAGACCCCAGACAGCTCTTGAAGTAAAAATATAAAGAAAAAAAAAGTAAAAATAGCTTATTCATAATTTAAAGTTAAACTTACTCAATTTGGAAGGGAATCACATGCAATTCAATGAACTCAACAGAAAAGAAAACCCTACTCAAAAACAAAAATTAAACCCTAAACACAAATCAAGAGAGAACAGAGAACACGCACTAGAGAATCCAAATTAGTCATAGAAAACACGAAGCCACACAAGAGAAAACACGAATCTGCGAGTGAGAAAATGTTATGTATTGTGCGAGAAAAACAGAGAGGAAGAAGAAGAGACCAACCTGTGAGGAAAAGGGAGAACAAGTGAAAGCAGTGTGCTCGAGCAGAAAGAGAGCGAGGTTTGTGAGTGTAAGCCGTAGGGCAGCAAGAGGTTCGTTAATGCAAGTGTTAGGTCAGAGAGAAGGTATGCCTTTTTGAAACTGAGAGAAATTGAAATCCCTTTGCTTTTTATAGAATTTGAACTTCCTCATATTTTTTTTCTAGCAAATTATCTATTAAAAATTACATTATGTTAAAATCTCTTAAAATGTTTTATCTAAACAATTACATTTCTAATGAGGAGTTTGAAATTCTTTAATTAAATCAATTACTCTAATCAATTATCCTATCCAAATATACGAAAAGTTTTTTAAATGAGAAAGTAATGGGTATTGTCAATGTAAATTCTTTTACTAACATTGAAAGAAAATCTTTTATTATAAGTTTATTAATTTTAACCGTTAATCATTTAAAAGTCATGTAAACAAAGAGTTGTGATTCAACGTCACTATAATTAAACTCTTTTTAAATTAAAAATTATAAAATAAACCATTTAAATCAAAATAAATTAAATTTATTGTATAATGAGCATAAATTAAATTTTTAGAAATTAAATTCAAATTAAGATTGCAACATTCTTAAAATTTAAATTTTTAAATAGAAAAATACTTATGACTTAATAAAAGTAATATAATATTATAATCAATAAGTAAAATACAGTCGGATATTTGAAATAATATTAAAATATTTTAGGGTATCCTAGATGATCTCTTAAGGACTCTTATATTTTATGATTTGTTACTTTATTTAATTTAATTAGGATCTTTGTAATTATAGATTTGTTTTATTAGTGTCAGATTTATTGTGTAAAGTGAACTCGGAAAGTGTAATCAAAACACATGCTTTCGTCTTCTGCATCTATTTTTTCTCTCTTAACAATAGTTAACTAACCTTCCAGCACCAGCAACAACAATCTTCTGCTTTGGGAAGTCAATCATTGGTCTTCCTTGTGCCCTTACGGCACCTAGCTGTCCAGCAATTGCAACTCAGACTGTTCCCTGCATGGAGAATTTTGCACATATCAAACAGTGAAATTGCAAAAGATCTATCATACATAGCTATTGATATATCAATAATAATTCAGACACATTGTAGCATTAGGAAGTGAATCAATCACAATATTGCGTTAGAGTATACTCTACGACCCTCCTTTTCAAGAATTTAAAATATGGTATAATTCATCCACAATCAAATGGATATAAAAATTTGAAAGAAAAATGGTCATTGCCTTTAGTTGGCTCAAGCCTTGGCTTTTAAGATCCAAAAAATATAGATTGGGAGACAGAAATCATTATTAATAAAAGCATAAGGAAACTAAATATTGAAGAATTTTATTTTCAAAGCATAAAAAAAATCTTGAGAGAGGACAAGGTTTTATTGCCTACAAACCAACATTCCATGAGATGCTAGATAAAAAAACTCTCATGTAAAAATTAAATGAGATGACAGCATACTAACAGATGTTTCCTCAAGGTTGGATCATATTTAGCGTATGCTCCATGAGAATTTGGTAGCAGAAATCTCAAGAAATTGAAAAATGGAATTAGATGAGTAAATGGAAGGACAAGGCCACAATCTTTTGGAAGATTGATAACTAAGAATAGCATTCTTTGATAAGAACCTTGGGTTCCAATTAAGAATCAAGAGAAAACAATTCTCTCTTAGCATTTAGCAAAGCTAACCTCAAATTCTCAATTCCTTTTCATCTGCAGTTCTTTACAGGTTGAAAGTCCTATTTATACATCTAACCAATTTAACTAACTTCTTACGTGTCCCACGAACCTAATTGGGTAAATAAAACTAACATATGAAAAGGATTAAAGTTAGTGCCACAAGCAGCCCACAATAGAAGCTCAACAAGAAGTCCAATCTTAAAACCCCAACAAATCCCAATATTACACAAGGATTAAAATTCTCCATATTACACAAGCATTAATCATTCCTAATCTATAATAGAAGTTTGAAACCTCCTTAATCTACCTATCACATACTAAGGGTGGAACAAAACAAGGTGGAGCAAACCTATCACTCAAGTAAAAAATTAACTATAAGTCTATTACTACAAACAGAAATGAGAAAAATACCAGCCAAGCAACAAGGATCAAACAAATTAAAGCATATAAAAAAATATGTTGTCCTAAAAGCTTAAGACTATAAATCTTAATGCTCTAAAACAAATGATTAATGCTTCTTTATTCTTTACTTTTGGATGATATGAACAATGGTAGTCATAAATCTAAATATGGTAATGAAACACTTTTAGTTTCAGTTATTAAAACAAAAAGTTATTCAGAAATAACATATATGAAATTCCCAAGTACAAATAAGAATTAATAACATTTCCTGAGAGCACTAACAGCTTCCTGCAAAAGCAACTGATATTATATTATCGAGCATAAAAGAAATTCTACCTGCACATCATCATCGAACATTCTGTACGTATTTCTATACCGCTGCAATAACTTAAATGCCCATTTGCTTTGGAAATCTTCAAACTGTGTTGGCACAAAAATTTAATAGCGTTAAAAAATATGAACTCTATGGACAAAATGCAATTGAATTCAAGCTGCTATATTTAGTTTACCCCTTACTTTTCATACCTGCACAATCACATTTGGCCAGCGAGTAAAGACAGCTTCCATAAATTCATCAACCACAGCCAGATAGTCATCCATCAAGACGATTTTGCTGCAATCCTAAATCTTGGATACGAAAAAACCAATCATATTTCATAGAGTCAACTCAGCTCGGCTCAGTTAGAAAGTGTAAGACGAATTATATATGTAAGTGAAACAACAGGAGGGATATGCCATAATGTTCTTTTGATCCACTGAGCTACACAAGAGTAGTTACAGATATATAACCACTCATGGGCTACAACCAAATAGCTTAAGCATTTGGGAGTGTGGGTCCTTGACCAGTTGTTAGAGCCTCTTTGAACATGTGGTTAGGAGCTCAACCCTGACCAGTTACCACTCTGATTCTTCTAATGTTCGTGCATTGCTCACATTACAACCTCAAAAGGATCTTTTGTGAAGGAGCATGTTAGAGGTATAAAACTGTCAATATGCTTTCTACCTAGCAGCTTAAACATTTAGGAAAGTTGGTCTTTGACAGGAGAAAGCTTGAGTCAGTAAAGAAATAGTGATGGTGATAGAGCATCAATTAATAAACTAATAAAATATAATATTGAATGCAGAAATCAAACATAATGCAGCAATGTGTGTTTACACTATACAGAGACAAAAGTCTCCTAATACATAACCATGTACCAGAAGTCCCCTCGAAAGGGTATTCTCTATCTACAAACTGCAAATAACCACACACTTCCTAATAACACAACCAATCACCAAATCATATATGCACTCCTAATACATAAATGTTAGCAGTTATTTTCTACACCTAACCGCCATCATGCAGTTTCTAATACAGAATTGCTTTCTAATTGTAATATACAATTGCTAGTACAAAATCAGTTATTTTCTATCACATATAATTAATTACCTCCAATCCATTAATGGATCCCTTCCTAACTAACCTGGATCTCAATTCCCATTAGAAACACAATATTTTAATGTAATTGTGTCACTTCTATGTAAGTTTGGTACTATACTTTCACTAAATGAATGTAGAATTAACACTTACATAGGGGATCTTCAAGTAACTTCTCATTGTTAGTACCAACAGCAATCATCACAGGAAGTACCTAGTGCAAGAAAAAGAAAAGTTTCTCAGAATTGTGAATGTCTTGTTCTATACTTCTATGGAGAGCTAATGATAGAAAAGAAAGTAATACATAGTAATAGTAAAACTCTAAAGGGGAAAAGTAACATAGTTACAAGACAAGCTAGAAAGGAACAGTTTCAAGACAGAATAAAAGATAAAAAAATTACCAGAAGCCAGGACAGAATTATTGCAAAGTCAAGCACAAAACAATCATACTCCAATGGAAGAACCATTTATTAGAATGAAGGAAAGTTTTCCATAATTGAAAGTGTCATTCAATATACGAGGAATTGAAGGAAATTAATGCGTTGGTTAAAATAAGGCATGGCCAAAACACTAATTATTAGAGGAAAAAGTTAATTTCACCCAATAAGGTTGTTTAAGCATAGCTGATCATGGCATTTATCAAATTGGAATACTTCCTTTTAAATAATATAAAGATATTAATATTGTAAAAAAATGTGAATAGTAGGAAAGGAAAAATAATGAAACATTCAGCAACAGTGTACCCTTTGAGAATTTATCCCAGCAGCAGCAACATATAGATCAAGCTTCCCAATGGCAATGCCAATTCCTTGAACTCCAAGATCTCCAAGCCCCAAGATTTCCCATCAGTAACTACAATCATATCAACCTAAAAAAGAATATCAAATGAAATGTCTCGATTGATACTTAAACAAAGTTAGTATTCTATCAAAACATTATACAAACAGGCCTTAATTTGAAAACATAAAATAAAAGATGAAAATTGAGGTCCACATTTTCATAGAAAATTCACATGCTAATGAAAAGAACTTTAATCATTCAAAAGTTTAAATATTATTACAGAATAAATTATTCCATGTATCCATTAATTTGCCAAAATAATGCAATCAGAACTACTATCAAATGAAACAGGAACCAACAACAATACCTTTCTACATCGATCAACAATGTATATGCCAAGTCAAAAACATTAATATAACTTATCTCAATAATTCTCTTTAAATATACATAATCAGGAACTTACCATTTGGAAGGGTTATTCAACGAGGAGGAGTTGCATGAAATTGAAAAGAAGCTATGCCTTTGTGACATTTATGCTATGCATTCTGTTTGTTTTGATATTGGAATAGTGCGTAATAGGGCAATTATGGGTAGTTATGCCCAATGCCAGCTATTGCATTTGTTTAATATAGTAGTGTGTGATAAGGAAGTTATGTGAGTTGTAATTCTCCATTCTCGACATGTGGACAGACTATTATCTATATGTGAGTCATTTCTATCAATTTATCTAGTATTTTATAAGTGTTATATGTAGTTCAATATATGGGCCTAAGCCTATTTTCTTTTATTTGCTTTTTTGTACAGTATATATATATATATAATATTTCCTCGGTTGTGTGATATACACAAGCATTCATGCATGTTCACCTCTTTCTACATGGTATCTAGACCCAGGTGGATCCTTGCCTAAGTTTTTTTTTTCAGAAATCATGTTTCTTCCTGATTTTCGGTCGTTTCCCATTGTTTCCGACTGATTTCCTCTATCGTCCGCCGTCGCCGTTCTGGTCGATGACCCCGCCATCTGCATCACCATCCTCTGACGACTCCAGTGCCACCAGCATCTCTTTTGTCAGATTTGCCACGCGCCCTCACGCACATCGACAAGCCGTTTGTCTTCTCACTCCCTTTTCTGGCCACCGCACGTGGCAGCGCGTTCGATGTCTTTTCCTGCGGTGCTTACTGGCATTTAAATCGCTGTATTGTCCTCTCTTCGGATCTGGTTCAAATTTTCCATTGTGCCTCGTCTTCAACCTCTCTCTCCTTTGGGGACGTTTTTTCTTCTCTCTTCTGCAGCCTTTTCCCTCCGATTTCTCTCCCATGGCTTCCGTTAGGTCTGACTCGTCTTTGTTTACTAACTATGTCAATGTGTCTCCCTCCATTGACAAGTTAGATGACACAAACTATGACACCTAGGCCTCTGACATCAAGCTCTGGCTTAAGGGCCAAGACTATGTTGATCACCTCACTCAAACAGCTGCCTCATTTGATGAGAAAGATTGTCCACACTGGTCGAAAGTTGATGCTCAAGTTTGTAGTGCAATAAAGTTGACTATTCATCCTTCTTTGAAGAAAATATTCTGGGCCCATGACACTTGTGCTGATGTTTGGGAACAAACTCAGTTGTTGTACACCAATGATACTCAACGCCTTTATGCCTTGTGCCAAAATCTACTGAGCATCATTGGTCTCCGCTGCCTTGACAGTCCTATGGCTGAATATTTGGGTAAGGTTCGTGGTTTTCTTCATGACTTCAATGAACTATTTCCCCCTACTGCATCTCCTGCCAGAAACTAGCGCAATGCCAGACATTCTTCATGTTGATGGCCTTATATGGGCTTCCCGATGCGTATTCATCTGTTCGTGATCAGATTTTGGGTCTCTAACTGTGCCTACTCTAAACTCTGCTTGGTCCACCCTATTGTGTGTGCCATGTAAGTTATGACCGGACATATCTCCTTTTGTTTCTCTTGGTGACTCCTCTGCCTTGGTCTCTCAGTGTGATGATCATAATTGCTCTTGTAAACCTGGCCGAAGTCGTCCTCGATGTGACCATTGTCACAAACTTGGCCACACAATTGATCGGTGTTATGTGTTGCATGGTCATCTCCATGGTTGGCTACTACTGCTTCTATTCAGACTACTCCCGCTGCTTTTGTTGATTCTGGTGCCACTCCTTCTGGTAGTTCTGGAACTCCGAATCTGTTCAACAACTTTCTGAAATGATATGAGGAATGTCAGGTCTCCAGCTCCACTACTTCTATTGTGTACACTGGCACTTCCTTTGATGGTCTCACTTACTTTGCCTCTTTTGGCCCTTGAGTCCTTGACTATGGTTCCACCAATCATATATCTGTTAATAAGTATCTTTTTTCCTCTCTTGTAATTTCTAGTCTTTTACTGATGCAATCCTACCTATCAAGGGCCCTCTCACTAGGGCAATGACTAGGAAGATTGAAGAGGACTTGGCCCGGAAAGACTCATCAAGACCCCAACTAATGATGGAGATAGATATTTTAGGCCATAGTCCTTAGTTTTCCTCTTGTAAATATTAATTAGCTTTTAATTCCCTTTTAGGCCTTGTACTTTGGCCATTTATTTTAGTTTCTAGAGTTTAGGGTGTAATTAGCTTAGGAAGGGAAGTGAGGGGAGTAAAGGGCCTAATAACACAAAGGAGTATGGATCTCTTTCCACAACCCATTGATTAGGCCGTGACACTCCCTAGCTTAAGGCTAGGCACCACTTTTAGTGGGCCTAAGAGGGATTAGTGCTCCTAATACTAATTAGGCCCAAGTCCCACATTGCCTAGTTTTGAGTGCCTTGCTCCCTCTTTGGGCTATAAATACACCTAGTCTCTCTTGTACAAATCACACTTGATTGAATGAAGTAAGACTCTTTTTGAGCAATTTATTCTTGAGTGTCTTTGAGAATCCTCTCTCTTGAGGAATCTCTCCCTTAAAGCTTTTATCAAGGGACCTCTCCCTTGTGGCAAGCAACATAAAATTTTTTTGACTCATCTTTCTCCTAGAAAGTGGCGTCAACCCTCTCCCATTTCTAACCTCTCCATCCTCCATTTTCTTAGAGGAATGAACCTTGGTTGAAGAGATCAAGGGAGTGCATCATTTGGTATCAGATCCATCTTCATGAAGGTTCATTTCCTCCTCCTTCTCCTTAGTTTATGTGTCTTTCTTTAGTTTCTTTTTTCTGCAGTTTTTTATACTTTATTTCTTGCTTCTTTTATTGTCATTTAAATTCCTTATTGTCTTGAAGTTTATGTCTTAGTTCTTGCAATTTTTATTTCCATGTCTTTATTGCTTTCTAGATTCAATTTATTTTGTTCATTTCTATTGAATCTTTGTATATTTCCTTTAGGTTTGTTTCTTTAAATTTCTGCTCATCTTTTTAATTTTTCCTTATTCTAGTGCTTACCCTAAGAGGATCATAGTAATGACTTCACAAACTTTGTGAAGGAAGCCACACAATTGTGGTTTTGATCCTTGGATGCACTTTTGCTTCTTTCATTTAGAGTTCTTGCATTTTAATTCTATTTTCCTGCACCTTTTTCTCTATTTTTTTCCTGCACCTATTTCTCTATTTTTTCCAGCCCCTATTTCTCTGTTTTTGTGTCACATTCTTGGTCATTTTGAGTCATTTATTTTCAGTTTTAATCCTCCTACGTTGTGTCTTATTTTGGTATTGTTTAGTCCTTTTAATTGTCACTTAAAATCCATTGTTTAGCTCTTTTATTTTACCATAAAAGTGTGTTATTTCTCTATTAGAAATTGAGCAACAAAGAGGCTTACTATTGATCCCATGTCCTTAGAGTCTCACATGCTATTTAGATCTTAGCATGTTCTTAAAAAAAAATCTTCAAAAAATTAATGCTCAATTTCTTCCAAATTTCATTCACTTGTTCAATAATTTTAGTATCTTAATTTTGTGCTAGTTTTTGTGGTGATTTTTGTTGATTAGCTTTGAGAGGCATGTTGGGTATGTAATTGGGCTGATTATTGAGTTATCAAGTTGGCCTCAACTTCCATAAAACTCTCCTTGTGCCATTTATTTTTTATCACCTAAAATTACTAGTTCATATTAGGTTACTTTGTTTCTTAATTTTGCACTTTTGTATATCAATTATGGTGGCCATTTCCTATCCTTTGTTTAAGCATTTATGATTCTTTGACTCCTCACCGTATTTGCTTCAAAATTTTGTTAAGAGGTGTAGCAAAATTGTATAAAAAATAGAAATTAAAAAGAAAACAAGTGAAAAAAAAAAACGTGTTAGTAAAAAAAAATTTGTTAAAAAAAAAAGAAGTGAAAAGAACAAAATATCTTTAGTTCACCTCATATTGTCCCAATGACTAAAAGGAGTGATTTAAAAAAAAAATAATTAATGAATCTTGCTTGAACATACTTGCATATAATTTGGCCATATTGATTTTAAATGATGCAAATGATTGAAACTTTTGAAGAAAGAGAAGAAAAAGGCGTGAAGAGAAAGAAAAATAAAAGAGAGAAAGAGAGTTAAGAGAAGAAAGACGAAGAGAGGAAAAAGAGCGTGAGAAAAGACAGAAAGAAAGCGAGGAGAAAAGAGAGAGACAAGAACGAGAAGAAAGACGGAGGGAAGAGAAAGAAAGAGAACGAAGAGAAAGAGAAGAAAAAAAGGAAAAAGAAGAGAGAGAGAGGGAAGAGAGAAGAGAAGAGCGTGAAAGAGAAGAAAGAAGAGAAAGACGAGTTAGAGAAAGGCATAGGTATAGGTCTGCCTCTAGTGAAGTAAGTGAAAGTGAGGGATATGAAAGACCTAGGGTAAGGAGAGCACAACAACATCATACCAACCCCAAGCCCAACCTAGGTAACAAAAAGTTGACCTCCCTCATTTTCATGGAAAAGAGGATGTGGAAGCCTACCTTGATTGGGAAATGAAGGTAGAGCAACTCTTTGTTTGTTATAACATAAGTGAAGAAAGAAAAGTTCCGCTGGCAACCCTTAACTTCCAAGGGCATGCCATGTATTGGTGGACCTCCTTAGTCAATGAGAGGCGCCGTCTTCGTAACCCTCCGGTGGATTATTGGAATGATCTCAAGGGGCTATGAGGCGGAGACACGTCCCTTCTTATTATGAAAGAAAGCTCTTGGATAAACTCCAAAGATTAAAACAGTACAACTCAAGTGTTGAGGAGTACAGATAAACCATGGATCTTTTCATGATGAGAGCGGGCGTCACCGAAGAACCAAGGGCCACCGAAGCTAGATTTTTAAGTGGTTTGAACTCTGACATAAGAGACAAAGTTGAGCTCTTATCATATAATAATCTAGATGACCTAGTCCAACTTTGCATAAGAGTGGAAAATCAATTAAACAGAAAAGGTGGAGGAAAAAGAGAATTTCCATCTTACAATTATGCAAAGAGGGACCTAGGCAAGGAAAGCTCTTCCAAGAGCTCTCCTAAAGAGGAACCATCCAAGCATGTGCATAAAGAACATAAACCCATGCATCATAGAGACAACCCCCTACTAGTTCTAACAATATGACTAGTAGTATTAAATTCTTTAAATGTCTTGGGAGAGGCCACATTGCCTCTCAGTGCCCCAATAAGAAAACCATGATCATGAGGGGTCAAGAGATTTTTAATGAGAGTAGCTCATCTTCCTCCTCTAGTGAGAGTGAGGAAGAAGGGGGTCATGAGCATCATGAGCATGACATTGTTGAAAATCCTTGTGATGGAGACCTCTTAATGGTTAGGCGCCTTCTTGGAAGCCAACCCCTTGAGCTTAACCACTCCCAAAGAGAGAACATTTTTCATACACGTTGTAAAGTTTTAGACAAAACCTGTTCTCTCATTGTGGATAGTGGATCCTGCTGAAATTGTTGTAGCTCAAGGTTGGTAGAGAAGCTAGCCTTACACCTAATTCCTCATCCTAGACCTTACAAGCTCCAATGGCTTAATGAGGAAGGGGAAATGGTTGTAACCAACAAGTGAAGGTGCCGTTCTCCATTGGAAAGTATCAAGATGAGATCTTATGTGATATAGTTCCAATGGAGGCTGGCCATATCTTGTTAGGGAGGCCTTGGCAGTTTGACAAACAAGTCATTCACCATGGCTACTCTAATGAGATAATCCTCACTTATAAGGGTAAAAGAATAAAGTTGACTCCTCTCACACCTTCACAAGTGGCTGAGGATCAACTCATCATGAAACATAAAAGAGATGAGGAAAAAAAAAGTTCAAAGTAAAAAAAAAGAAGCTTTCATCCCTAAAGCTTGAAAAGGGTAAAGAGGGAGAGTTGGAAGGAGGTATCGCTTCCAAAGAGGTAATTAAGAAAGAGAGTCATTTTGCAACAAAAATGGATATTAAAGAAGCTCTCTTGCTTGATCGACCTTTTTATCTCCTTCTTTGTAAAGAGGTACCTTCTGGCACTGCCACAAGTCATGAAATTGAGTCTCTTCCAAAAGGGGTTCAAAATCTTTTAAAAGAATTTGATGATCTTTTCCCTCAAGAGGTTCCGAGGGGATTACCACCTCTAAGGGGAATAGAACACCAAATTGACCTTGTTCCTGGCGCAAGTCTGCCCAATAGACCCGCATATAGGACAAACCCCGTTGAGACCAAAGAGATTGAGTCTCAAGTTCAAGACTTGTTGGAAAAGGATTGGGTTCAAAAGAGCCTTAGCCCTTGTGCGGTTCCTGTTTTGTTGGTGCCCAAAAAGGATGAAAAATGGCGGATGTGTATGGACTGTCGTGCCATCAATAACATCACCATTAAGTATAGGCACCCAATCCCTAGGCTAGACGATATGCTTGATGAATTGTATGGAGCCAAAATATTTTCAAAAATTGATCTTAGAAGTGGTTACCATCAAATAAGAATCAAAGAAAGAGATGAATGGAAAACCGATTTTAAGACCAAATTCGGTCTTTATGAATGGTTGGTGATGCCTTTTGGGCTCACCAATGCTCCAAGCACTTTCATGCGTCTCATGAATCATGTACTTAGGGATTGCATTGGTAGGTTTGTAGTTGTTTATTTTGATGATATTTTAGTCTATAGTAGGTCTTTAGAAGAACATATAGGACACTTTAGGGAAGTCTTATCTGTCCTTAGAATGAATAAACTATTTGCAAACTTAGAAAAATGCACTTTTTGTGTTCCTAGTGTGGTTTTCTTAGGCTTTGTCATTAGTGCCCAAGGGGTCCAAGTGGACCCCCAAAAAATGAAGGCCATTCAAGAATGGCCCACCCCTACTAGTGTGACTGAGATCAAGAGCTTTCATGGTCTCCTAGGATTTTATAGGTGCTTTGTGCCTAACTTCTCCACACTAGCTTCACCACTCAATGACTTGGTGAAAAAGGAAGTTCCTTTCTTGTGGGGTGAAAAACAAAAAAGAAGCTTTTCAACTGCTCAAGGATAAACTCACTAATGCACCCGTTCTAGCCCTCCCTGACTTTTCAAAAACTTTTGAGCTAGAATGTGATGCATCAGGAGTAGGTGTAGGAGCTGTGCTGTTGCAAGTGGGCACCCCATTGCTTATTTTAGTGAAAAACTCAATGGTGCCCACCTCAACTACCCCACCTACGACAAGGAGTTTTATGCTTTGATCCGTGCCCTCCAAACTTGGGAACATTATCTTGTTTCCAAGGAATTTGTCATTCACAGTGACCATGAGTCACTTAAGTATTTGAGGGGGCAAGGAAAGTTGAAAAAGAGGCATGCTAAATGGGTTGAATTTCTTGAAACTTTTTCTTATGTCATCAAATATAAAAAGGGAAAAACAAATGTGGTGGCCGATGCTCTTTCAAGGAGGCATTCTCTCCTTGCCACCCTCAGTGCTCAAATTTTGGGATTTGATGACATAAAAGAAATGTATCCTTCTAACCAAGACTTTGGAACCATTTATACTGCCTTATCTTCCAAAGCCAAAGATGGCTTCTACATGTGTGAGGGGTACTTATTCAAAGAGGGCAAACTTTGTGTACCCCAAGGATCCATTAGGAAATTGCTGACAAAAGAGAGCCATGAAGGTAGGCTCATGGGGCATTTTGGAATTGATAAAACCTTAATGCTTTTAAAAGAAAAATTCTTTTGGCCCCATATGAAAAAATATGTCCAAAGACATTGCTTGCGATGCATAGCTTGTTTACAAGCTAAGTCCCGAGTAATGCCTCATGGACTTTACACACCTTTACCCACTCCTTCTACACCTTGGGTAGATATTAGCATGGATTTTATCCTTGGGCTCCCAAGAACCCAACGAGGTGTAGACTCCATCTTTGTGGTAGTGGACCGCTTTAGTAAAATGGCACATTTCATTCCCTGCCACAAAGTGGATGACGCGAGTCACATCGCAAGGCTTTTCTTTCGTGAGGTTGTCCGCTTGCACGGAATACCCTCAACCATAGTCTCTGATAGGGATGCTAAGTTCCTTGGCCATTTTTGGAAAACTCTTTGGGCAAGGCTAGGAACTAAGCTCTTATTTTCTACCACTTGTCATCCTTAAACAGATGGACAAATTGAGGTAGTAAATAGATCCCTATCCACTATGTTGAGGGCACTCTTGAAAGGCAACCACAAGTCTTGGGATGGATATCTCCCCCACATTGAATTTGCATATAATAGGGTGGTTCATCGAACGACTAAGCACTCCCCTTTTGAGGTTGTATATGGTTTTAATCCTCTCACCCCTCTGGACTTGTTACCACTCCCTAACACCCGAATTTTTCATAAAGAAGGGAAAACTAGGGCTGATTTTGTCAAAAAATTACATGAGAGGGTCAAAACTAATATTGAAACCCAATCTAAGGGGTATGCTTCATCTAGCAACAAGGGCAGGAAGGAAGTCATCTTCAAAAAGGGCGATTGGGTTTGGCTTCACCTAAGAAAGGATCGTTTCCCTTCTAAGAGGAAGTCCAAACTTAGCCCTCGAGGAGATGGTCCCTTCCAAATCCTTGAGAAGGTAAATAATAATGCATATAAGTTTTACCTTCCCGAGGATTATGGACTTAGCACCACCTTTAATGTTTGTGATCTTACCCCCTTTTTAGGTGCCGACGTGGAAGAGGACGACCCTTCAGATTTGAGGACAAATCCTTCCGATGGGGGAGGAGATGATGCAATCCTACCTATCAAGGGCCCTCTCACTAGGGCAATGGCTAGGAAGATTGAAGAGGACTTGGCCCGGAAAGACTCATCAAGACCCCAGCTAATGATGGAGATAGATATTTTAGGCCATAGTCCTTAGTTTTCCTCTTGTAAATATTAATTAGCTTTTAATTCCCTTTTAGGCCTTGTATTTTGGCCATTTATTTTAGTTTCTAGAGTTTAGGGTGTAATTAGCTTAGGAAGGGAAGTGAGGGGAGTAAAGGGCCTAATAACACAAAGGAGTGTGGATCTCTTTCCACACCCCCTTGATTAGGCCATGACACTCCCTAGCTTAAGGATAGGCACCACTTTTAGTGGGCCTAAGAGGGATTAGTGCTCCTAATACTAATTAGGCCCAAGTCCCACATTGCCTAGTTTTGAGTGCCTTGCTCCCTCTTTGGTCTATAAATACACCTAGTCTCTCTTGTACAAATCACACTTGATTGAATGAAGTAAGACTCTTTTTGAGCAATTTATTCTTGAGTGTCTTTGAGAATCCTGATGCATTCTCCCCAAGCAAGGGCCCTATCACTAGGGCCATGGCTAGAAGAATAGAAGAAGACATAGCTAGAGTAGAGGGAGGAAGATCTCACCTCCATATGACCATCAAGTTATGCAAGCCATGACTTATTTACTTGTAATTTTTATTTTAGGAACCTAGGATTTTATTTTGGACATGTATTAGTCCATTTAATTTTCTAGGAGGTGTCTTAGTAATAAGAAGGGGTAAGATTAGCTTTTGGGCCTTTATTTAGGAAATAAGGGGGTAGTTTGATAACTACACCCTCTTTTGCTAAATAAAACCCAAAACTAATAAAGGAGTAATCTTGGCCCTTGGATGAGGTAGCTTGGGCACCAATTCTCATCTAAAGGAGGGTATTGATTGGACTTTGGGCTTCAATCCTCCTCCCTTGGATGACTCCTTTTAATCCTAGCCCTTCATTTCCTTCATGACTTGTCCAAGAGGTTAGCTCCCTCTATAAAAAGGTGCTCCTTCACACTTTTGATTTTTTTACACTTGATTGAATGGAAAAACCTTGAGTTGGCCAAAATTCTCTTAGTGTCCACCCTTCTCTCTTTGAGAATTCCTTAGGTTTTTATCAAGGGTTCCATCCCTTGTGGCAAACTTTCCCTCTTAGGCTTATCTTACCTTAAGTGGCGCCTAAAACCACCTCACTTCTTACCTCTCCACAAACCATTTCACCAAAGAAGAAAACCTCTAGAAAAAGATAAAGGGAGGCATGCATCAAATCCTCTCTCTTGAGGAATCTCTCCCTTAAAGCTTTTATCAAGGGACCTTTCCCTTGTGGCAAGCAACATAAAATTTTTTTAACTCATCTTTCTCCTAGAAAGTGGCGTCAACCCTCTCCCATTTCTAACCTCTCCATCCTCCATTTTCTTAGAGGAAGGAACCTTGGTTGAAGAGATCAAGGGAGTGCATCACTTACCCTCTGTCACTATGGCTAAATGGCTCTTAGGCCCCCCTCTCATGGTGTTGGTACTGTTCCTATTTGCTCTTCTCTCTCCATTGATAATGCACTTTATGTTCCTAAGTCTCCCTTTAATTTATTATCCCTTAGTCGACTCACTCATTCTCTTGATTGTTATCTTGTTTCTTTTACTAAAGATTCTGTTTTCTTACAGGACCGAAGTTCGAGACGGATAATTGGGACCAAATGTGAATCAAATGGACTTTACCACCTACAAACATTTGCTCGTGTTGGCTCGGTTGTAGATTCCCCTACTTTCATTCATTCTCAATTAGGTCATCCTAGTCTTGCGAAGCTTCAGTGCCTTATACGCATCTATCTAAGTTGTCTAATTTTTCATGTGAGTCGTGTCAATTAGGAAAACATAGTTGTAGTTCTTTTCCTAAGAGTGTCCCCAAACGAGTTGTGTCTCCTTTTGCTTTAGTTCACTCAGATATTTAGGTCTAAGTCGTGTTAAGTCTAGTTTAGGTTTTCAGTATTTTGTAACTTTCATTGATGATTTTTCTCGATGTACTTGATTATTTTTAATGAAAAATCGTTCTAAGTTATTTTCCATATTTCAAGCCATTTATAATGAAATAAAAACTCACTTTGGTGCATTTATTCATACCTTTCATAGTGATAATGCGTGTGAATACCTTTCTCAGTCTTTTCATACCTTCATGTCTTCTTATGGTATTCTTTATTAAACTTCATGTGTCTATACCCCTCAACAAAATAGGGTCGCAGAATGTAAGAATAGACACCTTATTAAAACAACTCAAACTCTTTTACTTCATGGTCATGTTCCTCCAAAATTTTGGGAGGATGATGTTCTCACAGCGTGTTACCTTATCAATCACATGCCTTATTCTATCCTCAATAACCAAATGCCTCACTCTATTTTGTTTCCTCATGATTCACTCTATCCTTTACCCCTAGAGTTTTTGGCTCTACTTGTTTTGTTCACAACCTTAGTTTGGTCTTGATAACTTGTCTGTTCGATCTCACAAGAATGCAAAAAACTTGCCTAAGATGTTCTAAGTGATCATCTAGGCTCCTATTATAAATGAGAATGTCATCAAAATAAACTACACAAAACTTACCAAGGAAATCCCTAAGAACATGATTCATTAAGCACATAAACGTACTAGGAGCATTTGTGAGCCCAAAAGGAATCACTAACTACTTACAAGGCCCAAATTTTGTCTTAAAAGCAGTTTTTCACTCATCACCCTCTTTAATCCTAATTTGGTGGTAACCACTTCTAAGATCAATTTTTGAAAATAGCTTAGCTCCATATAGTTCATCTAACATGTCATCAAGCCTAATAATTAGGTGCTTATATTTTATGGTGATGTTATTGATTGCTCTACAATCAACACACGTCCTCCACTTGTCATCCTTCTTGGGTACCAACAAGACTGGCATAACATAAGGGTTGACACTTTTTTTAACCCTACCTTTCTCCAACAAATCTTGAACATGAGACTTAATCTCTTTAGTCTCGAGGGGGTTTGTCCTATATGTTGGCCTATTGGGTAGACTAGCACCAAGAATGAGGTCTATTTGATGTTTTATCCCCCTTAGAGGAGAAAAACCCTTATAGATTTCATTTGGAAATAGATCATCCAATTCCTTCAGTAGATTTTGAACCTTTTTAGCAGCAACTCAACCTCAAGATTTGTAGTAGTGCAAGATGGTGCCTCTTTGCAAAGGAGGAGATAGAAGAGTCTATCAAGTAGGAAGGCTTCTTTAATATATTATTTTTAGCAAAGTGGCTTTCCTTCTTAATAACCTTCTTGAAAGGAGCACTACCTTCCAACTTAACCTTCTTACCCGTTTCAAGCTTTAGGGGTGAAGCTTGGTTTTTTTGGCTTTTTTTTCCTCCTCCCTCTTATGTTTCATGACAAGTTGATCCTCTGCCACCAATACAGGAGTAAGAGTATACAACTTGATTTTCCAATCCTTGTGCATGAGGATAATCTCATTAGAGTTATCATGATGGATGACTTTTTTATCAAACTATCATGGTCTCCCTAACAAGATGTGTCCAGCTCCTATTAGAACAATGTCACATATGATCTCATCTTCATATGTTCCAATAGAAATAGGCACTTTCACCTGTTGGTTAACCACTATCTCCCCTTGCTCATTGAGCCACTGAAGCTTATAAGGTTTAGGATGGCTTATGCGTCCCTTGAATGCTTGTCCCATGATCTCTTCAAGAGGTTCTCTAACTTTAAAGATGGAGAATGGTGAGGAAGGAGATAGTGTAGGGAGGCGCCACTTCTAGGAAGATAAGCCTAGACTAGGAAGCTTGCCACAAGAGAAGGAACCCTTGATAAAAGTTATTGAAGGTTTCTCACTTAACGGGAAGAAGACTCAAAGAAATGTAACTCACAAAGAGAATTCTATATTTATTCAAGTGTAAAAAACTACATGAAAGGCGGGGGCACTTATTTATTGGACATAGAGGGGGGAATGGATGTCCAAACTAATCCAAGGCCCAAGCAAGAGTTAATCAAATGTTAATTGTGTTAAACATAATTAGCACATGATCAAGAAAGGGAGATCCAAACATGGCCCTAGATATAAGGATCTTGGTTCCTTCTAGATTTGAATTTGAATTTTGGAGGGAGTCCACATGGCACCTCAAAATTCAAATTCAAAAATGAAAGCAACATGAAAGGCTAAGTAGGTGCCAACATGGAGGAAAGAGAAGAAATGGTGCCACTTTGGGGGATCTAAGGGGGCTCACATGTCTCATGCTTCATATTGAGTTAGAGGGGTATGGAACCAACTTAAGGGGTGTGGTTGACAAAAATCACACACCTAAGCTTCTCCAAAAAAGACCAAGTTACTCAACACACTCCAGATAAAAAGACTAGCTACACATCCTAAATTAAAATAGAAATAAAGGCAAAAGATGAAACTAAACACACTTCCAAGTCCCAAATTAAAAACACAAATTACAAGGACTAAAAATAAGACTATGGCCTATATTCTTGATATCTTCATGTCCATGAGGAGGTAAGGTCTTCTTCCCTTCTCTCGTGCCATATCATCTTTAATCTTCCTAGCCATAACTTTCGTGATAAGACCCTTGTGAAACTAAACACACCTCGAAGTCCCAAATTAAAAATGCAAATTATAAGGACTAAAAAGAAGATTATGGCCTATATTCTTTATGTCCTTGAGGAGGTGAGGTCTTTTGCCTCCTCTCTTTCCATATCTTCTTCAATCCTTCTATCCATAGCCCTTGTAAATAGGACCCTTGCTAGGGAGGAATGCATTATCCCCTCCCTCTTGGGAAGGATTTGACCTCAAATTTGTGGGGTCCTCTTCATCATCAGTACCTACAAAGGGGGATAGATCACATACATTAAAAGTGGTACTGACTCATAATCATGAGGGAGATCTAATTTATATTCATTGTTGTTGACTCTCTCCAGTATCTAGAAGGGCCCATCTCCTCTAGGACTAAGTTTGGACTTCTACTGAGTAGGGAAATGGTCCTTTCTCAGGTGAAGCCACACCCAGTCCTCTTCTTTGAAGATAACTTCCTTCCTTCCCCTATTAGCTGAGTCAACATACCCGTTAGATTGTTTTTCAATGTTAGCTTTGACCTCTCATTATTTTCTTTACAAACTTGGCTCTTGCCTCTCCATCTTTATGAAAAGAGTGAGAAAGGGGAAAGCTAAAAGATTCAAATGAGTGAGAAGGATGAAGCCATAAACAACTTCAAAAGGGGAGTGCTTGGTGGTCCTTTGAATCACTCAGTTATAAGCAAATTCTATATGGGGAAGGTATTCATCCCAAGACTTGTAGTTGCTTCTAAGAAGTCAGCATAGTTGACAGGGATCTATTTACCACTTCTGTCTACCCATCAGTTTAGGGGTGACAAGTAGTGAAGAACAGGAGTTTAGTTCCCAGCTTAGCCCATAAGGTTTTTCAAAAATGGATGAGAAACTTCACATCCCTATCGGAGACTATGGTAGAGGGTATGTTTTGCAACCGGACAACCTCTCTAAAGAAAAGAAAATTCTTGCGATGTTGCTCACATCATCCAGTTTGTGGCAGGGTATGAAGTGGACCATTTTAGAAAATCTGTCATTACCACAAAGATAGAGTCTGCACCTTGTTGGGTACGAGGAAGGCCTAGGACAAAGTCCATACTAATGTCCATCCAAGGTGTCGAAGGAGCAGGTAAAGGTGTGTATAGTCCATGGGGCATTGCCTTAGACTTAGCCTAAAGACAGGCTAGGCACTGAGAACAATGCTATGGAAATCTCTCTTCATATGGGGCAAAAGAATTTTTCTTGTAAAAGCATGAGAGTTTTATTAATTCTAAAATGCCCCATGAGCCCACCTTCATGTCTCTCTTTTATGAGTAAGTTCCTAATAGATCCTTGGGGTATATAAAAGCTTGCTACCTTTGTAAAGATACCCCTCATTGATGAAGAACCCATCAAGGGTGTTAGATGCAGATGCAGAGGCTGTAAAAATGGGCCAAAAAAAATCCTTATTAGAGGGATACATGGCCCGTATGTCATCAAAACTTAGGTTATGTTGCCTAAGTCTTTGGAGCCTATCCAAAGATCCCTCTCATAATATGAAGGAATGTGCCTTCTTCGCAAACAAGTTTTTAAATCATTCCAGTAGCGAATGTCAGGCATTTGTTTACGGGCCCTATCCTTGACTAACCCATCCCACCAATGCAAAGCAGAACCTTGAAAACTAAGGGAGGCCAAAGGTACTTTCCTTTCTTCCCTAATTTCATAGCATCGAAAGAGTTGTTCCACTTTGACTTCCCAATCTAGGTAAGTCTCAACATCTTCCCTACCATGAAAATGGGGTAGGTCTACCTTTGGTTCCCTAGCATGATTTATGTTCTCTTGAGGAAAATGATGATTGTATGATGAATGAGAGTGATGCTTATGTTGATTTCTATAGTATTCTTCTTCACTAGAGCTAAAATGCCTAGATGGGGATCTTATGAGAATTCCTTTATTTTTTCTATCACTCTCCCTCCCATCTCTCCTCTTACTCTCTCCTTCTCTCTTCTTCCTCTTTTTCTCTTTTTCTTTCTAGTTCTTTCTTTCTTCTCCTTTCTTCATCCTCTCTTCTCTCTCTGTGCCTTCTCTCTTCTCGCTCTTTTTTCTCTTTTCTCATTTCCAACATCTCTTTTTTTAACTCTTCCTTCTCTTTTTGTTTTTCCTTTTCTTTTATCTCTTTTTTTCTCTCTTTTTATTCTCTCCTTTCTTGTTCTTTAGCCATCCATTCCCTAAATTCTAAGTTAAGGTTTTCAAGAGTGTCTCCCTTAGAAGGGTAGGCCAAAAACTTTTTTTTTTCAAGCAACACTGCTCTCTTTTTTTTTTGTTTTCTCACCTAAAGGTGGCTTGATGAGTCTTTGGAACTCTTAGCCTCTACACGTTTTTTCAAAATAACATAAAATAAAATAAAAGTGCAAGAATGTAAAAGAGAAAGGGCTTTAATCATGCTCCTAAGGTGTTGAAGGAAGTGTACCACTTCTCCCTTCCTCACCTAATTAACGAGGAACTACGCTAAAATTAACCAAAATTATTACAAACCAAGGGAGGGCCTTAAGGGCACTCAAACTCCCTTCTTCACTCCAAGCTTTTTGGTGTTTGTCTCCTTTTGATCAAGCCCTTTTGAGTTGCATCAACTCACCCCAAGAATGCTACCCTTGTTTCCTCTTGTTTGGACTTGCCAAAATTTTATATATGGAACCTTTCCTAACCTTTCCCTACCAAGGCAGAATACAACACAAGACAACAAACAAAGGTGAATAACAACAAGGTTCACAAATCCAAGTGGATAGATTAAACAATGACAAACTCAAAGAAGTAAAGAAGACAAGCAAGAAAACATAAGGCTCACAAAGGAAGGTAGCACACAAATAACTTTCCTAGATTAGCTCTAAGAGTAGAGATGAAAAAAGACTCAAACAAAAAAAATGAAACCAATAGTTGCACACTTAATAAAATTTAAGTGACCAAAAACTAAAAAGCTTACTCAAGTAATGTTTTTTTTGAATCACAATTGGTTCCTCATATCAAATGTTTCTACTATTAGGCACACAACTTCAAATTTGTCTTTCTTTTGAGTTCTTTATCTTCTTTTTTTTTTTAACTTGAACTTTTTCTATTTTTTTTCAACTTTTTCTAATCATTTTGCTGCACCTAATAGCTTGTTGAATTGAAATTTTAATGAGGATGCTTGAAATAATAACGCTCGAGTGAATAAGCACAAAGTAAGGTCACACAATTTTCAAGCAATGCATGCAACTAAAGGCAAAACAACTTAGTAGTTCCAAATACCACTGAACTAATAGTGCTTAAGGAATGATTTAGGGCTGATTTTGAAGTAAATTGATTGCTCAAATTACTAACACAATTCACCCAAGCTAAAATTCCATAAAGAGGCACCAATAGTGAAGGTAAACCAAGTGGAAGGCTGCTAATAATTCAACATAAAACAAGAAAAATTATAAAGGTTGAATTGAGCAAATATTTAAGAACAACAAAGAGATTAATATGCTTGAACTAAAAGTATAAAAGACTTAAGAGACTCAACAAGAGGTTCACCTCTTAGGAGCTCAATTCAAAATGTTTTTGAAGGCTTTTTTGTAAAAATTTTAAGAGGCTAAAACCTATGGAATTTAAATGAGACAAAATAGGAAACTAACAAGACTAGTATTTGACAAAACAAAAGATTAAGAAAAAATAACACACCTAAAAATAGAGCAAAAATTTCAGCAAGAGACTCAAAACAAAAGGCACAACAAAGTGGTCAAAGTTGATCACCACAATGGTGTGGAAAAATCCTCAACCATGTGGGTTTAACGGTCACAACTTCTTAGGCACACTTTAACATAAAAAACCAAGGGAAAATTAAGCAACTTGAACACGAAAATAAGATGCAAAGAAAGGGACAAATAAAATCGCATCAAATTAAATGGAACATAGGTGTGTAGATAGAAAACAAAAGTGCATATAATAGCAAAAATAAAAAGCTATACTACTAGACAATAAAGGAAATAGAGATGACAAAAAATGAAGGACTTTAAAATAAAGAGATCAAAGAGATAAACAACAAAGCAAAAAAAATTGAGAAAGAACGTGACCTTTAGAAAGTGGCTCTAGATACCACTTGATGTGATCTTTGATGATCACGTGCCCAAAGGATCTTTTATAAGGTCACTTGGAAGGGAAATGGATTTATGGAGAGGAAAGGAATGGGGTAAGGCGCCACAAATACTGGGTTTGATAAGCCAAAGGGGAGAGGCCACAAGGGAGGGGTCCCTTGATAACTCTTAGAAGCTCTCACAAAGGAGAAAGGGGGACACTCAAAGGTAAGAACCTCAACCAATATGGTCTCTAGGATTAAATTCAAGTGTAAAAAATACAAGTGAGGGAGGAGCTCCTATTTATAGAGGTAGCTAACCTCTTGAACAAGATAACCTAAAAAAGAAGGGCTAGGATTAAAAGGAGAGATCTAAGGGAGGAGAATTGTCACTCAGAATGTCGAAAAAATATTCCGAGTGACATAATGGAGTTAGAAGAACAACTATATTTTTAGCATAATATACAATACCGTATTTTGTCTTGAGTGTCCAGAGAATTGTTTAACTGTTGGATTTTGTTCATTTTGGGATAGTAGATTCTTAAGATGTTAATATTTATTTTCAACAGTGGGAATATGTAACTAACGTTCATAGTGAGAGATAATGAACTCAGAGTAAAAATTGTATTTTTAGGATATTCGCTATACCAATAGTAGATTTCGTTGTGAGCGTCTATACATTAGTTAAACTGGTTGATTTTATTTATCTTTGGATAGTAGGTTCTTAATATATGTGTTTTCATTTAAATGGTAAGATCCTCAAAATAATGTCCGAAGTGAAAGATAATGGATTAGATATTTGGTGTATGATTTATAAATATTTGTGATGTATTATTTAACATGAACATGATTTGAGGTAGTGTGATTGATGATATGACTCAACGGTGCCTAAGAGTGAGTCATTCTAGATACAGTTAGGAATGAAATTTAGTACTACTGCTATCCAATTGTTCAACTGTTATATTTTGTTTAATTTTGTTTAATTTTTCATAGTAGGTTCGTAAGGTGTTAATCTTTATTTACAATGGTTGGATCGTCGAAATAATGTTCTGAGTGACATAATTGAGTAAGAATAACAATTATATTTTTAGCATCTTATACGATACCATATTTTGTCTTGAGTGTCTATAGAATATAGTTTAACCGTTGGAATTGGTTTATTTTTCGATAGTAGATTCTTAGGATATTAATATTTATTTTCAACAGTGGGATCATCTAACTAATGTTCGTAGTGAGATATAATGAACTCAGAGTAAGAACTGTATTTTTATGATCTTAGTGATACTATAATATATTTTGTTTTGAGCGTCTATGCATTAGTTGAACTGGTTAATTTGGTTTGTCTTTGGATAGTAGGTTCATAACATATTTATTCTTATTTCAACGGTAAGATCGTGAAAATAATATCCGAAGATAGATATAATGGATTAGATTTTTGATGTATGATTTATAAATGTGCATGATGTATGATTTGAGATAGTTGGATTGATGATACGAGTCAACGGTGCCTAAGAGGGAGTCATTCTAGCTGTAGTTAGGAATGAAATTTAGTACTACCGCTATCCAAATGTTCAATTGTTATATTTTGTTTAATTTTTCATAGTAGGTGCGTAAGATGTTAATCTTTATTTCCAATGGTTAGCTCGTTGAAATAATATTCCGAGTGACATAATGGAGTTAGAATAACAATTATATTTTTAGCATATTATACGATACCGTATTTTGTCTTGAGTGTACATAGAATTATATTAATACGATACCGTATTAATATTTATTTTCAACGGTGGGATTATCTAACTAATCTTCGTAGTGAGATATAATGAACTCAGAGTAAGAACTGTATTTTTAGGATCTTAGTTATTCCTATATTAGATTTCGTTTTCAACGTCTATACCTTAGTTGACTTGGTTGATTTGGTTTAACAATTACATTTTTAGCATCTTATACGATACCCTATTTTGCCATGAGTGTCTCTAGAATAGTTTAACTGTTGGATTTGGTTTATTTTTGGATACTAGATTCTTAAGCTATTAATATTTATTTACAGCAGTGTGATCATCTAACTAATGTTCGTAGCGAGAGATAATAAACTCAGAGGAAGAACTGTATTTTTAGAGTCTTAGTTGTACCTATAGTAGATTTCGTTTTCAGCATCTATACATTAGTTGAACATGTTGATTTGGGTTATCTTTGGATAGTAGGTTCTTAACATATTTATTCTTGTTGCAACAACAAGATTCTTAAAATAATGTTTGAAGTGAGAGATAATGGAGTAGATGTTTGGAGTGTGATTTATAAATGTGTGTGATGTATTATTTAAAATCAACATGATTTGAGATAGTGTTCTTGATGATATGAGTCAACGGTGCCTAAGAGAAAGTCATTGTAGCTGCAGTTAGGAATGAAATTTAGTACCACTGCTATCCAATTGTTCAACTGTTATATTTTGTTTAATTTTTCGTAGAAAGTTCGTAAGATGTTAATATTTATTTGCAATGGTTGGATCATCAAAACAATTTTTCGAGCGACATAATGGAGTTAGAATAATAATTATATTTTCAGCATCTTATACGATACCCAATTTTCCATGAGTGTCTATAGAATAGTTTAACTGTTGGATTTGGTTTATTTTTTTATACTAGATTCTTAAGCTATTAATATTTGTTTTCAATAGTGGGATCATCTAACTAATGTTTGTGGTGAGAGATAATAAACTCAGAGTAATAACTGTATTTTCAGGATCTTAGTTATACCTAGAGTAGATTTCGTTTTTATCATCTATACATTAGTTGAACTGGTTGATTTGGTTTATCTTTGGATAGTAAGTTCTTAATATATCTATTCTTGTTTCAACGGCAAGATCCTCAAAATAATGTTCAAAGTGAGAGATAACGTTTTAGATGTTTCGTGTATGATTTATAAATGTGTGCGATGTATTATTTAACATTAACATCATTTGAGATAGTGTGATTGATGATATGAGTGAACGGTGCCTAAGAGGGAGTTATTCTAGCTATAGTTAGCAATGAAATTTAGTACCACCACTATCAAATTTTGCAATTGTTATATTTTGTTTAATTTTTCATAGTAGGTTCATAAGATGTTACTCTTAATTTCCAATGGTTGGATCGTCGACATAATGTTCCGAGTGACATAACAGAGTTAGAGTAACAATTATATTTTTATCATCTTATATGATATCGTATTTGATCTTGAGTGTATATAGAATAGATTAACTGTTGTATTTGGTTTATTTTTAGATCGTAGATTCTTAAGATATTAATATTTATTTTCAACGATGGGATCATCAAACTAATGTTCGTAGTTAGAGATAGTGAACTCAGAGTAAGAACTGTATTTTTAGGATCTTAGTTATACCTATAGTAGATTTCATTTTGAGCGTCTATACATTATTTGAACTGGTTGATTTGGTTTATCTTTGGATAGTAGGTTCTTAAAATATTTATTCCCTTTTCAAAGGTAAGATCCTCAAAATAATGTTCGAAGTGAGAGATAATGGATTAGATGTTTGGTGTATGATTTATAAATCTGTGTGATGTATTATTTAACATCAACATGATTTGAGAAAGTGTGATTGATGATATGAGTCAACGGTGCCTAGGAGAGAGTCATTGTAGCTGCAGTTAGGAATGAAATTTAGTACCACTGCTATCCAATTCTTCAACTGTTATATTTTGTTTAATTTTTCGTAGTAGGTTCGTAAGATGTTAATCTTTATTTGCAATGGTTGGATTGTCAAAATAATTTTCCGACCGACATAATGGAGTTAGAATAACAATTATATTTTTAGCATCTTATACGATACCCTATTTTGCCATAAGTGTCTATAGAATTTTGTTTATTTTTGGATATTAGATTCTTAAGATATTAATATTCATTTTCAACGATGGGATCATCTAACTAATGTTCATAGTGAGAGAATGAACTCAGATTAAGAACTGTATTTTTAGGATCTTGGTTATACCTATAGTAGATTTCGTTGTGAGCGTCTATACATTTGTTCAACTGGTTAATTTGGTTTTTCTTTGGATAGTAGGTTCTTAACATATTTATTCTTGTTTCAATGGTAAGACTCAAAATAATGTCTGAAGTGAGAGATAATGGATTTGATGTATGGTTTAAGATTTTTAAATGTGCTTGATGATTTGAGTCAATGTTGCCTAAGATGGAGCCATTCTAGCTGCATTTAAGAATGAAACTTAGTACCAACGCTATCGATTGTTCAACTCTTATATTTTTTTCTAAGTTTTCATAGTAGATTCGTAAGGTGTTAATATTTATTTTCAATGGTTGGATCGTCAAAATAATCTTCCGAGTGGCATAATGAAGTTAGAATAACAATTATCTTTTTAGCATGTTATACGATACTGTATTTTTTCTTGCATATCATTAGAATAGTTTAACCGATGGGTTTGGTTTATTTTTGGATAGTAGATTCTTAACATATTAATATTTATTTTCAACAGTGGGATCGTCTAACTAATGTTCGTCGTGAGAGATAATGAACTCAGAGTAAAAACTGTATTTTTAGCATCTTAGTTATACCTATAGCACATTTCGTTGTGAGCGTCTATACATTAGTTGAACTGGTTGATTTGGTTTATCTTTGGATAGTAGGTTGTTAACATATTTATTCTTGTTACAACGTTAAGATCCTTAAAATAATGTCCGTTGTGAGAGATAATGGATTAGATGTTCAGTGTATGATTTATAAATGTGTGTGATTTATCATTTAACATGAACATGATTTGAGATAGTGTGATTGATGATATGAGTCAACGGTGCCTAAGAGAGAGTCATTCTAGTTGCAGTTAGGAGTTAAATTTAGTACCACCGCTATCTGATTGTTCAAATGTTACATTTTTTCTAAGACGTCATAGTATGTTCGTAAAGTGTTAATCTTTATTTCCAATGGTTGGATCGTTGAAATAATGTTCCGAGGGACATAATGGAGTTAGAATAACAATTATATTTTTAGCATCTAATACGATACAGTATTTTATCTTCAGTATCAACGATGGGATCATCTAACAAATGTTCGTAGTTAGAGATAATGAACTCAGAGTAAGAACTGTATTTTTAGGATTTTAGTTATACCTATAGTACTTTTCGTTGTAAGCGTGTATTCATTAGTTGAACTGGTTGATTTGGTTTATCTTTGGATAGTAGGTTCTTAACATTTTTATTCTTGTTTCAACGGAAAGATACTCAAAATCATGTCTGAAGTGAGAGATAATGGATTAGATGTTTTGTGTATGATTTATAAATGTGTGTGATGTATTATTTAACATCAACATGATTTGAGATAGTGTGAATGATGATATGAGTCAGCGATGCTCAAGAGGGAGTCATTCTAGCTGTAGTTAGAAATGAAATTTAGTACCACGGCTATCAAATTGTTCAACTGTTATATTTTGTTTAATTTTTCGTAGTAGGTGCGTAAGATGTTAATCTTTATTTCGAAAGGTTGGATCTTCGAAATGATGTTTCAAGTGACAGAATGGAGTTAGAATGACAATTATAATTTTAGCATCTTGTACGATACCGTATTTTGCCTTCTGTGTCTATAGCATGGTTTAACCGATGGATTTGTTTTATTTTTGGATAGTAGATTCTTAAGATATTAATATTTATTTTCAATAGTGGGATAGTCTAACTAATGTTCGTAGTGAGACATAATGAACTCAGGGTAAGAACTGTATTTTTAGGATCTTAGGTATACCTATAGTAAATTTCGTTTTAAGCCTCTATACATTAGTTGAACTGGTTGATTAGGTTTATCTTTGGATAATAGGTTCTTACCATATTTATTCTTGTTTCAACAGTAAAATCCTTAAAATAATGTTCGATGTGAGATAATTGATTAGATGTTTTGTTATGGGTTATTAATGTGTGTGATGTATTATTTAACATGAACATGATTTGAGATAGTGTGATTGATGATATAAGTCAACGGTGCCCAAGAGGGAGTCATTCTAGCTGTAGTTAGGAATGAAATTTAGTACCACGGCTATCCGATTGTTCAACTGTTATATTTTGTTTAATTTTTTGTAGTAGTTGTGTAAGATGTTAATCTTTATTTCCAAAGGTTGGATCGTCAAAATGATGTTCCGAGTGACAGAATGGAGTTAGAATAACAATTATATTTTTAGCATCCTGTACGATAGCGTATTTTGCCTTATGTGTCTATAGAATGGTTTAACCGATGGATTTGTTTATTTTTGGATAGTAGATTCTTAAGATATTAATATTTATTTTCAACAGTGGGATAATCTCACTAATGTTCGTAGTGACAGATAATGAACTCAGTGTAAGAACTGTATTTTTAGGATCTTAGTTATACCTATAGTAGATTTCGTTTTGAGCATCTATACATTAGTTGAACTGGTTGATTTGGTTTATCTTTGGATAGTAGGTTCTTAATATATTTATTCTTGTTTCAATGTTAAGATCCTCAAAATAATGTCCGAAGTGAGAGATAATGCATTAGATGTTTGGTGTATGATTTAAAAATGTGTGTGATGTATTATTTAACATGAATGTGATTTGAGATAGTGTGATTGATGATATGAGCCAATGGTGCCTAAAAGGGAGTCATTCTAGCTGCAGTTAGGAATGAAATTTAGTACCACCGCTAGCCAATTGTTCAACTCTTATATTGTGTTTAATTTTTCATAGTAGGTCTCGTAAGATGTTAATCTTTATTTCGAATGGTTTGATCATGAAAATAATGTTCCGAGTGACATAATGGAGTTAGAATGATAATTATATTTTTAGCATCTTTGATGCATGCCTCCCTTGATCTTTTTCTAGAGGTTTTCTTCTTTGATGAAATGGTTTATGGAGAGGTAAGAAGTGAGGGTGTTAGGCGCCACTTATGGGTAAGATAAGCCTAATAGGCGAAGGTTTTCCATAAGGGATGAAACCCTTGATAAAAACCTAAGGAATTCTCAAATAGAGGAGGAGGGACATTAAAGGATAAATTCCGCCAACTATGGTGTTTTCATTGAACAAAGTGTAAAAAATACAAGAGTGTGAAAGAGCACCTTTTTATAGAGGGAGCTAACCTCTTGGACAAGTCATGAAGGAAAGGAAGGGCTAGGATTAAAAGGAGTCATCCAAGGGAGGAGGATTGAAGCCTAAAGTCCAATCAATCCCCTCCTTTAGATGAGAATTGGTGCTCAAGCTACCTTATCCAAGGGCCAATATTACTCCTTATTAGTTTGGGGTTTTATTTAGGAAAAGAGGGTGTAGTTATCAAACTACCCCCTAATTTCCTAAAGAAAGGCCCAAAAGCTAATCTTACCCCTTCTTATTACTAAGACACCTCCTAGAAAAATAAATGGACTAATACATGTCCAAAATAAAATCCTAGGTTTCTAAAAGAAAAATTACAAGTAAATAAGTCATGGCATGCACAACTTGATGGTCATATGGAGGTAAGATCTTCCTCCATCTACTCTAGCCATGTCTTCTTCTATTCTCTTAGCCATGGCCCTAGTAATAGTGCCTTGCTTGGGGAGCATGCATCAATCTTATACGATACCGTATTTTGTCTTGAGTGTCTATAGAATAGTTTAACCTACTGGATTTGGTTTATTTTTGGATAATAGATTCTTAAGATATTAATATATATTTTCAACGGTGGGATCATCTAACTAATGTTCGCAGTGAGAGATAATGAACTCAAAGTAAGAACTGTATTTTTGGGATCTTAGTTATACCTATAGTAGATTTCGTTTTGAGCATCTACACATTAGTTGAACTGGTTGATTTGGTTTATCTTTTGATAGTAGGCTCTTAACATATTTATTCTTGTTTCAAGGGTAAGATCCTCGAAAGAATGCTTGGAGTGAGAGATAATGGATTAGATGTTTGGTTTATGATTTAGAAATGTGTGTGATGTAATATTTAACATGAATATGATTTCAGATATTGTCATTGATGATATAAGTCAACGGTTCTAAAAGGGAGTCGTTCTAGCTATAGTTAGGAATGAAATTTAGTACCACTGCTATCCAATTGTTCAATTGTTATATTGTGTTTAATTTTTCATATTAGGTTCGTAAAATGTTAATCTTTATTTACAATGGTTGGATCGCCAAAATAATGTTCCGAGTGACATAATAGAGTTAGAATAACAATTATATTTTTGTCATCTTATACGATATCGTATTTTCTCTTGAGTGGCTATTGAATAGTTTAACCGTTTGATTTGGTTTGTTTTTGGGTAGTAGATTCGTAAGATATTAATATTTATTTTCAATGGTGAGATCATTTGACTATTGTTCGTAGTGAGAGATAATTAACTCAGAGTAAGAACTGTATTTTTAGGATCTTAGTTATCCTATAGTAGATTTCATTTTGAGCATCTATACATTAGTTGAACTGGTGGATTTGGTTTATCTTTGGATAGTAGGTTCTTAAGATATTTATTCTTGTTTCTACGTTAGGATCCTCAAAATAATGTCCGAAGTGACAGAGAATGCACTAGATGTTTGGTGTATGATTTATAAATGTGTGTGATGTATTATTTAACATGAACGTTATTTGAGATAATGTAATTTATGATATGAGTCAACGATGCCTAAGAGGGAGTCATTCTAGCTGCAGTTAGAGAAATTTAGTACCACCATTATCCAATTGTTCAATTTTTATATTGTGTTTAATTTTTCATAGTAGGTTCGTAAGATGTTAATCTTTATTTCCAATGGTTTGATTGTCAAAATAATGTTCCGAGTGGCATAATGCAGTTAGAATAACAATTGTATTTTTAGCATGTTATACGATACCGCATTTTTCCTTGAGTGTCTATAGAATAGTTTAACTGCGGGACTTAGTTTATTTTTTTGTAGTAGATTCTTAAGACATTAATATTTATTTTCATCGGTGGGATCATCTAACTAATGTTCGTAGTAAAAGGTAATGAACTCAGAGTAAGAACTGTATTTTTAGGATCTTAGTTATACCTATAGTAGATTTCGTTTTGAGCGTCTATACATTAATTGAACTGGTTGATTTGGTTTATCTTTGGATAGTAGGTTCTTAACATATTTATTCTTGTTTCAATGGTAAGATCCTCAAGATAATGCCTGAAGTGAGAGATAATGGATTAGATGTTTGGTGTATGATTTATAAATGTGTGTGATGTATTATTTAACATGAACATGACTTGAGTTAGTGTGAATGATGATATGAGTCAACGGTGCCTAAGAGGGAGTCATTCTAGCTGCATATAATAAGAAGGAAAAAAAACTATACTACTAAACAATAAAGGAAATAAATATGACAAAAAATGGAGGACTTTAAAATAAAAAGAGCAAAGAGATAAACAAAAAAGCAAGTAAAACTTTTTGAGAAAGAACGTGAGCTTTAGAAAGTGGCTCTGATACTACTTGATGTGATCTTTGATGATCACTTGCCCAAACGATCCTTTCTAAGGTCACTTAGAAGAGAAATGGATTTATGGAGAGGAAAGGAATGGGGTGAGGCGCCACAAATACTAGTTTTGATATGCCAAAGGGGAGAGGCCACAAGGGAGGGGTCCCTTGATAACTCTCAGAAGCTCTCACAAAGGAGAAGAAGGGACACTCAAAGGTAAGAACCTCACGACCAATATGGTCTCTAGGATTAAATTCAAGTGTAAAAAATACAAGTGAAGGAAAAAGCTCTTATTTATAGAGGTAGCTAACCTCTTGAAGATAACCTAAAAAAGAAGGGTTAGGATTAAAAGGAGAGATCTAAGGGAGGAGGATTGAAAAATGATCCCCTCCTTAGATCATCAAACTTGGTGCCCAAGTTTCTCAAACCAAGGGCCAAGATTTCTTCTTATTAGCTTAGGGGGTTTATGTAGGAAAATGGGGGTGTAGATAGTGAGGTTACTCCTTATTTCCTTCATAAAGACCCAAAAAGCTAAATCCACCCTCTAAATTCCTAAGACACCTCTTAAAATAAAAAAGGACTAAATACATGTCCCAAATTAAATTCCTAATGCTCCTCAAAATTAAAATAAAGGAAAATTACATTTTATTAACTGAAGTCCCTAGCCTAATATCTTCACTCTCCACAGGAGGTGAAGTCTTCCTTTGTCTGTAAGGGCTAGGTCTTCTTTAATCCTTCTAGCCATAGCCGTAGTGATAGGTCCTTGGCTAGGCATGGTCACATCATCTCCTTCCCCTTGGAGAGGATTTGACCTCAAATCCATGGGGTCTTCATCATTTTCAGCACCTAGAAATGGAGACAAATCAGAAACATTAAAACTGGTGCTTGTCTCATAATCCTCAGGTAGATCTAAAACTTAGGCATTATTATCGATCCGCTCAAGGATTTGGAAAGGTCCATCTCCTTTAGGGCTAAGTTTGGACTTCCTTTGAGAAGGAAATCTATCCTTTCTCAAGTGAAGCCATACCCAGTCGCCCTTTTCAAAGATCACCTCTTTCCTCCCCTTATTGGCGAAAGTAGAATCTCTCAAGGATTGGCGCTCTATGTTAGCTTTAATCCTCTCATGAAATTGCTTTACAAAAATGGCTTTTGCCTCTCCTTCTTTATGCACAACAACAGAAAGAGGAGGAGGTAAAAGATCTAGAGGAGTACGAGGATTAAAGCCATAGACCACCTCAAATGGAGAATGCTTGGTGGTTCTATGAACCACCCGGTTATAAGCAAATTCAATGTGGGGAAGGTACTCATCCCAAGACTTATGGTTGCCTTTAAGGAGATCCCTCAACGTAGTGGATAAAGATCTATTCACCACTTCTGTTTGCCCATCAGTTTGAGGGTGACAGGTAGCGGAAAAAAGAAGTTTACTTCCTAACTTAGCCCAAAGAGCTTTCCAAAAATGGTAAGGAACTTCACATCCTTATCTGACACTATTGAAGAGGGTATACCATGCAATCGAACAACCTCTTTAAAGAAAAGTCTTGCGATGTTGCTCGCATCATCCACTTTGTAGCAGGAAATAAAATGGGCCATTTTTGAAAATCGGTCCACCACAAAAAATATGGTGTCTGCACCTCGTTGGGTTCTTGGGAGCACAAGGATGAAATCCATGGTAATATCCTCATAAGGTGCAAAAGGAGCAGGTAAAGGTGTGTATAGTCCATGATACATTGCTTTAGACTTTGCTTGCAAGCAAGCTATACATCTAGAGCAATGTCTATGGACATCTCTACGCATATAGGGCCAAAAGAATTTCTCTTGTAAAAGCATGAGGGTTTTTGAAATCCCAAAATGCCCCATGAGCCGACCTTCATGGTTCTCTTTTGTGAGTAAGTTCCTAATTGATCCTTGGGGTATACAAAGCTTACTCCCTTTATAGAGATACCCCTCACTGATGAAGTACCCATCATGGGCCTTTAATGCGAATGCAGATGCAGAGGCAGCATAGATGGGGTCGAAATCCTTGTCAGAAGGATAAATAGCCCGAATGTCATCAAATCCCAAGATTTTTGCATTCAAGGATGAATAAAGGGAATGATGCCTAGAAAGAGCATCAACCACCATATTTTGTTTTCCTTTCTTGTACTTGATGAGATAGGGGAAAGATTCAAGATATTCCACCCACGTTGCATGCCTTTTGTTCAATTTACCTTGACCCCTGAAATATTTTAGTGACTCATGGTCACTATGAATGAAAAACTCCTTGGGAGCAAGGTAATGCTCCCAGGTTTGAAGGGCCCTAATTAGAGCATAAAACTCCTTATCATAGGTGGGGT
Organism: Psophocarpus tetragonolobus; assembly: GCA_037954015.1. Classification (NCBI taxonomy): domain Eukaryota; kingdom Viridiplantae; phylum Streptophyta; class Magnoliopsida; order Fabales; family Fabaceae; genus Psophocarpus; species Psophocarpus tetragonolobus. The sequence goes on from CM075692.1 coordinate 53,573,197, forward strand.
AGTTGAGGGGGGCACCATTGAGTTTTTCACTAAAATACGCAATGGGGTGGCCTTCTTGCAACAAGACAGCTCCCACACCTACACCAGAGGCATCACATTCAAGTTCAAATGTTTTAGAAAAGTCACATAATGCCAAGACTGGTGCATGGGTCAGTTTATGCTTAATTAGCTGGAAGGGTTTCTCTTGTTTCTCACCCCAAAGGAAAGGAACTTCCTTTTTCACCAAATCATTTATTGGTGCGAAGAGCGTGGAGAAGTTAGGCACAAAGCGCCTATAAAATCCAGCGAGACCATGAAAGGTTTTGATTTCTGTCACACTCTTTGGGGTGGGCCATTCTTGAATAGCTTTTATCTTTTTGGGGTCAACATGGACCCCTTTTGTGCTAACTACAAAACCTAGGAAAACTACACTATCTACACAAAAGGTGCATTTTTCTAAGTTACCAAAAAGATGATTAGGTTCCTAGAGTAAACTAAAATGTCATCAAAGTAAACTACACAAAATTTACCAAGGCAATCCCTCAGTACATGATTCATTAAGTGCATGAATGTGCTTGGGGAATTGGTTAGCCCAAAAGGCATAACCAACCACTCATAAAGAACAAATTTAGTCTTAAAAGCAGTTTTCCACTCATCACCTTCTTTGATCCTTATTTGGTGGTAACCACTTCTAAGATCTATTTTTGAAAATATTTTTGCCCCATGCAATTCATCCAACATGTCATCAAGACGGGGGATTGGGTGCCTATATTTTGATGGTGATGTTGTTGATTGCACGACAATCAACACACATCCTCCATTGGCCATTCTTCTTGGGCACCAACAAGACTGGCACAACACAAAGGCTTAGGCTCTTTTGAACCCAACCCTTCTCCAATAGCTCATTCACTTGAGACTCAATCTCTTGGGTCTTTATGGGGTTGGTCCTATAGAAAGGCCTATTAGGTAGACTTGCGCCAGGCACCAAATCAATTTGATGTTCTATACCCCTAATGGGAGGAAGTCCTTTCGGAACCTCATTAGGGAATATATCATCAAATTCCTTTAAAATATTTTGAACCCCTTGAGGAAGGTGCTCATGTGCATGGGTTGTGGCAGTGCTCTTAGTAGAAGAATGCAAAATAGGAGAAGGATTTGATGCCTCTTTTAAAAAGAGGAGATAAAAGGGCTTGTTAGTTAAAAGAGCTTCTTTTAAATCAGGTTTAGTAGCAAATAGGCTCATTTTACTAATATTCCCTTTGGAAGGGGCATCACCTTCTGACTCTCTCTCTTTACCCTTTTCAAGCTTTAGGGGTGAAACTTATTGTGTTTTTTTTTGTTTTTGTTTTTCCTCTACTCTTTTCTTTTTCATCGCAAATTGATCCTCGACCACTTGAGAAGGTGACAAAGGATACAATTCGAAGCGATTTTCATTATGGGGGAGGAATATTTGGTTGGAGTGACCATGGTGAATGGCTTTCTTGTCAAATTGCAATGGTCTCCCCAACAGGATATGGCCAGCCTCCATATCACAAAGAATCTCATCATTATAAGATCCTATGGAAATTGGAACCATAACTTGTTCATTGACTACTATCTCCCCTTGGTCATTGAGCCATTGCAATTTGTAAGGTTTGGGATGGGGCATGGTAGTCAAGGCTAGCTTTCCAACCAACCTAGAGCTACAACAGTTACAACATGAGCCACTATCAACAAGGAGAGAACATACTTTGTCATTTACTTTACATCATGTATGGAAGATGTTCTCTCTTTGTGACTGACCACGCTCTAGAGGTTGGCTTCCAAGAAGCCTTTGAACCATAAGGAGGTCCCCCTCATAAGGAAAAGCTTCCTCACACTCTTGTTCAAATGTATGTCCCCCTTCTTCCTCACTCTCACTAAAGGAGGAAGATGAGTTATTCTCACTACAAATGTCTTGTCCCCTTATGATCATGGTTTTCTTATTGGGGCATTGAGAGGCAATGTAGCCTCTCCCAAGACATTTGAAGCATTCGATACTACTTTGCCTCTCAGTAGGCTTAGTAGTAGGGGGTTTTCTCTCTACATCAGGTGCTTTTGTATCTCTCTTTGGGTTCCTCTTTAGGAAAACCCTTGAAAGAGTTCCCCTTAAGTTGGTGTCTCTTTGGGTAAGAGGGAGAATCTTTTTTAAAGCTTTTTCTCTTGAGTTGATTCTCAGCTCTTACACAAAGTTCTACCAACTCATCAAGGTTTGAGTATGAAAGAAGCTCCACCTTATCTCTAATGTCATAGCTTAATCCACACAAAAAGCTAGCAAGGGTGGCATTAGGTTCCTCAATGATATTGGCCCTTATTATGAGAAGCTCCATCTTTTTTCTATACTCCTCAATACTTAGGTTATGTTGCCTAAGTCTTTGGAGTCTATCCAAAAGACCCCTCTCATAATATGAAGGAATGTGCCTTCTTCGTAAACAAGTTTTTAAATCATTCCTGTAGCAAATGTCAGGCATTTGTTTACGGGCTCTATCCTTGACTAACCCATTCCACCAATGCAAAGTAAGGCATTCAAAACTATGGGAGGCCCAAGGTACTTTCCTTTCTTCCCTTATTTCATAGCATCGGAAGAGTTGTTCCACTTTGACTTCCCAATCTAGGTAAGTCTCAACATCTTCCCTACCATGAAAATGAGGCAGGTCTACCTTTGGCTCCCTAGCATGATTTGTGTTTTCTTGAGGAGAATGATGATGGTATGATGAATGAGAGTGATGCTTATGTTGATTTTCATAGTATTCTTCTTTACTAGAGCTAAAATGCCTAGATGGGGATCTTATGAGAATTCCTTTATTTTTTTCTATCACTCTCCCTCCCATCTCTCCTCTTACGCTCTTCTCCTCTCCTTCTCTCTTCTTCCTCTTTTTCTTTCTAGTTCTTTCCTTTTTCTCCTTTCTTCATCCTCTCTTCTCTCTCTTTGCCTTCTCTCTTGTCACTCTTTTTTCTCTTTTCTCACTTTCAACGTCTCTTTTTTTAACTGTTCCTTCTTTTTTTGTTTTTCCTTTTCTTTTATTTCTTTTTTTCTCTCTTTTTCTTCTCTCGTCTTGTTCTTTAGCCATCCATTCCCTAAATTCTAAGTTAAGGTTTCCAAGAGTGTATCCCTTAGAAGGTTTTCTTTGGTTGACACTCTTACTTGATGAAACCCTATGTGCACTAGAATGTGTGTGGGAAGTCATGGTGCTTGGATGCTAAAAACTAGAGGGTAGGCCAAAATTTTTCTTTTCAAGAAAAACTCCTCTCTTTTTTGTTTTCTCACCTAAGGTGGCTTGATGAGTCTTGGGAACTGTAGCCTCTACACATTTTTTGCAAAAAAAATTAAAAGTGCAAGAATGTAAAAGAGAAAGGGATCAAACAAAAAAATGAAACCAATAGTTGCACACTTAATAAAATGTAAGTGACCAAAAGCTAAAAAGCTTACTCAAGTAATTTTTTTTGGATCACAATTGGGTCCTCATATTAAATGTTTCTACTATTAGGTACACAACTTCAAAATTGTCTTTCTTTTGAGTTCTTTATCTTTTTTTTTTTTAATTACTAACACAATTCGCCCAAGCTAAAATTTTAAGAGGCTAAAACCTAAGGAATTTAAATGAGACAAAATAGGAAACTAACATGACTAGTATTTGACAAAACACAAGATTAAGAAAAAATAACACACCTAAAAATAGAGCAAAAATTTCAGTAAGAGACTCAAAACAAAAGGCGCAACAAAGTGGCCAAAGTTGATCACCACAATGGTGTGGAAAAATCCTCAACCATGTGGGTTTAATGGTCACAACTTCTTAGGCACACTTTAACATAAAAAACCAAGCGAAAACTAAGCAACTTGAACACGGAAATAAGACGCAAAGAAAGGGACAAATAAAATTGCATCAAATCAAATGGAACATAGGCGCATAGATAGGAAACAAAAGCGCATATAATAGCAAAAATAAAAAGCTATACTACTAGACAATAAAGGAAATAAATATGAAAAAAAATGAAGGACTTTAAAATAAAGTGAGCAAAGAGATAAACAAAAAAGCAAGTAAATTTTTTTGAGAAAGAACGTGACCTTTAGAAAGTGGCTCTGATACCACTTGATGTGATCTTTGATGATCACTTTCCCGAAGGATCCTTTCTAAGGTCACTTGGAAGAGAAATAGATTTATGGAGAGGAAAGGAATGGGGTGAGGCGCCACAAACACTAGGTTTGATAAGCCAAAGGGGAGAGGCCACAAGGGAGGGTCCCTCGATAACTCTTAAAAGCTCTCACAAAGGAGAAGGGGGGACACTCAAAGGTAAGAACCTCATGGCCAATATGGTCTCTAGGATTAAATTCAAGTGTAAAAAATACAAGTGAGGGGAGAAGCTCCTATGAGGTAGCTAACCTCCTGAACAAGATAACCTAAAAAAGAAGGGCTAGGATTAAAACTAGAGATCTAACAGAGGAGGATTGAGAAACGATCCCCTCCTTAGATCATCAAACTTGGTGCCCAAGTTTCTCAAACAAAGGGCCAACATTCCTTCTTATTAGATTAGGGGGTTTATGTAGGAAAAAAGGGGTGTAGATATCAAGGCTACCCCTTAGTTCCTTCATAAATACCCAAAAAACCTAAATCCACCGTCTAAATTCCTAAGACACCTCCTAAAATAAAAATGGACTAAAATACATGTCCCAAATTAAATTCCTAATGCTCCTCAAAATTGAAATAAAGGAAAATTACATTTTATTAACTAAAGTCCCTAGCCTAATATCTTCACTCTCCACAGGAGGTGAAATCTTCCTTTGCGTGCAAAGGCTAGGTCTTCTTCAATCCTTCTAGCCATGGCTTCAGTGATAGGTCCTTCGCTAGACATGGTCACATCATGAGTAAACAGTGCCTAAGAAGGAGTCATTCAAGCTGCAGTTAAGAATGAAATTTAGTACCACAGGTACCTAATTGTTCAACTGTTTTATTTTGTTTAATTTTTCATAGTAGGTTCGTAAGATGTTAATCTTTATTTCCAATGGTTGGATCGTCGAAATAATGTTCCAAGTGACATAATGGACTTAGAATAACAATTATATTTTTAGCATCTTATACGATACCGTATTTTGTCTTGAGTGTCCATAGAATAATTTAACCGGTGGATTTTGTTTATTTTTTAATAGTAGATTCTTGAGTGTCCATGATGAATTAATATTGATTTTCAACGGTGGGATCATCTCGCTAATGCTCGCAGTGAGAGATAATGAACTCAGACTAGGAACTGTATTTTTAGGATCTTAGTTATACCTATAGTAGATTTCGTTATTAGCATCTATACAATAGTTGAACTGGTTGATTTGGTTTTTCTTTGGATAGTAGGTTCTTAACATATTTATTCTTGTTTCAATGGTAAGATCCTCAAAATAATGTCCGAAGTGACAGATAATGGATTAGATATTTGGTCTATGATTTATAAATGTGTGTGATATATTATTTAAAATGAACATGATTTGAGATACTGTGATTGATGATATAAGTCAATGGTGCCTAAGAGGGAGTCGTTCTAGCTGCAGTTAGGAATGAAATTTAGTACCACCGCTATCCAATTATTCAATTGTTATATTGTGTTTAATTTGTCATACTAGGTTCGTAAGATGTTAATCTTTATTCCCAATGGTTGGATCGTCAAAATAATGTTCCGAATGACATAATGGAGTTAGAAAAACAATTATAATTTTAGCATCTTATACGATACCGTATTTTGTCTTGAGTGTCTATCGAATAGTTTAACCGTTGGATTCGTTTATTTTTGGGTAGTAGATTCTTAAGATATTAATATTTATTTTCAACGGTGAGATCGTCTAACTAATTTTTGTAGTGAGAGATAATGAACTCAGAGTAAGAATTGTATTTTTAGGATCTTAGTTATACCTATAGTGGATTTCATTTTCAGCGTCTATACATTAGTTGAACTGACCGATTTTGTTTATCTTTGGATAGTAGGTTCTTAACATATTTAATGTTGTTTCAACGGTAAAATCCTTAAAATAACGTACGAAGTGAGAAATCATGGATTGGATGTCTGGTGTATGATTTATAAATGTGTGTGCTGTATTGTTTAACATGAACATGATTTGAGATAGTGTGATTGATAATATGAGTCAACGGTGCCTAAGAGGGAGTCATTCTAGCTGTAGTTAGGAATGAAATTTAGTACCACGGCCATCCAATTGTTCAACTGTTATATTTTGTGTAATTTTCCATAGTAGGTTCTTAAGATGTTAATCTTTATTTTCAATGGTTGGATCGTTGAAATAATGTTCCGAGTGCATAATGGAGTTAGAATAACAATTATATTTTTAGCATCTTATACAATAGCATATTTTGTCTTGAGTGTCTATAGAATAGTTTCACCGCTGGATTTGGTTTATCTTTGTATAGTAGATTATTAAGATATTAATATTGAGTTTCAACGTCGGGATAATCTAACTAATGTTCGTAGTAAGAGATAATGAACTCAGAGTAAGAATTGTATTTTTAGTATCTTAGTTATACCTATAGTAGATTTCGTTTTCAGCGTTTATACATTAGTTGAACTGGTTGATTTGGTTTATCTTTGGATAGTAGGTTCTTAAAAAGTTTATTCTTGTTTCAATGGTAAGATCCTTCAAATAATGTCTAAAGCGAGAGATAATGCATTAGATGTTTGGTGTATGATTTATAAATGTGTGTGATGTATTATTTAAAATGAACATGATTTGAGATAGTATGATTCATGATATGAGTCAACGATGTCTAAGAGGGAGTCTTTGTAGCTGCAGCTACGAATGAAATTTAGTACCACCGTCGTCCAATTGTTCAACTATTATATTTTATGTAATTTTTCGTAGTAGGTTGGTAAGATGTTAATCTTTATTTTCAATGGTTGGATTGTCGAAATAATGTTCCGTGTGACATAATGGAGTTAGAATAACAATTATATTTTTAGATTCTTATACGATATCATATTTTGTCTCTAGTGTCTATACAATAGTTTAACCATTGGATTTAGTTTATTCTTGGACAGTTGATGCTTAAGATATTAATATTTATTTTCAACGGTGCGATCATCTAACTAATGTTCGTAGTGAGAGATAATGAACTCAGACTAAGAACTGTATTTTTAGGATCTTAGTTATACCTATAGTATATTTCGTTTTGAGCGTCTATACATTAGTTGAACTGGTTGATTTGGTTTATCTTTGGATAGTAGGTTCTTAACATTTTCTTTTCAACAGTAAAATCCTCAAAATAGTGTCTGAAGTGAGAGATAATGGATTAGATGTTTGGTGTATCATTTATAAATGTGTGTGATGTATTATTTCACATGAACATGATTTGAAATAGTGTGAATGGTGATATGGGTCAACAGTGCCTAAGAGGGAGTCATTCTAGCTGAAGTTAGGAATGAAATTTAGTATCACCGCTATCTGATTTTCAAGTGTTATATTTTCTTTAATTTTTCATAGTAGGTTCGTTAGATGTTAATCGTTATTTCCAATGGTTGTATCATTGAAATAATGTTCCGAGTGACGTAATGGAGTTAGAATAACAATTATATTTTCAGCAACTTATACAATACCATAATTTGTCTTGAGTGTCTATAGAATAGAATAGTTTAACCGCTGGATTTAGTTTATTTTTTGATAGTAAGTTCTTAAGATATTAAACTTTATTTTCAACGGTGGGATCATCTAACTAATGTTCGTGGTGAGAGATAATTAACTCAGAGTAAGAACCGTATTTTTAGGATCTTAGTGTTACCTATAGTAGATTTCGTTTCGAGCATTTATACATTGGATGAACTGGATAATTTGGCGGTTCTTAACATATTTATTCTGGTTTCATCGGTAAGATCCTTGAAATAATGTCCGAAGTGACAGGTAATGGATTAGATGTTTGGTGTATGATTTATAAACGTGTGTGATGTATTATTTAAACTGAAAATGATTTGAGATAGTGTGATTCATGATATGAGTCAACAGTGCCTAAGAAGGAGTCCTTCTAGCTGCAGTTAGGAATGAAATTTAGTACCACCACCATCTAATTGTAAAGCTATTATATTTTGTTTAAGTTTTCGTAGTAGGTTCGTAGGATGCTAATCTTTATTTTCAATGGTTGGAGCGTCGAAATAATTTTCTGAGTTACATAATGGAGTGAGAATAACAATTATTTTTTTAGCATCTTACACGATACCGTATTTTTTCTTAGGTGTCTATAGTATAGTTTAACCGTTGGAATTGGTTTATTTTTGGATAGTAGATTCTTAAGATATTAATATTTCTGATCAACGGCTGGATCATCTAACTAATGTTCGTAGTGGAAGATAATGAACTAAGAGTAAGAACTGTATTTTTAGGATCATAGGTATACCTATAGTAGATTTCATTTTGAGTGTTTACACAATAGTTGAACTGATTGATTTGGTTTATCTTTGGATAGTAGGTTCTTAATATATTTTTTTCTTGTTTCAATAGTAAGATCCTCAAAATAATGTCTGAAGTGAGAGACAATGGATTAGATGTTTGGTGTATGATTTATAAATGTGTGAGATCTATTATTTAACATGAACATGATTTGAAATAGTGTGATTGATGATATGAGTCAACGGTGCCTAAAAAGGAGTCATTCTAGCTGCTGTTCGGAATGAAATTTAGTACCACCGCTATCCAATTATTCAAGTGTTATATTTTTTTTACATTTTCATAGTAGGTTCGTTAAATGTTAATCTTTATTTCAATTGTTGGATCATCGAAATAATGCTTCAAGTGACGTAATGGACTTTAAATTACAATTATATTTTTAGTATCTTATATGATACCGTATTTGTTTTGAGTTTGAATAGAATAGTTTAACCACCGGATTTGGTTTATTTTTGGATAGTAGATTCCTAAGATATTAATATTTATTTTCAATGGTCGGATCATCTAACTAATTGTCGTAGTGTGAGATAATGAACTAAGAATAAGAACTGTATTTTTAGGATCTTACTTATACCTATAATAGATTTCGGTTTGAGCGTCTATACATTAGTGGAACTGGCTGATTTGGTTTATCTTTGGATAGTAGGTTGTTAACATATTTAATCATGTTTCAACGGTAAGATCCTCAAAATAATGTCCGAAGTGAGAGATAATCGCTTAGATGTTTCGTGTAGGATTTATAAATGTGTGTGATGTATTATTTAAAATGAACATGATTTGAGATAGTGTGATTGATGATATGAGTCAACGGTGCCTAAGAGGGAGTCACTCTAGCTGTAGTTAGGAATGAAATTCAGTACCACCGCCATCCAATTGTTAAATTGTTATGTTTTGTTTAATTTTTCGTAGTAACTTCGTTAGATGTTAATTTTTATTTCCAATGTTGGGATCGTTGAAATAATCGTCCGAGTGAAATAATGGACATGAATAACAATTATATTTTTAGCTTCTTATACGATACCGTATTTTTTCTTGAGTGTCTATAGAATAGTTTAACTACTAGATTTGGTTTATTTTTGGATAGTAGATTCTTAAGATATTAATATTTATTTCCAATGGTGGGATCATCTAACTAATGTTCGTAGTGAGAGATAATAAACTGAGAGTAAGAACTATATTTTTAGGATCTTAGTTATACCTGTAGTAGATTTCACTTTGAGTGTCTATACATTAGTTGAACCGATTGATCTGGTTTATCTTTGGATAGTAGGTTCTTAACATATTTATTCTTGTTTCAACAATAAAATCCTCAAAATAATGTTTGAAGCGAGAGATAACGGATTAGATGTTTGATGTATGATTTATAAATCTGTGTGATGTATTATTTAACATGAACATGATTTGAAATAGTGTGATTGATGATATGAGTCAACAGTGCCTAAGAGGGAGTCATTATAGATGCTGTTAGGTATGAAACTTACTACCACGGCTATCCAATTGTTCAAGTGTTATATTTTGTTTACTTTTTTATAGTAGGTTTGTTAGATGTTAATCTTTATTTCCAATGGTTGTATCGTCGAAATAGTCTTCTGAGTGACATAATGGAGTTCGAATAACAATTATATTTTTAGCACATTGATTTTCAACGGTGGGTCATCTAACTAATGTTCGTAGTGAGAGATAATGAATTGAGAGTAAGAACTATATTTTTAGGATCCTACTTGATGTGATCTTTGATGATCACGTGCCCAAAGGATCCTTTCTAAGGTCACTTGGAAGGGAAATGGATTTATGGAGAGGAAAGGAATGGGGTGAGGCGCCACAAATACTAGGTTTGATAAGCCAAAGGAGAGAGGCCATAAGGGAGGGGTCCCTTGATAACTCTTAGAAGCTCTCACAAAGGAGAAAGGGGGACACTCAAAGGTAAGAACATCAACCAATATGGTCTCTAGGATTAAATTCAAGTGTAAAAAATACAAGTGAGGGAGGAGCTCCTATTTATAGAGGTAGCTAACCTCTTGAACAAGATAACCTAAAAAAGAAGGGCTAGGATTAAAAGGAGAGATCTAAGGGAGGAGAATTGAGAAACAATTCCCTCCTTAGATCATCAAACTTGGTGCCCAAGTTTCTCAAACCAAGGGCCAAGATTCCTTCTTATTAGCTTAGGGGGTTTATGTAGAAAAGAGGGGTGTAGATATCAAGGCTACCCCTTATTTCCTTCATAAAGACCCAGAAAGCTAAATCCACCCTCTAAATTCCTAAGACACCTCCTAAAAATAAAAAATGGACTAAATACATGTAACAAATTAAATTCTTAATGCTCCTCAAAATTAAAATAAAGGAAAATTACATTTTATTAACTAAAGTCTCTAGCGTAATATCTTCACTCTCCATAGGAGGTGAAGTCTTCCTTTGTCTGCAAGGGCTAGGTCTTCTTCAATCCTTCTAGCCATGGCCCTAGTGATAGGTCCTTGGCTAGGCATGGTCACATCATCTCCTCCCCCTTGAAGAGGATTTGACCTCAAATCCATGGGGTCTTCGTCATTTTCACCACCTACAAATGGAGACAAATCAGAAACATTAAAACTGGTGCTTACCCCATAATCCTCTGGAAGATCTAAAACATAGGCATTATTACCGATCCGCTCAAGGATTTGGAAAGGTCCATCTCCTCTAGGGCTAAGTTTGGACTTCCTTTCTTAAGTGAAGCCATACCCAGTCGCCCTTTTCAAAGATGACTTCTTTCCTCCCCCTATTGGCGAAAGTAGCATCTCTCAAGGATTGACGCTCTATGTTAACTTTAACCCTCTCATGTAATTGTTTTACAAAAATGGCTTTTGCCTCTCCTTCTTTATGCACAGCAATAGAAAGAGGAAGAGGTAAAAGATATAGAGGAGTAAGAGGATTAAAGCCATAGACCACCTCAAAAGGAGAATGCTTGGTGGTTCTATGAACCACCCGGTTATAAGCAAATTCAATGTGGGGAAGGTACACATCCCAAGACTTATGGTTGCCTTTAAGGAGAGCCCTCAGCATAGTGGATAAAGATCTATTCACCACTTCTGTTTGCCCATCAGTTTGAGGGTGACAGGTAGTGGAAAAAAGAAGTTCAGTTCCCAGCTTAGCCCAAAGAGTTTTCCAAAAATGGCTAAGGAACTTCACATCCCTATCTGACACTATTGAAGAGGGTATACCATGCAATCGGACAACCTCTTTAAAGAAAAGTCTTGCGATGTTGCTCGCATCATCCACTTTGTGGCAGGGAATAAAATGGGCCATTTTTGAAAATCGGTCCACCACCACAAATATGGAGTCTGCACCTCGTTGGGTTCTTGGGAGCCAAAGGATGAAATCCATGCTAATATCCTCCCAAGGTGCAGAAGGAGTAGGTAAAGGTGTGTATAGTCCATGAGGCATTGCTTTAGACTTTGCTTGCGAGCAAGCTATACATTTAGAGCAATGTCTATGGACATCTCTACGCATATGGGGCCAAAAGAATTTCTCTTGTAAAAGCATGAGGGTTTTTGAAATCCCAAAATGCCCCATGAGCCCACCTTCATGACTCTCTTTTGTAAGTAAGTTCCTAATTGATCCTTGGGGTATACAAAGCTTACTCCCTTTGTAAAGATACCCTCACTGATGAAGTACCCATCATGGGCCTTTAATGCAAATGCAGATGCAGAGGTAGCAAATATGGGGCCGAAATCCTTATCAGACGGATACATAGCCCGAATGTCATCAAATCCCAAGATTTTTGCACTCAAGGATGAATAAAGGGCATGACGCCTAGAAAGAGCATCAGCCACCACATTTTGTTTTCCTTTCTTGTACTTGATGACATAAGGGAAGGATTCAAGATATTCCACCCATGTTGCATGCCTTTTGTTCAATTTACCTTGACCCCTCAAATATTTTAGTGACTCATGGTCACTATGAATGACAAACTCCTTGGGAGCAAGGTAATGCTCCCAAGTTTGAAGGGCCCTAATTAGAGCATAAAACTCCTTATCATAGGTGGGGTAGTTGAGGGGGGCACCATTGAGTTTTTCACTGAAATACGCAATGGGGTGCCCTCCTTGCAACAAGATAGCCCCCACACCTACACCAGAGGCATCACATTCAAGTTCAAATGTTTTAGAAAAGCCAGGTAATGCCAAGACTGGTGCATGGGTCAGTTTATGCTTAATTAGCTGGAAGGCTTTCTCTTGTTTCTCACCCCAAAGGAAAGGAACTTCCTTTTTCACCAAATCATTTATTGGTGCGTAGAGCGTGGAGAAATTAGGCACAAAGCGCCTATAAAATCCAGCGAGACCATGAAAGCTTTTGATCTATGTCACACTCTTTGGGGTGGGCCATTCTTGAATAGCTTTTATCCTTTCGGGGTCAACATGAACCCCTTTTGTGCTAACTACAAAACCTAGGAAAACTACACTATCTACACAAAAAGTGCATTTTTCTAAGTTACCAAAAAGATGATTACTCCTAAGAAGAGAAAGAACATGCCTTAGATGTCCTAAATGATCATCTAGGTTCCTAGAGTAAACTAAAATGTCATCAAAGTAAACTACACAAAATTTACCAAGGCAATCCCTTAGTACATGATTCATTAAGCGCATGAATGTGCTTGGGGCATTAGTTTGCCCAAAAGGCATAACCAACCACTCATAAAGACCAAATTTAGTCTTAAAAGCAGTTTTCCACTCATCACCCTCTTTGATCCTTATTTGGTGGTAACCACTTCTAAGATCTATTTTTGAAAATATTTTTGCCCCATGCAATTCATCCAACATGTCATCAAGACGGGGGATTGGGTGCCTATATTTGATGGTGATGTTGTTGATTGCACGACAATCAACACACATCCTCCATTGGCCATTCTTCTTGGGCACCAACAAGACTGGCACAGCACAAGGGCTTAGGCTCTTTTGAACCCAACCCTTCTCCAATAGCTCATTAACTTGAGACTCAATCTCTTGGGTCTCCATGGGGTTGGTCTATAGGCAGGTCTATTAGGTAGACTTGCGCCAGGGATCAAATCAATTTGATGTTCTATACCCCTAATGGGAGGAAGTCCTTTCGGAACCTCATTAGGGAATATGTCATCAAATTCTTTTAAAATATCTTGAACCCCTTAAGGAAGGTGCTCATGTGCATGGGCTGTGGCAGTGCTCTCAGTAGAAGAATGCAAAATGGAAGAAGGATTTGATGCTTCTTTGCAAAAGAGGAGATAAAAGGGCTTGTTAGTCAAAGGAGCTTATTTTAAATCACGTTTAGTAGCAAATAGGCTCCTTTGACTAATATTCCCTTTCGAAGGGGCACCACCTTCCGACTCTCTCTCTTTACCCTTTTCAAGCTTTAAGGGTAAAGCTTGTTGTGGTTTTTTTTGTTTTTGTTTTTCCTCAACTCTTTTCTTTTTCATCGCAAATTGATCCTCAGCCACTTGAGAAGGTGACAAAGGATACAATTTGAAGCGCTTTTCATTATGGGTGAGAATTATTTGGTTGGAGTGGCCATGGTGAATAGCTTTTTTGTCAAATTGCCATGGTCTCCCCAACAGGATATGACCAGCCTCCATAGGAACTATGTCACAAAGAATATCATCATTATAAGATCCTATGGAAATTGGAACCATAACTTGTTCATTAACTACCATCTCCCCTTGCTCATTGAGCCATTACAATTTGTAAGGTTTGGGATGGGGCATGGTAGTCAAGGCTAGTTTTTCAACCAACCTAGAGCTACAACAGTTACAACAGGAGCCACTATCAACAAGGAGAGAACATACTTTGTCATTTACTTTACATGATGCAATCTCACCTAGCATGCATCATGGCTAGGAGGACTCAAGGAAGGCATGGCATGGACAAAAGCTCATTGAAGATTCGAAGCCATAGTCTTCGTTATTTTTAGCTTGTAAATATTTTATTTTAATTAGATAAATATGAAAGTATTTTTGATTCCCTTAAGGCCATGTATTTCCGGCCATCTTCTTAGTTTATAAGGTATAGGTGTCTTTAGTTAAAAAAGAGGAGTAAGCTTATAATGGGTGCATAAGTTAAGACATGATTTTGGGCTAGCCCATTCACATTAAGATGTGCTAATTGCACCCATAGGGGGTGAACTTAGGTGCCTCACTTAAGGCCTAAGACTTGGGTTACTTAGTTTTAATCCTAATTAAGCCCAAGTCCCACATTGCCTAGAAAAATGTGCCCAAGCTCTCCCATTGGGCTATATATACTCATTCCCCCTTATTGTAAAATTTCACCTTTGAAGTTGAATGAAAATAGTCTCTTTGTGAGCACATTCTTAGTAAAAGGTCTTGAGGATCCTCTCTCTTGAGGAACCTCTTCCTAGTTGGTTTTTATCAAGGGTTCCTTCCCTTGTGGCAAACCTAAACACTTTGGCTTATCTCTCTTTGAGAGTGGCGCCCCACCTCCATTTTCTTTCCCCTCCATCATCCATTTCATGGTGCTTGGAACCTCAAGGAAAAAGATCAAGGGAGGCATGCATCATTACATCTTGTATGGAAGATGTTCTCTCTTTGTGACTGGCCAAGCTCTAGAGGTTGGCTACCAAGAAGCCTTTGAACCATAAGGAGGTCCCCCTCATAAGGAAAAGCTTCCTCACACTCTTGTTAAAAAATATGTCCTCCTTCTTCCTCACTCTCACTAGAGGAGGAAGATGAGCTATTCTCACTACAAAAGTCTTGTCCCCTCATGATCATGGTTTTCTTGTTAGGGCATTGAGAGGCAATGTGGCCTCTCCCAAGACATTTGAAGCATTTGATACTACTTTTCCTTTCAGTAGGCTTAGGAGTAAGGGGTTTTCTCTCTACATGAGGTGCTTTTGTATCTTGAGAATGCTTGGGTTCCTCTTTGGGAAAACCCTTGAAAGAGTTTCCCTTAAGTTGGTCTCTCTTTGAGTAAGAGGGAGAATTTTTTTTAAAACTTTTTCTCTTGAGTTGATTCTCAGCTCTTACACAAAGTTCTACCAACTCATCAAGGTTTGAGTATGAAAGAAGCTCTACCTTATCTCTAATGTCAGAGCTTAATCCACACAAAAACCTAGCAAGGGTGGCATTGGGTTCCTCAATGATATTGGCCCTTAGTATGAGAAGCTCCATCTTTTGTCTATACTCCTCAATACTTAGGTTATGTTGCCTAAGTCTTTGGAGCCTATCCAAAAGATCCCTCTCATAATATGAAGGAATGTGCCTTCTTCGCAAACAAGTTTTTAAATCATTCCAGTAGCGAATGTCAGGCATTTGTTTACGGGCCCTATCCTTGACTAACCCATCCCACCAATGCAAAGCAGAACCTTGAAAACTAAGGGAGGCCAAAGGTACTTTCCTTTCTTCCCTAATTTCATAGCATCGAAAGAGTTGTTCCACTTTGACTTCCCAATCTAGGTAAGTCTCAACATCTTCCCTACCATGAAAATGGGGTAGGTCTACCTTTGGTTCCCTAGCATGATTTATGTTCTCTTGAGGAGAATGATGATTGTATGATGAATGAGAGTGATGCTTATGTTGATTTCTATAGTATTCTTCTTCACTAGAGCTAAAATACCTAGATGGGGATCTTATGAGAATTCCTTTATTTTTTCTATCACTTTCCCTTCCATCTCTCCTCTTACTCTCTTCTCCTCTCCTTCTCTCTTCTTCCTCTTTTTCTCTTTTTCTTTCTAGTTCTTTCCTTCTTCTCCTTTCTTCATCCTCTCTTCTCTCTCTTTGCCTTCTCTCTTCTCGCTTTTTTTTCTCTTTTCTCATTTCCAACATCTCTTTTTTTAACTCTTCCTTCTCTTTTTGTTTTTCCTTTTCTTTTATTTCTTTTTTTCTCTCTTTTTCTTCTCTCCTTTCTTGTTCTTTAGCCATTCATTCCCTAAATTCTAAGTTAAGGTTTTCAAGAGTGTCTCCCTTAGAAGGTTTTCTTTGGTTGACACTCTTACTTGATGAACAACTATGTGCATTAGAATATGTGTGGGAAGTCATGGTGCTTGGATGCTAAAAACTAAAGGGTAGGCCAAAAACTTTTTTTTTCAAGCAACACTCCTCTCTTTTTTTTTTCTCACCTAAGGTGGCTTGATGAGTCTTTGGAACTCTTAGCCTCTACACGTTTTTTCAAAATAACATAAAATAAAATAAAAGTGCAAGAATGTAAAAGAGAAAGGGCTCTAATCGTGCTCCTAAGGTGTTGAAGGAAGTGTACCACTTCTCCCTTCTTCACCTAATTAACGAGGAACTACGCTAAAATTAACCAAAATTATTACAAACCAAGGGAGGGCCTTAAGGGCACTCAAACTCCCAATCTAAAATTAAGTATACACAATACAAAGAATAAAAAAAAATAAAACAAAGTCTTCACTCCAAGCTTTTTTGGTGTTTGTCTCCTTTTAATCAAGCCCCTTTGAGTTGCATCAACTCACCCCAAGAATGCTACCCTTGTTTCCTCTTGTTTGGACTTGCCAAAATTTTATAAATGGAACCTTTGCCAACCTTTCCTTACTAAGGCCGAATACAACACAAGACAACAAACAAAGTTGAATAACAAAACAAGGTTCACAAATCCAAGTGGATAGATTAAACAATGACAAACTCAAAGAAGTAAAGAAGACAAGCAAGAAAACATAAGGCTCATAAAGGAAGGTAGCACACAAATAACTTTCCTAGATTAGCTCTAAGAGTAGAGATGAAAAAAGACTCAAACAAAAAAAATGAAACCAATAGTTGCACACTTAATAAAATTTAAGTGACCAAAAACTAAAAAGGTTACTCAAGTAATTTTTTTTTGAATCACAATTGGTTCCTCATATCAAATGTTTCTACTATTAGGTACACAACTTCAAATTTGTCTTTCTTTTGAGTTCTTTATCTTCTTTTTTTTTTTTTAACTTGAACTTTTTCTATTTTTTTTTAACTTTTCTAATCATTTTGCTGCACCTAATAGCTTGTTGAATTGAAATTTTAATGAGGATTCTTGAAATAATAACACTTGAGTGAATAAGCACAAAGTAAGGTCACACAATTTTCAAGCAATGCATGCAACTAAAGGCAAAACAACTTAGTAGTTCCAAATGCCACTGAACTAATGGTGCTTAAGGAATGATTTAGGGCTGATTTTGAAGTAAATTGATTGCTCAAATTACTAACACAATTCACCCAAGCTAAAATTCCATAAAGAGGCACCAATAGTGAAGGTAAACCAAGTGGAAAGCTACTAATAATTCAACATAAAACAAGAAACATATAAAGATTGAATTGAGCAAATATTTAAGAACAACAAAGAGATTAATATGCTTGAACTAAAAGCATAAAAGACTTAAGAGACTCAACAAGAGGTTCACCTCTTAGGAGCTCA
Source organism: Psophocarpus tetragonolobus (assembly GCA_037954015.1). Classification (NCBI taxonomy): domain Eukaryota; kingdom Viridiplantae; phylum Streptophyta; class Magnoliopsida; order Fabales; family Fabaceae; genus Psophocarpus; species Psophocarpus tetragonolobus. The sequence continues at coordinate 53,590,975 of CM075692.1, forward strand.
ATTCAAACTGTTTTTGAGGAAAAAATTTAAGAGGCTAAAACCTATGGAATTTAAATGAGACAAAATAGGAAACTAACATGACTAGTATTTGACAAAACACAAGATTAAGAAAAAATAACACACCTAAAAATAGAGCAAAAATTTCAGCAAGAGACTTAAAACAAAAGGCACAACAAAGTGGCCAAAGTTGATCACCACAATGGTGTGGAAAAATCCTCAACCATGTGGGTTTAATGGTCACAACTTCTTAGGCACACTTTAACATAAAAAACCAAGGGAAAATTAAGCAAATTGAACACAAAAATAAGATGCAAAGAAAGGGACAAATAAAATCGCATCAAATTAAATGGAACATAGGCGCGTAGATAGAAAACAAAAGCGCATATAATAGCAAGAATAAAAAGCTATACTACTAGACAATAAAGGAAATAGAGATGACAAAAAAATGACGGACTTTAAAATAAAGAGATCAAAGAAATAAACAACAAAGAAAAAAAAATTGAGAAAGAACTTGACCTTTAGAAAGTGGCTCTGATACCACTTGATGTGATCTTTGATGATCACGTGCCCAAAGGATCCTTTCTAAGGTCACTTGGAAGGGAAATGGATTTATGGAGAGGAAAGGAATGGGGTGAGGCGCCACAAATACTAGGTTTGATAAGCCAAAGGGGAGAGGCCACAAGGGCGGCGTCCCTTGATATCTCTTAGAAGCTCTCACAAAGGAGAAAGGGGGACACGCAAAGGTAAGAACCTCAACCAATATGGTCTCTAGGATTAAATTCAAGTGTAAAAAATACAAGTGAGGGAGGAGCTCCTATTTATAGAGGTAGCTAACCTCTTGAACAAGATAACCTAAAAAAGAAGGGCTAGGATTAAAAGGAGAGATCTAAGGGAGGAGAATTGAGAAACAATTCCCTCCTTAGATCATCAAACTTGGTGCCCAAGTTTCTCAAACCAAGGGCCAAGATTCCTTCTTATTAGCTTAGGGGGTCTATGTAGAAAAGAGAGGTGTAGATATCAAGGCTACCCCTTATTTCCTTCATAAAGACCCAAAAAGCTAAATCCACCCTCTAAATTCCTAAGACACCTCCTAAAAATAAAAAATGGACTAAATACATGTCCCAAATTAAATTCTTAATGCTCCTCAAAATTAAAATAAAGGAAAATTACATTTTATTAACTAAAGTCTCTAGCCTAATATCTTCACTCTCCATAGGAGGTGAATTCTTCCTTTGTCTGCAAGGGCTAGGTCTTCTTAAATCCTTCTAGCCATGGCCCTAGTGATAGGTCCTTGGCTAGGCATGGTCACATCACTACTTGTACCTAGTAGATTTCGTTTTGAGCATCTACACATTAGTTGAATTGGTTGATTTGGTTTATCTTTGGATAGTAGATTTTGAACATATTTATTCCTTTTTCAACGGTAAAATCCTAAAAATAATGTCTGAAGTGAGAGAAAATGGATTACATGTTTTGTTTATGATTTATAAATGTGTGTGATGTATTATTTAACATGAACATGATTTCAGATAGTCTGATTGATGATATGAGTCAATGGTGCCTAAGAGGGAGTCATTCTAGTTACAGTTAGGAATGAAATTTAGTACCATTACTATCCAATTGTTCAAGTGTTTTATTTTGTTTACATTTTCATAGTAGGTTCATTTGATGTTAATCTTTATCTCCAATGGTTGGATTGTCAAAATAATGTTTCGAGTGACATAATGGACTTCGAATTAAAATTATAGTTTTAGTATCTTATACGATACCGTATTTTGTGTTGAGTTTGTATAGAATAGTTTAACTGTCGGATTTGGTTTATTTTTGGATAGTAGGTTCTTAAGATATTAGTATTTATTTTCAACAGTGGGATCATCTAACTAGTGTTCGTAGTGAGGGATAATTAACTCAGAGTATGAACTATATTTTTAGGATCTTAGTTATACCTATAGTAGATTTCAGTTTGAGCGTCTATACTTAGTTGAAGTGGTTGATTTGGTTTATCTTTGGATAGTAGGTTCTCAACATATTTATTCTTGTTTCAACAGTAAGATCCTAAAAATAATGTCCGAAGTGAGAGATAATGGATTAGATGTTTGGTGTATGATTTACAAAGGTTTGTGATGTATTATTTAACATGAACTTGATTTGAGATGGTGTGATTGATGATATGAGTCAGCGATGCCTAAAAGGGAGTCATTCTAGCTGCAGTTAGGAATGAAATTCAGTACCATTGCTATCGAATTGTTCAATTGTTATATTTTGTTTAATTCTTCGTAGTTGGTTCTTTAGATGTTAATCTTTATTTCCGCTGTTTGGATTGTCGAAATAATGTTCCGAGCGATAAAATGTAGTTAGAATAACAATTATATTTTTAGCACCTTATACGATTCCATATTTTGCCTTGAGTGTCTATAGAATAGTTTAACCGTTGATTTGGTTTATTTTTAGATAGTAGATTCTTAAGATATTAATATTTATTTTCAATGGTGGGATCATCTAACTATGGTTCAAACTGAGAGATAATGAACTTTGAGTAAGAACTTTATTTTTAGCATCTTAGTTATACCTATAGTAGATTTCATTTTGAGTGTCTATACATTAGTTGAACTGGTTGATTTGGTTTATCTTTGGATAGTAGGTTCTTAACATATTTATTCTTGTTTCAACGGTAAGATCCTCAAAATAATATCCAAAGTGAGAGATAATGGATTAGATGTTTGGGGTATGATTTATAAAGGTTTGTGATGTATTATTTAACAGGAACATGATTTGGGATAGTGTGATTATGATATGAGTCAACGATGCCTACGTGGGAGTCATTCTAGCTGCAATTAGGAATGAAATTTAGTATCATCGCTATACAATTGTTCAAATGTTATATTTTTTTTTTAATTTTTTGTAGTGGGTTCATATCATGTTAATCTTTATTTCCACTAGTTGGATCGTTGAAATAATGTTCCGAGCGACATAATGAAGTTAGAATAAAAATTATATTTTTAGCATCTTATACAATACCGTATTTTTCCTTTAATGTCTATAAAATAGTTTAACCGTTGAATTTGGTTTATTTTTGGATAGTAGATTCTTAAGATATTAATATTTATTTCAAATGGTGGGATCATCTAACTAATGTTCATATTGAGATATAATGAACTCAGAGTAACAGCTGTATTTTTAGGATCTTAGGTATACCTCGTTTTGAGCGTCTATACATTAGTCGAACTTGTTGATTTGGTTTATCTTTGGATAGTAGGTTCTTAACATATTTATTCTTGTTTCAACGGTAAGTTCCTCAAAATAATGTTCGAAGTGAGAGACAATGGATTAGATGTTTGGTGTATGATTTATAAATGTATGTGATGTATTACTTAACATCAACATGATTTAAGATACTGTGATTGACGATATGAGTCAACGGTGCCTAAGAGGGAGTCATTGTAGTTGCAGTTAGGAATGAAATTTAGTACAGCTGCCATCTAATTGTTCAACTGTTATGTTTTGTTTAATTTTTCATAGTAAGTTCGTAAGATGTTAATCTTCATTTCCAATGGTTGGATCATCGAAATAATGTTCCGAGCAACTTAAGTGAGTTAGAATAACAAATATATTTTTAGCAACTCATACGATACCGTATTTTGCCTTGAGTATCTATAGAATAGTTTAACTGTTGGATTTGCTTTATTTTTGGATAGTAGATTCTTAAGCTATTAATATTTATTTTCAACGGCGGGATCATCTAACTAATGTTCGTAGTGAGAGATAATCAACTCAGAGCAAGAACTGTATTTTTAGGATCTTAGTTATACTTATAGTAGATTTCATTTTGAGCGTCTATACATCAGTTGACCTGATTGATTTGTTTTATCTTTGGATAGTAGGTTCTTAACATATTTAGTCTTGTTTCAACGGTAATATCCTCAAAATAATGTTTGAAGTGAGAGACAATGGATTAGATGTTTGGTGTATGATTTATAAATGTGTGTGATGTATTATTTAACATAAACATAATTTGAGATATGTGTGATTGATGATATGAGTTAACGGTCCTAAGAGGGAGTCATTGTAGTTACAGTTAGGAATGAAATTTAGTACAACTGCTATCTAATTGTTCAACTGTTATATTTTGTTTAATTTTTCGTAGTAGGTTCATAAGATGTTAATCTTTATTTCCAATGGTTGGATCGTCGAAATAATTTTCCGAGCGACATAAGTGACTTAGAATAACAATTATATTTTTAGCAACTTATACGATACCATATTTTGCCTTGAGTATCTATAGAATAGTTTACCTGTTGGATTTGCTTTATTTTTGGATAGTAGATTTTTAAGCTATTAATTTTTATTTTCAACGGCGGAATCACCTAACTAATGTTCGTAGTGAGAGATAATCAACTCAGAACAAGAACTGTATTTTTAGGATCTTAGTTATACCTATAGTAGATTTCGTTTTGAGCGTCTATACATTAGTTGAAATGGTTGATTTGGTTTATCATTGGATAGTAGGTTCTTAACATATTTATTCTTGTTTCAACAGTAAGATCCTCAAAATAATGTCGAAGTGAGAGATAATGGATTAGGTGTTTGGTGTAGGATTTATAAATGTGTGTGATGCATTATTTAACATGAACATGACTAGAGATAGTGTGATTGATGATATGAGTTAACGGTGCCTAAGGGGGAGTCATTCCAGTTGCAGTTAGGAATGAAATGTAGTACCCCCGTTATCCAATTGTTCAATTGTTATATTTTGTTTAATTTTTCATAGTAGGTTCATAAGGTGTTAAGCTTTATTTCCAATGGTTGGATCGTCGAAATAATGTTCCGAGTGACATAATGGTGTTAGAATAAAAATTATAATTTTAGCAGCTTATATGATACTGTATTTTGTATTGAGTGTGAATACAATAGTTTATCCGTTGGATTTGGTTTATTTCTGGATAATAGATTCATAAGATATTAATATTTATTTTCAACGGTGGGATCATCTAACTAATGTTCGTAGTGCAAGAGAATGAACTCAAAGTAAGAACTTTATTTTTAGGATAATAGTTATACCTATAGTATATTTCGTTGTAAGCGTCTATACATTAATTGAACTAGTTAATTTGGTTTATCTGTGGATAGTAGGTTCTTAACATATTTTTTCTTGTTTCAACAGTAAGATCCTCAAAATAATGTCCGAAGTGAGAGATAATGGATTAGATATTTGGTGTATGATTTATAAATATAGGTGATGTATTATTTAAGATGAACATGATTTGAGTTAGTGTGATTGATGATATGATTCAACATTGCCTAAGAGGTAGTCATTCTAGCTGCAGTTACGAATGAAATTTAGTACCATCGCTATCCAATTCTTCAACTGTTATATTTAATCTAATTTTTCATAGTCGGTTCTTAAGATGTTAATCTTTATTTCCAATGGTCGGATCGTCGAAATAACGTTCCAAGTGACATAATAGAGTTAGAATAACAATTATATTTTTCGGATGTTATATGATACCGTATTTTGTCTTGAGTGTGATGCATTCTCCCCAAGCAAGGGCCCTATCACTAGGGCCATGGCTAGGAGAATAGAAGAAGACATGGCTAGAGTAGAGGGAGGAAGATCTCACCTCCATATGACAATCAAGTTATACAAGCCATGACTTATTTACTTGTAATTTTTATTTTAGGAACATAGGATTTTATTTTGGACATGTATTAGTCCATTTAATTTTCTAGGAGGTGTCTTAGTAATAAGAAGGGGGTAGTTTGATAACTACACCCTCTTTTGCTAAATAAAACCCAAAACTAATAAAGGAGTAATCTTGGCCCTTGGATGAGGTAGCTTGGGCACCAATTCTCATCTAAAGGAGGGTATTGATTGGACTTTGGGCTTCAATCCTCCTCCCTTGGATGACTCCTTTTAATCCTAGCCCTTCATTTCCTTCATGACTTGTCCAAGAGGTTAGCTTCCTCTATAAAAAAGGTGCTCCTTCACACTCTTGTATTTTTCCACTTTATTGAATGGAAAAACCTTGAGTTGGCCAAAATTCTCTTAGTGTCCACCCTTCTTTCTTTGAGAATTCCTTAGGTTTTTATCAAGGGTTCCATCCCTTGTGGCAAACTTTCCTTAGGTCTATTAATTCCTTTTAAGTTTTGCCTCTTTTGTTTTTACAAAAAAGCTTTTGAAACTTCTTAAATCGAGCAACATAGAGGGTCATACCTCATGTCTAAGTCTCTTTAGAGGTTCATGTGCTTTTAGTTTCAAGCATATTCTTAAAAAAAATTCAAAAATAGTTGCTCAATTCCCTTTGTCTTTATTTTCCTTATACGTATAATTAGAAGCTCATTTGTGTGGTAAAGGTAGTTCTTGTTTGTGGGTGCTTTCACTTAAGCTATAAGTTTGGTATTTGTGTTCAACAAATTACTAAAAACTTAACAAAGCTTGAGTCCAGTGGCACACCAAACTACTAAACCATTAACACATCTATAGCTACTTTGCATTTTGAAGTCATTTCTAGTAGTACCTAAATTGTTGCTTTTAATTTTCTTTATTGTTCCAAGCGCATAACTCTTTGTTGTCAAGCACTAAATTCACAATCAATTTAGGTGCATCTAGTAAATATTCAAAAAAAAAAAAGAGAACAAAGTCTAAAATAAAATACAAAAAAAAAAACAACGAAGGATTAAAAAAAAAGAAAGAGAACAAACAAAAGAAAAGAAAGTTTGAAAAATTCATTTGATGTACCTAACCTAAAATTAGCAAGTGCTTCAACTTTGAACTTGGAACCTTAAAAGAAATTTTATTACTTTTGGTAAACTAGAACTTGATATTTATGTCTTTCTACTCTTTAATCTAGTGTCATTCTTAGGTATTCCATTGTGTGTTCTCTTTCTTTTGTTTACCTTTTAGCTGTTTCTTGTCTTTTAAATCATCTTTTTAGTTTGTCTTATATACTCTTACCATTTGGTTAAGTGTCCTTTTGATTGTGTTATCTTTTATTGATTTTTGAGTTTCTATTCGCACCTCCGCTTGCTACTTTTGGTTTCTTTGGTTTGTGTGTTAGTGCCACTTTTGGGAGAAAGCTTGAAAAAGGAGCTTACCACAAGGGTAGCATATTTTGGAAGGTTGGACTAAGAGCCTAAGGGATCACCTCAAAAGGAAACACACCTAGCCGTGAGGACTTTGATTTGAGGGAGCATTTGGAGAATCATTTTTTGAAGACTTTACTTTTTCTTTAATTTGGGTGTATTAATTTTGTAGTTGGGATTTTGAGTGCCCTTAAGGCCCTCCCTTTGGTTGTAATAAGATTTAGTCAATTTTTTAGTTTCTCGAAAATTAGGTGAAGAAGGAAGAAGTGGTACACTTCCTTCAACACCTTAGGAGCTTGCTTTAGATCCCTTCTCTTTTGAATTTTTGCTGTAAAATTCTTGCTTTGTTTTTCTTATTCAAAGCGCTTAGAAGGCTAAAGAGTTCTAAAGACTCATCAAGCCATTTTAGGCAAGAAAACACAAAAAGAGAGGAGTGTTTGTTTGTGAACATTTTTTAGCCACCTTTTTCCTCTTAGAAATTCAAGCACAATGACATCACACACCCACTCTAGTGCTCATAGTTATTTATCAAACAAGATTGTAAACCAAAGAAATATTTCTAAAGATTACACTCTAGAAAACTTAAACATGGAATTTAGGGAGTGGATGGCAAAAGAACAAGAGAGAAGAGAAGAAAAAAGGAGAGAAAAAGAGTCCAAGGAGAAAAGAAAAATAAAAGAAAGAGAGGAAGAAAAGAGAGAAAAAAGAGAGAAAGAAGAGAGAAGAATAAGAGAAAGGAGAGAAGATGAAGAAAGGAGAGAAACAAAAGAAAGAGAAAGAAGAAAAGAGAAAGAAGACGAAAAAAGAAAGCATGGGAATGGTGAGAATTACAAAATGAAAGGGATAGTATTAGGTTTCCCATCTAGACATACTGATAGGAGTGAAAGGGAGGAAGAATACTACAATCATCCTAGGAGAAACTCCCATTCATCCATGCATAATAATGGGGCCCCTCCAAGGGAGCCCAAAATTGATCTCCCCCCATTTCATGGGAGGGAAGATGTGGAAGCCTACCTTGATTGGGAAATTAAGGTAGAACAACTCTTTACTTGCCATGAGTTAAGAGAAGAAAGAAAGGTTCCAATGGCAACCCTTAGCTTCCAAGGGCATGCCATGCATTGGTGGGTTGGGTTAACCAATGAGAGAATCCGCAACAATATGCCTTCCATAAGATATTGGAATGATCTTAGAAGTGCTCTAAGAAGAAGGCATATTCCCTCTTGGTATGAAAGACATCTTTTGGATAGACTCCAAAGGCTAAGGCAAACCAACCTTAGTATAGAAGAGTATAGACAAAAGATGGAACTTCTTATCTTGAGGGCGGGTATCATTGAGGAACCCAAGGCCACTATGGCAAGATTTTTGTGTGGGTTGAGCCCCGAAATTCGTGATAAGGTCTTCTCATACAATTCCCTTGATGAGTTAGTTCAACTTTGCATCAAGGTGGAAAATCAACTTAGAAGGAAAACTTTTAAAAAAGATAACCCACCTTATGTATAGAGGGACCAACCTAAGGGGAACTCTTTCAAGAGTTACCCCAAAGAGGAACATCCCAAGCACTTCAAAGAGCATAAAACATCACATGTAGATAGAAAAATCCCTACTACTAACTCTCATGAGAAAGTTAGTAGTATCAAATACTTTAAATGTCTTGGGAGAGGCCACATTGCCTCTCAATGCCCTACTAAGAGAAACATCATCATGAGGGCCCAAGATGTTTATAGTAGTGAGTCTAGCTCACACTCCTCTAGTGAGAGCGAAGGAGAAGAGGTTCATGCATACCAATCTGATTGTGATGAAACCGCTTATGCATGTGAGGAAGACCTCTTAATGATAAGAAGACTTCTTGGAAGCCAACCTTTGAAAGTGTCCTCATCTCAAAAGGAGAACATATTCCACACTCGCTGTAAGGTGAATGACAAAATATGTTCTCTCATTATGGATAGTGGGTCATGCTGCAATTGTTGTAGCTCAAGGTTGGTGGAAAAGCTAGCCTTGACCCCACTTCCCCACCCTAAGCCTTACAAGCTTAAATGGCTCAATGAGCAAGGGGAAATGGAGGTCAATGAGCAAGTCAAGGTTCCAATTTCCATTGGGTCTTATAAAGATGAGATCCTATGTGACATAGTCCCAATGGAAGCTAGCCACATCTTGCTACGAAGACCATGGCAATTTGATAAGAAATCCATACACCATGGTCATTCCAATAACATCATCCTTACTCAAAAGGATAAGCGCATTAAGTTGTGTCCTCTAACACCTTCACAAGTGGCGGAGGACCAACTCATCATGAAACATAAGAGAGATGAGGAGAAAAAAAAAAGCAAAGCTTTACCCCTAAAGCTTGAAAGGAGTAAGGAGGTTGAGTTGGAAGTTGGTGCCCCTTCCAAGAAAGTCATTAGTAAAGGGAGCTTATTTGCAACAAAATTGGATTTAAAGGAAGCCCCCTTAACTAACAGACCTTTCTATCTCCTCCTTTGCAAAGAGGCATCCCCCATTTCTTCCCCCTCCACTTTTTTGCCTTCTAATTCTAGTACTGCCATAGAACTTGGACATGAGAACCTACCTCAAGAGGTTCAAGAGCTTTTAAAGGAGTTTGGTGATATATTCCCTAATGAAGTTCCCAATGGACTTCCTCTGATTAGGGGTATAGAACACCAAATAGACTTGGTACCTGGGGCTAGCCTGCCTAATAGGCCTACTTATAGGACTAATCCCATGGAGACCAAGCAGATTGAATCTCAAGTCCAAGAACTATTGGAGAAGGGTTGGGTTCAAGAGAGCCTGAGCCCTTGTGCTCTGCCAGTCTTGTTGGTGCCTAAGAAGAATGGCCAATGGAGGATGTGCATTGATTGTCAAGCAATCAATAACATCACCATCAAATATAGGCACCCTATCCCTAGGCTTGATGACATGCTTGATGAATTGCATGGGGCCCAATTATTTTCAAAAATTGATCTTAAGAGTGGTTATCACCAAATCCGCATCAAGGAAGGTGATGAGTGGAAAACCGCTTTTAAGACCAAGTTTGGGCTATATGAGTGGTTGGTAATGCCCTTTGGGCTTACCAATGCCCCAAGCACCTTCATGAGGCTTATGAATCTTGTCCTTAGGGATTGCTTAGGAAAATTTTGTGTTGTTTATTTTGATGACATCTCAGTCTATAGCAAGAGCCTAGATGAACATGTAGGCCATCTTAGGCACGTCTTTTGCATTCTTAGATCACACCAACTCTATGGAAATCTTGAAAAATGTAATTTTTGTGTGGAGAGTGTGGTGTTCTTAGGTTTTATAGTTAATAAAAATGGGGTTTAAGTGGACCCCGACAAAATCAAAGCCATCCAAGAATGGCCCACCCTAAACAGTGTGACTGAGATCAAGAGTTTTCATGGTCTCGCGAGCTTTTACAGGCACTTTGTGCCTAACTTCTCCACACTTTTCTCACCAATCAATGATTTGGTGAAGAAGGATACTCCTTTCCTTTGGGGTGAAAAACAACAAAAAGCCTTTGAACTTATCAAAGAGAAACTGACCCATGCACCAGTTTTAGCTCTTCCTGACTTTTCTAAAACTTTTGAGCTAAAGTGTGATGCATCGGGAATGGGTGTGGGAGCTGTTTGTTACAAGGTGGTCATCCTGTGGCTTATTTTAGTGAAAAACTAAATGGAGCCGCCATAAACTACCCCACCTATGATAAAGAGTTTTACTCTTTGATAAGGGCCCTTCAAACTTGGGAACATTATCTTGTACCCAAGGAGTTCATCATTCATAGTGACCATGAGTCACTTAAGTATTTGAAGGGTCAAGGCAAGCTTAATAAAAGGCATGCTAAATGGGTAGAATTTCTTGAGACTTTCCCTTATATCATCAAATACAAGAAAGGAAAACATAATGTGGTGGCTGATGCTTTGTCTCGTAGACATACCCTTTACACCACCTTAAGTGGAAAGATTCTTGGATTTGATAATATTAGAGAAATGTATCTTTCTGATAAGGATTTTGGATCCATTTATGATGCCTCTACATTTGCATGTAAAACCCAAAATGGGTTCTTTGTGAGTGTGGGGTACCTTTTCAAAGGTAGCAGACTTTGTGTACCCCAAGGATCTATGAGAAATCTGTTGACAAAAGAGAGCCATGAGGGTGGGCTCATGGGGCATTTTGGAATTAACAAAACTCTTCTGCTTTTACAAGAAAAATTCTTTTGGCCCCATATGAAGAAAGACGTCTATAGACATTGTCGTAGATGCATTGCTTGCTTGCAAGCTACGTCTAAGACAATGGCTCATGGATTGTACACACCCTTACCTGCTTCTTCTGCACCTTGGCTGGATATTAGTATGGATTTCATCCTTGGTCTGCCTCGAACCCAACGAGGTGCAGACTCTATCTTTGTGGTGGTAGATAGATTGATGTGGCCATGGCTAGAAGGATTGAAGAAGACCTAGCCCTTGTAGACAAAGGAAGACTTCACCTCCTATGGAGAGTGAAGATATTAGGCTAGGGACTTTAGTTAATAAAATGTAATTTTTCTTTATTTTAATTTTGAGGAGCATTAAGAATTTAATTTGGGATATGTATTTAGTCCATTTTTTATTTTTAGGAGATGTCTTAAGAATTTAGAGGGTGGATTTAGCTTTTTGGGTCTTTATGAAGGAAATAAGGAGTAGCCTTGATATCTACACCCCTCTTTTCCTACATAAACCTCCTAAGCTAATAAGAAGGAATCTTGGCCCTTGGTTTAAGAAACTTGGGCACCAAGTTTGATGATCTAAGGAGGGAATTGTTTCTCAATTCTCCTCCCTTAGATCTCTCCTTTTAATCCTAGCCCTTCTTTTTTAGGTTATCTTGTTCAAGAGGTTAGCTACCTCTAGAAATAGGAGCTCCTCCCTCACTTGTATTTTTTACACTTGAATTTAACCCTAGAGACCATATTGGTTGAGGTTCTTACCTTTGAGTGTCCCCCTTTCTCCTTTGTGAGAGCATCTAAGAGTTATCAAGGGACCCCTCCCTTGTGGTCTCTCCCCTTTGGCTTATCAAACCTAGTATTTGTGGTGCCTCACCCCATTCCTTTCCTCTCCATAAATCCATTTCCCTTCCAAGTGACCTTAGAAAGGATCCTTTGGGCACGTGATCATCAAAGATTACATCAAGTGGTATCAGAGCCACTTTCTAAAGGTCACGTTCTTTCTCAATTTTTTTTGCTTTGTTGTTTATTCTTTGATCTCTTTATTTTAAAGTCCTTCATTTTTTGTCTTCTCTATTTCCTTTATTGTCTAGTAGTATAGCTTTTTATTCTTGCTATTATATGCACTTTTGTTTTCTATCTAAGCGCCTATGTTCCATTTAATTTGATGCGATTTTATTTGTCCCTTTCTTTGCATCTTATTTTCGTGTTCAAGTTGCTTAATTTTCCCTTGGTTTTTTATGTTAAAGTGTGCCTAAGAAGTTGTGACCATTAAACCCACATGGTTGAGGATTTTTCCATACCATTGTGGTGATCAACTTTGGCCACTTTGTTGTGCCTTTTGTTTTGAGTCTCTTGCTGAAATTTTTGCTCTATTTTTAGGTGTGTTATTTTTTCTTAATCTTGTGTTTTGTCAAATACTAGTCCTATTAGTTTCCTATTTTGTCTCATTTAAATTCCATAGGTTTTAGCCTCTTAAAATTTTTACAAAAAAGCCTTCAAAAACATTTTGAATTGAGCTCCTAAGAGCTGAACCTCTTGTTGAGTCTCTTAAGTCTTTTATGCTTTTAGTTCAGGCATATTAATCTCTTTTTTGTTCTTAAATATTTGCTCAATTCAATCTTTATATGTTTCTTGTTTTATGTTGAATTATTAGTAGCTTTCCACTTGGTTTACCTTCACTATTGGTGCCTCTTTATGGAATTTTAGCTTGGGTAAATTGTGTTAGTAATTTGAGCAATCAATTTACTTCAAAATCAGCCCTAAATCATTCCTTAAGCACCATTAGTTCAGTGGTATTTGGAACTACTAAGTTGTTTTGCCTTTAGTTGGATGCATTGCTTGAAAATTGTGTGACCTTACTTTGTGCTTATTCACTCAAGCGTTATTATTTCAAGCATCCTCATTAAAATTTCAATTCAACAAGCTATTAGGTGCAGCAAAAAGATTACAAAAAGTTAAAAAAAAATAGAAAAAGTTCAAGTTAAAAAAAAAAGAAGATAAAGAACTCAAAAGAAAGACAAATTTGAAGTTGTGTACGTAATAGTAGAAACATTTGATACGAGGAACCAATTGTAATTAAAAAAAAAATTACTTGAGTAAGCTTTTTAGTTTTTGGTCACTTCAATTTTATTAAGTGTGCAACTATTGGTTTCATTTTTTTTGTTTGAGTCTTTTTTCATCTCTACTCTTAGAGCTAATCTAGGAAAGTTATTTGTGTGCTACCTTCCTTTGTGAGCCTTATGTTTTCTTGCTTGTCTTTTTTACTTCTTTGAGTTTGTCATTGTTTAATCTATCCACTTGGATTTGTGAACCTTGTTTTGTTATTCACCTTTGTTTGTTGTCTTGTGTTGTATTTGGCCTTGGTAAGGAAAGGTTGGGAAATGTTCCATATATAAAATTTTGGCAAGTCCAAACAAGAGGAAACAAGGGTAGCATTCTTGGGGTGAGTTGATGCAACTCAAAGGGGCTTGATCAAAAGGAGACAAACACCAAAAATCTTGGAGTGAAGACTTTGTTTTATTTTTTTTATTCTTTATATTGTGTATACTTAATTTTAGATTGGGAGTTTGAGTGCCCTTAAGGCCCTCCCTTGGTTTGTAATAATTTTGGTTAATTTTAGTGTAGTTCCTCGTTAATTAGGTGAAGAAGGGAAAAGTGGTACACTTCCTTCAACACCTTAGGAGCACGATTAAAGCCCTTTCTCTTTTACATTCTTGCACTTTTATTTTATTTTATGTTATTTTGGAAAAACGTGTAGAGGCTAAGAGTTCCAAAGACTCATCAAGCAACCTTAGGTGAGAAAAAAAAAAGGAGTGTTTCTTGAAAAAAAAAAAGTTTTTGGCCTACCCTTTAGTTTTTAGCATCCAAGCACCATGACTTCCCACACACATTCTAGTGCACATAGTTGTTCATCAAGTAAGAGTGTCAACCAAAGAAAACCTTCTAAGGGAGACACTCTTGAAAACCTTAACTTAGAATTTAGGGAATGGATGGCTAAAGAACAAGAAAGGAGAGAAGAAAAAGAGAGAAAAAAAGAAATAAAAGAAAAGGAAAAACAAAAAGAGAAGGAACAGTTAAAAAAAGAGATGTTGGAAATGAGAAAAGAGAAAAAAGAGCGAGAAGAGAGAAGTCAAAGAGAGAGAAGAGAGTATGAAGAAAGGAGAAGAAGGAAAGAACTAGAAAGAAAAAGAGAAAAAGAGGAAGAAGAGAGAAGGAGAGGAGAAGAGAGTAAGAGGAGAGATGAGAGGGAGAGTGATAGACAAAATAAAGAAATTCTCATAAGATCCCCATCTAGGCATTTTAGCTCTAGTGAAGAAGAATACTATAGAAATCAACATAAGCATCACTCTCATTCATCATACAATCATCATTCTCCACAAGAGAACATAAATCATGCTAGGGAACCAAAGGTAGACCTACCCCATTTTCATGGTAGGGAAGATGTTGAGACTTACCTAGATTGGGAAGTCAAAGTGGAATAACTCTTTCGATGATATGCAATTAGGGAAGAAAGGAAAGTACCTTTGGCCTCCCTTAGTTTTCAAGATTCTGCTTTGCATTGGTGGGATGGGTTAGTCAAGGATAGGGCCCGTAAACAAATGCCTGACATTCGCTACTGGAATGATTTAAAAACTTGTTTGCGAAGAAGGCACATTCCTTCATATTATGAGAGGGATCTTTTGGATAGGCTCCAAAGACTTAGGCAACATAACCTAAGTATTGAGGAGTATAGACAAAAGATGGAGCTTCTCATACTAAGGGCCAATATCATTGAGGAACCCAATGCCACCCTTGCTAGGTTTTTGTGTGGATTAAGCTCTGACATTAGAGATAAGGTAGAGCTTCTTTCATACTCAAACCTTGATGAGTTGGTAGAACTTTGTGTAAGAGCTGAGAATCAACTCAAGAGAAAAAGCTTTAAAAAAGATTCTCCCTCTTACTCAAAGAGAGACCAACTTAAGGGAAACTCTTTCAACGGTTTTCCCAAAGAGGAACCCAAGCATTTTCAAGATACAAAAGCACCTCATGTAGAGAGAAAACCCCCTACTACTAAGCCTACTGAGAGGCAAAGTAGTATCAAATGCTTCAAATGTCTTGGGAGAGGCCACATTGCCTCTCAATGCCCTAACAAGAAAACCATGATCATGAAGGGACAAGAAATTTGTAGTGAGAATAGCTCATCTTCCTCCTCTAGTGAGAGTGAGGAAGAAGGGAGACGTACTTTTGAACAAGAGTGTGAGGAAGCTTTTCCTTATGAAAGGGACCTCCTTATGGTTCAAAGGCTTCTTGGAAGCCAACCTCTAGAGCTTGGCCAGTCACTGTTCATCTTCCATACAAGATGTAAAGTAAATGACAAAGTATGTTCTCTCCTTGTTGATAGTGGCTCCTGTTGTAACTGTTGTAGCTCTAGGTTGGTTGAAAAGCTAGCCTTGACTACCATGCCCCATCCCAAACCTTACAAATTGCAATGGCTCAATGATCAAGGGGAGATGGTAGTCAATGAACAAGTTATGGTTCCAATTTCCATAGGATCTTATAATGATGAGATTCTTTGTGACATAGATCCTATGGAGGCTGGTCATATCCTGTTGGGGAGACCATGGCAATTTGACAAGAAAGCTATTCACCATGGTCACTCCAACCAAATAATTCTCACCCATAATGAAAAGCGCTTCAAATTGTATCCTTTGTCACTTTCTCAAGTGGCTGAGGATCAATTTGCGATGAAAAAGAAAAGAGTTGAGGAAAAACAAAAACAAAAAAAAGCACAACAAGCTTTACCCTTAAAGCTTGAAAAGGGTAAAGAGAGAGAGTCAGAAGGTGATGCCCCTTCGAAAGGGAATATTAGTAAAAGGAGCCTATTTGCTACTAAATGTGATTTAAAAGAAGCTCCTTTGACTAACAAGCCCTTTTATCTCCTCTTTTGCAAAGAAGCATCAAATCATTCTCCCATTTTGCATTCTTCTGCTGAGAGCACTGCCACAGCCCATGCACATGAGCACCTTCCTAAAGTAGTTCAAGATATTTTAAAAGAACTTGATGACATATTCCCTAATGAGGTTCCGAAAGGACTTCCTCCCATTAGGGGTATAGAACATCAAATTGATTTGGTGCCTGGCGCAAGTCTACCTAATAGACCTGCCTATAGGCCCAACCACATGGAGACCCAAGAGATTGAGTCTCAAGTGAATGAGCTGTTGGAGAAGGGTTGGGTTCAAAAGAGCCTAAGCCCTTGTGCTGTGCCAGTCTTGTTGGTGCCTAAGAAGAATGGCCAATGGAGGATGTGTGTTGATTGTCGTGCAATCAACAACATCACCATCAAATATAGGCACCCAATCCCCCCTCTTGATGACATGTTGGATGAATTGCATGGGGCAAAAATATTTTCAAAAATAGATCTTAGAAGTGGTTACCACCAAATAAGGATCAAAGAGGGTGATGAGTGGAAAACTGCTTTTAAGACTAAATTTGGTCTTTATGAGTGGTTGGTTATGCCTTTTGGGCTAACTAATGCCCCAAGCACATTCATGCGATTAATGAATCATGTACTGAGGGATTGCCTTAGTAAATTTTGTGTAGTTTACTTTGATGACATTTTAGTTTACTCTAGGAACCTAGATGATCATTTAGGACATCTAAGGCATGTTTTTTCTCTTCTTAGGAGAAATCATCTTTTTGGTAACTTAGAAAAATGCACCTTTTGTGTAGATAGTGTAGTTTTCCTAGGTTTTGTAGTTAGCATAAAAGGGGTTCATGTTGACCCCGAAAAGATAAAAGTTATTCAAGAATGGCCCACCCCAAAGAGTGTGACAGAGATAAAAAACTTTCATATTCTCGCTGGATTTTATAGGCGCTTTGTGCCTAATTTCTCCACGCTCTTCGCACCAATAAATGATTTGGTGAAAAAGGAACTTCCTTTCCTTTGGGGTGAGAAGCAAGAGAAAGCCTTCCAGCTAATTAAGCATAAACTGACCCATGCACCAGTCTTGGAATTACCTGACTTTTCTAAAACATTTGAACTTCAATGTGATGCCTCTGGCGTAGGTGTGGGGTTGCTGCAAGGAGGGCACCCCATTGCGTATTTTAGTGAAAAACTCAATGGTGCCCCCCTCAACTACCCCACCTATGATAAGGAGTTTTATGCTCTAATTAAGGCCCTTCAAACTTGGGAGAGTTACCTTGCTCCTAAGTAGTTTGTCATTCATAGTGACCATTAGTAATAAGAAGGGGTAAGATTAGCTTTTGGGCCTTTATTTAGGAAATAAGGGGGTAGTTGGATAACTACACCCTCTTTTGCTAAATAAAACCCAAAACTAATAAAGGAGTAATCTTGGCCCTTGGATGAGGTAGCTTGGGCACCAATTCTCATCTAAAGGAGGGTATTGATTGGACTTTGGGATGCAATCCTCTTCCCTTGGATGACTCCTTTTAATCCTATCCCTTCATTTCCTTCATGACTTGTCCAAGAGGTTAGCTCCCTCTATAAAAAGGTGCTCCTTCACACTCTTGTATTTTTTACACTTGATTGAATGGAAAAACCTTGAGTTGGCCAAAATTCTCTTAGTGTCCACCCTTCTCTCTTTGAGAATTCCTTAGGTTTTTATCAAGGGTTCCATCCCTTGTGGCAAACTTTCCCTCTTAGGCTTATCAAGAAATTTAGACCAAATTCTTGTGTTTCCTTGCACCTAGTTGCCTTGTTTTTGCTTTATTTTTAGCTTTTATTTTTCACTTTTATACTCTTGTGTAGTTGTCTATAAGTCATGTTTATATTTTCCCATTTTGTCTATTAATTCCTTTTAAGTTTAGCCTCTTTTGTTTTTACAAAAAAAAATTTGAAACTTCTTAAATTGAGCAACATAGAGGGTCATACCTCATGTCTAAGTCTCTTTAGAAGTTCATGTGCTTTTAGTTTCAAGCATATTCTTAAAAAAAATTCAAAAATAGTTGCTCAATTTCCTTTGTCTTTATTTTCCTTATACGTATAATTAGTAACTCATTTGTGTGGTAAAGGTAGTTCTTGTTTGTGGATGCTTTCACTTAAGCTATAAGTTTGGTATTTGTGTTCAACAAATTACTAAAAACTTAACAAAGCTTGAGTCCAGTGGCACACCAAACTACTAAACCATTAACACATCTATAGCTACTTTGCATTTTGAAGTCATTTCTAGTAGTACCTAAATTGTTGCTTTTAATTTTCTTTACTGTTCCAAGCGCGTAACTCTTTGTTATCAAGCACTAAATTCACAATCAATTTAGGTGCATCTAGTAAATATTCAAAAAAAAAAAACAAGAAAACAAAGTCTAAAATAAAATACAAAAAAAACAACGAAGGATTCAAAAAAAAAAAAAAGAGAACAAACAAAAGAAAAGAAAGTTTGAAAAAAAATTCATTTGATGTACCTAACCTGATGCATTCTCCCCAAGCAAGGGTCCTATCACTAGGGCCATGGCTAGAAGAATAGAAGAAGACATGGCTAGAGTAGAGGGAGGAAGATCTCACCTCCATATGACCATCAAGTTATGCAAGCCATGACTTATTTACTTGTAATTTTTATTTTAGGAACCTAGGATTTTATTTTGGACATGTATTAGTCCATTTAATTTTCTAGGAGGTGTCTTAGTAATAAGAAGGGGTAAGATTAGCTTTTGGGCCTTTATTTAGGAAATAAGGGGGTAGTTTGATAACTACACCCTCTTTTGCTAAATAAAACCCAAAACTAATAAAGGAGTAATCTTGGCCCTTGGATGAGGTAGCTTGGGCACCAATTCTCATCTAAAGGAGGGTATTGATTGGACTTTGGGCTTCAATCCTCCTCCCATGGATGACTCCTTTTAATCCTAGCCCTTCATTTCCTTCATGACTTGTCCAAGAGGTTACCTCCCTCTATAAAAAGGTGCTCCTTCACACTCTTGTATTTTTTACACTTGATTGAATGGAAAAACCTTGAGTTGGCCAAAATTCTCTTGTGTCCACCCTTCTCTCTTTGAGAATTCCTTAGGTTTTTATCAAGGGTTCCATCCCTTGTGGCAAACTTTCCCTCTTAGGCTTATCTTACCTTAAGTGGCGCCTAAAACCACCTCACTTCTTACCTCTCCACAAACCATTTCACCAAAGAAGAAAACCTCTAGAAAAAGATCAAGGGAGGCATGCATCATTTGGTATCTAGAGCATTGGTTCTAGAGGTCTAAACTCTCTTCCTATCTCATTTATTTTTTCTTTCCGTTTTCCTATTTTATTGTATCTTTAATTTCCGCAATTTTTTCTAGCTTTCCATTGTTGTTTATCATTTCCATTTATGTCTTGAGTTTATTGTTTTGAGTTATAGTTTATTTGCACCATTTATTTTTTGCTTGATGCAATTTATATTGTTCTTTTCTTTGCATCTACCTCTCTCCCATATTCATTAATTTCCGCTTAAGCTTTGAGTTGGGTGCTTTCTTGCTTGAATTTTGGTTTTGAGAATTTCTTGCTAAAAATCCATGCCGTTGTGGTGAATTCCACAACCTTGTGGTCAAGAAATTTAGACCAAATTCTTGTGTTTCCTTGCACCTAGTTGCCTTGTTTTTGCTTTATTTTTAGCTTTTATTTTTCACTTTTATACTCTTGTGTAGTTGTCTATAAGTCATGTTTATAGTTTCCCATTTTGTCTATTAATTCCTTTTAAGTTTAGCCTCTTTTGTTTTTACAAAAAAAAAATTTGAAACTTCTTAAATTGAGCAACATAGAGGGTCATACCTCATGTCTAAGTCTCTTTAGAAGTTCATATGCTTTTAGTTTCAAGCATATTCTTAAAAAAAAATTCAAAAATAGTTGCTCAATTTCCTTTGTCTTTATTTTCCTTATACGTATAATTTGTAGCTCATTTGTGTGGTAAAGATAGTTCTTGTTTGTGGGTGCTTTCACTTAAGCTATAAGTTTGGTATTTGTGTTTAACAAATTACTAAAAACTTAACAAAGCTTGAGTCCAGTGGCACACCAAACTACTAAACCATTAACACATCTATAGCTACTTTGCATTTTGAAGTCATTTCTAGTAGTACCTAAATTGTTGCTTTTAATTTTCTTTATTGTTCCAAGTGCATAACTCTTTTTTATCAAGCACTAAATTCACAATCAATTTAGGTGCATCTAGTAAATATTAAAAAAAAAACAAACAAGAAAACAAAGTCTAAAACAAAATACAAAAAAAACAACGAAGGATTAAAAAAAAAAGAGAACAAACAAAAGAAAAGAAAGTTTGAAAAAAATTCATTTGATGTACCTAACCTAAAATTAGCAAGTGCTTCAACTTTGAACTTGGAACCTTAAAAGAAATTTTATTACTTTTGGTACACTAGAACTTGATATTTGTGTTCTTCTACTCTTTAATCTAGTGCCATTCTTAGGTATTCCATTGTGTGCTCTCTTTCTTTTGTTTACCTTTTAGTTGTTGCTTGTCTTTTAAATCATCTTTCTAGTTTGTCTTATATACTCTTACCATTTGGTTAAGTGTCCTTTTGATTGTGTTATCTTTTATTGCTTTTTGAGTTTCTATTCGCACCTCCCCTTGCTACTTTTGGTTTCTTTGGTTTGTGTGTTAGTGTCACTTTTGGGAGAAAGCTTGAAAAAGGAGCTTACCACAAGGGTAGCATATTTTGGAAGGTTGGACTAAGAGCCTAAGGGATCACCTCAAAAAGAAATACACCTAGCCGTGAGGACTTTGATTTGAAGGAGCATTTGGAGAATCATTTTTTGAAGACTTTACTTTTTCTTTAATTTGGGTGTATTAATTTTGTAGTTGGGAGTTTGAGTGCCCTTAAGGCCCTCCCTTTGGTTGTAATAAAATTTAATCAATTTTTTAGTTTCTCTAAAATTAGGTGAAGAAGGAAGAAGTGGTACACTTCCTTCAACACCTTAGGAGCTCGCTTTAGATCCCTTCTCTTTTGAATTTTTGCTTTAAAATTCTTGCTTTATTTTTCTTATTCAAAGCGCTTAGAAGGCTAAAGAGTTCCAAAGACTCATCAAGCCATTTTAGACAAGAAAACATAAAAAGAGAGGAGTGTTTGTTTGTGAAAATTTTTTAGCCACCTTTTTCCTCTTAGAAATTCAAGCACAATGACATCACACACCCACTCTAGTGCTCATAGTTATTCATCAAACAAGAGTGTAAACCAAAGAAATATTTCTAAAGATTACACTCTAGAAAACTTAAACATGGACTTTAGGGAGTGGATGACAAAAGAACAAGAGAGAAGAGAAGAAAAAAGGAGAGAAAAAGAGTCCAAGGAGAAAAGAAAAATAAAAGAAAGAGAGGAAGAAAAGAGAGAAAAAAGAGAGAAGGAAGAGAGAAGAATAAGAGAAAGGAGAGAAGATGAAGAAAGGAGAGAAAGAAAAGAAAGAGAAAGAAGAAAAGAGAAAGAAGAAGAAAAAAGAAAGCATGGGAATGGTGAAAATTACAAAATGAAAGGGATAGTCTTAGGTTCCCCATCTAGACATACCCATAGGAGTGAAAGTGAGGAAGAATACTACAATCATCCTAGGAGAAACTCCCATTCATCCATGCATAATAATGGGGCCCCTCCAAGGGAGCCCAAAATTGATCTCCCCCCATTTCATGGGAGGGAAGATGTGGAAGCCTACCTTGATTGGGAAATCAAGGTAGAACAACTCTTCACTTGCCATGAGGTAAGAGAAGAAAGAAAGGTTCCAATGGCAACCCTTAGCTTCCAAGGGCATGCCATGCATTGGCGGGTTGGGTTAACCAATGAGAGAATCCGCACCAATATGCCTTCCATAAGATATTGGAATGATCTTAGAAGTGCTCTAAGAAGAAGGCATATTCCCTCTTGGTATGAAAGAGATCTTTTGGATAGACTCCAAAGGCTAAGGCAAACCAACCTTAGTATAGAAGAGTATAGACAAAAGATGGAACTTCTTATCTTGAGGGCGGGTATCATTGAGGAACCCAAGGCCACTATGGCAAGGTTTTTGTGTGGGTTGAGCCCCGAAATTCGTGATAAGGTGGAGCTCTTCTCATACAATTCCCTTGATGAGTTAGTTCAACTTTGCATCAAGGTGGAAAATCAACTTAGAAGGAAAACTTTTAAAAAGGATAACCCACCTTATGTAAAGAGGGACCAACCTACGGGGAACTCTTTCAAGAGTTACCCCAAAGAGGAACATCCCAAGCACTTCAAAGAGCATAAAACATCACATATAGAGAGAAAAACCCCTACTACTAACTCTCACGAGAAAGTTAGTAGTATCAAATGCTTTAAATGTCTTGGGATAGGCCACATTGCCTCTCAATGCCCTACTAAGAGAAACATCATCATGAGGGCCCAAGATGTTTATAGTAGTGAGTCTAGCTCACACTCTTCTAGTGAGAGCGAAGGATAAGGGGTTCATGCATACCAATCTGATTGTGATGAAACCGCTTATGCATGTGAGGGAGACCTTTTAATGATAAGAAGACTTCTTGGAAGCCAACCTTTGAAAGTGTCCTCATCTCAAAGGGAGAACATATTCCATACTTGTTGTAAGGTGAATGACAAAATATGTTCTCTCATTGTGGATAGTGGGTCATGCTGCAATTGTTGTAGCTCAAGGTTGGTGGAAAAGCTAGCCTTGACCCCACTTCCCCACCCTAAGCCTTACAAGCTTCAATGGCTCAATGACCAAGGGGAAATGGAGGTCAATGAGCAAGTCAAGGTTCCAATTTCCATTGGGTCTTATAAAGATGAGATCCTGTGTGACATAGTCCCAATGGAAGCTGGCCATATCTTGCTAGGAAGACCATGGCAATTTGATAAGAAAGCCATACACCATGGTCATTCCAATAACATCATCCTCACTCATAAGGATAAGCGCATTAAGTTGTGTCCTCTAACACCTTCACAAGTGGCAGAGGACCAACTCATCATGAAACATAAGAGAGATGAGGAGAAAAAAAAAAGCAAAGCTTTACCCCTAAAGCTTGAAAGGGGTAAAGAGGTTGAGTTGGAAGTTGGTGCCCCTTCCAAGAAAGTCATTAGTAAAGGGAGTTTATTTGCGACAAAATTGGAATTAAAGGAAGCCCCCTTAACTAACAGACCTTTCTATCTCCTCCTTTGCAAAGAGGCATCCCCCATTTCTTCCCCCTCCACTTTTTTCCCTTCTAGTGCTAGCACTGCCATAGAATTTGGACCTGAGAACCTACCTCAAGAGGTTCAAGAGCTTTCAAAAGGAGTTTGGTGATATATTCCCTAATGAAGTTCCCAAAGGACTTCCTCCAATTAGGGGTATAGAACACCAAATAGACTTGGTACCTGGGGCTAGCCTGCCTAATAGGCCTGCTTATAGGACTAATCCCATGGAGACCAAGGAGATTGAATCTCAAGTCCAAGAACTATTGGAGAAGGGTTGGGTTCAAGAGAGCCTAAGCCCTTGTGCTGTGCCAGTTTTGTTGGTGCCTAAGAAGAATGGCCAATGGAGAATGTGCATTGATTGTCGAGCAATCAATAACATCACCATCAAATATAGGCACCCTATCCCTAGGCTTGATGACATGCTTGATGAATTGCATGGGGCCCAATTATTTTCAAAAATTGATCTTAAGAGTGGTTATCACCAAATCCGCATCAAGGAAGGTGATGAGTGGAAAACGGCTTTTAAGACCAAGTTTGGGCTGTATGAGTGGTTGGTAATGCCCTTTGGGCTTACCAATGCCCCAAGCACCTTCATGAGGCTTATGAATCATGTCCTTAGGGATTGCTTAGGAAAATTTTGTGTTGTTTATTTTGATGACATCTTAGTGTATAGCAAGAGCCTAGATGAACATGTAGGCCATCTTAGGTGCGTCTTTTGCATTCTTAGGTCACACCAACTCTATGGAAATCTTGAAAAATGTAATTTTTGTGTGGAGAGTGTGGTGTTCTTAGGTTTTATAGTTAATAAAAATGGGGTTCAAGTAAACCCCGACAAAATCAAAGCCATCCAAGAATGGCCCACCCCAAAAAGTGTGACTGAGATCAAGAGTTTTCATGGTCTCGCGAGCTTTTACAGGCGCTTTGTGCCTAACTTCTCCACACTTTTCTCACCAATCAATGATTTGGTGAAGAAGGATACTCCTTTCCTTTGGCGTGAAAAACAACAAAAAGCCTTTGAACTTATCAAAGAGAAACTGACCCATGCACCAGTTTTAGCTCTTCCTGACTTTTCTAAAACTTTTGAGCTAGAGTGTGATGCATCGGGAGTGGGTGTGGGAGCTGTGTTGTTACAAGGTGGTCATCCCGTGGCTTATTTTAGTGAAAAACTAAATGGAGCCGCCTTAAACTACCCCACCTATGATAAAGAGTTTTACTCTTTGATAAGGGCCCTTCAAACTTGGGAACATTATCTTGTACCCAAGGAGTTCATCATTCATAGTGACCATGAGTCACTTAAGTATTTGAAGGGTCAAGGCAAGCTTAATAAAAGGCATGCTAAATGGGTAGAATTTCTTGAGACTTTCCCTTATATCATCAAATACAAGAAAGGAAAACATAATGTGGTGGCTGATGCTTTGTCTCGTAGACATACCCTTTACACCACCTTAAGTGTAAAGATTCTTGGATTTGATAATATTAGAGAAATGTATCTTTCTGATAAGGATTTTGGATCCATTTATGCTACCTCTACATTTGCATGTAAAACCCAAAATGGGTTCTTTGTGAGTGAGGGGTACCTTTTCAAAGGTAGCAGACTTTGTGTACCCCAAGGATCTATGAGAAATCTGTTGACAAAAGAGAGCCATGAGGGTGGGCTCATGGGGCATTTTGGAATTAACAAAACTCTTCTGCTTTTACAAGAAAAATTCTTTTGGCCCCATATGAAGAAAGACGTCTATAGACATTGTCGTAGATGCATTGCTTGCTTGCAAGCTAAGTCTAAGACAATGGCTCATGGATTGTACACACCCTTACCTGCTCCTTCTGCACCTTGGCTGGATATTAGTATGGATTTCATCCTTGGCCTGCCTCGAACCCAACGAGGTACTGATGAAGAAGAGGAGGACCTATCAGATTTGAGGTCAAATCCTTCCCAAGGGGGAGGGGATGATGCATTCTCCCCAAGCAAGGGCCCTATCACTAGGGCCATGGCTAGAAGAATAGAAGAAGACATGGCTAGAGTAGAGGGAGGAAGATCTCACCTCCATATGACCATTAAGTTATGCAAGCCATGACTTATTTACTTGTAATTTTTATTTTAGGAACCTAGGATTTTATTTTGGACATGTATTAGTCCATTTAATTTTCTAGGAGGTGTCTTAGTAATAAGAAGGGGTAAGATTAGCTTTTGGGCCTTTATTTAGGAAATAAGAGGGTAGTTTGATAACTACACCCTCTTTTGCTAAATAAAACCCAAAACTAATAAAGGAGTAATCTTGGCCCTTGGATGAGGTAGCTTGGGCATCAATTCTCATCTAAAGGAGGGTATTGATTGGACTTTCGGCTTCAATCCTCCTCCCTTGGATGACTCCTTTTAATCCTAGCCCTTCATTTCCTTCATGACTTGTCCAAGAGGTTAGCTCCCTCTATAAAAAGGTGCTCCTTCACACTCTTGTATTTTTTACACTTGATTGAATGGAAAAACCTTGAGTTGGCCAAAATTCTCTTAGTGTCCACCCTTCTCTCTTTGAGAATTCCTTAGGTTTTTATCAAGGGTTCCATCCCTTGTGGCAAACTTTCCCTCTTAGGCTTATCTTACCTTAAGTGTCGCCTAAAACCACCTCACTTCTTACCTCTCCACAAACCATTTCACCAAAGAAGAAAACCTCTAGAAAAAGATCAAGGGAGGCATGCATCAACGTGAGATGAAGAAGAAGAATTGGAACAAGGAGAAAAGGAGGAAAAGGAAGAAGGAGGCGAAGGGAAGGGAAGAAGAAGCAGAAGAAGTGGAATCCGGAGGAGAAGAGGCAGAAGAAGAAGAAGTGTAAGCATAAGATTTGGGGGAAGGAGAACAAGAGGAAGAGCATCAATGGGAAGCAACAGAAGTCGGGGATGGAGAAAAAGAGGAAGGAGAAGACGGAAAGGAAAGAAAAAGAAGTTTTAGAAGGAGAAGAAATGGAAGAAGAGGAAGAGGAAGAAGTGTAAGCAGAAGAAGCGGAAGAAGGAGACGAAAATGAAGAAGAACAACAAGTAGAAGTAGAAGAAGTGGTAGAAGGAGAGAATAAGAGGAATAGAAGGAAGTAGTGGAATGAAAGGAGATGAAGAAGACGAAGGGGAAGAAAGAGAACGGGAGGAGGAGAAGAAGTGGCAGAAGGAGAAGAAGAGAAAGAAGTGGAAGAATGAGAAAAAGAGGAGGAAGAAGAAGCAATGGAAGGAAACCGGATGAAGAAGGAGTGGAACAAGGAGGAGAAGAAGAAGGAGAGGAAGAAGAAGTAGTGTAGGCAGAAGAAGGGCAAGAAGGAGAAGAGAGGGAAGAAGAAGAACAAGTGGATGTAGTAGAAGTGGAAGAAGGTGAACAAGAGGAAGAAGAAGAAGTAGTTGAAGGAGTGGGGATGATGGAGAACAAGAGGTAGAAATGCAAGTGGAAGCAGAAGAAGGAGAAAAAGAGGGACATGACGAAGGAAGGAAGAAGAAGAAGGAGATGAAGAGGAAGAAAAGAAAGGAAAGGAGAGGATGAAGAAGAAGTGAAGAAAGAGAACAAGAGAAGGCAGAAAAAGTGGAAGAAAGATAAGAAGAATAAGAAGAAAGAGAGTAACTAGAAGAAGTGGAAGAAGGAGAAGAAAAGGAAGAAGAAAAAGATATGGAAAGTGAAGAAGTTGAAGAAGGTGAACAAGAGGAGGAAGAAGAAGTAGTGGAAGGAGGTGAGATGAAGAAGAAGAATTGGAACAAGGAGAAAAGAAGGAAAAGGAAGAAGGAGGGGAAGGCAAGGGAAGAAGAAGCAGAAGAACTGGAATCTGGAGGAGAAGAGGAAGAAGAAGAAGAAGTGTAAGCATAAGATTTGGGGGAAGGACAAGAAGAGGAAGAGCAACAATGGGAACCAACAGAAGTGGGGGATGGAGAAAAAGAGGAAGGAGAAGACGGAAAGGAAAGAAGAAGAAGTTGTGGATGGACAAGAAATGGAAGAAAAGACGTGTAAGCAGAAGAAGCGGTAGAAGGAGACGAAAATGAAGAAGAACAACAAGTAGAAGTAGAAGAAGTGGTAGAATAAGAGAATAAGAGGAATAGGAGGAAGTTATGGAATAAAAGGAGATGAAGAAGAAGAAGCGGAAGAACGAGAAGAAAAGGAAGAAGTGCAAGTGGAAGAAGGAAAACAATAGGAAGAAGAAGAAGAAGTGGACGAATGAGAAAAAGAGGAGGAAGAAGAAGCAATGGAAGGAAACGGGAATGAAGAAGAAGTGGAACAAGGAGGAGAAGAAGAAGGGGAGGAAGAAGAAGTAGTGTAGGCAGAAGAAGGGCAAGAAGGAGAAAAGAGGGAAGAAGAAGAACAAGTGGATGTAGTAGAAGTGGAAGAAGGTGAACAATAAGAAGAAGAAGCAGTAGTTGAAGGGATGATGGAGAAGAAGTGGAAAAAGGAGAACAAGAGGTAGAAATACAAGTGGAAGCAGAAGAAGGAGAAAAAGAGGGATATGACGAAGGAAAGGAAGAAGAAGAAGGAGATGCAGAGGAAGAAAAGAAAGCAAAGGAGAGGATGATGAAGAAGTGGAAGAAACAGAACAAGAGGAGGCAGGAGAAGTGAGAGACAGATAAGAAGAGGAAAAAGAAGGAGAGTAACTAGAAGAAGTGGAAGAAGGAGAAGAAAAGGAAGGAGAAAAAGATCTGGAAAGTAAAGAAGTTGAAGAAGGTGAACAAGAGGAGGAAGAAGAAGTAGTGGAAGGAGGTGAGATGAAGAAGAAGAATTGGAACAAGGAGAAAAGAAGGAAAAGCAAGAAGGAGGGAAAGGGAAGGGAAGAAGAAGCAGAAGAACTGGAATCTGGAGGAGAAGAGGAAGAAGAAGAAGAAGTGTAAGCATAAGATTTGGGGGAAGGAGAACAAGAGAAAGAGCATCAATGGGAAGCAACAGAAGTGGGGGATGGAGAAAAAGAGGAAGGAGAAGACGGAAAGGAAAGAAGAAGAAGTTGTGGAAGGAGAAGAAATGGAAGAAGAGGAAGAAGAAGAAGTGTAAGCAGAAGAAGTGGAAAAAGGAGACGAAAATGAAGAAGAACAACAAGTAGAAGTAGAAGAAGTGGTAGAAGTAGTGGAATGAAAGGAGATAAAGAAGAAGAAGTGGAACAAGGAGAACGGGAGGAGGGAGAAGAGGTGGCAGAAGGAGAAGAAGTGGAAGAACGAGAAGAAAAGGAAGAAATGCAAGTGGAAGAAGGAGAACAATAGGGAGAAGAAGAAGAAGTCGAAGGATGAGAAAAAAAGGAGGAAGAAGAAGCAATGGAACGAAAGCGGATGAAGAAGAAGTGGAACAAGGAGGAGAAGAAGAAGGGGAGGAAGAAGAAGTAGTGTAGGCAGAAGAAGGGCAAGAAGGAGAAGAGAGGGAAGAAGAAGAACAAGTGGATGTAGTAGAAGTGGAAGAAGGTGAACAAGAGGAAGAAAAGTACTTGAAGGAGTGGGGATGATGGAGAAGAAGTGGATGAAGGAGATAAAGAGGGATATGACGAAGAAAAGGAAGAAGTCGAAGCAGTGGAAGGATGAGATGAAGAAGAAGAATTGGAACAAAGAGAAAAGGAGGAAAAGGAAGAAGGAGGGGAAGGGAAGGGAAGGGAAGAAGAAAGGGAATCTGGAGGAGAACAGGAAGAAGAAGAAGAAGTGTAAGCATAAGATTTGGGGGAAGGAGAAGAATTGGAAGAGCAACAATGGGAAGCAACAGAAGTGGGGGATGGAGAAAAAGAGGAAGGAGAAGACAGAAAGGAAAGAAAAAGAAGTTGTGGAAGGAGAAGAAATGGAAGAAGAAGAAGTGTAAGCAGAAGAAGCGTAAGAATGAGACGAAAATGAAGAAGAACAACAAGTAGAAGTAGAAGAAGTGGTAGAAGGAAAGAATAAGAGGAATAGGAGGAAGTAGTGGAATGAAAGGAGATGAAGAAGAAGAAGTGGAAGAAGGAGAACGGGAGGAGGGAGAAGAGGTGGCAGAAGGAGAAGAAGAGGAAGAAGAAGAAGTGGAAGAAAGAGAAGAAAAGGAAGAAGTGCAAGTGGAAGAAGGAGAACAATAGGAAGAAGAAGAAGAAGTGGAAGAATGAGAAAAAGAGGAGGAAGAAGAAGCAATGGAAGGAAAGGGGATGAAGAAAAAGTGGAACAAGGAGGAGAAGAAGAAGGGGAGGAAGAAGAAGTAGTGTAGACAGAAGAAGGGCAAGAAGGAGAAGTGATATAAATCCACAGCATGAAACCACCTTCAACCCAAAACCTTAAGGCATTAGGTTATGGGTCTTTCTCACTTATATATTACTCAACTTCCCAATTTCTAACCAATGTGGGACTTCAACTCACACTTGCACTCCAACAATCTCCCCCTCAAGTGTGAGTTCCTTCTACATTGTAAACTCCCCCTCGAGCAGAAGCATACATTTTAATGACGGCCCCTTATTCACACCGCCCTTAAACATAAGGGGACACGCCTCCTGAAACCCTTAGGAGGAGGACTTTCGATGAAGGGGATCCACCGTCAACCTGCCGATCACAACCATCGACTTGGTTCAACCAAGAACCTAGGAGATACACTCTATTATCACGCAATTATCACACATGATTAATTGCATGTTACATTAATTCCTAAATTAATGAAACGTTACAAAAACTGATTGTCTTCGGCATTCACATCATTCCCTCCTTCTTCGAAAAGATTCATCCCTGAATCTATGACTTTATTTTCCTACAAATTTTATTCACTTATAACGAACAAAACAACCTCCAGGATCAAATACAACTTGTAAAAAATCATGCATCAAAGAATTTCTCCTTTTTGGTGTCCAGACCGAGACTTGAAAATTTTTCTCATGAGTTTGAATTTCAACAGTGGACTCGATGTACAATGACACTCTAGGAGTGATATCAATATTTTTCTTCCTTACCCATGACCATTTGTGCGTTGTATACTCATGATCCTGTGCATTTATAATATCAAGAGAAGAAGAAAAATCAATAGCAGTTAAAGTTTTATAATTCTTTTTCTGTCTTTCTCTTTCCTTTTCTCTCTTTTCTTCTTCACTCTTTTCTTTTTCTATTTTTCTCTTTTCTTCTCTCTCTTTTTCTATTTTCTCCTTCAACTTAAGTTGATCATCACAAACTTGGCTTGGTGCCAGAAATTTCAAATTAAGCTTGCGTCCTTCATGCACCAAAGAAACTGAAAATTTTTCAAGATTAATCTTTTTATCCTTCAGCCAAGATCTCCCTAAAAGAAAATGACATGAGTCCATGGGAGCAATATCGCATGTCACTTCATCCACGAATTTTCCAATAGTGAATTTAAACTTAGTTTGTCTAGGATGAAGACTCGTCGATAAGTTGAGTTTATTCACCAATCTTTCGCTCACGACATTGCTACAACTTCCTCCATCAACTGCAAATAAACGCAAATGACCTTCGATTCAACACCTTGTATAAAAAATATCCACCATAGTTTCAAACCTAGAGCCGAAGCTCTGATACCAACTGATATAAATTTAGAGGGGTTGGATTCGTTTTGCAGATCTATCTAGGTTGGAAGGTAATAAGTTAACAAAACAATGAGAATTGGGTAAACAAGAAAATGGAAAGGATGAAAATGGTTTAACGAAGGGATAAATGACGCCACTTTCAAGGATGGAAGATAAGTCATATGACGCCACAAGGGTAGTGATTTCACTTGATAAGTTCTAAAGAGAAATTCATCTCTCACAAAAGGGTAAAACCCAAATATAATTTCACTAATTCAAAGGTTGTCCTTAGAGTACAATTCAGCCCCTATTTATAGAATTAGGTGACTGTTCAAAATCATAACTCCCAAAATAAAAATTAAATACTCTATTATCACGCAATTATCACACATGATTAATTGCATGTTACATTAATTCCTAAATTAATGAAACGTTACAAAAAATGAAAAGTCATTGTCTTCGGAATTCACATCAAGAAGAGAGGGAAGAAGAAGAACAAGTAGATGTAGTAGAAGTGGAAGAAGGTGAACAAGAGGAAGAAGAAGAAGTAGTTGAAGGAGTCGGGATGATGGAGAAGAAGCGGAAGAAGGAGAACAAGCGGTAGAAATGCAAGTGGAAGCAGAAGAAGGAGAAAAAGAGGGATATGACGAAGGAAAGGAAGAAGAAGAAGGAGATGAAGAGGAAGAAAGGAAAGGAAAGGAGAAGATGAAGAAGAAGAAGTGGAAGAAAGATAAGAAGAGGAACAAGAAGCAGAGTAACTAGAACAAGTGGAAGAAGGAGAAGAAAAGGAAGAAGAAGAAGATGTGGAAAGTGAAGTCGTTGAAGAAGGTGAACAAGAGAGGAAGAAGAAGTCGTGGAAGGAGGTGACATGAAGAAGAAGAATTGGAATAAGGACAAAAGGAGGAAAAGGAAGAAGGAGGGGAAGGGAAGGAAAGAAGAAGCAGAAGAACTGGAATCTGGAAGAGAAGAGGAAGAAGAACAAGTGTAAGCATAAGATTTGGGGGAAGGAGAAGAAGAGGAAGAGCAACAATGGGAAGCAACAGAAGTGGGGGATGGAGAAAAAGAGGAAGGAGAAGACGCAAAGGAAAGAAGAAGAAGTTGTGGAAGGAGAAGAAATGGAAGAAGAGGAGGAAGAAGAAGTGTAAGCAGAAGAAGCGGAAGAAGGAGATGAAAATGAAGAAGAACAACAAGTAGAAGTAGAAGAAATGGTAGAAGGAGAGAATAAGAGCAATAGGAGGAAGTAGTGGAATGAAAGGTGATGAAGAAGAAGAAGCGGAAGAAGGAGAACGGTAGGACAGAGAAGAGGTGGCAGAAGGAGAAGAAGAAGAAGTGGAAGAATGAGAAGAGAAGGAAGAAGTGCAAGTGGAAGAAGGAGAACAATAGAAAGAAGAAGAAGAAGTGGAAGAATGAGAAAAAGAGGAGGAAGAAGAAGCAATGGAAGGAAAGGGGATGAAAAAGAACTGGAACAAGGAGGAGAAGAAGAAAGGGAGGAAGAAGAAGTAGTGTAGGCAGAAGAAGGGCAAGAACGAGAAGAGAGGGAAGAAGAAGAACAAGTGGATGTACTAGAAGTGGAAGAAGGTGAACAAGAGGAAGAAGAAGAAGTAGTTGACGGAGTGGGGATGATGGAGAAGATGTGGAAGAAGGAGAACAAGAGGTAGAACTTTAAGTGGAAGCAGAAGAAGGAGAAAAAGAGGGATATGTTGAAGGAAATGAAGAAGAAGAAGGAGATAAAGAGGAAGAAAAGAAAGGAAAGGAAAGGATGAAGAAGAAGTTGAAGAAAGAGAACAAGAGGAGGCAGGAGAAGTGGAAGAAAGATAAGAAGCGGAAAAAGGAGAAGAAAAGGAAGAAGAAGAATATGTGGAAAGTGAAGAAGGTGAACAAGAGGAGGAATAAGAAGTAGTGGAAGGAGGTGAGATGAAGAAGAAGAATTGGAATCTGGAGGCGAAGAGGAAGAAGAAGAAGAAGTGCAAGCATAAGATTTGGGCGAAGGAGAAGAAGAGGAAGAGCAACAATGGGAAGCAACAGAAGTGGGGGATGGAGAAAAAGAGGAAGGAGAAGACGGAAAGGAGAGAAGAAGAATATATGGAAGGAGAAGAAATAGAAGAAGAGGAAGAAGAAGAAGTGTAAGCAGAAGAAGCGAAAGAAGGAGACGAAAATGAAGAAGAACAACAAGTAGAAGTAGAAGAAGTGGTAGAAGGAGAGAATAAGAGCAATAGGAGGAAGTAGTGGAATGAAAGGAGATGAAGAAGAAGAAGTGGAAGAAGGAGAATGGGTGGAGGGAGAAGAGGTGGCAGAAGGAGAAGAAGAAGAAGTGGAAGAACGAGAAGAGAAGGAAGAAGTGCAAGTGGAAGAAGGAGAACAATAGAAAGAAGAATAAGAAGTGGAAGAATGAGAAAAAGAGGAGGAAGAAGAAGCAATGGAAGGAAAGGGGATGAAGAAGAACTAGAACAAGGAGGAGAAGAAGAAGGGGAGGAAGAAGAAGTAGTGTAGGCAGAAGAAGGGCAAGAAGGAGAAGAGGGGGAAGAAGATGAACAAGTGGATGTAGTAGAAGTGGAAGAAGGTGAACAAGAGGAAGAAGAAGAAGTAGTTGAAGGAGTAGGGATGATGGAGAAGAAGTGGAAGAAGGATAACAAGAGGTAGAAATGCAAGTGGAAGCAGAAGAAGGAGAAAAAGAGGGATATGACGAAGGAAACAAAGAAGAAGAAGGAGATGAAGAGGGAGAAAAGAAAGGAAAGGAGAGGATGACGAAGAAGTCAAAGAAAGAGAACAAGAGGAGGCAGGAGAAGTGGAAGAAAGATAACAAGAGGAAGAAGAAGGAGAGTAACTAGAAGAAGTGGAAGAAGGAGAAGAAAAGGAAGAAGAAGAAGATGTGGAAAGTGAAGAAGGTGAACAAGAGGAGGAAGAAGAAGTAGTCGAAGGAGGTGAGATGAAGAAGAAGAATTGGAACAAGGAGAAAAGGAGGTAAAGGAAGAAGGAGGGGAAGTGAAGGGAAGAAGAAGGAAAACAGGTGGAATCTGGAGGAGAAGAGGAAGAAGAAGAAGAAGAAGTGTAACCATAAGATTTGGGGGAAGGAGAAGAAGAGGGAGAGCAACAATGGGAAGCAACAAATGTGGGGGATGGAGAAAAAGAGGAAGTAGAAGACGGAAAGGAAAGAAGAAGAAGTTGTGGAGGGAGAAGAATTGGAAGAAGAGGAAGAAGAAGAAGTGTAAGCAGAAGAAGCGGAAGAAGGAGACGAAAATGAAGAAGTACAACAAGTAGATGTAGAAGAAGTGGTAGAAGGAGAAGAAAAGGAAGAAATGCAAGTGGAAGAAGGAGAACAATAGGAAGAAGAAGATGAAGTGGAAGAATAAGAAAAAGAGGAGGAAGAAGAAGCAATGGAAGGAAAGGGGAATGAAGAAGGAGTGGAACAAGGAGGTGAACAAGAAGCGGAGGAAGAAGAAGTAGTGTAGGCAGAAGAAGGGCAAGAAGGAGAAGAGAGGGAAGAAGAAGAACAAGTGGATGTAGTCGAAGTGAAAGAAGGTGAATAAGAGGAAGAAGAAGTGGAAGAAGGAGAATTAGAATTCTAGACAAGGACCTCCAAGAATTGTATTGGCAGCCTTATGAAAATTTGAACCAAAGAAAGGAAGAATTCATTGAGTAACGAAGCATGGAATTGATTGGAAAGTGAATCAAAGACTTAGCGTGAAATGACGGCTTCAAACAAATGTAGAATTTTGATTAAATATTCCAGCACAGGTTAAAAGACAAATGATGCCCAGTTTGCTAATTGAAAAGAATATAATTCTAACCAGAAAAGGGCAATCAGCGCTTGATAGAAATAATTGCAACAAACGCTTCCAAGTTAAATTGATTGAAAATGTGCAGAACGTTGGCTCATTACTAAAAATTATCACAAGAAAAGGTTACGCACAAATCAAGCAAAAGTGGGGCAGATTTAAATCACAATTTTAGCACTTAATTGGAAACCCAAAATAGATGCAGAAATTCAAAACAAAAACACAGCATGCCGGGTCAGAAATTCTGCGTGAGAATCGACTTCAATTGGAACAATGAACAAAACAGAAAATTGAAGAAACAAGACAGAAAATGGTGAAAGGAGGCGTCACACTTCCAGGAGGAAGATAAGCCTGAGAATACACACACAAAGGTATGGATGGCCTTTGATAATTCTCAAAGAAAAATCCTTGGCTGTTTAGAACCCAGGAAGAAGCACTCTCAAGAGTCTATTTTTCTGAATCAGTCATCCCCTCTTGCCCAGCTAAGCGCCCCCCTTATATGGCTGTTTGCTTCCCCAAATTTGATGCAACCCCTAGCTTAATTAAAAGCTAAATAATTGTCCAATAAAAATACTAACATAACAGCCCAAATAATTAACAAAAATCTGGTCCCTATTTGCCCAAGCTGGCCGCACATTTTTAAGAATTTGTAACAGCCACTTATACAATTTATTTGAAATAATTTACTAATAAAATCAGCCCAAATTATTATAGAGATGTTGGCCGCTCAACTCCCTCTTCAAACAGGATGCAATTGACAATTTTATCCCCACAGTCTGCAAGATTTGGCTCTCTTTGAAAAATGCCTGTCAACACTTGTTGCAAAGCTTCCTTAGCTCTCTT
This sequence comes from Psophocarpus tetragonolobus, assembly GCA_037954015.1. Lineage (NCBI taxonomy): Eukaryota > Viridiplantae > Streptophyta > Magnoliopsida > Fabales > Fabaceae > Psophocarpus > Psophocarpus tetragonolobus. Next base: position 53,626,425 of record CM075692.1, read on the forward strand.
TGTCCTTGCCCTTGTCATGGGTCCTCCAAGCCCTTCAAGTGCTTCAAGCTTTTTGTCCTTCATGTCCTCATCACTCCCCCCCTCTTGAAGAGGATTTGTCCTCAAATCAGAACCATCTCCATCTGCATCAAAGAGAGTTAAATCAGACACATTAAAAGTAGCACTAACATTGTACTCACCAGGTAGATCAATTTTATAGGCATTGTCATTGATATTTTCTATGAGTTGGAAAGGGCCATCTCCCCTTGGTTGGAGTTTTGACTTTCTCTGCTCAGGAAACCTCTCCTTTCTCATGTGTACCCAAACCCAATCACCAGGTTGGAATACCACCTTCTTTCTACCTTTGTTAGCATGCCTTGCATAGCTTTCATTTTTCTTTTCAATTTGAGCTCTCACTTGCACATGCAACTTCTTCACAAATTCACAAAGGATGAAGAAGAAGTGGAAGAGAACAAGAGGAGGCAGGAGAAATGGAAGAAAGATAAGAAGACGAAGAAGAAGGAGAGTAACCAGAAGAAGTGGAAGAAGGAGAAGAAAAGAAAGAAGAAGAAGATGTGGAAAGTGAAGAAGGTGAATAAGAGGAGGAAGAAGAAGTAGTGGAAGGAGGTGAGATGAAGAAGAAGAATTGGAACAAGGAGAAAAGGAGGAAAAGGAAGAAGAAGGGGAAGGGAAGGGAAGAAGAAGTAGAAGAAGTGGAATCTGGAGGAGAAGAGGAAGAAGAAGAACAAGTGTAAGCATAAGATTTAGGGGAAGGAGAAGAAGAGGAAGAGCAACAATGGGAAGCAACAGAAGTGGGGCATGGAAAAAAAGAGGAAGGAGAAGACAGAAAGGAAAGAAGAAGAAGTTGTGGAAGGAGAAGAAATGGAAGAGGAGGAAGGAGAAGAAGTGTAAGCAGAAGAAGCGGAAGAAGAAGACGAAAATGAAGAAGAACAACAAGTAGAAGTAGAAGAAGTGATAGAAGCAGAGAATAAGAGGAATAGGAGGAAGTAGTGGAATGAAAGGAGATGAAGAAGAAGAAGTGGAAGAAGGAGAACGGGAGGAGGGAGAAGAGGTGGTAGAAGGAGAAGAAGAGGAAGAAGAAGAAGTGGAAGAACGAGAAGAAAAGGAAGAAATGCAAGTGGAAGAAGGAGAACAATAGGAAGAAGAAGAAGAAGTGGAAGAATGAGAAAAAGAGGAGGAAGAAGAAGGAATGGAAGGAAAGGGGATGAAGAAGAAGTGGAACAAGGAGGAGAAGAAGAAGGGGAGGAAGAAGAAGTAGTATAGGCAGAAGAAGGGCAAGAAGTAGAAGAGAGGGAAGAAGAAGAACATGTGGAAAGTGGAACAAGGTGAACAAGAGGAAGAAGAAGAAGTAGTTGAACGGGTGGGGATGATGGAGAAGAAGTGGAAGAAGGAGAACAAGAGGTAGAAATGCAAGTGGAAGCAGTAGAAGGAGAAAAAGAGGGATATGACGAAGGAAAGGAAGAAGAAGAAGGAGATGAAGAGGATGAAAAGAAAGGAAAGGAGAGGATGAAGAAGAAGTGGAAGAAAGAGAACAAGAGGAGGCAGGACAAATGGAAGAAAGATAAGAAGACGAAGAAGAAGCAGAGGAACCAGAAGAAGTGGAAGAAGGAGAAGAAAAGAAAGAAGAAGAAGATGTGGAAAGTGTAGAAGTTGAAGAAGGTCAACAAGAGGAGGAAGAAGAAGTAATGGAAGGAGGTGAGAAGAAGAAGAAGAATTGGAACAAGGAGAAAAGGAGGAAAAGGAAGAACAAGGGGATGGGAAGGGAAGAAGAAGCAGAAGAAGTGGAATCTGGAGGAGAAGAGGAGGAAGAAGAAGAACTGTAAGCATAAGATTTGGGGGAAGGAGAAGAAGACGAAGAGAAGCAATGGGAGCAACAGAAGTGGGGGATGGAGAAAAAGAGGAAGGAGAAGACGGAAAGGAACAAAGAAGAAGTTATGGAAGGAGAAGAAATGGTAGAAGAGGAGGAAGAAGAAGTGTAAGCAGAAGAAGCGGAAGAAGGAGATGAAAATGAAGAAGAACAACAAGTAGAAGTAGAAGAAGTGGTAGAAGAAGAGAATAAGAGGAATAGGAGGAAGTAGTGGAATGAAAGGAGATGAAGAAGAAGAAGTGGAAGAAGGAGAATGGGAGGAGGGAGAAAAGGTGGCAGAAGGAGAAGAAGAGGAAGAAGAAGAAGTGGAAGAACGAGAAGAAAATGATGAAGTGCAAGTGGAAGAAGGAGAACAATAGGAAGAAGAAGAAGAAGTGGAAGAATGAGAGAAAGAGGAGGAAGAAGAAGCAATGGAAGGAAAGGGGATGAAAAAGAAGTAGAACAAGGAGGAGAAGAAGAAGGGGAGGAAGAAGCAGTAGTGTAGGCAGAAGAAGGGCACGAAGGAGAAGAGAGGGAAGAAGAAGAACAAGTGGATGTAGTAGAAGTGGAAGAAGGTGAACAAGAGGAAGAAGAAGAAGTAGTTGAAGGAGTGGGGATGATGGAGAAGAAGTGGAAGAAGGAGAACAAGAGGTAGAAATGCAAGTGGAAGCAGAAGAAGGAGAAAAAGGGGGATATGACAAAGGAAAGGAAGAAGAAGAAGGAGATGAAGAGGAAGAAAAGAAAGGAATCGAGAAGACGAAGAAGAAGTGGAAGAAAGAGAACAAGAGGAGGCAGGAGAAGTGGAAGAAAGATAAGAAGAGGAAGAAGAAGGAGAATAACTAGAAAAAGTGGAAGAAGGAGAAGAAAAGGAAGAAGAAGAAGATGTGGAAAGTGAAGAAGTTGAAGAAGGTGAATAAGAGGAGGAAGAATAAGTAGTGGGAAAGAGGTGAGATGAAGAAGAAGAATTGGAACAAGGAGAAAAGGAGCAAAAGGAAGAAGGAGGGCAAGGGAAGCGAAGAAGAAGCAGAAGAAGTGAAAGCTGGTGGAGAAGAGGAAGAAGAAGAAGAAGCGTAAGCATAAGATTTTGGGGGAAGGAGAAGAAGAGGAAGAGCAACAATGGGAAGCCACAGAAGTGGGGGATGGTGTAAAAGAGGAAGGAGAAGAGGGAAAGCAAAGAAGAAGAAGTTGTGGAAGGAGAAGAAATGGAAGAAGAAGAAGTGTAAGCAGAAGAAGCGGAAGAAGGAGACGAAAATGAAGAAGGACAACAAGTAGAAGTAGAAGAAGTGGTAGAAGGAGAGAATAAGAGGAATATGAGGAAGTAGTGGAATGAAAGGAGATGAAGAAGAAGAAGTGGAAGAAGGAGAACGGGAGGAGGGAGAAGAGGTGGCAAAAGGAGAAGAAGAGGAAGAAGAAGAAGAAGAAGAAGTGGAAGAATGAGAAAAAGAGGAGGAAGAAGGAGCAATGGAAGGGAAGGGGATGAAGAAGGAATGGAACAAAGAGGAGAAGAAGAAGGGGAGGAAGAAGAAGTAGTGTAGGCAGAAGAAGGGCAAGAAGGAGAAGAGTGGGAAGAAGAAGAACAAATGGATGTAGTAGAAGTGGAAGAAGGTGAACAAGAGGAAGAGGAAGAAGTAGTTGAAGGAGTGGGGATGATGGAGAACAAGTGGAAGAAGGAGAACAAGAGGTAGAAATGCAAGTGGAATCAAAAGAAGGAGAAAAAGAGGGATATGACGAAGGAAACGAAGAAGAAGAAGGACATGAAGAGGAAGAAAAGAAAGGAAAGGAGAGGATGCAGAAGAAGTGGAAGAAAGAGAACAAGAGGAGGCAGGAGAAGTGGAAGAAAGATAAGAAGAGGAAGAAGAAGGAGACTAACTATAAGAAGTGGAAGTAGGAGAAGAAAAGGAAGAAGAAGAAGATGTGGAAAGTGAAGAAGGTGAACAAGAGGAGGAAGAAGAAGTAGTGGAAGGAGGTGAGATGAAAAAGAAGAATTGGAACAAGGAGAATAGGAGGAAAATGAAGAAGGAGGGGAGGGGAAGGGAAGAAGAAGCAGAAGAGGTGGAATCGGGAGGAGAAGAGGAAGAAGAAGAAGAAGTGTAAGCATAAGATTTGGGGGAATGAGAGGAAGAGGATGAGCAACAATGGGAAGCAACAAACGTGGGGGATGGAGAAAAAGAGGAAGGAGAAGACGGAAAGGAAAGAAGAAGAAGTTGTGGAAGGAGAAGAATTGGATAAAGAGGAAGAAGAAGAAGCGTAAACAGAAGAAGGAGACGAAAATTAAGAAGAACAAGAAGTAGAGAAGTAGAAGAAGTGGTAGAAGGAGAGATTAAGAGGAATAGGAGGAAGTAGTGGAATGGAAGGAGATGAAGAAGAAGAAGTTGAAGAACGAGAAGAAAAGGAAGAAGTGCAAGTGCAAGAAGGAGAACAATAGGAAGAAGAAGAAGAAGTGGAAGAATAAGAAAAAAAGGAGGAAGAAGAAGCAATGGAAGGAAAGGGGATGAAGAAGAAGTGGAACAAGGAGGAGAAGAAGAAAGGGAAGACGAAGAAGTAGTGTAGGCAAAACAAGGGCAAGAAGGAGAAGAGAGGGAAGAAGAAGAACAAGTGGATGTAGTAGAAGTGGAAGAAGGTGAACAAGAGGAAGAAGAAGAAGTAGTTGAAGGAGTGGGGATGATGGAGAAGAAGTGGAAGAAGGAGAGCAAGACGTAGAAATGCAAGTGGAAGCAGAAGAAGGAGAAAAAGAGGGACATGACAAAGGAAAGGAAGAAGAAGAAGGAGATGAAGAGGAACAAAAGAAACGAATGGAGAAGATGAAGAAGAAGTGGAAGAAAGAGAACAAGAGGAGGCAGGAGAAGTGGAAGAAAGATAAGAACAGAAAGAAGAAGGAGAGTAACTACAAGAAGTGGAAGAAGGAGAAGAAAAGGAAGAAAAAGAAGATGTGGAAAGTGAAGAAGGTGAACAAGAGGAGGAATAAGAAGTAGTGGAAGGAGGTGAGATGAAGAAGAAGAATTGGAACAAGGAGAAGAGGAGGAAAAGGAAGAAGGAGGGGAAGGGAAGGGAAGAAGAAGCAGAAGAAGTGGAATCTGGAGGAGAAGAGGAAGAAGAAAAAGAAGTGTAAGCATAAGATTTGAGGGAAGGAGAAGAAGAGGAAGAGCAACAATGGGAAGCAACAGAAGTGGGGAATGGAGAAAAAGAGGAAGGAGAAGACGGAAAGGAAAGAAGAAGAAGTTGTGGAAGGAGAAGAAATGGAAGAAGAAGAAGTGTAAGCAGAAGAAACGGAAGAAGGAGACGAAAATGAAGAAGAACAACAAGTAGAAGTAGAAGAAGTGGTAGAAGGAGAGAATAACAGGAATAGGAGGAATTAGTGGAATGAAAGGAGATGAAGAACAAGAAGTGGAAGAAGGAGAATGGGAGGAGGAGAAGAGGTGGCAGAAGGAGAAGAAGAGGAAGAAGAAGAAGAGGTGGAAGAATGATAAAATGAGGAGGAAGAAGAAGCAATGGAAGGAAAGGGGATGAAGAAGGAGTGGAACAAGAAGGAGAAGAAGAAGGGGAGGAAGAAGTAGTAGTGTAGGCAGAATAAGGGCAAGAACGAGAAGAGAGGGAAGAAGAAGTAGTTGAAGGAGTGGGGATGATGGAGAAGAAGTGGAAGAAGGAGAACAAGAGGTAGAAAGGCAAGTGGAAGCAGAAGAAGGAGAAAATGAGGGATATGATGAAGGAAAGGAAGAAGAAGAAGGAGATGAAGAGGAAGAAAAGAGAGGAAAGGAGAGGATGAAGAAGAAGTGGAACAAAGAGAACAAGAGAAGGCAGGAGAAGTGGAAGAAGGAGAAGAAAAGGAAGAAGAAGAAGATGTGGAAAGTGAAGAAGTTGAAGAAGTTGAACAAGAGGAGGAAGAAGAAGTAGTGGAAGGAGGTGAGATGAAGAAGAAAAATTGGAACAAGGAGAAAAGGAGGAAAAGGAAGAAGGAGGGGAAGGGAAGGGAAGAAGAAGCCGAAGAAGTGGAATCTGGAGGAGAAGAGGAAGAAGAAGAAGAAGTGTAAGCATAAGATTTGGGGGAAGGAGAAGAAGAGGAAGACCAACAATGGTAAGCGACAGAATTTTGGGATGGAGAAAAAGAGGAAGGAGAAGACGGAAAGAAAAGAAGAAGAAGTTGTGGAATGAGAAGAAATGGAAGAACAGGAACAAGAAGAAGTGTAAGCAGAAGAACCGAAAGAAGGAGACGAAAATGAAGAAGAACAACAAGTAGAAGTAGAAGAAGTGGTAGAAGGAGAGAATAAGAGGAATAGGAGGAAGTAGTGTAACGAAAGGAGATGAAGAAGAAGAAGTAGAAGAAGGAGAATAGGAGGAGGGAGAAGAGGTGGCAGAAGGAGAAGAAGAGGAAGAAGGAGAAGTGGAAGAACGAGAAGAAAAGGAAGAAGTGCAAGTGGAAGAAGGAGAACAATAGGAAGAAGAAGAAGAAGTGGAAGAATGAGAAAAAGAGGAGGAAGAAGAAGCAATAGAAGGAAAGGGGATGAAGAAGAAGTGGAACAAGGAGGAGAAGAAGAAGGGGAGGAAGAAGAAGTAGTGTAGGCAGAAGAAGGACAAGAAGGAGAAGAGAGGGAAGAAGAAGAACAAGTGGATATAGTAGAAGTGGAAGACGGTGAACAAGAGCAAGAAGAAGAAGTAGTTGAAGGAGTGGCGATGATGGAGAAGAAGTGGAAGAAGGAGAACAACAGGGATATGACGAAGCAAAGGAAGAAGAAGAAGGAGATGAAGAGGAAGAAAAGAAAGGAAAGGAGAGGATGAAGAAGAAGTGGAAGAAAGAGAACAAGAGGAGGCAGGAGAAGTGGAAGAAGGATAAGAAGAGGAAGAAGAAGGAGAGTAACTAGAAGAAGTGGAAGAAGGAGAAGAAAAGGAAGAAGAAGAAGATGTGGAAAGTGAAGAAGTTGAAGAAGGTGAACAAGAGGAGGAAGAAGAAGTAGTGGAAGGAGGTCAGATGAAGAAGAAGAATTCTAACAAGGAGAAAAGGAGGAAAAGGAAGAAGGAGGGGAAGGGAAGGGAAGAAGAAGCAAAAGAAGTGGAAGCTGGAGGAGAAGAGGAAGAAGAAGAAGAAGTGTAAGCATAAGATTTGGGGGAAGGAGAAGAAGAGGAAGAGCAACAATGGGAAGCAACAGAAGTTGGGGATGGAGAAAAAGAGGAAGGAGAAGACGGAAAGGAAAGGAGAAGAGGTTGTGAAAGGAGAACAAATGGAAGAAGAGGAAGAAGAAGAAGCGTAAGCAGAAGAAGCGGAAGAAGGAGACGAAAATGAAGAAGAACAACAAGTAGAAGCAGAAGAGGTGGTAGAAGGAGAGGAATAGGAGGAAGTAGTGGAGTGAAAGGAGATGAAGAAGAAGAAGTGCAAGAAGGAGAACGGGAGGAGGGAGAAGAGGTGGCAGAAGGAGAAGAAGAGGAAGAAGAAGAACTAGAAGAACGAGAAGAAAAGGAAGAAGTGCAAGTGGAAGAAGGAGAACAATAGGAAGAAGAAGAAGAAGTGGAAGAATGAGAAAAAGAGGAGGAAGAAGAAGCAATGGAAGGAAAGGGGATGAAGAAAAAGTGGAACAAGGAGGAGAAGAAGAAGGGGAGGAAGAAGAAGTAGTGTAGACAGAAGAAGGGCAAGAAGGAGAAGTGATATAAATCCACAACATGAAACCACCTTCAACCCAAAACCTTAAGGCATTAGGTTATGGGTCTTTCTCAGTTATATATTACTCAACTTCCCAATTTCTAACCAATGTGAGACTTCAACTCACACTTGCACTCCAACAATCTCTCCCTCAAGTGTGAGTCCCTTCTACATTGTAAACTCCCCCTCGAGCGGAAGCATACATTTTAATGACGGCCCCTTATTCACACCGCCCTTAAACACAAGGGGACACGCCTCCTGAAACCCTTAGCAGGAGGACTTTCGATGAAGGGAATCCACCGTCAACCTGCCGATCACAACCATTGACTTGGTTCAGCCAAGAACCTAGGAGATACACTCTATTATCACGCAATTATCACACATGATTAATTGCATGTTACATTAATTCCTAAATTAATGAAACGTTACAAAAAATTATTGTCTTCGGCATTCACATCATTCCCTCCTTCTTCGAAAAGATTCATCCCTGAATCTATGACTTTATTTTCCTACAAATTTATTCACTTATAACGAACAAAACAACCTCCAGGATCAAATACAACTTGTAAAAAATCATGCATCAAAGAATTTCTCCTTTTTGGTACCCAGACCCAGACTTGAAAATTTTTCTCATGAGTTTGAATTTCAACAGTGGACTCGATGTACAATGACACTCTAGGAGTGATATCAATATTTTTCTTCCTTACCCATGACCATTTGTGCGTTGTATACTCATGATCCTGTGCATTTATAATATCAAGAGAAGAAGAAAAATCAATAGCAGTTAAAGTTTTATCGTTCTTTTTCTGTCTTTCTCTTTCCTTTTCTCTCTCTTATTCTTCACTCTTTTCTTTTTCTATTTTTCTCTTTTCTTCTCTCTCTTTTTCTATTTTCTCCTTCAACTTAAGTTGATCATCACAAACTTGGCTTGGTGCCAGAAATTTCAAATTAAGCTTGCGTCCTTCATGCACCAAAGAAACTGAAAATTTTTCAAGATTAATCTTTTTATCCTTCAGCCAAGATCTCCCTAAAAGAAAATGACATGAGTCCATGGGAGCAATATCGCATGTCACTTCATCCACGAATTTTCCAACAGTGAATTTAAACTTAGTTTGTCTAGGATGAAGACTCGTCGATAAGTTGAGTTTATTCACCAATCTTTCGCTCACGACATTGCTACAACTTCCTCCATCAACTGCAAATAAACACAAATGACCTTCGATTAAACACCTTGTATAAAAAATATCCACCATAGTTTCAAACCTAGAGCCGAAGCTCTGATACCAACTGATATAAATTCAGAGGGGTTGGATTCGTTTTGCAGATCTATCCAGGTTGGAAGGTAATAAGTTAACAAAACAATGAGAATTGGGTAAACAAGAAAATGGAAAGGATGAAAATGGTTTAACGAAGGGATAAATGACGCCACTTCCAAGGATGGAAGATAAGTCATATGACGCCACAAGGGTAGTTATTTCCCTTGATAAGTCTAGCAGAACGCCACAAGAAAAAATTTCTCGATAAGTTCTAAAGAGAAATTCATCTCTCACAAAAGGGTAAAACCCAAATATAATTTCACTAATTCAAAGGTTGTCCTTAGAGTACAATTCAGCCCCTATTTATAGAATTAGGTGACTGTTCAAAATCGTAACTGCCAAAATAAAAATTAAATACTCTATTATCACGCAATTATCACACATGATTAATTGCATGTTACATTAATTCCTAAATTAATGAAACGTTACAAAAAATGAAAAGTCATTGTCTTCGGCATTCACATCTAGAAGAGAGGGAAGAAGAAGAACAAGTAGATGTAGTAGAAGTGGAAGAAGGTGAACAAGAGGAAGAAGAAGAAGTAGTTGAAGGAGTAAGGATGATGGAGAAGAAGCGGAAGAAGGAGAACAAGCGGTAGAAATGCAAGTGAAGCAGAAGAAGGAGAAAAACAGGGATATGACGAAGGAAAGGAAGAAGAAGAAGGAGATGAAGAGGAAGAAAAGAAAGGAAAGGAGAAGATGAAGAAGAAGAAGTGGAAGAAAGATAAGAAGAGGAACAAGAAGAAGAGTAACTAGAACAAGTGGAAAGGAGTGGAAGTAGTGGAAGATGTGGAAAGTGAAGTAGTTGAAGAAGGTGAACAAGAGAGGAAGAAGAAGTAGTGGAAGGAGGTGACATGAAGAAGAAGAATTAGAATAAGGAGAAAAGAAGGAAAAGGAAGAAGGAGAGGAAGGGAAGGAAAGAAGAAGCAGAAGAAGTGGAATCTGGAGGAGAAGAGGAAGAAGAAGAAGTGTAAGCATAAGATTTGCGGGAAGGAGAAGAAGAGGAAGAGCAACAATGGGAAGCAACAGAAGTGGGGGATGGAGAAAAAGAGGAAGGAGAAGACGGAAAGGAAAGAAGAAGAAGTTGTGGAAGGAGAAGAAATGGAAGAAGAGGAAGAAGAAGAAGTGTAAGCAGAAGAAGCGGAAGAAGGAGACGAAAATGAAGAAGAGCAACAAGTAGAAGTAGAAGAAATGGTAGAAGGAGAGAATAAGAGCAATAGGAAGAAGTAGTGGAATGAAAGGAGATGAAGAAGAAGAAGTGGAAGAAGGAGAACGGGAGGAGGGAGAAAAGGTGGCAGAAGCAGAACAATAGGAAGAAGAAGAATAAGTGGAAGAATAAGAAAAAGAGGAGGAAGAAGAAGCAATGGAAGGAAAGGGGATGAAGAAGAAGTGGAAGAAGGAGGAGAAGAAGAAGGGGAGGAAGAAGAAGTAGTGTAGGCAGAAGAAGGGCAAGAAGAAGAAGAGAGGGAAGAAGAAGAACAAGTGGATGTAGTAAAAGTGGAAGAAGGTGAACAAGAGGAAGAAGAAGTAGTAGTTGAAGGAGGGGGATGATGGAGAAGAAGTGGAAGAAGGAGAACAAGAGGTAGAAATGCAAGTGGAAGCAGAAGAAGGAGAAAAAGAGGGATATGACGAAGGAAAGGATGAAGAAGAAGGAGATGAAGAGGAAGAAAAGAAAGGAAAGGAGAGGATGAAGAAGTAGTGGAAGAAAGAGAACAAGAGGAGGCAGGAGAAGTGGAAGAAAGATAAGAAGAGGAAGAAGAAGGAGAGTAACTAGAAGAAGTGGAAGAAGGAGAAAAAAAGGAAGAAGAAGTTGTGGAAGGAGAAGAAATGGAAGAAGAGGAAGAAGAAGAAGTGTAAGCAGAAGAAGCAGAAGAAGCGGAAGAAGGAGACGAAAATCAAGAGGAACAACAAGTAGAAGTAGAAGAAGTGGTAGAAGGAGAGAATAAGAGCAATAGGAGGAAGTAGTGTAACGAAAGGAGATGAAGAAGAAGAAGTGGAAGAACGAGAATAGGAGGAAGGAGAGGACGTGGCAGAACGAGAAGAAGAGGAAGAACGAGAAGAAAAGGAAGAAGTGCAAGTGGAAGAAGGAGAACAATAGCAAGAAGAAAAAGTGGAAACATGAGAAAAAGAGGAGGAAGAAGAAGCAATGGAAGGAAAGGGGATGAAGAAGAAGTGGAAGAAGGAGGTGAAGAAGAAGGGGAGGAAGAAGAAGTAGTGTAAGCATAAGATTTGGGGGAAGGAGAAGAATAGGAAGAGCAACAATAGGACACAACAGAAGTGGGGGATGGAGAACAAGAGGAAGGAGAAGACGGAAAGGAAAGAAGAAGAAGTTGTGGAAGGAGAAGAAACGGAAGAAGAGGAAGAAGAAGAATTGTAAGCAGAAGAAGCGGAAGAAGAAGACGAAAGTGAAGAAGAACAACAGATAGAAGTAGAAGAAGTGGTAGAAGTAGTGGAATGAAAGTAGATGAAGAAGAAGAAGTGGAAGAAGGAGAACGGGAGGAGGGAGGAGAGGTGGAAGAAAGAGAAGGAGAGGAAGAAGAAGAAGTGGAAGAACGAGAAGAAAAGGAAGAAGTGCAAGTGGAAGAAGGAGAACAATAGGAAGAAGAAGAAGAAGTGGTAGAATGAGAAAAAGAGGAGGAAGAAGACGTAGTGTAGGCAGAAGAAGAGCAAGAAGGAGAAGAGAGGGAAGAAGAAGAACAAGTGGATGTAGTAGAAGTGGAAGAAGGTGAACAAGAGGAAGAAGAAGAAGTAGTGTAAGGAGTAGGGATGATGGAGAAGAAGTGGAAGAAGGATAACAAGAGGTAGAAATGCAAGTGGAAGCAGAAGAAGGAGAAAAAGAGGGATATGACGAAGGAAAGGAAGAAGAAGAAGGAGATGAAGAGGAAGAAAAGAAAGGAAAGGAGAGGATGAAGAAGAAGTGGAAGAAAGAGAACAAAAGGAGGCAGGAGAAGTGGATGAATGATAAGAAGAGGAAGAAGAAGGAGAGTAACTAGAAGAAGTGGAAGAAGGGGAAGAAAAGGAAGAAGAAAAAAGATGTGAAAGTGAAGAAGGTGAACAAGAGGAGGAAGAAGAAGCAGTGGAAGAAGGTGAGATGAAGAAGAAGAATTGGAACAAGGAAAAAAGGCAGAAAAGGAAGAAGGATGGGAAGGGAAGGGAAGGGAAGAAGAAGCCGAAGAAGTGGAATCTGGAGGAGAAGAGGAAGAAGAAGAAGAACTGTAAGCATAAGATTTGGGGGAAGGAAAAGAAGAGGAACAACAGCCATCGGAAGCAACAGAAGTGGGGGATGGAGAAAAAGAGGAAGGAGAACACGGAAATGAAAGAAGAAGTTGTGGAAGGAGAAGAAATAGAAGAAGACGAACAAGAAGAAGTGTAAGCAGAAGAAGCGGAAGACGGAGACGAAAATGAAGAAGAACAACAAGTAGAAGCAAAAAAAGTGGTAGAAGGAGAGAATAAGAGGAATAGGAGGCAGTAGTGGAATGAAAAGAGATTAAGAAGAAGAAGTGGAAGAAGGAGCACGGGAGGAGGAGAAGAGGTGGCAGAAGGAGAATAAGAGGAAGAAGAAGAAGAAGTGGAAGAATGAGAAAAAGAGGAGGAAGAAGAAGCAATGGAAGGAAAGAGGGTGAAGAACAAGTGGAACTAGGAGGAGACGAAGAAGGGGAGGAATTAGAAGTAATGTAGGCAGAAGAAGGGCAAGAAGGAGAAGAGAGGGAAGAAGAAGAACAAGTGGATGTAGTAGAAGTGGAAGAAGGTGAACAAGAGGAAGAAGAAGAAGTAGTTGAAGGAGTGGGGATGATGAAGTGGAAGAAGGAGAACAAGACGTAGAAATGCAAGTGGAGGCAGAAGAAGGGGAAAAAGAGGGATATGAGGAAGCAAAGGAAGAAGAAGAAGGAGATGAAGAGGAAGGAAAGAAAGGAAAGCAGAGGATGAAGAAGAAGTGGAACAAAGAGAACGAGACGAGGCAGGAGAAGTGGAAGAAAGATAAGAAGAGCAAGAAGAAGGAGAGTAACTAGAAAAAGTGGAAGAAGGAGAAGAAAAGGAAGAATAAGAAGATGTGGAAAGTGAAGAAGGTGAACAAGAGGAGGAAGAAGAAGTAGTAGAAGTAGGTGAGATGAAGAAGAAGAATTGGAACAAGGAGAAAAGGAGGAAAAGGAAGAAGGAGGGGATGGGAAGGGAAGGGAAAAAGAAGCAGAAGAAGTGGAATCTGGAGGAGAAGAGGAAGAAGAAAAAGAAGTGTAAGCATAAGATTTGGGGGAAGCAGAAGAAGAGGAAGAGCAAAAATGGGAAGTAACAAAAGTGGGGGATGGAGAAAAAGAGGAAGGAAAAGACGGAAAGGAAAGAAGAAGAAGTTGTGGAAGGAGAAGAAATGGAAGAAGAGGAAGAAGAAGAAGTGTACGCAGAAGAAGCGGAAGAAGGAGACGAAAATGAAGAAGAACAACAAGTAGAAGTAGAAGAAATGGTAGAAAGAGAGAATGAGAGGAATAGGAGGAAGTAGTGGAATGAAAGAAGATGCAGAAGAAGAAGTAGAAGAAGGAGAACGGGAGGAGGGAGAAGAGGGGGCAGAAGGAGAAGAAGAGGAAGAAGAAGAAGTGGAAGAAGGAGAACAATAGGAAGAAGAAGAAGAAGTAGAACAATGAGAGAAAGAGGAGGAAGAAGAAGCAATGGAAGGAAAGGGGATGAAGAAAAAGTGGAACAAGGAGGAGAAGAAGAAGTAGTGTAGGCAGAAGAAGGGTAAGAAGCAGAAGAAAGGGAAGAAGAAGAACAAGTGGATGTAGTAGACGTGGAAGAAGGTGAACAAGAGGAAGAAAAAGAAGTAGTTGAAGGAGTGGGGATGATGGAGAAGAAGTGGAAGAAGGAGAACAAGAGGTAGAAATGCAAGTGGAAGCAGAAGAAGGAGAAAAAGAGGGATATGATGAAGGAAAGGAAGAAGAAGAAGGAGATGAAGAGGAAGAAAAGAAAGAAAGGAGAGGATGAAGAAGAAGTGGAAGAAAGAGAGCAAGAGGAGGCAGGAGAAGTGGAAGAAAGATAAGAAGAGGAAGAAGAAGGAGAGTAACTAGAAGAAGTGGAAGAAGGAGAAGAAAAGGAAGAAGAAGATGTGGAAAGTGAAGAAGGTGAACAAGAGGAGGAAGAAAAAGTAGTGGAAGGAGGTGAGATGAAGAAGAAGAATTGGAACAAGGAGAAAAGGAGGAAAAGGAAGAAGGAGGGGAAGGGAAGGGAAGAATTAGCAGAAGAAGTGGAAGCTGGAGGAGAAGAGGAAAAAGAAGATGAAGTGTAAGCATAAGATTTGGGGGAAGGAGAAGAAGAGGAAGAGCAACAATGGTAACCAACAGAAGTGGGGGATGGAGAAAAAGAGGAAGGAGAAAACGAAAAGCAAAGAAGAAGAAGTTATGGAAGGAGAAGAAATATAAGAAGAGGAAGAAGAATAAGTGTAAGCAGAAGAAGCGGAAGAAGGAGACGAAAATGAAGAAGAACAACAAGTAGAAGTAGAAGAAGTGGTAGAAGTAGTGGAATGAAAGAAGACGAAGAAGAAGAACTGGAAGAAGGAGAACGGGAGGAGGGAGGAGGTAGAAGAGGTGGCAGAAGGAGAAGAGGAAGAGGAAGAGGTGGAAGAACGAGAAGAAAAGGAAGAAGTGCAAGTGGAAGAAGGAGAACAATAGGAAGAAGAAGAAGAAGTGGAAGAATGAGAAAAAGAGGAGGAAGAAGAAGCAATGGAAGAAGAAGAAGATGAAGAGGAAGAAAAGAAAGGAAAGGAGAGGATGAAGAAGAAGTGGAAGAAAGGGAAGAACAAGAGGAGGCAGGAGAAGTGGGAGAAAGATAAGAAGAGGAAGAAGAAGGAGAGTAACTAGAAGAAGTGGAAGAAGGAGAAGAAAAGGAAGAAGAAGAAGATGTTGAAAGTGAAGAAAGTGAACAAGAGGAGGAAGAAGAAGTAGTGGAAGGAGGTGAGATGAAGAAGAAGAATTGGAACAAGGAGAAAAGGAGGAAAAGGAAGAAGGAGGGGAAGGGAAGGGAAGAAGAAGCAGAAGAAGTGGAATCTGGAGGAGAAGAGGAAGAAGTGTAAGCATAAGATTTGGGGGAAAGAGAAGAAGAGGAAGAGCAACAATGGGAAGCAACAGAAGTGGGGGATGGAGAAAAAGAGGAAGGAGAAGACGGAAAGGAAAGAAGAAGAAGTTGTGGAAGGACAAGAAATAGAAGAAGAGGAAGAAGTGGTAGAAGGAGAGTAATAGGAGGAAGTAGTGGAATGAAAGGAGATGAAGAAGAAGAAGTGGAAGAACGAGAAGAAAAGGAAGAAGTGCAAGTGGAAGAAGGAGAACAATAGGAAGAAGAAGAAGAAGTGGAAGAATGAGAAAAAGACGAGGAAGAAGAAGCAATGGAAGGAAAGGGGATGAAGAAGAAGTGGAAGAAGGGGGAGAAGAAGAGGGGGAGGAAGAAGAAGTAGTGTGGGCAGAAGAAAGGCAAGAAGGAGAAGAGAGGGAAGAAGAAGAACAAGTGGATGTAGTAGAAGTGGAAGAAGGTGAACAAGAGGAAGAAGAAGAAGTAGTTGAAGGAGTGGGGATGATGGAGAAGAAGTGGAAGAAGGAGAACAAGAGGTAGAAATGCAAGTGCAAGCAGAAGAAGGAGAAACAGAGGGATATGTCAAAGGAAAGGAAGAAGAAGAAGAAGGAGATGAAGAGGAAGAAAAGAAAGGAAAGGAGAGGATGAAGAAGAAGTGGAAGAAAAAGAACAAGAGGAGGCAGGAGAAGTGGAAGAAAGATAAGAAGAGGAAGAACAAGTAGAAGAAAAGGAAGAAGAAGAAGATATGGAAAGTGAAGAAGTTGAAGAAGGTGAACAAGAGGAGGAAGAAGAAGTAGTGGAAGGAGGTGAGATGAAGAAGAAGAATTGGAACAAGGAGAAAAGGAGGAAAAGGAAGAAGGAGGGGAGGGGAAGGGAAGAAGAAATAGAAGAACTGGAATCTGGAGGAGAAGAGGAAGAAGAAGAAGAAGTGTAAGCATAAGATTTGGAGGAAGGAGAAGAAGAGGAAGAGCAACAATGGGAAGCAACAGAAGTGGGGGATGGAGAAAAAGAGGAAGGAGAAGACGAAACAGAAAAAAGAAGAAGTTTTGGAAGGAGAAGAAATGGAAGAAGGCGAAGAAGAAGAAGTGTAAGCAGAAGAAGCGGAAGAAAGGTGAATGGGAGGAAGGAGAAGAGGTGGCAGAAGGAGAAGACGAGGAAGAAGAAGAAGTGGGTGAACGAGAAGAAAAGGAAGAACTGCAAGTGGAAGAAGCAGAACAATAGGAAGATGAAGAAGAAGTGGAAGAAGGAGAAAAAGAGGTGGAAGAAGAAGCAATGGAAGGAAAGGGGATGAAGAAGAAGTGGAACAAGGGGGAGAAGAAGAAGGGGAGGAAGAAGAAGTAGTGTAGGCAGAAGAAGGGCAAGAAGGAGAAGAGAGGGAAGAAGAAGAACAAGTGGATGTAGTAGAAGTGGAAGAAGGTGAACAAGAGGGAGAAGAAGTAGTTGAAGGAGTGGGGATGATGGAGAAGATGTGGAAGAAGGAGAACAAGAGGTAGAAATGCAAGTGGAAGCAGAAGAAGCAGAAAAAGAGGGATATGACGAAGGAAAGGAAGAAGAAGAAGGAGATGAAGAGGAAGAAAAGAAAGGAAAGGAGAGGATGAAGAAGAAGTGGAAGAAAGAGAACAAGAGGAGGCAGGAGAAGTGGAAGAAAGATAAGAAGAGGAAGAACAAGGAGAGTAACTTGAAGAAGTGGAAGAGGGAGAAGAAAAGGAAGAAGAAAAAGATGTGGAAAGTGAAGAAGGTGAACAAGAGGAGGAAGAAGAAGTTGTGGAAGGAGGTGAGATGAAGAAGAAGAATTGGAACAAGGAGAAAAGGAGAAAAAGGAAGAAGGAGGGGAAGGGAAGGGAAGGAAGAAGAAGCAGAAGAAGTGAAATATGGAGGAGAAGAGGAAGAAGAAGAAGAAGTGCAAGCATAAGATTTGGGGGAAGGAGAAGAAGAGGAAGAGCAACAATAGGAAGCAACAGAAGTGGGGGATGGAGGAAAAGAGGAAGGAGAATACGGAAAGGAAAGAAGAAGACGTTGTGGAAGGAGAAGAAATAGAAGAAGAGGAAGAAGAAGAAGTGTAAGCAGAAGGAGCGGAAGAAGGAGACGAAAACGAAGAAGAACAACAAGTAGAAGTAGAAGAAGCACTTGGTTGTTTAGAACAAGTGGAAGTGGAAGAACGAGAACAGAAGGAAGAAGTGCAAGTGGAAGAAAGAGAACAACAGGAAGAAGAAGAAGAAGTGGAAGAATGAGAAAAAGTGGAGGAAGAAGAAGCAATGAAAGGAAAGGGGATGAAGAAGAAGTGGAACAAGGAGGAGAAGAAGAAGGGGAGGATGAAGAAGTAGTGTAGGCAGAAGAAGAAAGGCAAGAAGGAGAAGATAGGGAAGAAGAAGAACAAGTGGATGTAGTAGAAGTGGAAGAAGGTGAACAAGAGGAAGAACAAGAACTAGTTGACGGAGTGGGGATGATGGAGAAGAAGTGGAAGAAGGAGAACAAGGAGAAAAAGAGGTATATGACGAACGAAAGGAAGAAGAAGGAGATAAAGAGGAAGAAACGAATGGAAAGGAGAAGATGAAGAAGAAATGGAAGAAAGAGAACAAGAGGAGGCAGGAGAAGTGGAAGAAAGATAAGAAGAGGAAGAAGAAGGAGAGTAACTAGAAGAAGTGGAAGAAGGAGAAGAAAAGGAAGAAGTGCAGGTGGAAGAACAAGAACAATAGGAAGAAGAAGAAGAAGTGGAAGAATGAGAAAAAGAGGAGGAATAAGAAGCAATGGAAGGAAAGGGGATGAAGAAGAAGTGGAACAAGAAGGAGAAGAAGAAAGGGAGGAAGAAGAACTAGTGTAGGCAGAAGAAGGGCAAGAAGGAGAAGAGAGGGAAGAAGAAAAACAAGTGGATGTAGTAGAAGTGGAAGAAGGTGAACAAGAGGAAGAAGAAGATGTAGTTGAAGGAGTGGGGATAATGGAGAAGAAGTGGAAGAAGGAGAACAAGAGGTAGAAATGCAAGTGGAAGCAAAAGAAGGAGAAAAAGAGGGATATGACGAAGGGAAGGAAGAAGAAGGACGAGATGAAGAGGAAGAAAAGAAAGGAAAGGAGAGGATGAAGAAGAAGTGGAAGAACGAGAACAAGAGGAAGCAGGAGAAGTGGAAGAAATATTAAGAAGAGGAAGAAGAACGAGAGTAACTAGAAGAAGTGGAAGAAGGAGAAGAAAAGGAAGAAGAAGAAGATGTGGAAAGTGAAGAAGGTGAACAAGAGGAGGAAGAAGAAGTAGTGGAAGGAGGTGAGATGAAGAAGAAGAATTGGAACAAGGAGAAATGGAGGAAGTGGAAGAAGGAGGCGAAGGGAAGGGAAGAAGAAGCAGAAGAAGTGGAAGCTGGAGGAGAAGAGGAACAAGAAGAAGAAGTGTAAGCATATGATTTGGGGGAAGGAGAAGAAGAGGAAGAGCAACAGTGGGAAGCAACAGAAGTGGGGGTTCGAGAAAAAGTGGAAGGAGAAGACGGAAAGGAAAGAAGAAGAAGTTGTGGAAGGAGAAGAAATGGAAGAAGAGGAAGAAGAAGAAGTGTAAGCAGAAGAAGCGGAAGAAGGAGACGAAATTGAAGGAGAACAACAAGTAGAAGCAGAAGAGGTGGTGGAAGGAGAGAAATAGGAGGAAGTAGTGGAATGAAAGGAGATGAAGAAGAAGAAGTGGAAGAAGGAGAACGGGAGGAGGGAGAAGAGGTGGCTGAAGGAGAAGAAGAGGAAGAAGAAGTAGTGGAAGAACGAAAAGAAAAGGAAGAAGTACGTGGAAGAACGAGAACAGTAGGAAGAAGAAGAAGAGGTGGAAGAATGAGAAAAAGAGGAGGAAGAAGAAGCAATGGAAGGAAAGGGGATGAAGAAGAAGTGGAATAAGAAGAAGAAGAAGAAAAAGGGGAGGAAGAAGAAGACGAAGAAGATGTGGAAAGTGAAGAAGTTGAAGAAGGTGAACAAGAGGAGGAAGAAGAAGTAGTGGAAGGAGGTGAGATGAAGAAGAAGAATTGGAACAAGGAGAAAAGGAGGAAAAGGAAGAAGGAGGGGAAGGGAAGGGAAGGGAAGAAGAAGCCGAAGAAGTGGAAGCTGGAGGAGAAGAGGAAGAAGAAGAAGAAGTGTAAGCATAAGATTTGTGGGAAGGAGAATAAGAGGAAGAGCAACAATGGGAAGCAACAGAAGTAGGGGTTGGAGAAAAAGTGGAAGGAGAAGACGGAAAGGAAAGCAGAAGAAGTTGTGGAAGGAGAAGAAATGGAAGAAGAGGAAGAAGAAGAAGTGTAAGCAGAAGAAGCGGAAGAAGGAGACGAAAATCAATAAGAACAACAAGTACAAGTAGAAGAAGTGGTAGAAGGAAAGAATAAGAGGAATAGGAGGAAGTAGTGGAATGTAAGGAGATGAAGAAGAAGAAATGCAAGAAGGGGAACGGGAAGAGGGAGACCAGGTGGGAGAAGGAGAGGAAGAGGAAGAAGAAGAAGTGGAAGAACAAGAAGAAAAGGAAGAACTGCAAGTGGAAGAAGGAGAACAATAGGAAGAAGAAGAAGAAGTAGAAGAATAAGAGAAAGAGGAGGAAGAAGAAGCAATGGAAGGAAAGGGTATGAAGAAGAAGTGCGACAAGGAGGAGAAGAAGAAGGGGAGGAATAAGAAGTAGTGTAGGCAGAAGAAGGGCAAGAAGGAGAAGATAGGGAAGAAGAAGAACAAGTGGATGTAGTAGAAGTGGAAGAAGGTGAACAAGAGGAAGAAGAAGAAGTAGTTGAAGGAGTGGGGATGATGGAGAAGAAGTGGAAGAAGGAGAAAAAGAGGGATATGATGAAGGAAAGGAAGAAGAAGAAGGAGATGAAGAGGAAGAAAAGAAAGGAAAGGAGAGGATGAAGAAGAAGTGGATGAAGGAGAACAAGAGGAGGCAGGAGAAGTGGAAGAAAGATAAAAAGAGGAAGAAGAAGGAGAGTAACTAGAAGAAGTGGAAGAAGGAGAAGAAAAGGAAGACAAAGAAGATGTGGAAAGTGAAGAAGTTGAAGAAGGTGAACAAGAGGAGGAAGAAGAAGTAGTGGAAGGAGGTGAGATGAAGAAGAAGAATTGGAACAAGGCGAAAGAGAGGAAAAGGAAGAAGGAGGGGAAGGGAAGGGAAGAAGAAGCCGAAGAAGTGGAACCTGGAGGAGAAGAGGAAGAAGAAGAAGAAGTGTAAGCATAAGATTTGGGGGAAGGAGAAGAAGAGGAAGAGCAGCAATGGGAAGCAACAGAAGTGGGGGTTGGAGAAAAAGAGGAAGGAGAAGACGGAATGGAAAGAAGAAGAAGTTGTGGAAGGAGAAGAAATGGCAGAAGAGGAAGAAGAAGAAGTGTAAGCAGAAGAAGCGGAAGAAGGAGACGAAAATGAATAAGAACAACAAGTACAAGTAGAAGAAGTGGTAGAAGGAGAGAATAAGAGGAATAGGAGGAAGTGGTGGAATGAAAGGAGATGAAGAAGAAGTGCAAGAAGGAGAATGGGAAGAGGGAGACCAGGTGGGAGAAGGAGAAGAAGAGGAAGAAGAAGAAGTGGAAGAACAAGAAGAAAAGGAAGAACTGCAAGTGGAAGAAGGAGAACAATAGGAAGAAGAAGAAGAAGTGGAAGAATGAGAAAAAGAGGACGAAGAAGAAGCAATGGAAGGAAAGGGGATGCAGAAGAAGTGGAACAAGGAGGAGAAGAAGAAGGGGAGGAATAAGAAGTACTGTAGGCAGAAGAAGGGCAAGAAGGAGAAGACAGGGAAGAAGAAGAACAAGTGGATGTAGTAGAAGTGGAAGAAGGTGAACAACAGGAAGAAGAAGAAGTAGTTGAAGGAGTGGGGATGATGGAGAAGAAGTGGAAGCAGAAGAAGGAGAAAAAGAGGGATATGACGAAGGAAAGGAAGAAGAAGAAGGAGATGAAGAGGAAGAAAGAAAGGAAAGGAAAGGATGAAGAAGAAGTGGATGAAAGAGAACAAGAGGAGGCAAGCGAAGTGGAAGAAAGATAAGAAGAAGAAGAAGAAGGAGAGTAACTAGAAGAAGTGGAAGAAGGAGAAGAAAAGGAAGACGAAGAAGATGTGGAAAGTGAAGAAGTTGAAGAAGGTGAAAAAGAGGAGGAAGAAGAAGTAGTGGAAGGAGGTGAGATGAAGAAGAAGAATTGGAACAAGGAGAAAAGGAGGAAAAGGAAGAAGGAGGGGAAGGGAAAGGAGATGAAGAAGAAGAAGTGCAAGAAGGAGAACGGGAAGAGGGAGAACAGGTGGCAGAAGGAGAAGAAGAGGAAGAAGAACAAGTGGAAGAACAAGAAGAAAAGGAAGAACTGCAAGTGGAAGAAGGAGAACAATAGGAGGAAGAAGAAGAAGTGGAAGAATGAGAGAAAGAGGAGGAAGAAGAAGCAATGGAAGGAAAGGGGATGAAGAAGAAGTGCAACAAGGAGGAGAAGAAGAAGGGGAGGAATAAGAAGTAGTGTAGGCAGAAGAAGGGCAATGATGCATGCCTCTCTTGATCTTTTTCTAGAGGTTTTCTTCTTTGGTGAAATGGTTTGTGGAGAGGTAAGAAGTGAGGTGGTTTTAGGCGCCACTTAAGGTAAGATAAGCCTAAGAGGGAAAGTTTGCCACAAGGGATGGAACCCTTGATAAAAACCTAAGGAATTCTCAAAGAGAGAAGGGTGGACACTAAGAGAATTTTGGCCAACTCAAGGTTTTTCTATTCAATCAAGTGTAAAAAATACAAGAGTGTGAAGGAGCACCTTTTTATAGAGGGAGCTAACCTCTTGGACAAGTCATGAAGGAAATGAAGGGCTAGGATTAAAAGGAGTCATCCAAGGGAGGAGGATTGAAGCCCAAAGTCCAATCAATATCCTCCTTTAGATGAGAATTGGTGCCCAAGCTACCTCATCCAAGGGCCAAGATTACTCCTTTATTAGTTTTGGGTTTTATTTAGCAAAAGAGGGTGTATTTATCAAACTACCCCCTTATTTCCTAAATAAAGGCCCAAAAGCTAATCTTACCCCTTCTTATTACTAAGACACCTCCTAGAAAATTAAATGGACTAATACATGTCCAAAATAAAATCCTAGGTTCCTAAAATAAAAATTACAAGTAAATAAGTCATGGCTTGCATAACTTGATGGTCATATGGAGGTGAGATCTTCCTCCCTCTACTCTAGCCATGTCTTCTTCTATTCTCCTAGCCATGGCCCTAGTGATAGGGCCCTTGCTTGGGGAGAATGCATCATCCCCTCCCCCTTGGGAAGGATTTGTCCTCAAATCTGATAAGTCCTCATCTTCTTCATCAGTACCTCTTTGGGTTCGAGGCAGGCCAAGGATGAAATCCATACTAATATCCAGCCAAGGTGCAGAAGGAGCAGGTAAGGGTGTGTACAATCCATGAGCCATTGTCTTAGACTTAGCTTGCAAGCAAGCAATGCATCTACGATAATGTCTATAGACGTCTTTCTTCATATGGGGCCAAAAGAATTTTTCTTGTAAAAGCAGAAGAGTTTTGTTAATTCCAAAATGCCCCATGAGCCCACCCTCATGGCTCTCTTTTGTCAACAGATTTCTCATAGATCCTTGGGGTACACAAAATCTGCTACCTTTGAAAAGGTACCCCTCACTCACAAAGAACCCATTTTATGTTTTACATGCAAATGTAGAGGCAGCATAAATGGATCCAAAATCCTTATCAGAAAGATACATTTCTCTAATATTATCAAATCCAAGAATCTTTGCACTTAAGGTGGTGTAAAGGGTATGTCTACGAGACAAAGCATCAGCCACCACATTATATTTTCCTTTCTTGTATTTGATGATATAAGGGAAAGTCTCAAGAAATTCTACCCATTTAGCATGCCTTTTATTAAGCTTGCCTTGACCCTTCAAATACTTACGTGACTCATGGTCACTATGAATGATGAACTCCTTGGGTACAAGATAATGTTCCCAAGTTTGAAGGGCCCTTATCAAAGAGTAAAACTCTTTATCATAGGTGGGGTAGTTTAACGCGGCTCCATTTAGTTTTTCACTAAAATAAGCCACAGGATGACCACCTTGTAACAACACAGCTCCCACACCCACTCCCGATGCATCACACTCTAGCTCAAAAGTTTTAGAAAAGTCAGGAAGAGCTAAAACTGGTGCATGGGTCAGTTTCTCTTTGATAAGTTCAAAGGCTTTTTGTTGTTTTTCACCCCAAAGGAAAGGAGTATCCTTCTTCACCAAATCATTGATTGGTGAGAAAAGTGTGGAGAAGTTAGGCACAAAGCGCCTGTAAAAGCTCGCGAGACCATGAAAACTCTTGATCTCAGTCACACTTTTTGGGGTGGGCCATTCTTGGATGGCTTTGATTTTGTCGGGGTCTACTTGAACCCCATTTTTATTAACTATAAAACCTAAGAACACCACACTCTCCACACAAAAATTACATTTTTCAAGATTTCCATAGAGTTGGTGTGACCTAAGAATGAAAAAGACGCGCCTAAGATGGCCTACATGTTCATCTAGGCTCTTGCTATACACTAAGATGTCATCAAAATAAACAACACAAAATTTTCCTAAGCAATCCCTAAGGACATGATTCATAAGCCTCATGAAGGTGCTTGGGGCATTGGTAAGCCCAAAGGGCATTACCAACCACTCATACAGCCCAAACTTGGTCTTAAAAGCCGTTTTCCACTCATCACCTTCCTTGATGCGGATTTGGTGATAACCACTCTTAAGATCAATTTTTGAAAATAATTGGGCCCCATGAAATTCATCAAGCATGTCATCAAGCCTAGGGATAGGGTGCCTATATTTGATGGTGATGTTATTGATTGCTCGACAATCAATGCACATCCTCCATTGGCCATTCTTCTTAGGCACCAACAAAACTGGCATAGCACAAGGGCTTAGGTTCTCTTGAACCCAACCCTTCTCCAATAGTTCTTGGACTTGAGATTCAATCTCCTTGGTCTCCATGGGATTAGTCCTATAAGCAGGCCTATTAGGCAGGATAGCCCCAGGTACCAAGTCTATTTGGTGTTCTATACCCCGAATTGGAGGAAGTCCTTTGGGAACTTCATTAGGGAATATATCACCAAACTCCTTTAAAAGCTCTTGAACCTCTTGAGGTAGGTTCTCAGGTCCAAGTTCTATGGCAGTGCTAGAACTAGAAGGGAAAAAAGTGGAGGGGGGAGAAATGGGGGATGCCTCTTTGCAAAGGAGGAGATAGAAAGGTCTGTTAGTTAAGGGGGCTTCCTTTAAATCCAATTTTGTCGCAAATAAACTCCCTTTACTAATGACTTTCTTGGAAGGGGCAC
The DNA here is from genome assembly GCA_037954015.1 of Psophocarpus tetragonolobus. Taxonomy (NCBI): domain Eukaryota; kingdom Viridiplantae; phylum Streptophyta; class Magnoliopsida; order Fabales; family Fabaceae; genus Psophocarpus; species Psophocarpus tetragonolobus. The sequence goes on from CM075692.1 coordinate 53,650,511, forward strand.
CAACTTCCAACTCAACCTCTTTACCCCTTTCAAGCTTTAGGGGTAAAGCTTTGCTTTTTTTTTTCTCCTCATCTCTCTTATGTTTCATGATGAGTTGGTCCTCCGCCACTTGTGAAGGTGTTAGAGGACACAACTTAATGCGCTTATCCTTATGAGTGAGGATGATGTTATTGGAATGACCATGGTGTATGGCTTTCTTATCAAATTGCCATGGTCTTCCTAGCAAGATATGGCCAGCTTCCATTGGGACTATGTCACACAGGATCTCATCTTTATAAGACCCAATGGAAATTGGAACCTTGACTTGCTCATTGACCTCCATTTCCCCTTGCTCATTGAGCCATTGAAGCTTGTAAGGCTTAGGGTGGGGAAGTGGGGTCAAGCCTAGCTTTTCCACCAACCTTGAGCTACAACAATTGCAGCATGACCCACTATCCACAATGAGAGAACATATTTTGTCATTCACCTTACAGCGAGTGTGGAATATGTTCTCCCTTTGAGATGAGGACACTTTCAAAGGTTGGCTTCCAAGAAGTCTTCTTATCATTAAGAGGTCTCCCTCACATGCATAAGCGGTTTCATCACAATCAGATTGGTATGCATGAACCCCTTCTCCTTCGCTCTCACTAGAGGAGTGTGAGCTAGACTCACTACTATAAACATCTTGGGCCCTCATTATGATGTTTCTCTTAGTAGGGCATTGAGATGCAATGTGGCCTCTCCCAAGACTAAACCCTAAACATTTAAAGCATTTGATACTACTAACTTTCTCGTGAGAGTTAGTAGTAGGGGTTTTTCTCTCTATATGTGATGTTTTATGCTCTTTGAAGTGCTTGGGATGTTCCTCTTTGGGGTAACTCTTGAAAGAGTTCCCCGTAGGTTGGTCCCTCTTTACATAGGGTGGGTTATCGTTTTTAAAAGTTTTCCTTCTAAGTTGATTTTCCACTTTGATCCAAAGTTGAACTAACTCATCAAGGGAATTGTATGAGAAGAGCTCCACCTTATCACGAATTTCGGGGCTCAACCCACACAAAAACCTTGCCATAGTGGCCTTGGGTTCCTCAATGATACCCGCCCTCAAGATAAGAAGTTCCATCTTTTGTCTATACTCTTCTATACTAAGGTTGGTTTGCCTTAGCCTTTGGAGTCTATCCAAAAGATCTCTTTCATACCAAGAGGGAATATGCCTTCTTCTTAGAGCACTTCTAAGATCATTCCAATATCTTATGGAAGGCATATTGGTGCGGATTCTCTCATTGGTTAACCCAACCCACCAATGCATGGCATGCCCTTGGAAGCTAAGGGTTGCCATTGGAACCTTTCTTTCTTCTCTTACCTCATGGCAAGTGAAGAGTTGTTCTACCTTGATTTCCCAATCAAGGTAGGCTTCCACATCTTCCCTCCCATGAAATGGGGGGAGATCAATTTTGGGCTCCCTTAGGCTCTTAGTCCAACTTTCCAAAATATGCTACCCTTGTGGTAAGCTCCTTTTTCAAGCTTTCTCCCAAAAGTGACACTAACACACAAACCAAAGAAACCAAAAGTAGCAAGGGGAGGTGCGAATAGAAACTCAAAAAGCAATAAAAGATAACAAATCAAAAGGACACTTAACCAAATGGTAAGAGTATATAAGACAAACTAGAAAGATGATTTAAAAGACAAGCAACAACTAAAAGGTAAACAAAAGAAAGAGAGCACACAATGGAATACCTAAGAATGGCACTAGATTAAAGAGTAGAAGAACACAAATATCAAGTTCTAGTGTACCAAAAGTAATAAAATTTCTTTTAAGGTTCCAAGTTCAAAGTTGAAGCACTTGCTAATTTTACGTTAGGTACATCAAATGAATTTTTTTCAAACTTTCTTTTCTTTTGTTTGTTCTCTTTTTTTTTTTTTTTGAATCCTTCGTTGTTTTTTTTGTATTTTATTTTAGACTTTGTTTTCTTGTTTTTTTTTTGAATATTTACTAGATGCACCTAAATTGATTGTGAATTTAGTGCTTGATAAAAAAGAGTTATGCGCTTGGAACAATAAAGAAAATTAAAAGCAACAATTTAGGTACTACTAGAAATGACTTCAAAATGCAAAGTAGCTATAGATGTGTTAATGGTTTAGTAGTTTGGTGTGCCACTAGACTCAAGCTTTGTTAAGTTTTTTGTAATTTGTTGAACACAAATACCAAACTTATAGCTTAAGTGAAAGCACCCACAAACAAGAACTACCTTTACCACACAAATGAGCTACAAATTATACGTATAAGGAAAATAAAGACAAAGGAAATTGAGCAACTATTTTTGAATTTTTTTTTAAGAATATGCTTGAAACTAAAAGCACATGAACTTCTAAAGAGACTTAGACATGAGGTATGACCCTCTATGTTGCTCAATTTAAGAAGTTTCAAATTTTTTTTTTGTAAAAACAAAAGAGGCTAAACTTAAAAGGAATTAATAGACAAAATGGGAAACTATAAACATGACTTATAGACAACTACACAAGAGTATATAAGTGAAAAATAAAAGCTAAAAATAAAGCAAAAACAAGGCAACTAGGTGCAAGGAAACACAAGAATTTGGTCTAAATTTCTTGACCATAAGGTTGTGGAATTCACCACAATGGCATGGATTTTTAGCAAGAAATTCTCAAAACCAAAATTCAAGCAAGAAAGCACCCAACTCAAAGCTTAAGCGGAAATTAATGAATATGGGAGAGACGTAAATGCAAAGAAAAGAACAATATAAATTGCATCAAGCAAAAAATAAATGGTGCAAATAAACTATAACTCAAAACAATAAACTCAAGACATAAATGGAAATGATAAACAACAATGGAAAGCTAGAAAAAATTGCGGAAATTAAAGATAAAATAAAATAGGAAAACGGAAAGAAAAAATAAATGAGATAGGAAGAGAGTTTAGACCTCTAGAACTAATGCTCTAGATACCAAATGATGCATGCCTCCCTTGATCTTTTTCTACAGGTTTTCTTCTTTGGTGAAATGGTTTGTGGAGAGGTAAGAAGTGAGGTGGTTTTAGGCGCCACTTAAGGTAAGATAAGCCTAAGAGGGAAAGTTTGCCACAAGGGATGGAACCCTTGATACAAACCTAAGGAATTCTCAAAGAGAGAAGGGTGGACACTAAGAGAATTTTGGCCAACTCAAGGTTTTTCTATTCAATCAAGTGTAAAAAATACAAGAGTGTGAAGGAGCACCTTTTTATAGAGGGAATGAAGGGCTAGGATTAAAAGGAGTCATCCAAGGGAGGAGGATTGAAGCCCAAAGTCCAATCAATATCCTCCTTTAGATGAGAATTGGTGCCCAAGCTACCTCATCCAAGGGCCAAGATTACTCCTTTATTAGTTTTGGGTTTTATTTAGCAAAAGAGGGTGTATTTATCAAACTACCCCCTTATTTCCTAAATAAAGGCCCAAAAGCTAATCTTACCCCTTCATATTACTAAGACACCTCCTAGAAAATTAAATGGACTAATACATGTCCAAAATAAAATCCTAGGTTCCTAAAATAAAAATTACAAGTAAATAAGTCATGGCTTGCATAACTTGATGGTCATATGGAGGTGAGATCTTCCTTCCTCTACTCTAGCCATGTCTTCTTCTATTCTCCTAGCCATGGCCCTAGTGATAGGGCCCTTGCTTGGGGAGAATGCATCAAGAAGAAAAGGAGGAATAAGAAGTAGTGTAGGCAGAAGAAGGGCAAGAAGGAGAAGAGAGGGAAGAAGAAGAACAAGTGGATGTAGTAGAAGTGGAAAAAGGTAAACAAGAGGAAGAAGAAGAAGTAGTTGAAGGAGTGGGGATAATGGAGAAGAAGTGGAAGAAGGAGAGCAAGACGTAGAAATGCAAGTGGAAGCAGAAGAAGGAGAAAAAGAGGGATATGATGAAGGAAAGGAAGAAGAAGAAGGAGATGAAGAGGAAGAAAAGAAAGGAAAGGAGAGGATGAAGAAGAAGTGGATGAAGGAGAACAAGAGGAGGCAGGAGAAGTGGAAGAAAGATAAGAAGAGGAAGAAGAAGGAGAGTAACTAGAAGAAGTGGAAGAAGGAGAAGAAAAAGAAGACGAAGAAGATGTGGAAAATGAAGAAGTTGAAGAAGGTTAACAAGAGGAGGAAGAAAAAGTAGTGGAAGGAGGTGAGATGAAGAAGAAGAATTGGAACAAGGAGAAAAGGAGGAAAAGGAAGAAGGAGGGGAAGGGAAAGGAAGGGAAGAAGAAGCCGAAGAAGTGGAAGCTGGAGGAGAAGAGGAAGAAGAAGAAAAAGTGTAAGCATAAGATTTGTGGGAAGGAGAAGAAGAGTAAGAGCAGCAATGGGAAGCAACAGAAGTGGGGGTTGGAGAAAAAGTGGAAGGAGAAGACGGAAAGGAAAGAAGAAGTAGTTGTGGAAGGAGAAGAAATGGAAGAAGAGGAAGAAGAAGAAGTGTAAGCAGAAGAAGCGGAAGAAGAAGACGTGTAAGCAGAAGATTTGGGGGAAGGAGAAGAAGAGGAAGAGCAGCAATGGGAAGCAACAGAAGTGGGGGTTGGAGAAAAAGTGGAAGGAGAAGACGGAAAGGAAATAAGAAGAAGTTGTGGAAGGAGAAGAAATCGAAGAAGAGGAAGAAGAAGAAGTGTAAGCAGAAGAAGCAGAAGAAGGAGACGAAAATGAATAAGAACAACAAGTACAAGTAGAAGAAGTGGTAGAACGAGAGAATAAGAGGAATAGGAGGAAGTAGTGGAATGAAAGGAGATGAAGAACAAGAAGTGCAAGAAGGAGAACGGGAAGAGGGAGAACAGGTGGCAGAAGAAGAAGAAGAGGAAGAAGAAGAAGTGGAAGAACAAGAAGAAAAGGAAGAACTACAAGTGGAAGAAGGAGAACAATAGGAAGAAGAAGAAGAAGTGGAAGAATGAGAGAAAGAGTAGGAAGAAGAAGCAATGGAAGGAAAGGGGATGAAGAAGAAGTGCAACAAGGAGGAGAAGAAGAAGGGGAGGAATAAGAAGTAGTGTAGGCAAAAGAAGGACAAGAAGGAGAAGAGAGGGAAGAAGAAGAACAAGTGGATGTAGTAGAAGTGGAAGAAGGTGAAGAAGAGGAAGAAGAAGAAGTAGTTGAAGGAGTGGGGATAATGGAGAAGAAGTGGAAGAAGGAGAGCAAGACGTAGAAATGCAAGTGGAAGCAGAAGAAGGAGAAAAAGAGGGATATGATGAAGGAAAGGAAGAAGAAGAAGGAGATGAAGAGAAAGAAAAGAAAGGAAAGGAGAGGATGAAGAAGAAGTGGATGAAGGAGAACAAGAGGAGGCAGGAGAAGTGGAAGAAAGATAAGAAGAGGAAGAAGAAGGAGAGTAACTAGAAGAAGTGGAAGAAGGAGAAGAAAAGGAAGACGAAGAAGATGTGGAAAGTGAAGAAGTTGAAGAAGGTGAACAAGAGGAGGAAGAAGAAGTAGTGGAAGGAGGTGAGATGAAGAAGAAGAATTAGAACAAGGAGAAAAGGAGGAAAAGGAAGAAGGAGGGGAAGGGAAAGGAAGGGAAGAAGAAGCCAAAGAAGTGGAAGTTGGAGGAGAAGAGGAAGACGTGTAAGCATAAGATTTGTGGGAAGGAGAAGAAGAGGAAGAGCAGTAATGGGAAGCAACAGAAGTGGGGGTTGGAGAAAAAGTGGAAGGAGAAGACGGCAAGGAAAGAAGAAGAAGTTGTGGAAGGAGAAGAAATGGAAGAAGAGGAAGAAGAAGAAGTGTAAGCAGAAGAAGCAGAAGAAGGAGATGAAAATGAATAAGAACAACAAGTACAAGTAGAAGAAGTAGTAGAAGGAGAGAATAAGAGGAATAGGAGGAAGTAGTAAAATAAAAGTAGATGAAGAAGAAGAAGTGCAAGAAGGAGAACGGGAGGAGGGAGAACAGGTGGCAGAAGGAGAAGAAGAGGAAGAAGAAGAAGTGGAAGAACAAGAAGAAAAGGAAGAACTGCAAGTGGAAGAAGGAGAACAATAGGAAGAAGAAGAAGAAGTGGAAGAATGAGAAAAAGAGGACGAAGAAGAAGCAATGGAAGGAAAGGGGATGAAGAAGAAGTGCAACAAGGAGGAGAAGAAGAAGGGGAGGAATAAGAATTAGTGTAGGCAGAAGAAGGGCAAGAAGGAGAACAGAGGGAAGAAGAAGAACAAGTGGATGTAGTAGAAGTGGAAGAAGGTGAACAACAGGAAGAAGAAGAAGTAGTTGAAGAAGTGGGGATGATGCAGAAGAAGTGGAAGAAGAAGAAGGAGAAAAAGAGGGATTTGACGAAGGAAAGGAAGAAGAAGAAGGAGATGAAGAGGAAGAAAAGAAAGGAAAGGAGAGGATGAAGAAGAAGTGGATGAAAGAGAACAAGAGGAGGTAGGAGAAGTGGAAGAAAGATAAGAAGAGGAAGAAGAAGGAGAGTAACTAGAAGAAGTGGAAGAAGGAGAAGAAAAGGAAGACGAAGAAGATGTGGAAAGTGATGAAGTTGAAGAAGGTGAACAAGAGGAGGAAGAAGAAGTAGTGGAAGAAGGTGAGATGAAGAAGAAGAATTGGAACAAGGACAAAAGGAGGAAAAGGAAGAAGGAGGGGAAGGGGAGGGAAGAAGAAGCGGAACAAGTGGAAGCTGGAGGAGAAGAGGAAGAAGAAGAAGACGTGTAAGCATAAGATTTGGGGGAAAGAGAAGAAGAGGAAGAGCAGCAATGGGAAGCAACAGAAGTGGGGGTTGGAGAAAAAGAGGAAGGAGAAGACGGAAAGGAAAGAAGAAGAAGTTGTGGAAGGAGAAGAAATGGAAGAAGAGGAAGACGAAGAAGTGTAAGCAGAGAAGCGAAAGAAGGAGACGAAAATGAAGAAGAACAACAAGTACAAGTACAAGCAGTGGTAGAAGGAGAGAATCAGAGGAATAGGAGGAAGCAGTGGAATGAAAGGAGATGAAGAAGAAGAAGTGGAAGAAGGAGAACGGGAGGAGGGAGAACAGGTGGCAGAAGGTGAAGAAAAGGAAGAAGAAGAAGTGGAAGAACGAGAAGAAAAGGAAGAACTACAAGTGGAAGAAGGAGAACAATAGGAAGAAGAAGAAGAAGTGGAAGAATGAGAAAAAGAGAAGGAAGAAGAAGCAATGGAAGGAAAGGGGATGAAGAAGAACTGGAACAAGGAGGAGAAGAAGAAGTGGAGGAAGAAGAAGTAGTGTAGGCAGAAGAAGGGCAAGAAGGAGAAGAGAGGGAAGAAGAAGAATAAGTGGATGTAGTAGAAGTGGAAGAATGTGAACAAGAGGAAGAAGAAGAAGTAGTTGAAGGAGTGAGGATGAAGTGGAAGAAGGAGAACAAGAGGTAGAGATGCAAGGGGAAGCAGAAGAAGGAGAAAAAGAAGGATATGACGAAGGAAAGGAAGAAGAAGAAGGAGATGAAGAGGAAGAAAAGAAAGGAAAGGAGAGGATTAAGAAGAGGTGGAAGAAAGAGACCAAGAGGAGGCAGGAGAAGTGGAAGAAAGATAACAAGAGGAAGAAGAAGGAGAGTAACTAGAAGAAGTGGAAGAAGGGGAAGAAAAGGAAGAAGAAGAAGATGTGGAAAGTGAAGAACCTGAACAAGAGGAGGAAGATGAAGTAGTTGAAGGAGTGGGGATAATGGACAAAGAAGTGGATGAAGGAGAGCAAGAGGTAGAAATGCAAGTGGAAGCAGAAGAATGAGAAAAAGAGGGATATGACGAAGGAAAGGAAGAAGAAGAAGGAGATGAAGAGGAAGAAAAGAAAAGAAGGGAGAGGATGAAGAAGAAGTGGAAGAAAGAGAACTAGAGGAGGCAGGAGAAGTGGAAGAAAGATAAGAAGAGGAAGAAGAAGGAGAGTAACTAGAAGAAACGGAAGAAAGAGAAGAAAAGGACGAAAAAGAAGATGTGGAAAGTGAAGAAGTTGAAGAACGTGAACAAGAGGATGAAGAAGAAGTACTGGAAGGAGGTGAGGTGAGGAAGAAGAATTGGAACAAGGAGAAAATGAGGGAAAGGAAAAAGGAGGGGAAGGGAAGGGAAGAAGAAGCAGAAGAAGTGGAATCTGGAGGAGAAGAGGAAGAAGAAGAAGAAGTGTAAGCATAAGATTTGGGGGAAGGAGAAGAAGAGGAAGAGCAACGATGGGAAGCAACAGAAGTGGGGGATGGAGAAAAAGAGGAAGGAGAAGACGGAAAGGAAAGAAGAAGAAGTTGTGGAAGGAGAAGGAATGGAAGAAGAGGAAGAAGAAGAAGTGTAAGCAGAAGAAGCGGAAGAAGGAGACGAAAATGAAACAGAACAACAAGTAGAAGTAAAAGAAGTGGTAGAAGGGGAGAATAACAGGAATAGGAGGAAGTAAGGGAATGAAAGGAGATGAAGAAGAAGAAGTGGAAGAAGGAGAACGGGAGGAGGGAGAAGAGGTGGCAGAAGGAGAAGAAGAGGAAGAAGAAGAAGTGGAAGAGATGGAAGAAAAGAAACAAATGCAAGTGGAAGACGGAGAACAATAGGAAGAAGAAGAAGAAGTGGAAGAATGAGAAAAAGAGGAGGAAGAAGAAGCAATGGAAGGAAAGGGGATGAAGAAGAAGTGGAACAAGGAAGAGAAGAAGAGGGGATGAAGAAGAAGTAGTGTAGGCAGAAGAAGGGCAAGAAGGCGAAGAGAGGGAAGAAGAAGAACAAGTGGATGTAGTAGAAGTGGAAGAAGGTGAACAAGAGGAAGAAGAAGAAGTAGTTGAAGGAGTGGGGATGAAGTTAAAGAAGGAAAACAAGAGGTAGAAATGCAAGGGGAAGCAGAAGAAGGAGAAAAAGAAGGATATGACGAAGGAAAGGAAGAAGAAGAAGGAGATGAAGAGGAAGAAAAGAAAGGAAAGGAGAGGATGAAAAAGGAGTGGAAGAAAGAGAACAAGAGGAGGCAGGAGAAGTGGAAGAAAGATAAGAAGAGGAAGCAGAAGGAGAGTAACTAGAAGAAGTCGAAGAAGGAGAAGAAAAGAAAGAAGAAGAAGATGTGGAAAGTGAGGAAGTTGAAGAAGGTGAACGAGAGGAGGAAGAAGAAGTAGTGGAAGGAGGTGAGATGAAGAAGAAAATTGGAACAAGGAGAAAAGGAGGAAAAGGGAGAAGGAGGGGAAGGGAAGGGAAGAAGAAGCAGAACAAGTGGAAGCTGGAGGAGAAGAGGAAGAAGAAGAAGAAGTGTAAGCATAAGATTTGTGGGAAGGAGAAGAAGAGGAAGAGCAGCAATGGGAAGCAACAGAAGTGGGGGTTGGAGAAAAAGTGGAAGGAGAAGACGGAAAGGAAAGAAGAAGAAGTTGTGGAAGGAGAAGGAATGGAAGAAGAGGAAGAAGAAGAAGTGTAAGCAGAAGAAGCGGAAGAAGGAGACGAAAATGAAACAGAACAACAAGTAGAAGTAAAAGAAGTGGTAGAAGGGGAGAATAACAGGAATAGGAGGAAGTAAGGGAATGAAAGGAGATGAAGAAGAAGAAGTGGAAGAAAGAGAACGGGAGGAGGGAGAAGAGGTGGCAGAAGGAGAAGAAGAGGAAGAAGAAGAAGTGGAAGAGATGGAAGAAAAGAAACAAATGCAAGTGGAAGACGGAGAACAATAGGAAGAAGAAGAAGAAGTGGAAGAATGAGAAAAAGAGGAGGAAGAAGAAGCAATGGAAGGAAAGGGGATGAAGAAGAAGTGGAACAAGGAAGAGAAGAAGAGGGGATGAAGAAGAAGTAGTGTAGGCAGAAGAAGGGCAAGAAGGCGAAGAGAGGGAAGAAGAAGAACAAGTGGATGTAGTAGAAGTGGAAGAAGGTGAACAAGAGGAAGAAGAAGAAGTAGTTGAAGGAGTGGGGATGAAGTTAAAGAAGGAGAACAAGAGGTAGAAATGCAAGGGGAAGCAGAAGAAGGAGAAAAAGAAGGATATGACGAAGGAAAGGAAGAAGAAGAAGGAGATGAAGAGGAAGAAAAGAAAGGAAAGGAGAGGATGAAAAAGAAGTGGAAGAAAGAGAACAAGAGGAGGCAGGAGAAGTGGAAGAAAGATAAGAAGAGGAAGAAGAAGGAGAGTAACTAGAAGAAGTCGAAGAAGGAGAAGAAAAGAAAGAAGAAGAAGATGTGGAAAGTGAGGAAGTTGAAGAAGGTGAACGAGAGGAGGAAGAAGAAGTAGTGGAAGGAGGTGAGATGAAGAAGAAGAATTGGAACAAGGAGAAAAGGAGGAAAAGGGAGAAGGAGGGGAAGGGAAGGGAAGAAGAAGCAGAACAAGTGGAAGCTGGAGGAGAAGAGGAAGAAGAAGAAGAAGTGTAAGCATAAGATTTGTGGGAAGGAGAAGAAGAGGAAGAGCAGCAATGGGAAGCAACAGAAGTGGGGGTTGGAGAAAAAGTGGAAGGAGAAGACGGAAAGGAAAGAAGAAGAAGTTGTGGAAGGAGAAGAAATGGAAGAAGAGGAAGAAGAAGAAGTGTAAGCAGAAGAAGCGGAAGAAGGAGACGAAAATGAATAAGAACAACAAGTACAAGTAGAAGAAGTGGTAGAAGGAGAGAATAAGAGGAATACAAGGAAGTAGTGGAATGAAAGGAGATGAAGAAGAAGAAGTGAAAGAAAGACAACGGGAGGAGGGAGAAGAGTTGGCAGAAGGAGAAGAAGAGGAAGAAGAAGAAGTGGAAGAACGAGAAGAAAAGGAGGAAGTGCAAGTGGAAGAAGGAGAACAATAGGAAGAAGAAGAAGAAGTGGAAGAATGAGATAAAAAGGAGGAAGAAGAAGCAATGGAAGTAAAGGGTAGAAGAAGTGAAACAAGGAGGAGAAGCAGAAGGGGAGGAAGAAGAAGTAGTGTAGGCATAAGAAGGGCAAGAAGGAGAAGAGAGGGAAGAAGAAGAACAAGTGGATGTAGTAGAAGTGGAAGAAGGTGAACAAGAGGAAGAAGAAGAAGTAGTTGAAGGAGTGGGGATGATGGAGAAGAAGTGGAAGAAGGAGAACAAGAGGTAGAAATGTAAGTGGAAGAAGAAGAAGGAGAAAAAGAGGTATATGACAAAGGAAAGGAAGAAGAAGATGGAGATGAAGAGGAAGAAAAGAAAGGAAAGGAGAGGATGAAGAAGAAGTGCAAGAAAGAGAACAAGAGGAGGCAGGAGAAGTGGAAGAAAGATTAAGAGAGGAAGAAGAAGGAGAGTAACTAGATGTAGCGGAAGAAGTAGAAGAAAAGGAAGAAGAAGAAGAAGATGTGGAAAGTGAAGAAGGTGAACAAGAGGAGGAAGAAGAAGTAGTGGAAGGAGGTGAGATGAAGAAGAAGAATTTGAACAAGAGGAGGAAAAGGAAGAAGGAGGGGATGGGAAGGGAAGGGAAGAAGAAGCAGAAGAAGTGGAATCTGGAGGAGAAGAGGAAGGAGAAGAAGAAGAAGTGTAAGCATAAGATTTGGGGGAAGGAGAAGAAGAGAAAGAGCAACAATTGGAAGCAACAGAAGTGGGGGACGGAGAAAAAGTGGAAGGAGCAGACGAAAAGGAAAGAAGAAGAAGTTGTGGAAGGAGAACAAATGGAAGAAGAGGAAGAAGAAGAAGTGTAAGCAGAAGAAGCAGAAGAAGGAGACGAAAATGAATAAGAACAACAAGTACAAGTAGAAGAAGTGGTAGAAGGAGACAAAAATGAAGAAGAACAACAAGTAGAAGTAGAAGAAGTGGTAAAAGTAGTGGAATGAAAGGAGATGAAGAAGAAGAAGTGGAAGAAGGAGAACGGGAGGAGGGAAAAGAGGTGCCAGAAGGAGAAGAAAAGGAAGAAGAAGAAGTTGTAGAACGAGAAGAAAAGGAAGAAGTGCAAATGGAAGAAGGAGAGCAATAGGAAGAAGAAGAAGAAGTGGAAGAACGAGAAAAAGAGGAGGAAGAAGAAGCATTGGAAGGAAAGGGGATGAAGAAGAAGTGGAACAAGGAGGAGAAGAAAAAGGGGAGGAAGAAGAAGTAGTGTTGGCAGAAGAAGGGCAAGAAGGAGAAGAGAGGGAAGAAGAAGAACAAGTGGATGTAGTAGAAGTGGGAGAAGGTGAACAAGAGGAGGAAGAATAAGTAGTTGAAGGAGTGGGATGATGGAGAAGAAGTGGAAGAAGGAGAACAAGAGGTAGAAATGCAAGTGGAAGCAGAAGAAGGAGATAAAGAGGGATATAACGAATCAAAGGAAGAAGAAGAAGGAGATGAAGAGGAAGAAAAGAAAGGAAAGCCGAGGATGAAGAAGAAGTGGAAAAAAGAGAACAAGAGGAGGCAGGAGAAGTGGAAGAAAGATAAGAAGAGGAAGAAGAAGGAGAGTAACTAGAAGAAGTGGAAGAAGGAGAAGAAAAGGAAGAAGAAGAAGACGTGAAAAGTGAAGAAGTTGAAGAAGGTGAACAAGAGGAGGAGGAAGAAGTATTGGAACAAGGAGAAAAGGAGGAAAAGGAAGAAGGACCGGAAGGGAAGGGAAGGGAAGAAGAAGTAGAAGAAGTGGAATCTAGAGGAGAAGAGGAAGAACAAGAAGAAGTGTAAGCATAAGATTTGGGGGAAGGAGAAGAAGAGGAAGAGCAACAATAGGAAGCAACAAAAGTGGGGGATGGAGAAAAAGAGGAAGGAGAAGAGGGAAAGCAAAGAAGAAGAAGTTGTGGAAGGAGAAGAAATGGAAGAAGAGGAAGAAGAAGAAGTGTAAGCAGAAGAAGCGGAAGAAGGAGACGAAAATGGTAGAAGGAGAGAATAAGAGGAATAGAAGGAAGTAGTGGAATGAAAGGAGATGAAGAAGAAGAAGTGGAAGAAGGAGAACGGGAGGAAGAAGAAGCAATGGAAGGAAAGGAGATGAAGAAGGAGTGGAACAAGGAGGGGAAGAAGAAGGGGAGGAAGAAGAAGTGCAAGAAGGAGAAGAGAGGGAAGAAGAAGAACAAGTGGATGTAGTAGAATTGGAAGAAGGTGACCAAGAGGAAAAAGAAGAAGTAGTTGAAGGAGTGGGGATGATGGAGATGAAGTGGAAGAAGGAGAACAAGAGGTAGAAATGCAAGTGGAAGAAGAAGAAGGAGAAAAAGAGGGATATGACGAAGGAAAGGAAGAAGAAGAAGGAGATGAAGAGGAAGAAACGAAAGGAAAGGAGAGGATGAAGAAGAAGTGGAAGAAAGAGAACAAGAGGAGGCAGGAGAAGTGGAAGAAAGATAAGAAGATGAAGAAGAAGGAGAGTAACTAGAAGAAGTGGAAGAAGGAGAAGAAAAGGAAGAAGAAGAAGATGTGGAAAGTGAAGAAGGTGAACAAAAGGAGGAACAAGAAGTAGTCGAAGGTTAGATGAAGAAGAAGAATTGGAACAAGGGGAAAAGGAGGAAAAGGAAGAAGGAGGGGGAGGGAAGGGAAGAAGAAGCAGAAGAAGTGGAATCTGGAGGAGAAGAGAAGAAGAAGAAGAAGTGTAAGCATAAGATTTGGGGGAAGGAGAAGAAGAGGAAGAGCAACAATGGGAGGCAACTGAAGTGGGGGATGGAGAAAAAGAGGACGGAGAAGACTGAAAGTAAAGAAGAAGCAGTTGTGGAAGGAGAAGAAATGGAAGAAGAGGAAGAAGAAGAAGTGTAAGCATAAGAAGCGGAAGAAGGAGACGAAAATGAAGAGGAACAACAAGTAGAAGTAAAAGAAGTTGTAGAAGGAGAGAATAAGAGGAATAAAAGGAAGTAGTGGAATGAAAGGAGATGAAGAAGAAGAAGTGGAAGAAGGAGAACGGGAGTTGGGAGAAGAGGTGGTAGAAGGAGAAGAAGAGGAAGAAGAACAAGTGGAAGAACGAGAAGAAAAGGAAGAAGTGCAAGTGGAAGAAGGAGAATAATAGGAAGAAGAAGAAGAAGTCGAAGAATGAGAAAAAGAGGAGGAAGAAGAAGCAATGGAAGGAAGGGGGATGAAGAAGAAGTGGAACAAGGAGGAGAAGAAGAAGGGGAGGAAGAAGAAGTAGTGTAGGCAGAAGAGGGGCAAGAAGGAGAAGGGAGGGAAGAAGTGTGAGGACATCAAGCTTGAAGGACTTGGAGGACCTATGACAAGGGCAAGGACAAGAAGAGCTAAGGAAGATATTCAACAAGTATTGACAGCCCTTTTGCAAAAAGAGCCAAACATTGAAGAAATAAAGTTTAAAATTGTTAATTGTCTCAGGACTGAAGAGAGCAATACTTGACCTTAATGGAAGAGAAGTTTGAAATAAATTAAACTTATTTTCTTGGAGTTTACTTAGTTAATGGTGGGCAACCAGAATTGTCTAATTAAAGTTGCAGCCACCTAGGTTATCAATTATAATTAGTATACGTGTTTAATTTACTTTGGCAGTTACACTTTGTTATTAAGCTGCCCATTATTAGTTTTTATTATTTTGTAACTTCAGCTGAATTTAGAAAGTCACTAAACCTACACAAGCTGAGTTTATTAGGCATATAAATTTGGGCAAGACTGAGATGTAAGGCAGAATATTTTGGAAATAAAGAAAACTAGTTGAGGTTTTCTCTCCTTTGGGTTCTTGACAATCCAAAATCTTTTGAGATTTATCAAAGGTAATTCACCCCTTTGTGTGTGCAATCTCGTAGACATATCTTCCATCCTTGGAAGTGTGGAGTCTATCAATTCCAATTCCATTTTCTGTCTTTTCCATTAATACTCAATTCTGCCCAGCAAACTCTATGATCAATTGCACAGGAAAGTCCTACACTATTCGAAAACTCGTTTACTCGTTCAATTTCAATAACTTTTAATTTCCATTCTATGTCTAAGAGTTTGACAGTAATTCTAATCAATTTATTTTTTGGCAATTGTTTGCATTCCACGTTGATTAATTTTGTTAACGCGAGCAGCTAAATTCCTAGGGTCCTTTCAGAATCCTAAACTGATAGTGGATTCATATCATTTGGTATCAGAGCTTTGGTTTCTAGGAATTGAAAGGCTGCACTCCGGGTAATTTCTTTCCTTGATTCTTATCATCAATAATATTACCTTAATTGTCAATCAGTTAGGCTGAACCATTGCAAAAGTTAAGCCCTTAAAAAAAATCTGAGATTCTAAAAAAAAAAAAAAGGAAGAGGAATTTTGAAAATCTGAAGAAAAAAAATATAGAGAAAAAAAAAAGAAGCAAAACAAAGAATGCAAATATGTTTAAAAAAAAATACATATATATATATATATATATAAAATGGGCTGAATGGTTCATGCTAGAAATTCTTCATTTTGAAGGTAATATTGTGTTTGATTTGAGGGAAAAATTACTGCACCTTGTTAGTTTACATTTCTGAAATTTTGGGCTGCACTTCTTGGTTACAAATTGTGTCAATTCCACTCTGTTTAGGCTTCACATATACTGCACATTCTTGCTGGATTTTGCTGCACTTGTTAGTTTCATTTTAAGCCAAAATTTTGTCCTCTGTTTGTGTCTTTACTTATTAAAATTGACTGCACAATTTTCTACTCAAAATTCAGTTTGTACCTTTGTTTTTGTGTGCCCAGTTTTTGTCCATTTCTTTTCGTACTTCCTTTGTTTTCATTTTGAGACAAATTTCTTCTGTCTTGTTGGTGTAAAAAAAAAAAAACAAATTCTAGTTGCTGTCCTAGTATTTGTTGCTTTCGTTGGGTTTCATTTTAGTCATTTTTGTTAGTTTTCTTGTGTCTTATTTGCCTGCACACAAGTTGGTGTTTGTCTTTGAGTTTTTCTCTTTTGGTTTGTTAAGAACTTAAGGAGGAATAAAGAGGAAAAAGGCAAGAGAGTTTCATTATAGTAAAAGCCAATATTTTTTAGCGCAAACACTTGAGTGGGTGAGAAATTTTCAAACACCACATACATACTTTTTCTTGTGACATTTGACCTGTTTGTTTATCATGGCGGAAAGAAATAATAACAATGATCTTCAGCTTCAAATTGTTGCACTATCTCAGCATTTAGATAGATTGATGAAGCAACAACAAGATGAGTTCCATGAGAGGTTGGATCAGTTGGAGAATAGAACCCCACCAGCAGGAGGAGGAGGAAGGCCAAATAGAAATGAAGGAAGAATAGAAGGAGTGAAGTTGAATGTGCCTCCTTTCAAGGGTAGGAGTGATCCTGAGGCATACTTGGAGTGGGAGTTAAAAATTGAGCATGTGTTCTCTTGCAACAATTATAGTGAGGAGCAAAAGGTGAGACTTGCAGCTGCTGAATTTTCAGATTATGCTTTGATTTGGTGGAACAAGTTGCAAAGGGAGAGGATTAGAGATGAAGAGCCTATGGTGGACACTTGGACTGAAATGAAGAGGCTCATGAGGAAGCGGTATGTACCTTCTAACTTCCATAGAGACTTAAAATTGAAACTTCAAAAATTGTCTCAAGGAAGCAAGGGAGTGGAGGAGTACTATAATGAGATGGAGGTGCTTATCATCCAAGCAAAAATTGAAGAAGATCCTGAGGTAACTATGGCTCGCTTCCTTAGTGGTTTAAATCATGATATTAGAGATGTTGAGTTGCAGGAATTTGTAGAAATGGAGGATCTGTTGCATAAGGCCATTCAGGTAGAACAACAGTTAAAAAGAAAAAGTGCAACAAGAAGGAGTTCTACCAATTTTAATAATTCCAATTGGAAGGATAGGAGGAAAGAAGGAGCTGCCTCATCAAGCAATGCATCACTTTCTAACCATGGAAAAGCACCTCAAAAGCAACCTAAACATCCTCCTAAAAAGACTAGAGAAGTGAAGTGTTTCAAGTGCTTGGGCATGGGTCATTATGCCTATGAGTGTCCCACAAAGAAGATTGTTCTTCTCAAAGATAATGGGGAATACACAAGCCAATCAGAAGCTAGTGGTGGAGAAGAAGAGGAGAGTGATGGAGAATTGAAGGCTAATGAAGGAGAGTTGTATATGATTAGGAGGATGCTTGGAAGTCAAGTCAAGGCCAAAGATGCATCTCAAAGGGAGAACATCTTTCACACAAGATGTTCAGTCAATGGTAATGTTTGTTTGGTAATTATTGATGGAGGGAGTTGTACCAATGTGGTGAGTGCAAGATTAGTGTCAAAGATGAACATGGACACTACACCGCATCCTAGACCATATAAACTCCAATGGCTTAGTGAAGGAGAAGAAGTTAAAGTGAAACAGCAAGCAGAGGTTCCTTTCTCCATGGGAAGTATCAAGATAAGGTTTTATGTGATGTGGTTCCCATGGAGGCCAGCCATATTCTTTTAGGGAGGCCGTGGCAGTATGATACCAAAGCCATTCATGATGGTTTCACTAATAAAATTTCCTTTATGTATTAGGATAAAAAGGTGGTTCTCAAGCCTTTGTCTCCTAAAGAGGTATGTGAGGATCAATTAAAAATGAGAGAAAAATTAGCAAATGAGAGAAAGAGTGAAACACCTGAGAGGAAAAAGAGTGAAACACCTGAAAGAAAAAAGAGAGAAAAGAATAAGAGTGAAACACTTGAGGGCAAGCAGCTGTGTTTAGCAAGAGAAAGGGAGGTAAGGAGGGTTCTTTGTGCAAGACAGCCCCTATACTTATTGCTTTGTCAAAATCAAATTTTGTATGCTAACCAGTTTGACAAGTTTGAATTGCCTTCTTGTATTGAGTCTCTTTTGCAGGATTTTGAGGATGTGTTTCCAGCAAATGTACCTGATGGCTTGCCACCTGTGAGGGGAATTGAGCATCACATTGATCTCATTCCAGGAGCTTCTTTGCCCAATCGTCCAGCTTATAGGAGCAACCCACAGGAGACCAAAGAGATCGAAAGGCAAGTTACTGAGCTCATGAGCAAAGGGTGGGTAAGAGACAGCATGAGTCCATGTGCTGTACCTGTGATTCTAGTACCCAAGAAGGATGGCTCATGGAGGATGTGTTCTGATTGTAGAGCCATAAACAACATCACCATCAAATATAGACATCCAATTCCCAGGTTAGATGATCTTCTTGATGAACTATATGGTGCATGTGTGTTTTCTAAAATTGATTTGAAAAGTGGCTATAATCAGATTAGGATTAGAGAAGGAGATGAATGGAAAACTGCCTTTAAAACTAAATGTGGATTGTATGAGTGGTTGGTTATGCCATTTGGTTTGACTAATGCACCTAGTACTTTCATGAGATTAATGAATCATGTTTTAAGGGAGTTTATTGGAAAATTTGTTGTAGTGTACTTTGATGATATTCTGATCTATAGCACTAGTCTTGAGTTGCATGTTGAGCATTTGCAATCTGTTTTGAATGTGCTTAGAAAAGAACAATTGTATGCCAATCTAGAAAAATGCATTTTTTGTACTGATCATGTGGTATTTTTGGCCTTTGTTATTAGTGCTAAAGGTGTATTAGTTGATGAGGAAAAGGTTAAGGCCATCCAAGAATGGCCAACACCTAAGTCTGTGAGTGAGATGAAGGGATTTCATGGTTTAGCAAGTTTCTATAGGAGATTTGTTAAAGATTTCAGTACATTAGCTGCACCTCTAAATGAAATTGTTAAAAAGAATGTGGTTTTTAAATGGGGAAAGAAACAAGAGGAGGCCTTTGCTGCCCTTAAGCATAGGCTAACTAATGCTCCTATTCTTTTCATGCCTAATTTTGGAAAATCATTTGAAATAGAGTGTGATGCATCAAATGTTGGTATTGGGGCTGTTTTGTTGCAAGATAGGCATCCGATTGCTTATCTTAGTCAAAAGTTAAGTGGGGTTGCCCTTAACTATTCTACTTATGATAAGGAATTGTATGCATTGGTTAGAGCTTTAAAAACTTGGCAGCATTATTTGTTACCCAAAGAGTTTGTCATTCATAGTGATCATGAGTCATTGAAATATTTGAAAGGACAAGGTAAGCTTAACAAGAGGCATGCTAAGTGGGTAGAGTTTTTAGAGCAATTTCCGTATGTCATCAAACGTAAAAAGGGGAAAGGAAATATAGTGGCTGATGCGCTTTCTAGGAGGCATGCATTGCTTTCTATGCTTGAAACTAAATTGTTTGGTCTTGAGTCTTTGAAAGGCATGTATAAGCATGATGTTGATTTTGCTGAAATATTTGCTGCATGTGAAAGGTTTTCTAAAAATGGATATTATAGGCATAATGGATTTTTGTTTAAAGCCAATAAATTGTGTGTGCCTAAATGTTCCATTAGGGAGTTGCTTGTGAGTGAATCACATGAAGGGGGTTTGATGGGCCACTTTGGGGTTCAAAAGACTTTGGAGATTTTGCAAGAGCATTTCTTTTGGCCTCACATGAAACGACATGTGCATAAGTTTTGTGACCACTGCATTGTGTGTAAAAAGGGCAAATCTAAGGTTAAGCCTCATGGATTGTATACTCCTTTGCCTGTTCCTGAATATCCTTGGACTGACATTTCTATGGACTTTGTTTTGGGGTTGCCTAAAACAAAGAATGGAAACGATTCTGTGTTTGTTGTTGTTGATAGGTTTTCCAAGATGGCACATTTCATTCCTTGCAAAAAGGTGGATGATGCTAGTCATGTGGCTGATTTATTTTTCAAGGAAATAGTGAGACTTCATGGACTGCCAAGGAGCATTGTGAGTGATAGGGATGCAAAATTCCTTAGTCACTTTTGGAGGACCTTGTGGGGTAAAACTGGTACTAAATTGCTGTTTTCTACTACTTGCCACCCACAAACTGATGGTCAGACTGAGGTAGTCAATAGGACTTTAGGCACATTGCTTAGGACTGTTTTAAAGAAAAATCTTAAGTCTTGGGAAGCATGTTTGCCTCATGTTGAGTTTGCTTATAATAGGGTTGTCCATAGCACGACTAATTGTTCTCCGTTTGAAATTATGTATGGGTTCAATCCTTTGACTCCTCTTGATTTGTTATCCATGCCTAACATTTCTATGTTTAAGCATAATGAAGCACAAGCTAAAGCTGAGTATGTGAAGAAGCTGCATGAGCAAGTGAAGGCTCAAATTGAAAAGAAAAATGAGAGTTATGCAAGGCAAGCTAACAAGGGTAGGAAGAAGATCGTGTTCCAACCTGGTGATTGGGTTTGGGTACACATGAGAAAGGAAAGGTTCCCTAAACAAAGAAAGTCAAAACTCCAACCAAGGGGAGATGGTCCTTTCCAAGTTCTAGAAAAGATCAATGACAATGCCTATAAGATTGATCTTCCAGATGAGTATAATGTTAGTGCTACTTTTAATGTGTTTGATTTAACTCTCTTTGATGCAGATGAAGATGCTATTGATTTGGGGACAAATCCTCTTCAAGAGGGGGGGAGTGATGAGGACATCAAGCTTGAAGGACTTGGAGGACCTATGACAAGGGCAAGGACAAGAAGAGCTAAGGAAGCTATTCAACAAGTATTGGCAGCCCTTTTGCAAAAAGAGCTAACCATTGAAGAAATAAAGTTTAAAATTGTTAATTGTCTCAGGACTGAAGAGAGCAATGCTTGACCTTAATAGAAGAGAAGTTTGAAATAAATTAAACTTATTTTCTTGGAGTTTACTTAGTTAATGGTGGGCAACCAGAATTGTCTAATTAAAGTTGCAGCCACCTAGGTTATCAATTATAATTAGTATACGTGTTTAATTTACTTTGGCAGTTACACTTTGTTATTAAGCTGCCCATTATTAGTTTTTATTATTTTGTAACTTCAGCTGAATTTAGAAAGCCACTAAACCTACACAAGCTGAGTTTATTAGGCATATAAATTTGGGCAAGACTGAGATGTAAGGCAGAATATTTTGGAAATAAAAAAAAACTAGTTGAGGTTTTCTCTCCTTTGGGTTCTTGACAATCCAAAATCTTTTGAGATTTGTCAAAGGTAATTCACCCCTTTGTGTGTGCAATCTCGTAGACATATCTTCCATCCTTGGAAGTGTGGAGTCTATCAATTCCAATTCCATTTTCTGTCTTTTCCATTCATACTCAATTCTGCCCAGCAAACTCTATGATCAATTGCACAGGAAAGTCCTACACTATTCAAAAACTCGTTTACTCGTTCAATTTCAATAACTTTTAATTTCCATTCTACGTCTAAGAGTTTGACAGTAATTCTAATCAAATTATTTTTTGGCAACTGTTTGCATTCCACGTTGATTAATTTTGTTAACGCGACCAGCTAAATTCCTAGGGTCCTTTCAGAATCCTAAACTGATAGTGGATTCATATCAAGAAGAAGAACAAGTGGATGTGGTAGAATTGGAAGAAGGTGAACAAGAGGAAGAAGAAGAAGTAGTTGAAGGAGTGCAGATGATGGTGAAGAAGGTGAAAAAGAGGAATATGACGAAGGAAAGGAAGAAGAAGAAGGAGATAAAGAGGAAGAAAAGAAAGGAAATGAGAGGATGAGGAAGAAGTGGAAGAAAGAGAAAAAGAGGAGGCAGGAGAAGTGGAAGAAAGATAAGAAGAGGAAGAAGAGGGAAAGTAACTAGAAGAAGTGGAAGAAGGAGAAGAAAGGAAGAAGTAGAAGATGTGGAAAGTGAAGAAGTTGAAGAAGGTGAACAAGAGGAGGAAGAAGAAGCAGTGGAAGGAGGTGAGATGAAGAAGAAGAATTAGAACAAGGAGAAAATGAGGAAAAGGAAGAAGGAGGGGAAGGGAAGGGAAGAAGGAGAATGGGAGGAGGGAGAACAGGTGGCAGAAGGAGAAGAAGAAGAAGTGGAACAACGTGAAGAAATGGAAGAAGTGCAACTGGAAGAAGGAGAACAATAGGAAGAAGAAGAAGAAGTGGAAGAATGAGAAAAAGAGGAGGAAGAAAAATAATTAAAGGAAAGGGGATGAAGAAGAAGTGGAACAAGGAGGAGACGAAGAAGGGGAGGAAGAAGAAGTAGTGTAGACAGAAGAAGGGAAAGAAGGAGAAGAGAGGGAAGAAGAAGAACAAAAAGAGGGATATGAGGAAGGAAAGGAAGAAGAAGAAGGAGATGAAGAGGAAGAAAAGAAAGGAAAGGAGAGGATGAAGAAGAAGTGGAAGAAAAGGAACAAGAGGAGGCATGAGAAGTGGAAGAAAGATAAGAAGAGGAAGAAGAAGGAGAGTAACTAGAAGAAGTGGAAGAAGGAGAAGAAAAGGAAGAAGAAGAAGATGTGGAAAGTGAAGAAGTTGAAGAAGGTGAACAAGAGGAGGAAGAAGAAGTAATGGAAGGAGGTGAGATGAAGAAGAAGAATTGGAACAAGGAGAAAAGGACGAAAAGGAAGAAGGAGGGGAAGGGAAGGGAAGAAGGAGAACGGGAGGAGGGAGAACAGGTGGCAGAAGGAGAAGAAGAAGAAGTGGAACAACATGAAGAAAAGGAAGAAGTGCAAGTGGAAGAAGAAGAACAATAGGAAGAAGAAGAAGAAGTGGAAGAACGAGAAAAAGAGGAGGAAGAAAAATAATTGAAGGAAAGGGGATGAAGAAGAAGTGGAACAAGGAGGAGAAGAAGAAGGGGAGGAAGAAGAAGTAGTGTAGGCAAAAGAAGGGCAGGAAGGAGAAGAGAGGGAAGAAGAACAAGTGGATGTAGTAGAAGTGGAAGAAGGTGAACAAGAGGAAGAAGAAGAAGTAGTTGAAGGAGTGGGGATGATGGAGAAGAAGTGGAAGAAGGATACAAGAGGTAGAAATGCCAGTTGAAGCAAAATATGGAGAAAAAGAGGGATATGAGGAAGGAAAGGAAGAAGAAGAAGGAGGTGAAGAGGAAGAAAAGAAATGAAAGGAGAGCATGAAGAAGAAGTGGATGAAAGAGAACAAGAGGAGGCAGGAGAAGTGGAAGAAAGATAAGAAGATGAAGAAGAGGGAGAGTAACTAGAAGAAGTGGAAGAAGGAGAAGAAAAGGAAGAAGAAGAAGATGTGGAAAGTGAAGAAGTTGAAGAAGGTGAACAAGAGGAGGAAGAAGAAGCAGTGGAAGGAGGTGAGATGAAGAAGAAGAATTAGAACAAGGAGAAAATGAGGAAAAGGAAGAAGGAGGGGAAGGTGATATAAATCCAAAGGGGTTGGATTCGTTTTACGGATCTATCTAGGTTGGAAGGTAATAAGTTAACAAAACAATGAGAATTGGGTAAACAAGAAAATGGAAAGGATAAAAATGGTTTAACGAAGAGATAAATGACGCCACTTCCGAAGATGGAAGATAAGTCATATGACGCCACAAGGGTGGTGATTTACCCTTGATAAGTCTAGAATTCATCTCTCACAAAACGGTAAAACCCAAATATAATTTCACTAATTCAATCGTTGTCCTTTGAGTACAATTCAACCCCTATTTATAGAACTAGGTGACTGTTCAAAATCATAACTGCCAAAAGAAAAATTAAATACTCCATTATCACGCAATTATCACATATGATTAATTGCATGTTACATTAATTCCTAAATTAATGAAACGTTACAAAAAATGAAAAGTCATTGTCTTCGGATTTCACATCAGAAGGGAAGGGAAGAAGAAGCAGAATAAGTGGAATCTGGAGGAGAAGAGGAAGAAGAAGAAGAAGTGTAAGCATAAGACTTGGGGGAAGGAGAAGAAGAGGAAGAGCAACAATGGGAGGCAACAGAAGTGGGGGATGGAGAAAAAGAGGAAGGAGAAGACGGAAAGGAAAGAAGAAGAAGTTGTGGAAGGAGAAGTAATGGAAGCAGAGGAAGAAGAAGAAGTGTAAGCAGAAGAAGCGGAAGAAGGAGACGAAAATGAAGAAGAACAACAAGTAGAAGTAGAAGAAGTGGTAGAAGGAGAGAATAAGAGGAATAGCAGGAAGTAGTGGAATCAAAGGACATGAAGAAGAAGAAGTGGAAGAAGGAGAACGGGAGGAGGGAGAAGAGGTGGCAGAAGGAGAAGAAGAGGAAGAAGAAGAAGTGGAAGAACGAGAAGAAAAGGAAGAAGTGCAAGTGGAAGAAGGAGAACAATAGGAAGAAGAAGAAGTGGTAGAATGAGAAAAAGAGGAGGAAGAAGAAGCAATGGAAGGAAAGGCGATGAAGAAGAAGTGGAACAAGGAGGACAAGAAGAAGAGGAGGAAGAAGAAGTAGTGTAGGCAGAAGAAGGGCAAGTAGGAGAAGAGAGGGAAGAAGAAGAACAAGTGGATGTAGTAGAAGTGGAAGAAGGTGAACAAGAGGAAGAAGAAGAAGTAGTTGAAGGAGTGGGGATGATGGAGAAGAAGTGGAAGAAGGAGAACAAGAGGTAGAAATGCAAGTGGAAGCAGAAGAAGGAGAAAAAGAGGGATATGACGAAGGAAAGGAAGAAGAAGAAGGAGATGAAGAGGAAGAAAAGAAAGGAAAGGAAAGGATGAAGAAGAAATGGAAGAAAAAGAAAAGGAGGAGGAAGGAGAAGTGGAAGAAAGATAAGAAGAGAAAGAAGAAGGAGAGTAACTAGAAGAAGTGGAAGAAGGAGAAGAAAAGGAAGAAGTAGAAGATGTGGAAAGTGAGGAAGTTGAAGAAGGTGAACAAGAGGAGGAAGTAGAAGTAGTGGAAGGAGGTGAGATGAAGAAGAAGAATTGGAACAAGGAGAAAAGGAGGAAAAGGAACAAGGAGGGGAAGGGAAGGGAAGAAGAAGCAGAAGAAGTGGAATCTGGAGGAGAAGAGGAAGAAGAAGAAGTGTAAGCACAAGATTTGGGGGAAGGAGAAGAAGAGGAAGAGTAACAATGGGAAGCAACAGAAGTGGGGGATGGAGAAAAAGAGGAAGGAAAAGAGGAAAGGAAAGAAGAAGAAGTTGTGGAAGGAAAAGAAATGGAAGAAGAGGAAGAAGAAGAAGTGTAAGCAGAAGAAGCGGAAGAAGGAGACGAAAATGAAGAAGAACAACAAGTAGAAGTAGAAGAAGTAGTAGAAGGAGAGAATAAGAGGAATAGGAGGAAGTAGTGGAATGAAAGGAGATGAAGACGAAAAAGAGGAAGAAGGAGAACGGGAGGAGGAGAAGAGGTGGCAGAACGAGAAGAAGAGGAAGAAGAAGAAGTGGAAGAACGAGAAGAAAAGGAAGAAGTGCAAGTGGAAGAAGGAGAACAATAGGAAGAAGAAGAAGTGGAAGAATGAGAAAAAGAGGAGGAAGAAGAAGCAATGGAAGGAAAGGGGATGAAAAAGAAGTGGACCAAGGAGGAGAAGAAGAAGGGGAGGAAGAAGAAGTAGTGCAGGCAGAAGAAGGGCAAGAAGGAGAAGAGAGGGAAGAAGAAGAACAAGTGGATGTAGTAGAATTGGAAGAAGGTGAACAAGAGGAAGAAAAAGAACTAGTTGAAGGAGTGGGGATGATGGAGAAGAAGTGGAAGAAGGAGAACAAGAGGTAGAAATGCAAGTGGAAGCAGAAGAAGGAGAAAAAGCGGGATATGACGAATGAAAGGAAGAAGAAGAAGGAGATGAAGAGGAAGAAAAGAAAGGAAAGGAGAGGATGAAGAAGAAGTGGAAGAAAGAGAACAAGAGGAGGCAGGAAAAGTGGAAGAAAGATAAGAAGAGGAAGAAGAAGGAGAGCAACTAGAAGAAGTGGAAGAAGGGGAAGAAAAGGAAGAAGAAGAACATGTGGAAAGTGAAGAAGTTGAAGAAGGTGAACAAGAAGAGGAAGAAGAAGTAGTGGAAGGAGGTGAGATGAAGAAGAAGAATTGGAACAAGGATAAAAGGAGGAAAAGGAAGAAGGAGGGGAAGGGAAGGAAAGAAGAAGCAGAAGAAGTTGAATCTGGAGGAGAAGAGGAAGAAGAAGAAGAACTGTAAGCATAAGATTTGGGGGAAGGAGAAGAAGAGGAAGAGCAACAATGGGAAGCAAAAGAAGTGGGGGATGGAGAAAAAGAGGAAGGAGAAGACGGAAAGGAAAGAAGAAAAAGTTGTGGAAGGAGAAGAAATGCAAGAATAGGAAGAAGAAGAAGTGTAAGTAGAAGAAGCGGAAGAAGGAGACAAAAAGGAAGAAGAACAACAAGTAGAAGTAGAAGAAGAGGTAGAAGGAGAGAATAAGAGGAATAAGAGGAAGTAGTGGAATGAAAGGAGATGAAGAAGAAGAGGAAGAACGAGAACGGGAGGAGGAAGAAGAGGTGGTAGAAGGAGAAGAAGAGGAAGAAGAAGAAGTGGAAGAATGAGAAGAAAAGGAAGATGTGCAAGTGGAAGAAGGAGAACAATAGGAAGAAGAAGAAGAAGTGGAAGAATGGGAAAAAGAGGAGGAAGAAGAAGCAATGGAAGGAAAGGGGATGAAGAAGAAGTGGAAAAGGACGAGAAGAAGAAGGGGGGAAGAAGAAGTAGTGTAGGCAGAAGAAGGGCAAGAAGGAGAAGAGAGGGAAGAAGAAGAACAAGTGGATGTAGTAGAAGTGGAAGAAGGTGAACAAGAATAAGAAGAAGAAGTAGTTGAAGGAGTGGGGATGATGGAGAAGAAGTGGAAGAAGTAGAAAAAGATGGATATGAGGAAGGAAAGGAAGAAGAAGAAGGAGATGAAGAGGAAGAAAAGAAAAGAAAGGAGAGGATGAAGAAGAAGTGGAAGAAAGAGAACAAGAGGAGGCAGGAGAAGTGGAAGAAAGATAAGAAGAGGAAGAAGAAGGAGAGTAACTAGAAGAAGTGGAAGAAGGAGAAGAAAAGGAAGAAGTAGAAGATGTGGAAAGTGAGGAAGTTGAAGAAGGTGAACAAGAGGAGGAAGAAGAAGTAGTGGAAGGAGGTGAGATGAAGAAGAAGAATTGGAACAAGGGGAAAAGGACGAACAGGAAGAAGGAGGGGAAGGGAAGGGAAGGGAAGAAGAAGCAGAAGAACTGGAATCTGGAGGAGAAGAGGAAGAAGAAGAGGAAGAGTAAGCATAAGATTTTGGGGAAGGAGAAGAAGAGGAAGAGCAACAATGGAAAGCAACAGAAGTGGGGAATGGAGAAAAAGATGAAGGAGAAGACGGAAAGGAAATGAAAAGAAGTTGTGGAAGGAGAAGAAATGGAAGAAGAGGAAGAAGAAGAAGTGTAAGCAGCAGAAGCGGAAGAAGGAGACGAAAATGACGAAGAACAATAGGTACAAGTAGAAGAAGTGGTAGAAAGAGAGAATAAGAGGAATAGGAGGAAGTAGTGGAATGAAAGGAGATGAAGAAGAAGAAGTGGAAGAAGGAGAACGGGAAGAGGTACAACAGGTGGCAGAAGGAGAAGAAGAGGATGAAGAAGAAGTGGAAGAACGAAAAGAAAAGGAAGAAGTGCAAGTGTGATATGAATCCACTGTCAGTTTAGGATTCTTAAAGGACCCTAGGAATTTAGCTGGCCGTGTTAACAAAATTAATCAACGTGGAATGCAAACAATTGCCAAAAATAAATTGATTAGAATTACTGTAATTGATCATAGAGTTTGCTGTGCAATTGATGGAAATTAAAAGTTATTGAAATTGAACTAGTAAACGAGTTTTCGAATAGTGTAGGACTTTCCTGTGCAATTGATCATAGAGTTTGCTGGGCAGAATTGAGTATGAATGGAAAAGACAGAAAATGGAATTGGAATTGATAGACTTCACACTTCCAAGGATGGAAGATATGTCTACGAGATTGCACACACAAAGGGGTGAATTACCTTTGATAAATCTCAAAAGATTTTGGATTGTCAAGAACCCAAAGGAGAGAAAACCTTAACTAGTTTTTTTTTATTTCCAAAATATTCTCCTTACATCTCAGTCTTGCCCAAATTTATATGCCTAATAAACTCAGCTTGTGTAGGTTTAGTGGTTTTCTAAATTCAGCTGAAGTTACAAAATAATAAAAACTAATAATGGGCAGCTTAATAACAAAGTGTAACTGCCAAAGTAAATTAAACACGTATACTAATTATAATTGATAACCTAGGTGGCTGCAACTTTAATTAGACAATTCTGGTTGCCCACCATTAACTAAGTAAACTGCAAGAAAATGAGTTTAATTTATTTCAAACTTCTCCATTAAGGTCAAGCATTGCTCTCTTCAGTCCTGAGACAATTAACAATTTTAAACTTTATTTCTTCAATGTTTGGCTCTTTTTGCAAAAGGGCTGTCAATACTTGTTGAATAGCTTCCTTAGCTCTTCTTGTCCTTGCCCTTGTCATAGGTCCTCCAAGTCCTTCAAGCTTGATGTCCTCATCACTCCCCCCCTCTTGAAGAGGATTTGTCCCCAAATCAATAGCATCTTCATCTGCATCAAAGAGAGTTAAATCAGACACATTAAAAGTAGCACTAACATTATACTCATCTGGAAGATCAATCTTATAGGCATTATCATTGATCTTTTCTAGAACTTGGAAAGGACCATCTCCCCTTGGTTGGAGTTTTGACTTTCTTTGTTTAGGGAACCTTTCCTTTCTCATGTGTACCCAAACCCAATCACCAGGTTGGAACACGACCTTCTTCCTACCCTTGTTAGCTTGCCTTGCATAACTCTCATTTTTCTTTTCAATTTGAGCCTTCACTTGCTCATGCAGCTTCTTCACATACTCAGCTTTAGCTTATGCTTCATTATGCTTAAACATATAAATGTTAGGCATGGACAACAAATCAAGAGGAGTCAAAGGATTGAACCCATACACAATTTCAAACGGAGAACAATTAGTCGTGCTATGGACAACCCTATTATAAGCAAACTCAACATGAGGCAAACATGCTTCCCAAGACTTAAGATTTTTCTTTAAAACAGTCCTAAGCAATGTGCCTAAAGTCCTATTGACTACCTCAATCTGACCATCAGTTTGTGGGTGGCAAGTAGTAGAAAACAGCAATTTAGTACCAGTTTTACCCCACAAGATCCTCCAAAAATGACTAAGGAATTTTGCATCCCTATCACTCACAATGCTCCTTGGCAGTCCATGAAGTCTCACTATTTCCTTGAAAAATAAATCAGCCACATGGCTAGCATCATCCACCTTTTTGCAAGGAATGAAATGTGCCATCTTGGAAAACCTATCAACAACAACAAACACAAAATCCTTTCCATTCTTTGTTTTAGGCAACCCCAAAACAAAGTCCATAGAAATGTCAGTCCAAGGATATTCAGGAACAGGCAAAGGAGTATACAATCCATGAGGCTTAACCTTAGATTTGGCCTTTTTACACACAATGCAGTGGTCACAAAACTTATGCACATGTCGTTTCATGTGAGGCCAAAAGAAATGCTCTTGCAAAATCTCCAAAGTCTTTTGAACCCCAAAGTGGCCCATCAAACCCCCTTCATGTGATTCACTCACAAGCAACTCCCTAATGGAACATTTAGGCACACACAATTTATTGGCTTTAAACAAAAATCCATTATGCCTATAATATCCATTTTTAGAAAGCTTTTCACATGCAACAAATATTTCAGCAAAATCCACATCATGTTTATACATATCTTTCAAAGATTCAAGACCAAACAATTTAGTCTCAAGCATAGAAAGTAATGCATGCCTCCTAGAAAGCGCACCAGCCACTACGTTCCCTTTTCCCTTTTTATGCTTGATAACATATGGAAATTGTTCTAGAAATTCTACCCACTTAGCATGCCTCTTATTAAGCTTACCTTGACCCTTTAAATATTTTAAAGACTCATGGTCGCTATGAATGACAAATTCCTTGGGTAACAGATAATGTTGCCATGTTTTTAAAGCCCTCACCAACGTATATAATTCCTTATCATAAGTAGAATAGTTAAGGGCAGCCCCACTTAACTTTTCACTGAAATAAGCAATTGGATGACCATCTTGCAATAAAATAGCCCCAATACCCACATTTGATGCATCACATTCAATTTCAAATGATTTTGCAAAATTAGGCATGGCAAGAATAGGTGCATTAACAAGCTTATGCTTAAGGGCAGCAAAGGCCTCTTCTTGTTTCTCTCCCCATTTAAAACCCACATTTTTTTTAACAATTTCATTTAGAAGTGCAGCCACAGTACTAAAATCTTTAACAAATCTCCTGTAGAAACTTGCTAAACCATGAAATCCCCTCACCTCACTCACGGTTTTAGGTGTAGGCCATTCTTGGATGGCCTTAACCTTTTCCACATCAACCTGTACCCCTTTAGCATTAACAACAAAGCCTAGGAATACTACATGATCAGTACAAAAAATGCATTTGTCCAAATTGGCATACAATTGTTCTTTTCTAAGCACATTCATAACAGCCCGCAAATGTTCAACATGCAATTCAAGACTAGTGCTATAGATCAGAATATCATCAAAGTACACCACAACAAATTTTCCAATAAACTCTCTTAAGACATGATTCATTAATCTCATGAAAGTACTAGGTGCATTTGTCAAACCAAAGGGCATAACCAGCCACTCATACAATCCATATTTAGTCTTAAAAGCAGTTTTCCATTCATCTCCTTCTCTAATCCTAATCTGATTATAGCCACTTTTCAGATCAATTTTAGAAAACACACACGCACCATATAGTTCATCAAGAAGATCATCTAACCTGGGAATTGGATGTCTATATTTGATGGTGATGTTGTTTATGGCTCTACAATCAGAACACATCCTCCATGAACCATCCTTCTTGGGTACTAGAATCACAGGTACAGCACATGGACTCATGCTGTCTCTTACCCACCCTTTGCTCATGAGTTCAGTAACTTGCCTTTCGATCTCTTTGGTCTCCTGTGGTTGCTCCTATAAGCTGGACGATTGGGCAAAGAAGCTCCTGGAATGAGATCAATGTGATGCTCAATTCCCCTCACAGGTGGCAAGCCATCAGGTACATTTGCTGGAAACATATCCTCAAAATCCTGCAAAAGAGACTCAATAAAAGAAGGCAATTCAAACTTGTCAAACTGGTTAGCATACAAAATTTGATTTTGACAAAGCAATAAGTAGAGGGGCTGTCTTGCACAAAGCACCCTCCTTACCTCCCTTTCTCTTGCTAAAAACAGTTGCTTGCCCTCAAGTGTTTCACTCTTATTCTTTTCTCTCTTTTTTCTTTCAGGTGTTTCACTCTTTTTCCTCTCAGGTGTTTCACTCTTTCTCTCATTTGCTAACTTTTCTCTCATTTTTAATTGATCCTCACATACCTCTTTAGGAGACAAAGGCTTAAGAACCACCTTTTTATCCTGATACATAAAGGAAATTTTATTAGTGAAACCATCATGAATGGCTTTGGTATCATACTGCCACGGCCTCCCTAAAACGATATGGCTGGCCTCCATGGGAACCACATCACATAAAACCTTATCTTGATACTTCCCAATGGAGAAAGGAACCTCTGCTTGCTGTTTCACTTTAACTTCTTCTCCTTTACTAAGCCATTGGAGTTTATATGGTCTAGGATGCGGTGTAGTGTCCATGTTCATCTTTGACACTAATCTTGAACTCACCACATTGGTACAACTCCCTCCATCAATAATTACCAAACAAACATTACCATTGACTGAACATCTTGTGTGAAAGATGTTCTCCCTTTGAGATGCATCTTCGGCCTTGACTTGACTTCCCAACAGTCTCCTAATCATGTACAACTCTCCTTCATTAGCCGCCAATTCTCCATCACTCTCCTCTTCTTCTCCACCACTAGCTTCTGATTGGCTTGTGTATTCCCCATTATCTTTGAGAAGAACAATCTTCTTTGTGGGACACTCATAGGCATAATGACCCATGCCCAAGCACTTGAAACACTTCACTTCTCTAGTCTTTTTAGGTGGATTATCATCTTTCTTTTGAGGGGCTTTTCCATGGCTAGAAGGTGTTGTATTACTAGATGAGGCAGCTCCTTCTTTCCTCCTATCCTTCCAATTGGAATTATTAAAATTGGTAGAACTCCTTCTTGTTGCACTTTTTCTTTTTAACTGTTGTTCTACCTGAATGGCCTTATGCAACAGATCCTCCATTTCTACAAATTCCTGCAACTCAACAACATCTCTAATATCATGATTTAAGCCACTAAGGAAGCGAGCCATAGTTACCTCAGGATCTTCTTCAATTTTTGCTTGGATGATAAGCACCTCCATCTCCTTATAGTACTCCTCCACTCCCTTGCTTCCTTGAGACAATTTTTGAAGTTTCAATTTTAAGTCTCTATGGAAGCTAGAAGGTACATACCGCTTCCTCATGAGCCTCTTCATTTCAGTCCAAGTGTCCACCATAGGCTCTTCATCTCTAATCCTCTCCCTTTGCAACTTGTTCCACCAAATCAAAGCATAATCTGAAAATTCAGCAGCTGCAAGTCTCACCTTTTGCTCTTCACTATAATTGTTGCAAGAGAACACATGCTCAATTTTTAACTCCCACTCCAAGTATGCCTCAGGATCACTCCTACCCTTGAAAGGAGGCACATTCAACTTCACCCCTTCTATTCTTCCTTCAGTTCTATTTGGCCTTCCTCCTCCTCCTGCTGGTGGGGTTCTATTCTCCAACTGATCCAACCTCTCATGGAACTCATCTTGTTGTTGCTTCATCAATCTCTCTAAATATTGAGATAGTGCAACAATTTGAAGCTGAAGATCATTGTTATTATTTCTTTCCGCCATGATAAACAAACAGGTCAAATGTCACAAGAAAAAGTATGTATGTGGTGTTTGAAAATGTTCTCACCCACTCAAGTGTTTGCGCTAAACAATATTGGCTTTTACTATAATGAAACTCTCTTGCCTTTTTCCTCTCTATTCCTCCTTAAGTTCGTAACAGATCAAAAAGAGAATAAATTCAAAGACAACACCAACCTGTGTGCAGCCCAAATAACTCAAGAAAAGCTAACAAAAATGACTCAAATGAAACACAAAGAAGACCACAAACAAATAGGACAACAACCAGAATTTTGACACCAACAAAGGGTTGAAATTTTGGCTTAAAATGAAGCCAATAGGTGCAGAAAAATTCAGGGAATGATGCGCAACACAGGTGCAGCAAAACAGAATGGAAATTGAACAATTTGCAACCAAGAAGTGCAGCCAAAATTCAGAATTGTATACTAACAAGGTGCAGTATTTTCTTCCTCAATTCAAACACAATATTACCTTAAGAATGAGCTTAAAATTTTTCTAATAACATGAACCATTCAGCCCAATTTTTGCATGCTTTCTTTCACTTCTATTTTTTTTTTTTGGAATTCAGAATTGTTTTAAGGACCTAACTTTTGCAATGGTTCAGTCAAAGAAATAAAAATAAGGTAATATTATGATATGATGAAAATTAAGGACAGAAATTACCCAGAACAGCAGCCTTGCAATTCCTAGAAACCGGAGCTCTGACACCAAATGATATGAATCCACTGTCAGTTTAGGATTCTGAAAGGACCCTAGGAATTTAGCTGGCCGCGTTAACAAAATTAATCAACGTGGAATGCAAACAATTGCCAAAAATAAATTGATTAGAATTACTGTCAAACTCTTAGACATAGAATGGAAATTTAAAGTTATTGAAATTGAACGAGTAAACGAGTTTTCGAATAGTGTAGGACTTTCCTGTGCAATTGATCATAGAGTTTGCTGGGCAGAATTGAGTATGAATGGAAAAGACAGAAAATGGAATTGGAATTGATAGACTTCACACTTCCAAGGATGGAAGATATGTCTACGAGATTGCACACACAAAGGGGTGAATTACCTTTGATAAATCTCAAAAGATTTTGGATTGTCAAGACCCCAAAGGAGAGAAAACCTCAACTAGTTTTTTTTTTATTTCCAAAATATTCTCCTTACATCTCAGTCTTGCCCAAATTTATATGCCTAATAAACTCAGCTTGTGTAGGTTTAGTGGTTTTCTAAATTCAGCTGAAGTTACAAAATAAAAAAAACTAATAATGGGTAGCTTAATAACAAAGTGTAACTGCTAAAGTAAATTAAACACGTATACTAATTATAATTGATAACCTAGGTGGCTGCAACTTTAATTAGACAATTCTGGTTGCCCACCATTAACTAAGTAAACTCCAAGAAAATGAGTTTAATTTATTTCAAACTTCTCCTCCATTAAGGTCAAGCATTGCTCTCTTCAGTCCTGAGACAATTAACAATTTTAAACTTTATTTCTTCAATGTTTGGCTCTTTTTGCAAAAGGGCTGCCAATACTTGTTGAATAGCTTCATTAGCTCTTATTGTCCTTGCCCTTGTCATAGGTCCTCCAAGTCCTTCAAGCTTGATGTCCTCATCAAAGTGGAAGAAGGAGAACAATAGGAAGAAGAAGAAGAAGTGGAAGAATGAGAAAAAGAGGAGGAAGAAGAAACAATTGAAGGAAAGGGGATGAAGAAGAAGTGGCACAAGGAGGAGAAGAAGAAGGGGAGGAAGAAGAAGTAGTGTAGGCAAAAGAAAGGCAAGAAGGAGAAGAGAGGGAAGAAGAAGAACAAGTGGATGTAGTAGAATTGGAAGAAGGTGAACAAGAGGAAGAAGAAGAACTAGTTGAAGGAGTGAGGATGATGGAGAAGAAGTGGAAGAAGGAGAACAAGAGGTAGAAATGCAAGTGGAAGCAGAAGAAGGACAAAAAGAGGGATATGAGGAAGGAAAGGAACAAGAAGAAGGGGATGAAGAGGAAGAAAAGAAAGGAAAGGAGAGGATGAAGAAGAAGATGTGGAAAGCGAAGAAGGTGAACAAGAGGAGGAAGAAGAAATAGTGGGAGGAGGTGAGATGAAGAAGAAGAACTAGAACAAGGAGAAAAGGAGGAAATGGAAGAAGGAAGGGAAGGGAAGGGAAGGGAAGAAGAGGCAGAAGAAGTGGAACTGGAGGAGGAGAGGAAGAAGAAGAAGAAGTGTAAGCATAAGATTTGGGGGAAGCAGAAGAAGAGGAAGATCAGCAATGGGAAGCAACAGAAGTGGGGAATGGAGAAAAAGAGGAAGGAGAAGACTGAAAGGAAAGAAGAAGAAGTTGTGGAAGGAGAAGAAAAGGAAGAAGAGGAAGAAGAAGAAGTGTAAGCAGAAGAAGCGAAAGAAGGAGACGAAAATGAAGAAGAACAACAAGAAGAAGTAGAAGAAACGGTAGAAAGAGAGAATAAGAGGAATAAGAGGAAGTAGTGGAAGGAGTGAGGATGATGGAGAAGAAGTGGAAGAAGGAGAACAAGAGGTAGAAATGCAAGTGGAAGCAGAAGAAGGAGAAAAAGAGGGATATGACGAAGGAAAGGAAGAAGAAGAAGGAGATGAAGAGAAAGCAAAGAAAGGAAAGGTGAGGATGAAGAAGAAGTGGAAGAAAGAGAACAAGAGGAGGCGGGAGAAGTGGAAGAAAGATAAGAAGAGGAAGAAGAAGGAGAGTAACTAGAAGAAGTGGAAGAAGGAGAAGAAAAGGAAGAAGAAGAAGATGTGGAAAGTGAAGAAGGTGAAAAAGAGGAGGAAGAAGAAGTAGTGGGAGGAGGTGAGATGAATAAGAAGAAATTGAACAAGGAGAAAAGGAGGAAAAGGAAGAAGGAGGGGAGGGGAAGGGAAGAAGAAGCAGAAGAAGTGGAATCTGGAGGAGAAGAGGAAGAAGAAGAAGAAGTGTAAGCATAAGATTTGGGGGAAGGAGAAGAAGAGGAAGAGCAACAATGGGAAGCAAAAGAAGTGGGGGATGGAGAAAAAGAGGAAGGAGTAGACGGAAAGGAAAGAAGAAGAAGTTGTGGAGGGAGAAGAAATGGAAGAAGAGGAAGAAGAAGAAGTGTAAGCAGAAGAAGCTGAAGAAGGAGACAAAAATGAAGAAGAACAACAAGTAGAAGTAGAAGAAGTGGTAGAAGGAGAGAATAAGAGGAATAGGAGGAAGTAGTAGAATGAAAGGAGATGAAGAAGAAGAAGTGGAACAAGGAGAACGGGAGGAGGGAGAAGAGGTGGCAGAAGGAGAAGAAGAGGAACAAGAAGAAGTGGAAGAACGAGAAGAAAAGGAAGAAGTGCAAGTGGAAGAAGGAGAACAATAGGAAGAAGAAGATGAAGTGGAAGAATAAGAAAAAGAGGAGGAAGAAGAAGCAATGGAAGGAAAGGGGATGAAGAAGAAGTGGAACAAAGGGGAGAAGAAGAACAGGAGGAAGAAGAAGTAGTGTAGGCAGAAGAAGGGCAAGAAGGAGAAGAGAGGGAAGAAGAAGAACAAGTGGATGTACCAGAAGTGGAAGAAGGTGAACAAGAGGAAGAAGAAGTAGTTGAAGGAGTGGGGATGATGGAGAAGAAGTGGAAGAAGGAGAATGATGTGAATGCCGAAGACAATGACTTTTCATTTTTTGTAACATTTCATTAATTTAGGAATTAATGTAACATGCAATTAATCATGTGTGATAATTGCATGATAATAGAGTATTTAATTTTTCTTTTGGGAGTTATGATTTTCAACAGTCACCTAATTCTATAAATAGGGGCTGAATTGTACTCTAAGGACAACCATTGAATTAGTGAAATTATATTTGGGTTTTACCCTTTTGTGAGAGATGAATTTCTCTTTAGAACTTATCAAGAAATTTTTCCTTGTGGCGTTCTCCTAGACTTATCAAGGGTAAATCACCACCCTTGTGGCGTCATATGACTTATCTTCCATCCTTGGAAATGGCGTCATTTATCCCTTCATTAAACCATTTTCATCCTTTCCATTTCTTTTTACCCAATTCTCATTGTTTTGTTAACTTATTACCTTCCAACCTAGATAGATCTGCAAAACGAATCCAACCCCTCTGAATTTATATAAGTTGGTATCAGAGCTTCGGCTCTAGGTTTGAAACTATGGTGGATATTTTTTATACAAGGTGTTTAATCGAAGGTCATTTGTGTTTATTTGCAGTTGATGGAGGAAGTTGTAGCAACGTCGTGAGCGAAAGATAACGAGTCTTCATCCTAGACAAACTAAGTTTAAATTCACTGTTGGAAAATTTGTGGATGAAGTGACATGCGATATTGCTCCCATGGACTCATGTCATTTTCTTTTAGGGAGATCTTGGCTGAAGGATAAAAAGATTAATCTTGAAAAATTTTCAGTTTCTTTGGTGCATGAAGGACGTAAGCTTAATTTGAAATTTCTGGCACCAAGCCAAGTTTGTGATGATCAACTTAAGTTGAAGGAGAAAATAGAAAAAGAGAGAGAAGAAAAGAGAAAAATAGAAAAAGAAAAGAGTGAAGAAGAAGAGAGAGAAAAGGAAAGAGAAAGACAAAAAAAGAACTATAAAACTTTAACTGCTATTGATTTTTCTTCTTCTCTTGATAAGGAAGAAAAATATTGATATCACTCCTAGAGCGTCATTGCACATAGAGTCCACTATTGAAATTCAAACTCATGAGAAAAATTTTCAAGTCTGGGTCTGGGCACCAAAAAGGAGAAAATCTTTGATGCATGATTTTTTACAAGTTGTATTTGATCCTGGAGGTTGTTTTGTTCGTTATAAGTGAATAAAATTTGTAAAGTCATAGATTCGGGGACGAATCTTTTCGAAGAAGGAGGGAATGATGTGAATGCCGAAGACAATGACTTTTCATTTTTTGTAACGTTTCATTAATTTAGGAAATAATGTAACATGCAATTAATCATGTGTGATAATTGCGTGATAACAGAGTATTTAATTTTTCTTTTGGGAGTTACGATTTTGAACAGTCACCTAAGAGGAAAAAGAAGAAGTGGAAGAACGAGAAGGAAAGGAAGAAGTGCAAGTGGAAGAAGGAGAACAATAGGAAGAAGAAGAAGAAATGCAAGAATGAGAAAAATAGGAGCAAGAAGAAGCAATGGAAGGAAAAGGGAATGAAGAAGGAGTGGAACAAGGAGGAGAAGAAGAAGGGGAGGAAGAAGA
Organism: Psophocarpus tetragonolobus; assembly: GCA_037954015.1. Lineage (NCBI taxonomy): Eukaryota > Viridiplantae > Streptophyta > Magnoliopsida > Fabales > Fabaceae > Psophocarpus > Psophocarpus tetragonolobus. The sequence goes on from CM075692.1 coordinate 53,687,813, forward strand.
AGTAGTGTAGGCAGAAGAAGGGCAAGAAGCAGAAGAGAGGGAAGAAGAAGAACAAGTGGATGTAGTAGAAATGGAAGAAGGTGAACAAGAGAAAGAAGAAGAAGTAGTTGGAGGAGTGGGGATGATGGAGAAGAAGTGGAAGAAGGTGAACAAGAGCAGAAGGAGAAAAAGAGGGATATGACGTAGGAAAGGAAGACGAAGAAGGAGATGAAGAGGAAGAAAAGAAAGGAAAGGAGAGGATGAAGAAGAAGTGGAAGAAAGAGAGCAAGAGGAGGCAGGAGAAGTGGAAGAAAGACAAGAAGAGGAAAAAGAAGGAGAGTAACTAGAAGAAGTGGAAGAAGGAGAAGAAAAGGAAGAAGTACAAGATGTGGAAAGTGAAGAAGTTGAAGAAGGTTAACAAGAGGAGGAAGAAGAAGTAGTGGAAGGACATGAGATGAAGAAGAAGAATTGGAACAAGGAGAAAAGGAGGAAAAAGAAGAAGGAGGGGAAGGGAAGGGAAGAAGAAGCAGAAGAAGTGGAATCTGGAGGAGAAGAGCAAGAAGAAGAAGAAGTGTAAGCATAAGATTTGGGGGAAGGAGAAGAAGAGGAAGAGCATCAATGGGAAGCAACAGAAGTCGGGGATGGAGAAAAAGAGGAAGGAGAAGACGGAAAGGAAAGAAAAAGAAGTTGTGGAAGGAGAAGAAATGGAAGAAGAGGAAGAAGAAGAAGTGTAAGCAGAAGAAGCGGAAGAAGGAGACGAAAATGAAGAAGAACAACAAGTAAAAGTAGAAGAAGTGGTAGAAGGAGAGAATAAGAGGAATAGGAGGAAGTAGTGGAATGAAAGGAGATGAAGAAGAAGAAGTGGAAGAAGGAGAACGGGAGAAGGAGAAGAGGTGGCAGAAGGAGAAGAAGAGGTAGAAGTGGAAGAATGAGAAAAAGAGGAGGAAGAAGAAGCAATGGAAGGAAAGCGGATGAAGAAGGAGTGGAACAAGGAAATAAAGAAGAAGGGGAGGAAGAAGAAGTAGTGTAGGCAGAAGAAGGGCAAGAAGGAGAAGAGACGGAAGAAGAAGAACAAGTGGATGTAGTCGAAGTGGAAGAAGGTCAACAAGAGGAAGAAGAAGAAGTAGTTGAAGGAGTGAGGATGATGGAGAAGAAGTGCAAGAAAGAGAACAAGAGGTAGAAATGCAAGTGGAAGCAGAAGAAGGAGAAAAAGAGGGACATGACGAAGGAAAAGAAGAAGAAGAAGGAGATGAAGTGGAAGAAAAGAAAGGAAAAGAGAGGATGAAGAAGAAGTGGAAGAAAGAGAACAAAGGGAGGCAGGAGACGTGGAAGAAAGATAAGAAGAAGAAGAAGAAAGAGAGTAACTAGAAGAAGTGGAAGAAGGAGAAGAAAAGAAAGAAGAAAAAGATATGAAAAGTGAAGAAGTTGAAGAAGGTGAACAAGAGGAGGAAGAAGAAGTAGTGGAAGGAGGTGAGATGAAGAAGAAGAATTGGAACAAGGAGAAAAGAAGGAAAAGGAAGAAAGAGGGGAAGGGAAGGGAATGGAGGAAGAAGCAGAAGAAGTGGAATCTAGACGAGAAGAGGAAGAAGAAGAAGAAGTGTAAGCATAAGATTTGGGGGAAGGAGAAGAAGAGGAAGAGCAACAATGTGAAGTAACAGAAGTGGGGGATGGAGAGAAAGAGGAAGGAGAAGAAGGAGAGGAAAGAAGAAGAAGTTGTGGAAGGAGAAGAAATGGAAGAAGAGGAAGAAGAAAAGGTGTAAGCAGAGGAAGCGGAAGAAGGAGGCGAAAATGAAGAAGAACAACAAGTAGTAGTAGAAGAAGTGGTAGAATGAGAGAATAAGAGGAATACGAGGAAGTAGTGGAATGAAAGGAGATGAAGAAGAAGAAGTGAAGAAGGAGAATGGGAGGAGGAAGAAGAGGTGCCAGAAGGAGAAGAAGAGGAAGAAGAAGAAGTGGAAGAACAAGAAGAAAAGGAAGAAGTGCAACTGGAAGAAGGGGAAGAATAGGAAGAAGAAGAAGAAGTGGAAGAATGAGAAAAAGAGGAGGAAGAAGAAGCAATGGAAGGAAACGGGAATGAAGAAGAAGTGGAACAAGGAGGAGAAGAAGAAGTAGTGTAGGCAGAAGAAGGGCAAGAAGGAGAAGAGAGGGAAGAAGAAGAACAAGTGGATGTAGTAGAAGCGGAAAAAGCAGAACAAGAGGAAGAAGAAGAAGTAGTTGAAGGAGTGGCGATGATGGAGAAGAAGTGGAAGAAGGAGAACAAGAGGTAGAAATGCAAGTGGAAGCAGAAGAAGGTGAACAAGAGGAGGAAGAAGAAGTAGTGGAAGGAGGTGAGATGAAGAAGAATTGGAACAAGGAGAAAAGGAGGAAAAGGAAGAAGGAGGGGAAGGGAAGGGAAGAAAAAGCAGAAGAAGCGGAATCTGGAAGAGAAGAGGAAGAATAAGAAGAAGTGTAAGCATAAGATTTTGGGGAAGGAGAAGAAGAAGAAGAAGAAGAAGTGGAAGAAGGAGAACGGGAGGAGGGAGAAGAGGTGGCAGAAGGCGAAGAAGAGGAAGAAGAAGAAGTGGAAGAACGAGAAGAAAAGGAAGAAGTGCAAGTGGAAGAAGGAGAAGAAGTGTAATCTGGAGGAGAAGAGGAAGAAGAAGAAGAAGTGTAAGCAGAAGATTTGGGGGAAGGAAAAGAAGAGGAAGAGCAACAATGGGAAGCAACAGAAGTGCGGGATGGAGAAAAAGAGGGAGGAGAAGACAAAAAGGAAAGAAGAAGAAGTTGTGGAAGGAGAAGAAATGGAAGAAGAGGAAGATGAAGAAGTGTAAGCAGAAGAAGCGGAAGAAGGAGACGAAAATGAAGAAGAACAACAAGTAAAAGTAGAAGAAGTGGTAGAAGGAGAGAATAAGAGGAATAGGAGGAAGTAGTGGAATGAAAGGAGATGAAGAAGAAGAAGTGGAAGAAGGAGAACGGGAGAAGGAGAAGAGGTGACAGAAGGAGGAGAAGAAGTGGAAGAACGAGAAGCAAAGGAAGAAGTGCAAGTGGAACAAGGAGAACAATAGGAAGAAGAAGAAGAAGTGGAAGAATAAGAAAAAGAGGAGGAAGAAGAAGCAATGGAAGGAAAGAGGATGAAGAAGAAGCGGAACAAGGAGGAGAAGAAGAGGGAGAGGAAGAAGAAGTAGTGTAGGCAGAGGAAGGGCAAGAAAAAGAAGAGAGGGAAGAAGAAGAACAAGTGGCTGTAGCAGAACTGCAAGAAGGTGAACAACAAGAAGAAGAAGAAGTAATTGATGGAGTGGGGATGATGGAGAAGAAGTGGAAGAAGGAGAACAAGAGGTAGAAATGCAAGTGGAAGCAGAAGAAGGAGAAAAAGAGGGATATGACGAAGGAAAGGAAGAAGAAGAAGGAGATGAAGAGGAAGAAAAGAAAGGAAAGGAGAGGATGAAGAAGAAGTGGAAGAAAGATAAGAAGATGAAGAAGAAGGAGAGTAACTAGAAGAAGTGGAAGAAGGAGAAGAAAAGCAAGAAGAAGAAGATGTGGAAAGTGAAGAGTTGAAGAAGGTGAACAAGAGGAGGAAGAAGAAGTAGTGGAAGGAGGTGAGATGAAGAAGAAGACTTGGAACAAGGAGAAAAGGAGGAAAAGGAAGCAGGAGGGGAAGGGAAGGGAAGAAGAAGCAGAAGAAGTGGAAGCTGGAGGACAAGAGGAAGAAGAAGAAGAAGTGTAAGCATAAGATTTGGGGGAAGGAGAAGAAGAGGAAGAGCAACAATGGGAAGCAACAAAAGTGGGGGATGGAGAAAAAGAGGAAGGAGAAGACGGAAAGGAAAGAAGACGAAGTTGTGGAAGGAGAATAAATGGAAGAAGAGGAAGAAGGAGACGAAAATGAAGAAGAACAACAAGTAGAGGTAGAAGAAGTGGTAGAAGGAGAGAATAAGAGGAATAGGAGGAAGTAGTAGAATGAAAGGAGATGAAGAAGAAGAAGAAGTTGAAGAAGGAGAACGGGAGGAGGGAGAAGATGTGGCAGAAGGAGAAGAAGAGGAAGAATAAGAAGTGGAAGAACGAGAAGAAAAGGAAGAAGCACAAGTGGAAGAAGGAGAACAATAGGAAGAAGAAGAAGAAGTGAAGCAATGAGAAAAAGAGGAGGAAGAAGAAGCAATGGAAGGAAAGGGGATGAAGAAGAAGTGGAACAAGGAGGAGAAGAAGAAGGGGAGGAAGAAGTAGTGTAGGCAGAAGAAGGGTAAGAAGGAGAAGAGAGGGAAGAAGAAGAACAAGTGGATGTAGCAGAAGTGGAAGAAGGTGAAGAAGAGGAAGAAGAGGAAGTAGTTGAAGGTGTGAGAATGATGGAGAAGAAATGGAAGAAGGAGAACAAGAGGTAGAAATGCAAGTGGAAACAGAAAAGGAGAAAAAGAGGGATATGACGAAGGAAAGGAACAAGAAGAAGGAGATGAAGAGGAAGAAAAGAAAGGAAAGGAGAGGATGAAGAAGAAGTTGAAGAAAGAGAACAAGAGGAAGCAGGAGAAGTGGAAGAAAGATAAGAAGAGGAAGAAGAAGGAGAGTAACTAGAAGAAGGAGAAGAAAAGGAAGAAGAAGAAGATGTGGAAAGTGAAGAAGTTGAAGAAGGTGAACAAGAGGAGGAAGAAGAAGTAGTGGAAGGAGGTGAGATGAAGAAGAAGAATTCTAACAAGGAGAAAAGGAGGAAAAGGAAGAAGGAGGGGAAGGGAAGGGAAGAAGAAGCATGATGAGGACATGAAGCTTGAAGGACTTGGAGGACCTATGACAAGGGCAAGGACAAGAAGAGCTAAGGAAGCTATTCAACAAGTATTGGCAGCCCTTTTGCAAAAAGAGCCAAACATTGAAGAAATAAAGTTTAAAATTGTTAATTGTCTCAGGACTGAAGAGAGCAATACTTGACCTTAATGGAAGAGAAGTTTGAAATAAATTAAACTCATTTTCTTGGAGTTTACTTAGTTAATGGTGGGCAACCAGAATTGTCTAATTAAAGTTGCAGCACCCAGGTTATCAATTCTAATTAGTATACGTGTTTAATTTACTTTGGCAGTTACACTTTGTTATTAAGCTGCCCATTATTAGTTTTTATTATTTTGTAACTTCAGCTGAATTTAGAAAGCCACTAAACCTACACAAGCTGAGTTTATTAGGCATATAAATTTGGGCAAGACTGAGATGTAAGGAGAATATTTTGGTAATAAAAAAAACTAGTTGAGGTTTTCTCTCCTTTGGGTTCTTGACAATCCAAAATCTTTTGAGATTTATCAAAGGTAATTCACCCCTTTGTGTGTGCAATCTCGTAGACATATCTTCCATCCTTGGAAGTGTGGAGTCTATCAATTCCAATTCCATTTTCTGTCTTTTCCATTCATACTCAATTCTTCCCAGCAAACTCTATGATCAATTGCATAGGAAATTCCTACACTATTCGAAAACTCGTTTACTCGTTCAATTTCAATAACTTTTAATTTCCATTCTATGTCTAAGAGTTTGACAGTAATTCTAATCAATTTATTTTTGGCAATTGTTTGCATTCCACGTTGATTAATTTTGTTAACGCGGCAAGCTAAATTCCTAGGGTCTTTTCAGAATCCTAAACTGACAGTGGATTCATATCATTTGGTATCAGAGCCTGGTTTCTAGGAATTGCAAGGCTGCACGCCAGGTAATTTCTTTCCTTGATTCTTATCATCAATAATATTACCTTAATTGTCAAACAGTTAGGCTGAACCATTGCAAAAGTTAAGCCCTTAAAAAAATCTGAGATTCTAAAAAGACAAAAAAAAAAGGAAGAGGAATTTTGAAAAGCTGAAGAAAAAAAAAATATAGAGAAAAAAAAAGAAGCAAAACAAAGAATGCAAATGTGTTTAATATATATATATATATATATATATATATATATATATATATAAAATTGGCTGAATGGTTCATGCTAGAAATTCTTCATTTTGACGGTAATATTGTGTTTGATTTGAAGGAAAAATTACTGCACCTTGTTAGTTTACATTTCTGAAATTTTGGGCTGCACTTCTTGGTTACAAATTGTGTCAATTCCACTCTGTTTTGGCTTCACATATACTGCACATTCTTGCTGGATTTTGCTGCACTTGTTAGTTTCATTTTAAGCCAAAATTTTATCCTCTGTTTGTGTCTTTACCTGTTAAAATTGGCTGCACAATTTTCTACTCAAAATTCTGTTTGTGGCTGTTTGTACCTTTGTTTTTGTGTGCCCAGTTTTTGTCCATTTCTTTTCGTACTTCCTTTGTTTTCATTTTGAGACAAATTTCTTCTGTCTTGTTGGTGTTAAAAAAAAAAATTCAATTGTTGTCCTAGTATTTGTTGCTTTCGTTGGGTTTCATTTTAGTCATTTTTGTTAGTTTTCTTGTGTCTTATTTGCCTACACACAGGTTGGTGTTGCTCTTTGAGTTTTTCTCTTTTGGTTTGTTAAGAACTTAAGGAGGAATAAAGAGGAAAAAGGCAAGAGAGTTTCATTATAGTAAAAGCCAATATTTTTTAGCGCAAACACTTGAGTGGGTGAGAAATTTTCAAACACCACATACATACTTTTTCTTGTGACATTTGACCTGTTTGTTTATCATGGCGGAAAGAAATAATAACAATGATCTTCAGCTTCAAATTGTTGCACTATCTCAGCATTTAGAGAGATTGATGAAGCAACAACAAGATGAGTTCCATGAGAGGTTGGATCAGTTGGAGAATAGAACCCCACCAGCAGGAGGAGGAGGAAGGCCAAATAGAAATGAAGGAAGAATAGAAGGAGTGAAGTTGAATGTGCCTCCTTTCAAGGGTAGGAGTGATCCTGAGGCATACTTGGAGTGGGAGTTAAAAATTGAGCATGTGTTCTCTTGCAACAATTATAGTGAGGAGCAAAAGGTGAGACTTGCAGCTGCTGAATTTTCAGATTATGCTTTGATTTGGTGGAACAAGTTGCAAAGGGAGAGGATTAGAGATGAAGAGCCTATGGTGGACACTTGGACTGAAATGAAGAGGCTCATGAGGAAGCGGTATGTACCTTCTAACTTCCATAGAGACTTAAAATTGAAACTTCAAAAATTGTCTCAAGGAAGCAAGGGAGTGGAGGAGTACTATAATGAGATGGAGGTGCTTATCATCCAAGCAAAAATTGAAGAAGATCCTGAGGTAACTATGGCTCGCTTCCTTAGTGGTTTAAATCATGATATTAGAGATGTTGAGTTGCAGGAATTTGTAGAAATGGAGGATCTGTTGCATAAGGCCATTCAGGTAGAACAACAGTTAAAAAGAAAAAGTGCAACAAGAAGGAGTTCTACCAATTTTAATAATTCCAATTGGAAGGATAGGAGGAAAGAAGGAGCTGCCTCATCAAGCAATGCATCACTTTCTAACCATGGAAAAGCACCTCAAAAGCAACCTAAACATCCTCCTAAAAAGACTAGAGAAGTGAAGTGTTTCAAGTGCTTGGGCATTTGGCTCGCTAGAGATGCGAATCATCCAAGCCCAAATTGAAGAAGATCCTGAGCTAACTATGGCTCGCTTCCTTAGTGGTTTAAATCATGACATTAGAGATGTTGGTGAGTTGCAGGAGTTTGTGGAGATGGAGGACCTTTTACATAAGGCTATTCAAGTTGAACAGCAAATAAAATGATAGAGTACAACAAGAAGAAGTTCTACCGGGTATAATGCTTCAAATTGGAAGGATAGAGTTAAGAAAGAGGGTGCTGCCTCCTCAAGCAATGCATCACTTTCTAACCATGGAAAAGCACCTCAAAAGCAACCTGAACATCCTCCTAAAAAGACTAGAGAAGTGAAGTGTTTCAAGTGCTTGGGCATGGGTCATTATGACTATGAGTGTCCCACAAAGAAGATTGTTCTTCTCAAGGATAATGGGGAATACACAAGTCAATCAGAAGCTAGTGGTGGAGAAGAAGAAGAAAGTGATGGAGAATTGAAGGCTAATGAAGGAGAGTTGTATATGATTAGGAGGATGCTTGGAAGTCAAGTCAAGGCCGAGGATGCATCTCAAAGGGAGAACATCTTTCACACAAGATGTTCAGTCAATGGTAATGTTTGTTTGGTAATTATTGATGGAGGGAGTTGTACCAATGTGGTGAGTTCAAGATTAGTGTCAAAGATGAACATGGACACTACACCGCATCCTAGACCATATAAACTTCAATGGCTTAGTGAAGGAGAAGAAGTTCAAGTGAAACAACAAGCAATATTTTCGTTCTCCATTGGAAAATATCAAGATAAAGTCATATGTGATGTGGTTCCCATGGAGGCCAGCCATATCCTTTTGGGAAGGCCGTGGCAGTATGATACCAAAGCCATTCATGACGGCTTCACTAACAACTTTTCTTTCATGTATCAGGATAAAAAGTTGGTTCTCAAGCCTTTGTCTCCTAAAGAGGTGTGTGAGAATCAAATCAAAATGAGAGAAAAGTTAGCAAATGAAAGAAAGAGTGAAACACTTGAGAGGAAGAGCGAAACACTTGAGAGGAAAAATAGAGAAAAGAAAGATATTGAAACACTTGAGGAAAAACACACTTGTTTAGCAAAAAAAGAGGAAGTTAAGAGGCTGCTTTGTGCAAGACAACCCCTATATTTGTTGTATTGTACAAGTCAGTTTTTGCATGCTAACCAATTTGAAAATTTTGAATTGCCTTCTGGTGTTAAACCTCTTTTGTAGAATTTCCAAGATGTTTTTCCAGAGAGTGTACCTAGTGGATTGCCACCTTTGAGGGGAATTGAGCATCACATTGATCTCATTCCAGGAGCATCATTACCCAATCGGCCAGCATATAGGAGTAACCCACAAGAAACTAAGGAGATTGAAAGGCAAGTGGCTGAACTCATGAGCAAAGGTTGGGTGAGAGATAGCATGAGCCCGTGTACTGTACCTGTGATTCTAGTGCCAAAGAAAGATGGCTCATGGAGGATGTGTTCTGATTGTAGAGCCATAAACAACATCACCATCAAGTATAGGCATCCAATTCCCAGGTTAGATGATCTTCTCGATGAACTTTATGGTGCATGTGTGTTCTCAAAAATAGACTTGAAAAGTGGCTATAATCAAATTAGGATTAGAGAAGGTGATGAATGGAAAACTGCCTTTAAAACTAAATATGGATTCTATGAGTGGTTGGTTATGCCATTTGGTTTGACTAATGCACCTAGTACTTTCATGAGATTAATGAATCATGTTTTAAGGGAGTTTATTGGAAAATTTGTTGTAGTGTACTTTGATGATATTCTGATCTATAGCACTAGTCTTAAGTTGCATGTTGAGCATTTGCAATCTGTTTTGAATGTGCTTAGAAAAGAACAATTGTATACCAATCTAGAAAAATGCATTTTTTGTACTAATCAGGTGGTATTTTTGGGCTTTGTTATTAGTGCTAAAGGTGTATTAGTTGATGAGGAAAAGGTTAAGGCCATCCAAGAATGGCCAACACCTAAGTCTGTGAGTGAGGTGAAGGGATTTCATGGTTTAGCAAGTTTCTATAGGAGATTTGTTAAAGATTTCAGTACATTAGCTACACCTCTAAATGAAATTGTTAAAAAGAATGTGGTTTTTAAATGGGGAAAGAAACAAGAGGAGGCCTTTGCTGCCCTTAAGCATAGGCTAACTAATGCTCCTATTCTTTCCATGCCTAATTTTGCAAAATCATTTGAAATAGTGCGATGCATCAAATGTTGGTATTGGGGCTGTTTTGTTGCAAGATGGGCATCCGATTGCTTATTTTAGTCAAAAGTTAAGTGGGGCTGCCCTTAACTATTCTACTTATGATAAGGAATTGTATGCATTGGTTAGAGCTTTAAAAAATTGGCAGCATTATTTGTTACCCAAAGAGTTTGTCATTCATAGTGATCATGAGTCATTGAAATATTTGAAAGGACAAGGTAAGCTTAACAAGAGGCATGCTAAGTGGGTAGAGTTTTTAGAGCAATTTCCGTATGTCATCAAACATAAAAAGGGGAAAGGAAATATAGTGGCTGATGCGCTTTCTAGGAGGCATGCATTGCTTTCTATGCTTGAAACTAAATTGTTTGGTCTTGAGTCTTTGAAAGGCATGTATAAGCATGATGTTGATTTTGCTGAAATATTTGCTGCATGTGAAAGGTTTTTTGAAAATGGATACTATAGGCATAATGGATTCTTGTTTAAAACAAATAAATTGTGTGTACCTAAGTGTTCCATTAGGGAGTTGCTTGTGAGTGAATCACATGAAGGGGGTTTGATGGGCCACTTTGGGGTTCAAAAGACTTTGGAGATTTTGCAAGAGCATTTCTTTTGGCCTCATATGAAACAAAATGTGCATATAAGTTTTGTGACCACTGCATTGTGTGTAAAAAGGCCAAATCTAAGGTTAAGCCTCATGGATTTATACTCCTTTGCCTGTTCCTGAATATCCTTGGACTGACATTTCTATGGACTTTGTTTTGGGGTTGCCTAAAACAAAGAATGGAAAGGATTCTGTGTTTGTTGTTGTTGATAGGTTTTCCAAGATGGAACATTTCATTCCTTGCAAAAAGGTGGATGATGCTAGCCATGTGGCTGATTTATTTTTCAAGGAAATAGTGAGACTTCATGGACTGCCAAGGAGCATTGTGAGTGATAGGGATGCAAAATTCCTTTGTCACTTTTGGAGGACCTTGTAGGGTAAAATTGGTACTAAATTGCTGTTTTCTACTACTTGCCACCCACAAACTGATGGTCAGACTGAAGTAGTCAATAGGACTTTAGGCACCTTGCTTAGGACTGTTTTAAAGAAAAATCTTAAGTCTTGGGAAGCATGATTGCCTCATGTTGAGTTTGCTTATAATAGGGTTGTCCATTGCACGACTAATTGTTCTCCGTTTGAAATTGTGTATGGGTTCAATCCTTTGACTCCTCTAGATTTGTTGTCCATGCCTAACATTTCTATGTTTAAGCATAATGAAGCACAAGCTAAAGCTGAGTATGTGAAGAAGCTGCATGAGCAAGTGAAGGCTCAAATTGAAAAGAAAAATGAGAGTTATGCAAGGCAAGCTAACAAGGGTAGGAAGAAGATCGTGTTCCAACCTGGTGATTGGGTTTGGGTACACATGAGAAAGGAAAGGTTCCCTAAACAAAGAAAGTCAAAACTCCAACCAAGGGGAGATGGTCCTTTCCAAGTTCTAGAAAATATCAATGACAATGCCTATAAGATTGATCTTCCAGATGAGTATAATGTTAGTGCTACTTTTAATGTGTCTGATTTAACTCTCTTTGATGCAGATGAAGATGCTATTGATTTGGGGACAAATCCTCTTGAAGAGGGGGGAGTGATCAGGACATGAAACTTGAAGGACTTGGAGGACCTATGACAAGGGCAAGGACAAGAAGAGCTAAGGAAGCTAGTCAACAAGTATTGGCAGCCCTTTTGCAAAAAGAGCCAAACATTGAAGAAATAAAGTTTAAAATTGTTAATTGTCTCAGGACTGAAGAGAGCAATACTTGACCTTAATGGAAGAGAAGTTTGAAATAAATTAAACTCATTTTCTTGGAGTTTACTTAGTTAATGGTGGGCAACCAGAATTGTCTAATTAAAGTTGCAGCCACCTAGGTTATCAATTCTAATTAGTATACGTGTTTAATTTACTTTGGCAGTTACACTTTGTTATTAAGCTGCCCATTATTAGTTTTTATTATTTTGTAACTTCAGCTGAATTTAGAAAGGCACTAAACCTACACAAGCTGAGTTTATTAGGCATATAAATTTGGGCAAGACTGAGATGTAAGGAGAATATTTTGGAAATAAAAAAAACTAGTTGAGGTTTCTCTCCTTTGGGTTCTTGACAATCCAAAATCTTTTGAGATTTATCAAAGGTAATTCACCCCTTTGTGTGTGCAATCTCGTAGACATATCTTCCATCCTTGGAAGTGTGGAGTCTATCAATTCCAATTCCATTTTCTGTCTTTTCCATTCATACTCAATTCTTCCCAGCAAACTCTATGATCAATTGCACAGGACAGTCCTACACTATTCGAAAACTCGTTTACTCGTTCAATTTCAATAACTTTTAATTTCCATTCTATGTCTAAGAGTTTGACAGTAATTCTAATCAATTTATTTTTGGCAATTGTTTGCATTCCACGTTGATTAATTTTGTTAACGCGGCCAGCTAAATTCCTAGGGTCCTTTCAGAATCCTGAACTGACAGTGGATTCATATCAAAGCTGAAGAAGTGGAAGCTGGTGGAGAAGAGGAAGAAGAAGAAGAAGTGTAAGCATAAGATTTGGGGGACGGAGAAGAAGAGGAAGAGCAACAATGGGAAGTAACAGAAGTTGGGGCTAGAGAATAAGAGGAAAAAGAAGAAGTTGTGGAAGGAGAAGAAATTGGAGAAGAAGAAGTGTAAGCAGAAGAAGCGGAAGAAAGAGACGAAAATGAAGAAGAACAACAAGTAGAAGTAGAAGAAGTGGTAGATGGAGAGAATAAGAGGAAAAGGGGGAAGCAGTGGAATGAAAGGAGACGAAGAATAAGCAGTGGAAGAAGGAGAACGGGAGGAGGAAGAAGAGGTGGCAGAAGGAGGAGAAGAGGAAGAAGAAGAAGAAGTGTAAGCATAAGATTTGGGGGAAGGAGAAGAAGAGGAAGAGAAACAATGGGAAGCAACAGAGGTGGGCGATGGAGAAAAAGAGGAAGGGGAAGACGGAAAGGAAAGAACAAGAAGTTAAGGAAGAAGAAGAAATGGAAGACGAGGAAAAAGAAGAAGTGTAAGCAGAAGAAGAGGAAGAAGGAGACGAAAATGAAGAAGAACAAAAAGTAGAAGTAGAAGAAGTGGTAGAAGGAGAGAATAAGAGGAATAGGAGGAAGTAGTGGAATTAAAGGAGATGAAGAAGAAGAAGCGGAAGAAGGAGAACAGGAGGAGGGAGAAGAGGTGGCAGAAGGAGAAGAAGAGGAAGAAGAAGAAGTGGAAGAACGAAAAGAAAAGAAAGAAGTGCAAGTGGAAGAAGGAGAACAATAGGAAGAAGAAGAAGAAGGAAAGGGGATGAAGAAGGAGTGGAACAAGGAGGAGAAGAAGAAGGGGAGCAAGAAGAAGTGGTGTAGGCAGAAGAAGGGCAAGACCGAGAAGAGAGGGAAGAAGAAGAACAAGTGGATGTGGTAGAAGTGGAAGAAGGTGAACAAGAGGAAGAAGAAGAAGAAGTAGTTGAAGGAGTGGGGATGATGGAGAAGAAGTGGAAGAAGGAGAAGAAGAGGTAAAATGTAAGTGGGAGCAGAAGAAGGAGAAAAAGAGGGATATGATGAAGGAAAGGAAGAAGAAGAAGGAGATGAAGAGGAAGAAAAGAAAGGAAAAGAGAGGATGAAGAAGAAGTGGAAGAAAGAGAACAAGAGGAGGCAGGAGAAGTGGAAGAAAGATAAGAAGAGGAAGAAGAAGGAGAGTAACTAGAAGAAGTGGAAGAAGGAGTAGAAAACAAAGAAGAAGAAGATGTGGAAAGTGAAGAAGTTGAAGAAGGTGAACAAGAGGAGGAAGAAGAAGTAGTGGAAGGAGGTGAGATGAAGAAGAAGAATTGGAACAAGGAGAAAAGGAGGAAAAGGAAGAAGGAGGGGAGGGGAGGGGAAGGGAAGGGAAGAAGAAGCAGAAGAAATGGAATCTGGAATAGAAGAGGAAGAAGAAGAAGAAGTGTAAGCATAAGATTTGAGGGAAGGAGAAGAAGAGGAAGAGCAACAATGGGAAGCAATAGAAGTGGGGGATGGAGAAAAAGAAGAAGGAGAAGACGGAAAGGAACGAAGAAGAAGTTGTGGAAGGAGAAGAAATGGAAGAAGAGGGAGAAGAAGAAGTGTAAGCAGAAGAAGCGGAAGAAGGAGACGAAAATAAAGAAGAACAACAAGTAGAAGTAGAAGAAGTGGTAGTTGGAGAGAATAAGAGGAATAGGAGGAAGTAATGGGATGAAAGGAGAAGAAGAAGAAGAAGTGGAAGAAGGAGAATGGGAGGAGGGAGAAGAGGTGGCAGAAGGAGAAGTAGAGGAAGAAGAAGAAGTGGAAGAACGAGAAGAAAAGGAAGAAGTGCAAGTGGAAGAAGGAGAACAATAGGAAGGAGAAGAAGAAATGGAAGAATGAGGAAACCAGGAGGAAAAAAAAGCAATGGAAGGAAAGGGGATGAAGAAGAAGTGGAACAAGGAGGAGAAGAAGAAGCGGAGGAAGAAGAAGAAGGAGAAGAAGAGGTAAAATGTAAGTGGAAGCAGAAGAAGGAGAAAAAGAGGGATATGATGAAGGAAAGGAAGAAGAAGAAGGAGATGAAGAGGAAGAAAAGAAAGGAAAAGAGAGGATGAAGAAGAAGTGGAAGAAAGAGAATAAGAGGAGGCAGGAGAAGTGGAAGAAAGATAAGAAGAGGAAGAAGAATGAGAGTAACTAGAAGAAGTGGAGGAAGGAGAAGAAAAAGAAGAAGAAGAATATGTGGAAAGTGAAGAAGGTGAACAAGAGGAGGAAGAAGAAGTAGTGGAAGGAGGTGAGATGAAAAAGAAGAATTGGAACAAGGAGAAAAGGAGGAAAAGGATGAAGGAGGGGAAGGGAAGGGAAGATGAAGCAGAAGAAGTGGAATCTGGAGAAGAGGAAGAAGAAGAAGAAGTGTAAGCATAAGATTTGGGGGAAGGAGAAGAAGAGGAAGAGCAACAATGGGAAGCAACAGAAGTGGGGGATGGAGAAAAAGAGGAAGGAGAAGACGGAAAGGAAAGAAGAAGAAGTTGTGAAGGAGAAGAAATGGAAGAAGAGGAAGAAGAAGAAGTGTCTGCAGAAGAAGCGGAAGAAGGAGACGAAAATGAAGAAGAACAGCAAGTAGACGTAGAAGAAGTGGTAGAAGTAGTGGAATGAAAGGAGATGAAGAAGAAGAAGTGGAAGAAAGAGAACGGGAGGAGGGAGAGGAGGTGGCAGAAGGAGAAGAAGAGGAAGAAGAAGAACTGGAAGAACAAGAAGAAAAAGAAGAAGTGCAAGTGGAAGAAGGAGGACAATAGGAAGAAAAAGAAGAAGTAGAAGAATGACAAAAAAAAGAGGAAGAAGAAGCAATGGAAGGAAAGGGGATGAAGAAGAAGTGGAACAAGGAGGAGAAGAAGAGGAGGAAGAAGAATTAGTGTAGGCAGAAGAAGGGCAAGAAGGAGAAGAGACGGAAGAAGAAGAACAAGTGGATGTAGTAGAAGTGGAAGAAGGTGAACAAGAGGAAGAGGAAGAAGTAGTTGAAGGAGTGGGGATGATGGAGAAGAAGTGGAAGAAGGAGAACAAGAGGTAGAAGTGCAAGTGCAAGCAGAAGAAGTAGAAAAAGAGGGATATGACGAAGGAAAGGAAGAAGAAGAAGGACATGAAGAGGAAGAAAAGAAAGGAAAACAGAGGATGCAGAAGAAGTGGAAGAAAGATAAGAAGAGGAAGAAGAAGGTGAGTAACTAGAAGAAGTGGAAGAAGGAGAAGAAAAGGAAGAAGAAGAAGAGGTGGAAAGTGAAGAAGGTGAACACGAGGAGGAAGAAGAAGTAGTGGAAGGAGGTGAGATGAAGAAGAAGAATTGGAACAAGGAGAAAAGGAGGAAAAGGAAGAAGGAGGGAAAGGGAAGGGAAGAAGAAGCATAAGAAGTGGAATCTGGAGCAGAAGAGGCAGAAGAAGAAGAAGTGTAAGCATAATATTTGGAGGAAGGAGAAGAATAGGAAGAGCAACAATGGGAAGCAACAGAAATGGGGATGGAGAAAAAGAGGAAGGAGAAGACGGAAAAGAAAGAAGAAGAAGTTATGGAAGGAGAAGAAATGGAAGAAGAGGAAGAAGAAGAAGTGTAAGCAGAAGAAGCGGAAGAAGGAGACGAAAATGAAGAAGAACAACAAGTAGAAGCAGAAGAAGAAGTGGTAGAAGTAGAGAATAAGAGGAATAGGAAGAAGTAGTGGAATGAAAGGAGATGAAGAAGAAGAAGTTGAAGAATGAGAATGGGAGGAGGAGACGAGGTGGCAGAAGGAGCAGAAGTGGAACAAGAAGAAGAAGTGGAAGAATGAGAAAAAGAGGAGGAAGAAGAAGCAATGGAAGGGAAGGAGATGAAGAAGGAGTGGAACTAGGAGGAGAAGAAGAAGGGGAGGAAGAAGAAGTAGTGTAGGCAGAAGAAGGGCAAGTGATATATAAATTCAGAGTGGTTGGATTTGTTTTGCGGATCTATCTAGTTTGGAAGGTAATAAGTTAACAAAACAATGAGAATTGGGTAAACATGAAAATGGAAAGGATGAAAATGGTTTAAGGAAGGGATAAATGACGCCACTTCCAAGGATGGAAGATAAGTCATATGACGCCACAAGGGTAGTGATTTACCCCTGATAAGTCTAGCAGAACGCCACAAGAAAAAATTTCTTGATAAGTTCTAAAGAGAAATTCATCTCTCACAAAAGGGTAAAACCCAAATATAATTTCACTAATTCAATGGTTGTCCTTTGAGTAAATTCAACCCCTATTTATAGAACTAGGTGGCTGATCAAAATCATAAATCCCAAAAGAAAAATTGAATACTCTATTATCACGCAATTATCACGTATGATTAATTGCATGTTACATTAATTCCTAAATTAATGAAACGTTACAAAAATGAAAAGTCATTGTCTTCGGCATTCACATCAGCAAGAAGGAGAAGAGAGGGAAGAAGAAGAAGTAGTGGAAGGAGGTGAGATGAAGAAGAAGAATTGGAACAAGGAGAAAAGGAGGAAAAGGAAGAAGGAGGGGAAGGGAAGGGAAAAAGAAGCAGAAGAAGTGGAAGCTGGTGGAGAAGAGGAAGAAGAAGAAGTTGTGGAAGGAGAAGAAATGGAAGAAGAAGAAGTGTAAGCAGAAGAAGCGGAAGAAAGAGACGAAAATGAAGAAGAACAACAAGTAGAAGTAGAAGAAGTGGTAGAAGGAGAGAATAAGAGGAAAAGGAGAAAGCAGTGGAATGAAAGGAGACGAAGAAGAAGCAGTGGAAGAAGGAGAACAGGAGGAGGAAGAAGAAGTAGTGGAAGGAGGTGAGATGAAGAACAAGAATTGGAACAAGGAGAAGAGGAGGAAAAGGAAGAAGGAGGGGAAGGGAAAGGAAGAAGAAGCAGAAGAAGTGGAATCTGGAGGAGAAGAGGAAGAAGAAGAAGAAGTGTAAGCATAAGATTTGAGGGAAGGAGAAGAAAAGGAAGAGCAACAATGGGAAGCAACAGAAGTGGGGGATGGAGAAAAAGAGGAAGGAGAAGACGGAAAGGAAAGAAGAAGAAGTTGTGGAAGGAGAAGAAATGGAAGAAGAGGAAGAAGAAGAAGTGTAAGCAGAAGAAGCGGAAGAAGGAGACGAAAATGAAGAAGAACAACAAGTAGAAGTAGAAGAAGTGGTAGAAGGAGTGAATCAGAGGAATAACAGAAGTGGGGGATGGAGAAAAAGAGGAAGGAGAAGACGGAAAGGAAAGAAGAAGAAGTTGTGGAAGGAGAAGAAATGGAAGAAGAGGAAGAAGAAGAAGTGTAAGCAGAAGAAGCGGAAGAAGGAGACGAAAATGAAGAAGAACAACAAGTAGAAGTAGAAGAAGTGGTAGAAGGAGTGAATCAGAGGAATAGGAGGAAGTAGTGGAATGAAAGGAGATGAAGAAGAAGAAGAAGTGGAAGAAGGAGAACGGGAGGAGGGAGAAGAGGTGGCAGAAGGGGAAGAAGAGGAGTAAGAAAAGTGGAAGAACGAGAAGAAAAGGAAGAAGTGGGAGAAGGAGAACAATAGAAAGAAGAAGAAGAAGTGGAAGAATGAGAAAAATAGGAGGAAGAAGAAGCAATGGAAGGAAAGGGGATGAAGAAGAAGTGGAAGAAGGAGGAGAAGAAGAAGGGGAGGAAGAAGAAGTAGTGTAGGCAGAAGAAGGGCAAGAAGTAGAAGAGAGGGAAGAAGAAGAACAAGTGGATGTAGTAGAAGTGGAAGAAGGTGAACAAGAGGAAGAAGAAGAAGTAGTGGAAGGAGTGGGGATGATGGAGAAGAAGTGGAAAGTGAAGAGGGTGAACAAGAGGAGGAAGAAGAAGTAGTGGAAGGAGGTGAGATGAAGAAAAAGAATTGGAACAAGGATAAAATGATGCATGCCTCCCTTGATCTTTTTCCTTGAGGTTCCAAGCACCATGAAATGGATGATGGAGGGGAAAGAAAATGGAGGTGGGGCGCCACTCTCAAAGAGAGATAAGCCAAAGTGTTTAGGTTTGCCACAAGGGAAGGAACCCTTGATAAAAACCAACTAGGAAGAGGTTCCTCAAGAGAGAGGATCCTCAAGACCTTTTACTAAGAATGTGCTCACAAAGAGACTATTTTCATTCAACTTCAAAGGTGAAATTTTACAATGAGGGGGAATGAGTATATATAGCCCAATGGGAGAGCTTGCGCACACATTTCTAGGCAATGTGGGACTTGGGCTTAATTAGGATTAAAACTAATTAACCCAAGTCTTAGGCCTTAAGTGAGGCACCTAAGTTCACCCCTATGGGTGCAATTAGCATATCTTAATGTGAATGGGCTAGCCCAAAATCATGTCTTAACTTATGCACCCATTATAAGCTTACTCCTCCTTTTTAACTAAAGACACCTATACCTTATAAACTAAGAAGATGGCCGGAAATACATGGCCTTAAGGAAATTAAAAATACTTTCCTATTTATTTAATTAAAATAAAATATTTACAAGCTAAAAATAACGAAGACTATGGCTTCGAATCTTCAATGAGCTTTTGTCCATGCCATGCCTTCCTTGAGTCCTCCTAGCCATGATGCATGCTAGGTGAGATTGCATCATCTCCTCTCCCTTGGAGAGGATTTGACCTCAAATCCTGAGGTCTTTCTTTTGCTTTTTCAAAGTCTGCAAGAAAATAAGGAAAGCAGTAAGTATATGCAGACAAGTGATTTTGGGGGAAGTGAGAGGTCTATAAGGAGGCCTTTTAAGAATGGGGTAGTGGAGGTTGGCACTAAAGTTTGAAAATATTTTAGTGTGCATGTGCCTCCACACAACAGCTCCCCATCCTCCTGCAATTACACTAGATACTAGCCTCAAAGGTTTTGAAATAGTTGGCGAGACTAGTCTAAGTGGAATGGAGCACTCATCAAGTTGGATTTAAGGGTGTGGATCAAGGTGCTCAAAAGATATAGGCACATCCTCAAATTCAACTTGTTCTTTTTGTAAGAGTTGGCAGGAAAATTTTTCTATGTAGAGAACCTCCTTTGAAGGCAAAGGCGGATCTTCCTTAGACTCGGTCTTCCTACCAACAACCTTATTTTCATTTTTATCCCTTTCTCTCTTAAGCTTCATGATCCTTCTATCCTCCATAACCTCGGTAGGGGTAAGAGGAAGTAAGGTGATCTTTTTCCCTTTATGAGAGAGAGTGATTTTATTAGTGAGGCCATTGTGCAAAGTTTCCTTATCATGTTGCCATGGCCTTCCCAGCAACATGTGACTAGCTTCCATAGGGACTACATCACATAACACTTTGTCGTGATACTTCCCTATGAAGAAGCTAATCTCCACTTGCTCTCTTACTACTATACCATCTTCATAATTAAGTCCATGCAAAGAATAAGGTGAAGGATGAGGAGTAGTAGCAAGTGATAGCTTTTCCACCACCCTCGTGCTACAAAAATTACAACATGATCCACCATCCACAATAAGAGAACAAGTTTTGCCCAAAATTTTGCATCTTGTTTGAAAAACATTCTCTCTTTGTGTTTGGGTTTCCTTACAAGGATGGCTTCCAAAAAGTTGTTTCACTTTGAAGAGATCATCACATGAATGAATACCCTTTTCATTTGATGTTCCCTTTAAAGTCCTTTTTCTTTTGGGGCAAAACAAAGCAATATGCCCTTTTTCTAAACACTTAAAACATTTAGGACTTCGAAAACGAGTGCTCGAACTAGTGGTAGGGGTGTCACTCATACTCAAGGGTTTTCTCTCAATATGCTTTCTTTTGGATGACTCTCTTTTGGGTTTAATTATAGAAGGGTTTGTCTTTTTCTTAGGATGCCTCTTAGGGTTTTCCTTCTTACTAGAAGAAGCATGAATGTCATGGATTATTTTAGGCTCCTCTAAGTCTCTATAATGTGTGTAAATGTTACCACAAGAGCTCTTATAGGCATCTCTCTCTTTTTGTATCTTCATTTCTTCCCTTCTTTCTAACTTATTTTGTTCCTTTTCTCTCTTTTCCAATTCTTTCTTCTCTTTTTCTCTCCTTTCTCTTCTCTCTTTTCTCTCTAACTCTTTTCTTTTGTTTTCTTCTTTTTCTCTTTCTTTTTCTCTTTTCTCTTTTTCTCTTCTCTCTTCTCTTTCTTTTTCTCTTGCTTCTCTTTCTTTCTTTTCATTTTCCCTACTCTCTATTTGTCTCTCTTTTTCTCTTCTTTCTTTTCTTTCTTGTCTCTCCTTTTCTTTTTGTTCTTTCTCTCTTCTCTCCTCTCTATCTAGTTCCTCTTGTTCTCTTTTCCTCATCTCTCTTTGTTTTCTCTCATTTTTCCAAAATTCCCTACGTTGTTTTTCTACTATTTCCCAATCAATAGAGTATGGATATGTGGGCAAGGTTGGTTTATCACTCTTCTCATTCTTTTCTTTTATTCTATTCTCACATTCTTCTCCTTTATTTTCCCTAGTTTCATTACTACTCCTAACACTGCTAGAAGTGTGTGAAAACATGTCAAAGTGTAAGGCCTAGGGAACTAATATGCAAAACACTCCTCTCTTTTTTGTTTTCTCCTAAAGTGTTAAGAGTCTTTGGAACTCTAACACTTTCTAAAACGTTGAAAGCAAATAAAGAAATTTAAAGCAAAGCTAAAGGATTCTAACGTGCTCCTAAGTATGAATAAGGGGTACCAATTCCTTATCCACACTAAAACGAGAAACTAAGGTTTATTACACACAAAAGAGGTGACCCTTATGGGCATCCAATACCTCTAATTAAAATGTCCTTTAAAAATACACCCAAATTAAACAAAGAAAATTAAAAGTAGTTGAATGTAGCTCCTTTCTTCAAGTGCTCCTCACCAAGTGTATCACTCTAGTCTTGGCCTCCTTTTCAAGTCTCCTCTTCCTTGGTTTTAAATCAACACTTCCTAAGGATGCTACCCTTGTGAAAATTTCAACAATTTGGCTACCTACCAAGAGAAAACAAGCGCCCAAGCAAGAGACCAAGGGAAGTAGAATTTGAAAGCAAAAAGCAATAAAAAGCACTTAACAATAATAGGAACACATCCAAGTGGAAAGAATTTATTTGACAAACACAAAGAAAGCCAATAAGGACAAGCAAGAAATAAAAGGTGTAGAAAGAAAGTTGGCACACAAAAAAAAATTCCTAGAATGGGCCTAAAATAGAATTGGACTTAAAACAAAAAAGACTCAACAAATTGAATGATTTGCACAATTGTAAAGCAAGGTGGCTAAATCATAGTCAAATAAATTCAAGCAAATTTCAATAAAATTTAACACTCCTTTGAATTTTTTAATAATTTTGAGGTGCACTAATTTTTATTTTATTTTTTTGTACTCTTTTTACTTGTTTTTAGCACTTTTTACTAACTCTTTTTTTTTTTTACTTATTTTACACTTTTGATTTCTTTTCTTCTTCTCTTTTTTTTTTAAACAATTTTGCTACACCTCTTAACACATTTTGTAGCAAATATAGTGAGGAGTCAAAGAATCATAAATGCTTGAACAAAGGATAGGAAATGGCCACCGTAATTGATATACAAAAGTGCAAAATTAAGAAACAAAGCAACCTAATATGAACTAGTAATTTTAGGTGATAAAAAATAAATGGCACAAGGAGAGTTTTACGGAAGTTGAGGACAACTTGATTACTCAATAATCAACCCAATCATACCCAACATGCCTCTCAAAGCCAATCAACAAAAATCACCACAAAAACTAGCACAAAATTAAGATACTAAAATTATTGAACAAGTGAATGAAATTTGGAAGAAATTGAGCATTAATTTTTTTGAAGATTTTTTTTTTTTAAGAACATGCTAAGATCTAAATAGCATGTGAGACTCTAAGGACATGGGATCAAGAGTAAGCCTCTTTGATGCTCAATTTCCAATAGAGAAATAACACACTTTTATGGTAAAAATAAAAAGGCAAAACTATGTAGAATTAAGAGACAATAAAAGGGCTACAACATGACCAACTAATACACAACTTGGAAGATTAAAAACTGAAATTAAATGACTCAAAATAACCAGAAATATATGCCCAAAACAGAGAACAAAGGGCTGGAAAAACAGAAAAATAGGTGCAGGAAAATAGAATTAAAAATTCAAATAAGAAGAACAACGTGCATCCAAAGATCAGGACCACAATGTGTGGCTTCCTTCACAAATTTTGTGAAGTCATTACAATGATCTTCTTAGGATTTGCACAAGAATAAGGAAAAAATAAAAAGCTGGGCAGAAAATTAAAGAAACAATCCTAAAGGAAACATATAAAGATTCAATGGAAAAGAACAAGATAAATTGAATCTAGAAAGCAATAAAAACTAGGAAATAAATTGCATAAAATGAAAACTACAAAAACATAAACTAACAAGACATAAAAGGAATTAAATGACAAGAATCAAAGGCTGGAAAAAATAAAGGAAAAAGCAAGAACTCTAAGAAGAAAAGCTGAAAAAAATTAAAGAAAATTAAGACTAGAAAAGAACCTCATGGAGTTGGCTCTGATACCAAATGATGAATGCCTCCCTTGATCTTTTTCCTTGAGGTTCCAAGCACCATGAAATGGATGATGGAGGGGAAAGAAAATGGAGGTGGGGCGCCACTCTCAAAGCGAGATAAGCCAAAGTGTTTAGGTTTGCCACAAGGGAAGGAACCCTTGATAAAAACCAACTAGGAAGAGGTTCCTCAAGAGAGAGGATCCTCAAGACCTTTTACTAAGAATGTGCTCACAAAGAGACTATTTTCATTCAACTTCAAAGGTGAAATTTTACAATGAGGGGGAATGAGTATATATAGCCCAATGGGAGAGCTTGAGCACACTTTTCTAGGCAATGTGGGACTTGGGCTTAATTAGGATTAAAACTAATTAACCCAAGTCTTAGGCCTTAAGTGAGGCACCTAAGTTCACCCCTATGGGTGCAATTAGCATATCTTAATGTGAATGGGCTAGCCCAAAATCATGTCTTAACTTATGCACCCATTATAAGCTTACTCCTCCTTTTTAACTAAAGACACCTATACCTTATAAACTAAGAAGATGGCCGGAAATACATGGCCTTAAGGAAATTAAAAATACTTTCCTATTTATCTAATTAAAATAAAATATTTACAAGCTAAAAATAACGAAGACTATGGCTTCAAATCTTCAATGAGCTTTTGTCCATGCCATGCCTTCCTTGAGTCGTCCTAGCCATGATGCATGCTAGGTGAGATTGCATCAGAAAAGGAGGAAAAGGAAGAAGGAGGGGAAGGGAAGGGAAGGGAAGAAGAAGCAGAAGAAGTGGAATCTGGAGGAGAAGAGGAACAAGAAGAAGAAGAAGTGTAAGCATAAGATTTGGGGGAAGGAGAAGAAGAGGAAGAGCAACAATGGGAAGCAACAGAAGTGGGGGATGGAGAAAAAGAGGAAGGAGAAGATGGAAAGGAAAGAAGACGAAGTTGCGGAACGGGAAAAAATGGAAGAAGAGGAAGAAGAAGAAGTGTAAGCAGAAGAAGTGGAAGAAGGAGACGAAAATGAAGAAGAACAATAAGTAGAAGTAGAAGAAGTGGTAGAAGGAGAGAATAAGAGGAATAGGAGGAAGTAGTGGAATGAAAGGAGGTGAAGAAGAAGAAGTGGAAGAAGGAGAGGAAAAGGAAGAAGAAGAAGATGTGGAAAGTGAAGAAGGTGAACAAGAGGAGGAAAAAGATATAGTGGAAAGAGGTGAGATTAAGAAGAAGAATTGGAACAAGGGGAAAAGGAGGAAAAGGAAGAATGAGGGGAAGGGAAGGGAAGAGAAGCAGAAGAAGTGGAATCTGGAGGAGAGGAGGAAGAAGAAGAAAAAGTGTAAGCATGAGATTTGGGGGAAGGAGAAGAAGAGGAAGAGCAACAATGGGAAGCAACAGAAGTGGGGGATGGAGAAAAGGAGGAAGGAGAAGACTGAAAGGAAAGAAGAAGAAGTTGTGGAAGGAGAACGAATGGAAGAAGAGGAAGAAGAAGAAGTGTAAGCAGAAGAAGTGCAAGAAGGAGACGAAAATGAAGAAGAACAACAAATAGAAGTAGAAGAAGTGGTAGAAGGAGAGAATAAGAGGAATAGGAGGAAGTAGTGGAATGAAAGGAGATAAAGAAGAAGAAGTGGAAGAAGTAGAATGGGAGGAGGGAGAAGAGGTGGCAGAAGGAGAAGAAGAAGTGGAAGAACGAGAGGAAAAGGAAGAAGTGCAAGTGGAAGAAGGAGAACAATAGGAAGAAGAAGAAGTGGAAGAATGAGAAAAAGAGGAGGAAGAAGAAGCAATGGAAGGAAAGGGGATGAAGAAGAAGTGGAACAAGGAGGAGAAGAAGAAGGGGAGGAAGAAGAAGTACTGTAGGCAGAAGAAGGGCAAGAAGGAGAAGAGAGGTAAGAAGAAGAACAAGTGGATGTAGTAGAAATGGAAGAAGGTGAACAAGACAAAGAAGAAGAAGTAGTTGAAGGAGTGGGGATGATTGAGAATAAGTGGAAGAAGGAGAGAATAAGAGGAATAGGAGGAAGTAGTGGAATGAAAGGAGGTGAAGAATAAGAAATGGAAGAAGGAGAGGAAAAGGAAGAAGAAGAAGATGTGGAAAGTGAAGAAGGTGAACAAGAGGAGGAAGAAGAAGTAGTGGAAGGAGGTGAGATGAAGAAGAAGAATTGGAACAAGTGGAAAAGGAGGAAAAAGAAGAATGAGGGGAAGGGAAGGGAAGAAGAAGCAGAAGAAGTGGAATCTGGAGGAGAAGAGGAAGAAGAAGAAAAAGTGTAAGCATAAGATTTGGGGGAAGGAGAAAAAGAGGAAGAGCAACAATGGGAAGCAACAGAAGTGGGGGATGGAGAAAAAGAGGAAGGAGAAGACGGAAAGGAAAGAAGAAGTTGTGGAAGGAGAAGAAATGGAAGAAGAGGAAGAAGGAGACGTAAATGAAGAAGAACAACAAGTAGAAGTAGAAGAAATGGTAGAAGGAGAGAATAAGAGGAATAGGATGAAGTAGTGGAATGAAAGGAGATGAAGAAGAAGAAGTGGAAGAAGCAGAACTGGAGGAGGGAGAAGAGGTGACAGAAGGAGAAGAAGAGGAAGAAGAAGAAGTGGAAGAACGAGAAGAAAAGGAAGAAGTGCAAGTGGAAGAAGGAGAACAATAGGAAGAAAAAGAAGAAGTGGACAAGAAGGAGAAGATGAGGGGCAGGAAGAAGAAGTACTGTAGGCAGAAGCAGGGCAAGAAGGAGGAGGGAAGAAGAAGAAGAAGTGGATGTTGTAGAAGTTGAAGAAGGTGAACAAGAGGAAGAAGTAGAAGTAGTTGAAGGAGTGGGGATGATGGAGAAGAAGTGGAAGAAGGAGAACAAGAGGTAGAAATGCAAGTGGAAGCAGAAGAAGGAGAAAAAAAGGATTATGATGACGGAAAGGAAAAGGAAGAAGGAGATGAAGAGGAAGAAAAGAAAGGAAAGGAGAGGATGAAGAAGAAGTGGAAGAAAGAGAACAAGAGGAGGCTGGAGAAGTGGAAGAAAGATAAGAAGAGGAAGAAGAAAGAGAGTAACTAGAAGAAGTAGAAAAAGGAGAAGAAAAGGAAGAAGAAGAAGATGTGGAAAGTGAAGAAGTTGAAGAAGGTGAACAAGAGGAGGAAGAAGAAGTAGTGGAAGGAGGTGAGAAGAAAAAGAAGAATTGGAACAACGATAAAAGGAGGAAAAGGAAGAAGGAGGGGATGGGAAGGGAAGAAGAAGCAGAAGAAGTGGAATCTGGAGGAGAAGAGGAAGAAGAAGAAGAAGTGTAAGCATAAGATTCGTGGGAAGCAGAAGAATAGGAAGAGCAACAATGGGAAGCAACAGAAGTGGGGGATGGAGAAAAAGAGGAAGGAGAAGACGGATAGAAAAGAACAAGAAGTTGTGGATGGAGAAGAAATATAAGAAGAGGAAGAAGAAAAAGTGTAAGCAGAAGAAGCGGAAGAAGGAGACGAAAATGAAGAAGAAGAACAAGTAGAAGTAGAAGAAGTGGTAGAAGGAGAGGAATAGGAGGAAGTAGTGGAATGAAAGGAGATGAAGAAGAAGTGGAAGAAGGAGAACGGGAGGAGGGAGAAGATGTGGCTGAAGGAGAAGCAGAGGAAGAAGAAGAAGTGGAAGAACGAGAAGAAAAGGAAGAAGTGCAAGTGGAAGAAGGACAACAATAGGAAGAAGAAGAAGAAGTGGAAGAATGAGAAAAAGAGGAGGAGGAAGAAGTGGAAGAAGAAGGAGAAGTGGAAGAATGAGAAAAAGAGGAAGAAGAAGAGGTAGTGGAAGGAAATGGGATGAAGAAGAAGTGGAAGAAGGAGGAGAATAAGAAGGGGAGGAAGCAGAAGTAGTGTAGGCAGAGGAACGACAAGAAGGAGAAGAGAGGGAAGAAGAAGAACAACTGGATGTAGTAGAAGTGGAAGAAGGTGAACAAGAGGAAGAAGAAGAAGTAGTTGAAGGAGGAGGGATGATGGACAACAAGTGGAAGAAGGAGAACAAGAGGTAGAAATGCAAGTGGAAGCAGAAGAAGGAGAAAAAGAGAGATATGACGAATAAAAGGAAGAAGAAGAAGGAGATTAAAAGGAAGAAAAGAAAGGAAAAGAGAGGATGAAGAAGAAGTGGAAGTAAGAGAACAAGAGGAGGCTGGAGAAGTGGAAGAAAGATAAGAAGAGGAAGAAGAAGAAGAGTAACTAGAAGAAGCGGAAGAAGGAGAAGAAAAGGAAGAAGAAGAAGATGTGAATAGTGAAGAAGTTGAAGAAGGTGAACAAGAGGAGGAGGAGGAAGTACTAGAAGGAGGTGAGATGAAGAAGAAGAATTGGAACAAGGAGAAAAGGAGGAAAAGGAAGAAGGACCGGAAGGGAAGGGAAGAAGAAGCAGAAGAACTGGAATCTGGAGGAGAAGAGGAAGAAGAAGAAGAAGTGTAAGCATAAGATTTGGGGGAAGGAGAGGAAGAGGAAGAGCAACAATGGGAAGCAACAGAAGTGGGGGATGGAGAAAAAGAGGAAGGAGAAGAGGGAAAGCAAAGAAGAAGAAGTTGTGGAAGGAGAAGAAATGGAAGAAGAGGAAGAAGAAGAAGTGTAAGCAGAAGAAGCGGAAGAAGGCGATGAAAATGAAGAAGAACAACAAGTAGAAGTAGTGGAATGAAAGTAGATGAAGAAGAAGAAGTGGAAGAAGGACAACGGGAGGAGGGAGAAGAGGTGGCAGAAGGAGAAGAAGAGGAAGAAGAAGAAGTTGAAGAACGAGAAGAAAAGGAAGAAGTGCAAGTGAAAGAAGGAGAACAATAGGAAGAAGAAGAAGAAGTGGAAGAATGAGAAAAAAAGGAGGAAGAAGAAGCAATGGAAGGAAAGGGGATGCAGAAGAAGTGGAACAAGGAGGAGGAGAAGAAGGGGAGGAAGAAGAAGTAGTGTAGGCAGAAGAAGGGCAAGTAGGAGAAGAGAGGGAAGAAGAAGAACAAGTGAATGATATAGTAGAAGTGGAAAAAGGTGAACAAGAGGAAGAAGAATAAGTAGTTGAAGGAGTCGGGATGATGGAGAAGAAGTGGAAGAAGGAGAACAAGAGGTAGAAATGCAAGTGGAAGCAGAAGAAGGAGATAAAGAGGGATATGACGAAGGAAAGGAAGAAGAAGAAGGAGATGAAGAGGAAGAAAAGAAAGGAAAGCCGGGGATGAAGAAGAAGTGGAAGAAAGAGAACAAGAGGAGGCAGGAGAACTGGAAGAAAGATAAGAAGAGGAAGAAGAAGGAGAGTAAGTAGAAGAAGTGGAAGAAAAAGAAGAAGAAGAAGATGTGGAAAGTGAAGAAGTTGAAGAAGGTGAACAAGAAGAGGAAGAAGAAGTAGAGGAAGGAGGTGAGATAAATAAGAAGAATTGGAAGAAGGAGGAAAAGGAAGAAGGAGGGGAGGGGAAGGGAAGGGAAGAACAAGCAGAAGAAGGGGAATCTGGAGGAGAAGAGGAAGAAGAAGAAGAAGAAGTGTAAGCATAAGATTTGAGGGAAGGAGAAAGAGAGGAAGAGCAACAACAGGAAGCAACAGAAGTGGGGGATGGAGAAAAAGAGGAAGGAGAAGAGGGAAAGCAAAGAAGAAGAAGTTGTGGAAGGAGAAGAAATGGAAGAAGAGGAAGAAGAAGAAGTGTAAGCAGAAGAAGCAGAAGAAGGAGACGAAAATCAAGAACAACAACAAGTACATGTAGAACACGTGGTAGAAGTAGTGGAATGAAAGGAGATGAACAAAAAGAAGTGGAAGAAGGAGAACGGGAGGAGGGAGAAGAGGTGGCAGAAGGAGAAGAAAAGGAAGAAGAACAACAAGTAGAAGTTGAAGAAGTGGTAGAAGGAGAGAATAAGAGGAATAGGAGCAAGTAGTGGAATGAAAGGAGATGAAGAAGAAGAAGTGGAAGAACGACTAGAATAGGAAGAAGTGCAAGTGGAAGAAGGAGAACAATAGGAAGAAGAAGAAGAAGTGGAAGAATAAGAAAAAGAGGAGGAAGAAGAAGCAATGGAAGGAAAGGGGAATGAAGAAGGAGTGGAACAAGGAGGAGAAGAAGAAGCGGAGGAAGAAGAAGTAGTGTAGGTAGGAGAAGGGCAAGAAGGAGAAGAGAGGGCAGAAGAAGAACAAGTGGATGTAGTAGAAGTGGGAGAAGGTGAACAAGAGGACGAAGAAGAAGTAGTTAAAGGAGTGGGGATGGTGGAGAAGAAGTGGAAGAAGGAGAACAAGAGGTCGAAATGCAAGTGGAAGCAGAAGAAGGAGAAAAGAGGGCTATGACGAAGGAAAGGAAGAAGAAGAAGGAGATGAAGAGGAAGAAGGTGAACAACAGGAGGAGGAAGAAGTAGTGGAAGGAGGTGAGATGAAGAAGAATAATTGGAACAAGGAGAAAAGGAGGAAAAGGAAGAAGGACCGGAAGGGAAGGGAAGGGCAGAAGAAGATGAAGAAGTGGAATCTGGAGGAGAAGAGGAAGAAGAAGAAGAAGTGTAAGCATAAGATTTGGGGGAAGGAGAAGGAGAGGAAGAGCAACAGTGGGAAGCAACAGAAGTGGGGGATGGAGAAAAAGAGGAAGGGGAAGACGGAAAGGAAAGAAGAAGAAGTTGAGGAAGAAGAAGAAACGGGAGAAGAGGAAGAAGTGGAAGAATGAGAAAAAGAGGAGGAAGAAGAAGCAATGGAAGGGAAGGAGATGAAGAAGGAGTGGAACAAGGAGGAGAACAAGAAGGGGAGGAAGAAGAAGTAGTGTAGGCAGAAGAAGGGCAAGAAGGAGAAGAGAGGGAAGAAGAAGAACAAGTGGATGTAGTAGAAGTGGAAGAAGGTGAACAAGAGGAAGAAGAAGAAGTAGTTGAAGGAGTGGAGATGATGGAGAAGAAGTGGAAGAAGGAGAACAAGAGGTAGAAATGCAAGTGGAAGCAGAAGAAGGAGAAAAAGAGGGATATGACGAAGGAAAGAAAGAAGAAGAAGGAGATGAAGAGGAAGAAAAGAAAGGAAAGGAGAGGATGAAGAAGAAGTGGAAGAAAGAGAACAAGAGGAGGCGGGAGAAGTGGAAGAAAGATAAGAAGAGGAAGAAGAAGGAGAGTAACTAGAAGAAGTGGAAGAAGGAGAAGAAAAGGAAGAAGAAGAAGATGTGGAATGTGAAGAAGGTGAAGAAGGTGAACAAGAGGAGGAAGAAGAAGTAGTGGAAGGAGGTGAGATGAAGAAGAAGAATTGGAACAAGGAGAAAAGGAGGAAAAGGAAGAAGGAGGGGAAGGGAAGGGAAGAAGAAGCAGAAGAGGTGGAAGCTGGAGGGGAAGAGGAAGAAGAAGAAGAAGTGTAAGCATAAGATTTGGGGGAAGGAGAAGAAGAGGAAGAGCAACAATGGGAAGCAACAGAAGTGGGGGATGGAGAAAAAGAGGAAGGAGAAAACGGAAAGGAAAGAAGAAGAAGTTGTGGAAGGAGAAGAAATGGAAGAAGAGGAAGAAGAAGGAGTGTAAGCAGAAGAAGCGGAAGAAAGAGACGAAAATGCGGAAGAACAACAAGTAGAAGTAGAAGAAGTGGTAGAAGGAGAGAATAAGAGGAATAGGAGGAAGTTGTGGAATGAAAGGAGATGAAGAAGAAGAAGTGGAAGAAGGAGAACGCGTGGAGGGAGAAGAGATGGTAGAAAGAGAAGAAGAGGAAGAAGAAGAAATGGAAGAACGAGAAGAAAAGGAAGAAGTGCAAGGGCAAGAATGAGAACAAGAGGAAGAAGAAGAAGAAGTGGAAGAATGAGAAAAAGAGGAGGATGAAGAAGCAATGGAATGAAAGGGGATGAAGAAAAAGTGGAACAAAGAGGAGAAGAAGAAAGGGAGGAAGAAGAAGTAGTGTAGATAGAATAAGGGCAACAAGGAGAAGAGAGGGAAGAAGAAGAACAACTGGATGTAGTAGAAGTTGAAGAAGGTGAACAAGAGGAAGAAAAAGAAGTAGTTGAAGGAGTGGGGATGATGGAGAAGAAGTGGAAGAAGGGGAACAAGAGGTAGAAATACAACTGGAAGAAGAAGAAGGAGAAAAAGAGGGATATGACGAAGGAAAGGAAGAAGAAGAAATAGATGAAGAGGAAGAAAAGAAAGGAAAAGAGAGGATGAAGAAGAAGTGGAAGAAAGGGAACAAGAGGAGGCAGGAGAAGTGGAAGAAAGATAAGAAGAGGAAGAAGAACGAGAGTAACTAGAAGAAGTGGAAGAAGGAGAAGAAAAGGAAGAACAATAAGATGTGGAAAGTGAAGAAGGTGAACAAGAGGAGGAAGAAGAAGTAGTGGAAGGATGAGATGAAGAAGCAGAATTGGAACAAGGAGAAAAGGAGAAATAGGAAGAAGGAGGGGAAGGGAAGGAAAGAAGAAGCAGAAGAAGTGGAATCTGGAGGAGAAGAGGAAGAAGAAGAAGAAGTGTAAGCATAAGATTTGGGGGAAGGAGAAGAAGAGGAAGAGCAACAATGAGAAGAACCAGAAGTGGGGGATGGAGAAAAAGAGGAAGGAGAAGATGGAAAGGAAAGAAGAAGAAGTTGTGGAAGGAGAAGAAATGGAAGAAGAGGAAGAAGAAGAAGTGTAAGCAGAAGAAGCGGAAGACAAAAATGAAGAAGAACAACAAGTAGAAGTAGAAGAAGTGGTAGAAGGAGAGAATAAGAGGAATAAGAGGAAGTAGTGGAATGAAAGTAGATGAAGAAGAAGAAGTGGAAGAAGGAGAACGGGTGGAGGGAGAAGAGGTGGCAGAAGGAGAAGAAGAGGAAGAAGAAGAAGTGGAAGCACGAGAAGAAAAGGAAGAAGTGCAAGTGGAAAAAGGAGAACAATAGGAAGAAGAGGAAGAAGTGGAAGAATGAGAAAAATAGGAGGAAGAAGAAGCAATGGAAGGAAAGGGGATGAGAGGGTGAAAAGAAAGGAAAGGAGAGGATGAAGAAGAAGAAGTGGAAGAAAGATAAGAATAGGAAGAAGACGGAAAGTAACTAGAAGAAGCAGGGCAAGAAGGAGAAGAGAGGGAAGAACTAGAACAAGTGGATGTAGTAGAAGTGGAAGAAGGTGAACAAGAGGAAGAAGAAGAAGTAGTTGAAGGAGTGGGGATGATGGAGAAGAAGTGGAAGAAGGAGAACGAGAGGTAGAAATACAAGTGGAAGCAGAAGAAGGAGAAAAAGAGGGATATGACGAAGGAAAGGAAGAACAAGAAGGAGATGAAGAGGAAGAAAAGATAAGAAGAAGAGGAAGAAGAAGGAGAGTAACTAGAAGAAGTGGAAGAAGGAGAAGAAAAGGAAAAAGAAGAAGATGTGGAAAGTGAAGAAGTTGAAGAAGGTGAACAAGAGGAGGAAAAAGAAGTAGTGGAAGGAGGTCAGATGAAGAAGAAGAATTGGAACAAGGAGAAAAGGCGGAAAAGGAAGAAGGAGCGGAAGGGAAGGGAAGGGAAGAAGAAGCATAAGAAGTGGAATCTGGAGCAGATGAGGAAGAAGAAGAAGAAGTGTAAGCATAATATTTGGGGGAAGCAGAAGGAGAGGAAGAACAACAATGGGAAGCAACAGAAGTGGGGGATGGACAAAAAGTGGAAGGAGAAGACGGAAAAAAAAGAAGAACAAGTTGTGGAAGGAGAAGAAATGGGAGAAGAGGAAGAAGAAGAAGTGTAAGTAGAAGAAGCGGAAGAAGGAGAAGAAAATGAAGAAGAACAACAAGTAGATGCAGGAGAAGAAGTGGTAGAAGGAGAGAATAAGAGGAATAGCAAGAAGTAGTGGAATGAAAGGAGATGAAGAAGAAGAAGTTGAAGAAAGAGAACGGGAGGAGGAGAGGAAGTGGCAGAAGGAGCAGAAGCGGAACAAGAAGAAGAAGTGGAAGAATGAGAAAAAGAGGAGGAAGAAGAAGCAATGGAAGGAAAGGAGATGAAGAAGGAGTGGAACAAGGAGGAGAAGAAGAAGGGGAGGAAGAAGAAGTAGTGTAGGCAGAAGAAGGGCAAGAAGGAGAAGAGAGGGAAGAAGAAGAACAAGTGGATGTAGTAGAAATGGAAGAAGGTGAACAAGAGGAAGAAGAAGAAGTAGTTGAAGGAGTGGGGATGATGGAGAAGAAGTGGAAGAAGGAGAACAAGAGGTAGAAATGCAAGTGGAAGCAGAAGGAGAAAAAGAGGGAATGACGAAGGAAAGCAAGAAGAAGAAGGAGATGAAGAGGAAGTAAAGAAAGGAAAGGAGAGGATGAAGAAGAAGTGGAAGAAAGAGAACAAGAGGAGGCAGGAGAAGTGGAAGAAAGATAAGAAGAGGAAGAAGAAGGAGAGTAACTAGAAGAAGTGGAAGAAGGAAAAGAAAAGGAAGAAGAAGAAGATGTGGAAAGTGAAGAAGGTGAACAAGAGGAGGAAGAAGAAGTAGTGGAAGGAGGTGAGATGAAGAAGAAGAATTGGAACAAGGAGAAAAGGAGGAAAAGGAAGAAGGAGGGGAAGGGAAGGGAAGAAGAAGTAGAAGAAGTGGTATCTGGAGGAGAAGAGGAAGAAGAAGAAGAAGTGTAAGCATAAGATTTGGGGGAAGGAGAAGAAGAGGAAGAGCAACAATGGGAAGCAACAGAAGTGGGGGATGGAGAAAAAGAGGAAGGAGAAGACGGAAAGGAAAGAAGAAGAAGTTGTGGAAGGAGAAGAAATCGAAGAGGAGGAAGAAGAAGAGGTGGTAGAAGGAGAGAATAAGAGGAATAAAAGGAAGTAGTGGAATGAAAGGAGATGAAGAAGAAGAAGTGGAAGAAGGAGAACTGGAGTTGGGAGAAGAGGTGGCAGAAGGAGAAGAAGAGGAAGAAGAAGTAGAAGTGGAAGAGTCAGAAAAACAGGAGGAAGAAGAAGCAATGGAAGGAAAGGAGATGAAGAAGGAGTGGAGCAAGGAGGAGAAGAAGAAGGGGAGGAAGAAGAAGTAGTGTAGGGAAAAGAAGGGCAAGAAGGAGAAGAGAGGGAAGAAGAAGAACAAGTGGATGTAGTAGAAATGGAAGAAGGTGAACAAGAGGAAAAACAAGAAGTAGTTGAAGGAGTGGGGATGATGGAGAAGAAGTGGAAGAAGGAGAACAAGAGGTAGAAATGCAAGTGGAAGCAGAAGAAGGAGAAAAAGAGGGATATGACGAAGGAAAGGAAGAAGAAGGAGGAGGTGAAGAGGAAGAAAAGAAAGGAAAGGAGAGGATGAAGAAGAAGTGGAAGAAAGAGAACAAGAGGAGGCAGGAGAAGTGGAAGAAAGATAAGAAGATGAAGAAGAAGGAGAGTAACTAGAAGAAGTGGAAGAAGGAGAGGAAAAGGAAGAAGAAGAAGATGTGGAAAGTGAAGAAGGTGAACAAAAGGAGGAAGAAGAAGTAGTGGAAGGAGGTTAGATGAAGAAGAAGAATTGGAACAAGGGAACAAGGAGGAAAAGGAAGAAGGAGGGGAAGGGAAGGGAAGAAGAAGCAGAAGAAGTGGAATCTGGAGGAGAAGAGAAGAAGAAGAAGGAGTGTAAGCATAAGATTTGGGGGAAGGAGAAGAAGAGGAAGAGCAACAATGTGATGAGGACATGCAGCTTGAAGGACTTGGAGGACCTATCACAAGGGTAAGGACAAGAAGAGCTAAGGAAGCTATTCAACAAGTATTGACAGCCCTTTTGCAAAAAGAGCCAAACATTGAAGAAATAAAGTTTAAAATTGTTAATTGTCTCAGGACTGAAGAGAGCAATACTTGACCTTAATGGAAGAGAAGTTTGGAATAAATTAAACTCATTTTCTTGGAGTTTACTTAGTTAATGGTGGGCAACCAGAATTGTCTAATTAAAGTTGCAGCCACCTAGGTTATCAATTCTAATTAGTATACGTGTTTAATTTACTTTGGCAGTTACACTTTGTTATTAAGCTGCCCATTATTAGTTTTTATTATTTTGTAACTTCACCTGAATTTAGAAAGCCACTAAACCTACACAAGCTGAGTTTATTAGGCATATAAATTTGGGCAAGACTGAGATGTAAGGCAGAATATTTTGGAAATAAAAAACTAGTTGAGTTTGCTCTCCTTTGGGTTCTTGGCAATCCAAAATCTTTTTTGAGATTTATCAAAGGTAATTCACCCCTTTGTGTGTGCAATCTCGTAGACATATCTTCCATCCTTAGAAGTGTGGAGTCTATCAATTCCAATTCCATTTTCTGACTTTTCCATTCATACTCAATTCTGCCCATTAAACTCTATGACAGGAAAGTCCTACACTATCGAAAACTCGTTTAATCGTTGAATTTCGATAACTTTTAATTTCCATTCTGTGTCTAAAAGTTTGATAGTAATTCTATTTAGTTTTTTTTTTGCAATTGTTTGCATTCTACGTTGATTAATTTTGTTAACGCAGCAAGCTAAATTCCTAGGGTCCTTTCAGAATCCTAAACTGACAGTGGATTCATATCATTTGGTATTAGAGCTCCGGTTTCTAGGAATTGCAAGGCTGCTGTTCTGGGTAATTTCTGTCCTTAATTTTCATCATATCATAATATTACCGTATTGTTATTTCTTTGACTGAACCATTGCAAAAGTTAGGTCCTTAAAACAATTCTGAATTTAAAAAAAAAAAAAAATAGAAGTGAAAGAAAGCATGCAAAAATTGAGTAAAAAAAAAATAAAAAAAATTGGGCTGAATGGTTCATGTTATTAGAAAAATTTTAAGCTCATTCTTAAGGTAATATTGTGTTTGAATTGAGGAAGAAAATACTGCACCTTGTTAGTATACAATTCTGAATTTTGGCTACACTTCTTGGTTGCAAATTGTTCAATTTCCATTCTGTTTTGCTGCACCTATTGGCTTCATTTTAAGCCAAAATTTCAACCCTTTGTTGGTGTCAAACTTCTGGTTGCTGTCCTATTTGTTTGTGGTTTTCTTTGTGTTTCATTTGAGTCATTTTTGTTAGCTTTTCTTGAGTTATTTGGGCTGCACACAGGTTGGTGTTGTCTTTGAATTTATTCTCTTTTTGGTCTGTTAAGAACTTAAGGAGGAATAGAGAGGAAAAAGGCAAGAGAGTTTCATTATAGTAAAAGCCAATATTTTTTTAGCGCAAACACTTGAGTGGGTGAGAACATTTTCAAACACCACATACATAACTTTTTCTTGTGACATTTGACCTGTTTGTTTATCATGGCGGAAAGAAATAATAACAATGATCTTCAGCTTCAAATTGTTGCACTATCTCAGCATTTAGAGAGATTGATGAAGCAACAACAAGATGAGTTCCATGAGAGGTTGGATCAGTTGGAGAATAGAACCCCACCAGCAGGAGGAGGAGGAAGGCCAAATAGAAATGAAGGAAGAATAGAAGGAGTGAAGTTGAATGTGCCTCCTTTCAAGGGTAGGAGTGATCCTGAGGCATACTTGGAGTGGGAGTTAAAAATTGAGCATGTGTTCTCTTGCAACAATTATAGTGAGGAGCAAAAGGTGAGACTTGCAGCTGCTGAATTTTCAGATTATGCTTTGATTTGGTGGAACAAGTTGCAAAGGGAGAGGATTAGAGATGAAGAGCCTATGGTGGACACTTGGACTGAAATGAAGAGGCTCATGAGGAAGCGGTATGTACCTTCTAGCTTCCATAGAGACTTAAAATTGAAACTTCAAAAATTGTCTCAAGGAAGCAAGGGAGTGGAGGAGTACTATAAGGAGATGGAGGTGCTTATCATCCAAGCAAAAATTGAAGAAGATCCTGAGGTAACTATGGCTCGCTTCCTTACTGGTTTAAATCATGATATTAGAGATGTTGTTGAGTTGCAGGAATTTGTAGAAATGGAGGATCTGTTGCATAAGGCCATTCAGGTAGAACAACGGTTAAAAAGAAAAAGTGCAACAAGAAGGAGTTCTACCAATTTTAATAATTCCAATTGGAAGGATAGGAGGAAAGAAGGAGCTGCCTCATCAAGCAATGCATCACTTTCTAACAATGGAAAAGCACCTCAAAAGCAACCTGAACATCCTCCTAAAAAGACTAGAGAAGTGAAGTGTTTCAAGTGCTTGGGCATGGGTCATTATGCCTATGAGTGTCCCACAAAGAAGATTGTTCTTCTCAAAGATAATGGGGAATACACAAGCCAATCAGAAGCTAGTGGTGGAGAAGAAGAGGAGAGTGATGGAGAATTGAAGGCTAATGAAGGAGAGTTGTATATGATTAGGAGGATGCTTGGAAGTCAAGTCAAGGCCGAAGATGCATCTCAAAGGGAGAACATCTTTCACACAAGATGTTCAGTCAATGGTAATGTTTGTTTGGTAATTATTGATGGAGGGAGTTGTACCAATGTGGTGAGTTCAAGATTAGTGTCAAAGATGAACATGGACACTACACCGCATCCTAGACCATATAAACTCCAATGGCTTAGTGAAGGAGAAGAAGTTAAAGTGAAACAGCAAGCAGAGGTTCCTTTCTCCATGGGAAGTATCAAGATAAGGTTTTATGTGATGTGGTTCCCATGGAGGCCAGCCATATTCTTTTAGGGAGGTCGTGGCAGTATGATACCAAAGCCATTCATGATGGTTTCACTAATAAAATTTCCTTTATGTATCAGGATAAAAAGGTGGTTCTCAAGCCTTTGTCTCCTAAAGAGGTATGTGAGGATCAATTAAAAATGAGAGAAAAATTAGCAAATGAGAGAAAGAGTGAAACACCTGAGAGGAAAAAGAGTGAAACACCTGAAAGAAAAAAGAGAGAAAAGAATAAGAGTGAAACACTTGAGGGCAAGCAGCTGTGTTTAGCAAGAGAAAGGGAGGTAAGGAGGGTGCTTTGCGCAAGACAGCCCCTCTACTTATTGCTTTGTCAAAATCAAATTTTGTATGCTAACCAGTTTGACAAGTTTGAATTGCCTTCTTGTATTGAATCTCTTTTGCAGGATTTTGAGGATGTGTTTCCAGCAAATGTACCTGATGGCTTGCCACCTGTGAGGGGAATTGAGCATCACATTGATCTCATTCCAGGAGCTTCTTTGCCCAATCGTCTAGCTTATAGGAGCAACCCACAGGAGA
Organism: Psophocarpus tetragonolobus; assembly: GCA_037954015.1. Taxonomy (NCBI): domain Eukaryota; kingdom Viridiplantae; phylum Streptophyta; class Magnoliopsida; order Fabales; family Fabaceae; genus Psophocarpus; species Psophocarpus tetragonolobus. The sequence goes on from CM075692.1 coordinate 53,725,281, forward strand.
CCAAAGAGATCGAAAGGCAAGTTACTGAGCTCATGAGCAAAGGGTGGGTAAGAGACAGCATGAGTCCATGTGCTGTACCTGTGATTATAGTACCCAAGAAGGATGGCTCATGGAGGATGTGTTCTGATTGTAGAGCCATAAACAACATCACCATCAAATATAGACATCCAATTCCCAGGTTAGATGATCTTCTTGATGAACTATATGGTGCATGTGTGTTTTCTAAAATTGATCTGAAAAGTGGCTATAATCAGATTAGGATTAGAGAATGAGATGAATGGAAAACTGCTTTTAAGACTAAATATGGATTGTATGAGTGGTTGGTTATGCCCTTTGGTTTGACAAATGCACCTAGTACTTTCATGAGATTAATGAATCATGTCTTAAGAGAGTTTATTGGAAAATTTGTTGTCGTGTACTTTGATGATCTTCTGATCTATAGCACTAGTCTTGAATTGCATGTTGAACATTTGCGGGCTGTTATGAATGTGCTTAGAAAAGAACAATTGTATGCCAATTTGGACAAATGCCTTTTTTGTACTGATCATGTAATATTCCTAGGCTTTGTTGTTAATGCTAAAGGGGTACAGGTTGATGTGGAAAAGGTTAAGGCCATCCAAGAATGGCCTACACCTAAAACCGTGAGTGAGGTGAGGGGATTTCATGGTTTAGCAAGTTTCTACAGGAGATTTGTTAAAGATTTTAGTACTGTGGCTGCACCTCTAAATGAAATTGTATGTGGGTTTTAAATGGGGAGAGAAACAAGAAGAGGCCTTTGCTGCCCTTAAGCATAAGCTTGTTAATGCACCTATTCTTGCCATGCCTAATTTTGCAAAATCATTTGAAATTGAATGTGATGCATCAAATGTGGGTATTGGGGCTGTTTTGTTGCAAGATGGGCATCCGATTGCTTATTTTAGTCAAAAGTTAAGTGGGGCTGCCCTTAACTGTTCTACTTATGATAAGGAATTGTATGCATTGGTTAGAGCATTAAAAACTTGCCAGCATTATTTGTTACCCAAAGAGTTTGTCATTCATAGTGATCATGAGTCATTGAAATATTTGAAAGGACAAGGTAAGCTTAACAAGAGGCATGCTAAGTGGGTAGAGTTTTTAGAGCAATTTCCGTATGTCATCAAACATAAAAAGGGGAAAGGAAATATAGTGGCTGATGCGCTTTCTAGGAGGCATGCATTGCTTTCTATGCTTGAAACTAAATTGTTTGGTCTTGAGTCTTTGAAAGGCATGTATAAGCATGATGTTGATTTTGCTGAAATATTTGCTGCATGTGAAAGGTTTTCTGAAAATGGATACTATAGGCATAATGGATTCTTGTTTAAAACAAATAAATTGTGTGTACCTAAGTGTTCCATTAGGGAGTTGCTTGTCAGTGAATCACATGAAGGGGGTTTGATGGGCCACTTTGGGGTTCAAAAGACTTTGGAGATTTTGCAAGAGCATTTCTTTTGGCCTCATATGAAACGAAATCTGCATAAGTTTTGTGACCACTGCATTATGTGTAAAAAGGCCAAATCTAACGTTAAGCCTCATGGATTGTATACTCGTTTTCCTGTTCCTGAATATCCTTGGACTGACATTTCTATGGACTTTGTTTTGGGGTTGCCTAAAACAAAGAATGGAAAGGATTCTGTGTTTGTTGTTGTTGATAGGTTTTCCAAGATGGCACATTTCATTCCTTGCAAAAAGGTGGATGATGCTAGCCATGTGGCTGATTTATTTTTCAAGGAAATAGTGAGACTTCATGGACTGCCAAGGAGCATTGTGAGTGATAGGGATGCAAAATTCCTTAGTCACTTTTGGAGGACCTTGTGGGGTAAATTGGTACTAAATTGCTGTTTTCTACTACTTTCCACCCATAAACTGATGGTCAGACTGAAGTAGTCAATAGGACTTTAGGCACCTTGCTTAGGACTGCTTTAAAGAAAAATCTTAAGTCTTGGGAAGCATGTTTGCCTCATGTTGAGTTTGCTTATAATAGGGTTGTCCATAGCACGACTAATTGTTCTCCGTTTGAAATTGTGTGTGGGTTCAATCCTTTGACTCCTCTTGATTTGTTGTCCATGCCTAACATTTCTATGTTTAAGCATAATGAAGCACAAGCTAAAGCTGAGTATGTGAAGAAGCTGCATGAGCAAGTGAAGGCTCAAATTGAAAAGAAAAATGAGAGTTATGCAAGGCAAGCTAACAAGGGTAGGAAGAAGATCGTGTTCCAACCTGGTGATTGGGTTTGGGTACACATGAGAAAGGAAAGGTTCCCTAAACAAAGAAAGTCAAAACTCCAACCAAGGAGAGATGGTCCTTTCTAAGTTCTAGAAAAGATGAATGACAATGCCTATAAGATTGATTTTCCAGATGATTATAATGTTAGTGCTACTTTTAATGTGTCGGATTTAACTCTCTTTGATGCAGATGAAGATGCAGCTTGAAGGACTTGGAGGACCTATCACAAGGGTAAGGACAAGAAGAGCTAAGGAAGCTATTCAACAAGTATTGACAGCCCTTTTGCAAAAAGAGCCAAACATTGAAGAAATAAAGTTTAAAATTGTTAATTGTCTCAGGACTGAAGAGAGCAATACTTGACCTTAATGGAAGAGAAGTTTGGAATAAATTAAACTCATTTTCTTAGAGTTTACTTAGTTAATGGTGGGCAACCAGAATTGTCTAATTAAAGTTGCAGCCACCTAGGTTATCAATTCTAATTAGTATACGTGTTTAATTTACTTTGGCAGTTACACTTTGTTATTAAGCTGCCCATTATTAGTTTTTATTATTTTGTAACTTCACCTGAATTTAGAAAGCCACTAAACCTACACAAGCTGAGTTTATTAGGCATATAAATTTGGGCAAGACTGAGATGTAAGGCAGAATATTTTGGAAATAAAAAACTAGTTGAGTTTTCTCTCCTTTGGGTTCTTGGCAATCCAAAATCTTTTTGAGATTTATCAAAGGTAATTCACCCCTTTGTGTGTGCAATCTCGTGGACATATCTTCCATCCTTGGAAGTGTGGAGTCTATCAATTCCAATTCCATTTTCTGTCTTTTCCATTCATACTCAATTCTGCCCATTAAACTCTATGACAGGAAAGTCCTACACTATCGAAAACTCGTTTAATCGTTGAATTTCGATAACTTTTAATTTCCATTCTGTGTCTAAAAGTTTGATAGCAATTCTATTTAGTTTTTTTTTTGCAATTGTTTGCATTCCACGTTGATTAATTTTGTTAACGCAGCAAGCTCAATTCCTAGGGTCCTTTCAGAATCCTAAACTGATGGTGGATTCATATCACAATGGGAAGCAACATAAGTGGGGGATGGAGAAAAAGAGGAAGGAGAAGACAGAAAGGAAAGAAGAAGAAGTTGTGGAAGGACAAGTAATGGAAGAAGAGGAAGAAGAAGAAGTGTAAGCAGAAGAAGCGGAAGAAGGAGACGAAAATGAAGAAGAAAAACAAGTAGAAGTAGAAGAAGTGGTAGAAGGAGAGAATAAGAGGAATAGGAGGAAGTAGTCGAATCAAAGGAGATGAAGAAGAAGAAGTGGAAGAAGGAGAACGGGAGGAGGGAGAAGAAGTAGCAGAAGGAGAAGAAGAGGAAGAAGAAGAAGTGGAAGAACGAGAAGAAAAGGAAGAAGTGCAAGTGGAAGAAGGAGAACAATAGGAAGAAGAAGAAGTGGTAGAATGAGAAAAAGAGGAGGAAGAAGAAGCAATGGAAGGAAAGGCGATGAAGAAGAAGTGGAACAAGGAGGAGAAGAAGAAGGGGAGGAAAAAGAAGTAGTGTAGGGAGAAGAAGGGCAAGAAGGAGAAGAGAGGGAAGCAGAAGAACAAGTGGATGTAGTAGAAGCGGAAGAAGGTGAACAAGAGGAATAAGAAGAAGTAGTTGAAGGAGTGGGGATGATGGAGAAGAAGTGGAAGAAGGAGAACAAGAGGTAGCAATGCAAGTAGAAGCAGAAGAAGGAGAAAAAGAGGGATATGACGAAGGAAACGAAGAAGAAGAAGGAGATGAAGAGGAAGAAAAGAAAGGAAAGGAGAGGATGAAGAAGAAATGGAAGAAAAAGAACAAGAGGAGGAAGGAGAAGTGGAAGAAAGATAAGAAGAGGAAGAAGAAGGAGAGTAACTAGAAGAAGTGGAAGAAGGAGAAGAAAAGGAAGAAGAAGAAGATGTGGAAAGTGAAGAAGTTGACGAAGGTGAACAAGACGAGGAAGAAGAAGTAGTGGAAGGAGGTGACAAGAAGAAGAAGAATTGGAACAAGGAGAAAAGGAGGAATAGGAAGAAGGAGGGGAAGGGAAGGAAAGAAGAAGCAGAAGAAGTGGAATCTGGAAGAGAAGAGGAAGAAGAAGAAGAAGTGTAAGCATAAGATTTGGGGGAAGGAGAAGACGAGGAAGAGCAACAATGAGAAGCAACAGAAGTGGGGGATGGAGAAAAAGAGGAAGGAGAAGACGGGAAGGAAAGAAGAAGAAGTTGTGGAAGGAGAAGAAATGGAAGAAGAGGAAGAAGAAGAAATGTCTGCAGAAGAAACAGAAGAAGGAGACGAAAATGAAGAAGAACAACAAGAAGAAGTGGTAGAAGGAGAGCATAAGAGGAATAGGAGGAAGTAGTGGAATGAAAGGAGATGAAGAAGAAAAAGTACAAGAAGGAGAACGGGAGGAGAGAGAAGAGGTGGCAGAAGGAGAAGAAGAGGAAGAAGAAGAAGTGGAAGAACAAGAAGAAAAGGAAGAAGTGCAAGTGGAAGAAGGAGAACAATAGGAAGAAGAAGAAGAAGTGGAAGAATGAGAAAAAGAAGCAATGGAAGAAAAGGGGATGAACAAGAAGTGGAACAAGAAGGAGAAGAAGAAGCGGAGGAAGAAGAAGTAGTGTAGGCAGAAAAAGGGCAAGAAGGAGAAGAGAGGGAAGAAGAACAACAAGTGGATGTAGTAGAAGTGGGAGAAGGTGAACAAGAGGACGAGGAAGAAGTAGTTGAAGGAGTGAGGATGATGGAGAAGAAGTGGAAGAAGGAGAACAAGAGGTAGAATTGCAAGTGGAAGCAGAAAAAGGAGAAAAAGAGGGATATGACGAAGGAAAGGAAGAAGAAGAAGGAGATGAAGAGGAAGAAAAGAAAGGAAAGGAGAGGATGAAGAAGAAGTGGAAGAAAAAGAACAAGAGGAGGCAGGAGAAGTGGAAGAAAGATAAGAAGAGGAAAAAGAAGGAGATTAGCTAGAAGAAGTGGGAAAAGGAGAAGAAAGGAAAGAAGAAGAAGATGTGGAATGTGAAGAAGGTGAACAAGAGGAGGAAGAAGAAGTAGTGCAAGGAGGTCAGATGAAGAAGAAGAATTGAAACAAGGAGAAAAGGAGGAAAAGGAAGAAGGAGGGGAAGGGAAGGGAAGAAGAAGCAGAAGAAGTGGAATCTGGAGGAGAAGAGGAAAAAGAAGAAGAAGTGTAAGCATAAGATTCGGGGGAAGGAGAAGAAGAGGAAGAACAACAATGGGAAGCAACAGAAGTGGGGGATGGAGAAAAAGAGGAAGGAGAAGACGGAAAGGAAAGAAGAAGAAGTTGTGGAAGGAGAAGAAATGGAAGAAGAAGAAGTGTAAGCAGAAGAAGCGGAAGTAGAAGAAAATGAAGAAGAAAAACAAGTAGAAGTAGAAGAAGTGGTAGAAGGAGAGAATAAGGGGAATAGGAGGAAGTAGTGGAATGAAAGGAGATTAAGAAAAAGAAGTGGAAGAAGGAGAACGGGAGGAGGGAGAAGAGGTGCCAGAAGGAGAAGAAGGGGAAGAAGAAGAACTGGAAGAATGAGAAGAAAAGGAAGAAGTGCAAGTGGAAGAAGGAGAACAATAGGAAGAAGAAGAAGAAGTGGAAGAATGAGAAAAAGAGGAGGAAGAAGAAGCAATGGAAGGAAAGGGGATGAAGAAGAAGTGGAACAAGGAGGAGAAGAAGAAGCGGAGGAAGAAGAAGTAGTGTAGGCAGAAGAAAGGCAAGAAGGAGAAGAGAGGGAAGAAGAAGAACAAGTGGATGTAGTAGAAGTGGAAGAAGGTGACAAGAGGAAGAAGAACGAGTAGTCGAAGGAGTGGTGATGATGGAGAAGAAGTGGAAGAACGAGAACAAGAGGTAGAAATGCAAGTGGAGGCAGAAGAAGGAGAAAAAGAGGGATATGACGAAGGAAAGGAAGAAGAAGAAGGAGATGAAGAGGAAGAAAAGAAAGGAAAGGAGGGGATGAAGAAAAAGTGGAAGAAAGAGAACAAGAGGAGGCAGGAGAAGTGGAAGAAAGATAAGAAGAGGAAGAAGATGGAGAGTAACTAGAAGAAGGGGAAGATGGAGAGTAACTAGAAGAAGTGGAAGAAGGAGAAGAAAAGGAAGAAGAACAAGATGTGGAAGGTGAAGAAGGTGAACAAGAGGAGGAAGAAGATGTAGTCGAAGGAGGTGAGATGAAGAAGAAGAATTGGAACAAGGAGACAGGGAGGAAAAGGAAGAAGGAGGGGAAGGGAAGGGAAGAAGAAGCAGAAGAAGTGGAATCTGGAAGAGAAGAGCAAGAAGAAGAAGAAGTGTAAGCATAAGATTTGGGGGAAGGAGAAGAAGAGGAAGAGCAACAATGGGAAGCAAAAGAAGTGGGGGATGGAGAAAAAGAGGAAGGAGAAGACGGAAAGGAAAGAAGAAGAAGTTGTGGAAGGAGAAGAAATGGAAGAAGAGGAAGAAGAAGAAGTGTAAGCAGAAGAAGCGGAAGAAGGAGACGAAAATGAAGAAGAACAACAAGTAGAAGTAGAATAAGTGGTAGAAGGAGAGAATAAGAGGAATAGGAGGAAGTAGTAGAATGAAAGGAGATGAAGAAGAAGAAGTGGAACAAGGAGAACGGGAGGAGGGAGAAGAGGTGGCAGAAGGAGAAGAAGAGGAAGAAGAAGAAGTGGAAGAACGAGATGAAAAGGAAGAAGTGCAAGTGGATGAAGGAGAACAATAGGAAGAAGAAGATGAAGTGGAAGAATAAGAAAAAGAGGAGGAAGAAGAAGCAACGGAAGGAAAGGGGATGAAGAAGAAGTGGAACAAGGGGGAGAAGAAGAAGGGAAGGAAGAAGAAGTAGTGTAGGCAGAAGCAGGGCAAGAAGGAGAAGAGAGGGAAGAAGAAGAACAAGTGGATGTAGTAGAAGTGGAAGAAAGTGAACAAGAGGAAGAAGAAGAAGTGGTTGAAGGAGTGGGGATGATGGAGAAGAAGTGGAGAACAAGAGGTAGAAATGCAAGTGGAAGCAGAAGAAGGAGAAAAATAGGGATATGACGAAGGAAAGGAAGAAGAAGAAGGAGATGAAGAGGAAGAAAAGAAAGGAAAGGAGAGGATGAAAAAGAAGTTGAAGAAAGAGAACAAGAGGAGGGAGGAGAAGTGGAAGAAATATAAGAAGGGGAAGAAGAAGGAAAGTAACTAGAAGAAGTGGAAGAAGGAGAAGAAAAGGGAGAAGAAGAAGATGTGGAAAGTGAAGAAGGTTAACAAGAGGAGGAAGAAGAAGAAGTGGAAGGAGGTGAGATGAAGAAGAAGAATTGGAACAAGGAGAAGAGGAGGAGGGAGAAGGAGCTGGCAGAAGGAGAAGAAGAGGAAGACGAAGAAGTGGAAGAACGAGAAGAAAAGGAAGAAGGAGAACAATAGGAAGAAGAACAAGAAGTGGAAGAATGAGAAAAAGAGGTGAAAGAAGAAGCAATGGAAGGAAAGGGGATGAAGAAGAAGTGGAACAAGGAAGAGAAGAAGAAGGGGAGGAAGAAGAAGTAGTGTAGGCAGAACAAGGGTAAGAAGGAGAAGAGAGGGAAGAAGAAGAACAAGTGGATATAGTAGAAGTGGAAGAAGGTGAACAAGAGGAAGAAGAAGAAGTAGTTGAAGGAGTGAGGATGATGGAGAAGAAGTGGAAGAAGGAGAACAAGAGGCAAAAATGCAAGTGGAAGCAAAAGAAGGAGAAAAAAAAGGATATGTCGAAGGAAAGGAAGAAGAAGAAGGAGATGAAGAGGAAGAAAGGAAAGGAAAGGAGAGGATGAAGAAGAAGTGGAAGAAAGAGAACAAGAGGAGGCAGGAGAAGTGGAAGAAAGATAAGAAGAGGAAGAAGAAGGAGAGTAACTAGAACAAGTGGAAGAAGGAGAAGAAAAGGAAAAAGAAGAAGATGTGGAAAGTGAAAAAGTTGAAGAAGGTGAACAAGAGGAGGAAGAAGAAGTAGTGGAAGGAGGTGGGATGAAGAAGAAGAATTGGAACAAGTAGAAAAGGAGGAAAAGGAAGAATGAGGGGAAGGGAAGGGAAGAAGAAGTAGAAGAAGTGGAAGCTGGAGATGAAGAGGAAAAAGAAGAAGAAGTGTAAGCATGAGATTTGGGGGAAGGAAAGAAGAGGAAGAGCAACAATGGGAAGCAACAGAAGTGGGGGATGGAGAAAAAGAGGAAGGAGAAGACGGAAAGGAAAGAAGAAGAAGTTGTGGAAGGAGAAGAAATGAAAGAATAGGAAGAAGAAGAAGTGTAAGCAGAAGAAGCGGAAGAAGGAGACGAAAATGAAAAAGAACAACAAGTAGAAGTGGAAGAAGTGGTAGAAGGAGACAATAACAGTAATAGGAGGAAGTAGTGGAATGAAAATAGATGAAGAAGAAGAAGTGGAAGAAAGAGAACGGGAGGAGGGAGAAGAGTTGGCAGAAGGAGAAGAAGAGGAAAAAGAAGAAGTGGAAGAGCAAGACGAAAAGGAACAAATGCAAGTGGAAGACGGAGAACAATAGGAAGAAGAAGAAGAAGTGGAAGAATGAGAAAAAGAGGAAGAAGAAGAAGCAATGGAAGGAAAGGGGATGAAGAAGAAGTGGAACAAGGAGGAGAAGAAGACGGGGAGGAACAAGAAGTAGTGTAGGCAGAAGAAGGGCAAGAAGGAGAAGAGAGGGAAGAAGAAGAACAAGTGCATGTAGTAGAAGTGGAAGAAGGTGAACAAGAGGATGAAGAAGAAGTAGTTGAAGAAGTAGGGATGATGGAGAAGAAGTGGAAGAAGGAGAATAACAGGTAGAAATGAAAGCAGAAGAAGGAGAAAAAGAGGGATACGACGAAGGAAAGGAAGAAGAAGAAGGAAAGGAAAGGGAAGAAAAGAAAGGAAAGGAGAGGATGAAGAAGAAGTGGAAGAAAGAGAACAAGAGGAGGCAGGAGAAGTGGAAGAAACATAAGAAGAGGAAGAAGAAGGAGAGTGACTAGAAGAAGTGGAAGAAGGAGAAGAAAAGGAAGAAGAAGATGTGGTAGAAGGAGAGGAATAGGACGAAGTAGTGGACTGAAAGGAGATGAAGAAGAAGAAGTGGAAGAAGGAGAACGGGAGGCGGGAGAAGAGGTGGCAGAAGGAGAAGCAGAGGAAGAAGAAGAAGTGGAAGAACGAGAAGAAAAGGAAGAAGTGCAAGTGGAAGAAGGAGAACAATAGGAAGGAGGAAAAGAAGTGGAAGAATATGAAAAAGAGGAAGAAGAAGATGCAATGGAAGGAAAGGGGATGAAGAAGAAGTGGAACAAGGAGGAGAAGAAGAACGGGAGGAACAAGAAGTAGTGTAGGCAGAAGAAGGGCATGAAGAAGAAGAGAGGGAAGAAGAAGAACAAGTGGATATAGTAGAAGTGGAAGAAGGTGAACAAGAGGAAGAAGAAGAAGTAGTTGAAGGAGTGGGGATGATGGAGAAGAAGTGGAAGAAGGAGAACAAGAGGTAGAAATGCAAGCAGAAGAAGGAGAAAAAGAGGCATACGACGAAGGAAAGGAAGAAGAAGAAGGAGAGAAAGAGGAAGAAAAGAAAGGACAGGAGAGGATGAAGAAGAAGTGGAAGAAATAGAACAAGAGGAGGCAGGAGAAGTGGAAGAAAGATAAGAAGAGGAAGAAGAAGGAGAGTTACTAGAAGAAGTGGAAGAAGGCGAAGAAAAGGAAGAAGAAGAAGATGTGGAAAGTGAAGAAGGTGAACAAGAGGAGTAAGAAGAAGTAGTGGAAGGAGGTGAGATGAAAAAGAAGAATTGGAACAAGGAGAAAAGGAGGAAAAGGAAGAAGGAGGGGAACGGAAAGGAAGAAGAAGCAGAAGAAGTGGAATCTGGAGGAGAAGAGGAAGAAGAACAAGTGTAAGCATAAGATTTGGGGGAAGGAGAAGAAGAGGAAGAGCAACAGAAGTGGGGGATGGAGAATAAGAGGAAGGAGAAGACGGAAAGGAAAGAAGAAGAAGTTGTGGAAGGAGAAAAAATGGAAGAAGAGGAAGAAGAAGAAGTGTCTGCAAAAGAAGCGGAAGAAGGAGAAGAAAAGGAAGAAGAAGAAGATGTGGAAAGTGAAGAAGTTGAAGAAGGTGAACAAGAGGAGGAAGAAGAAGTAGTGGAAGGAGGTGAGATGAAGGAGAAGAAATGGAAGAAGGAGACAAAAATTACAAAGAACAACAGGTACAAGTAGAAGAAGCGGTAGAAGGAGATGAAGAAGAAGAAGTGGACGAAGGAGAACAGGAGGAGGTACAACAGGTGGCAGAAGGAGAAGAAGAGGAAGAAGAAGAAGTGGAAGAACGAGAAGAAAAGGAAGAAGTGCAGGTGGAAGAAGGACAAAAATAAGAAGAAGAAGATGAAGTGGAAGAATAAGAAAAAGAGGAGGAAGAAGAAACAATTGAAGGAAAGGGGATGAAGAAGAATTCGAACAAGGAGGAGAAGAAGAAGGGGAGGAAGAAGAAGTAGTGTAGGCAAAAGAATGCCAAGAAGGAGAAGAGAGAGAAGAAGAAGAACAAGTGGATGTAGTAGAAGTGGAAGAAGGTGAACAAGAGGAAGAAGAAGAAGTAGTTGAAGGAGTGGGGATGATGGAGAAGAAGTGCAAGAAGGAGAACAAGTGGTAGAAATGCAAGTTGAAGCAGAATAAGGAGAAAAAGAGGGATATGACGAAGGAAAGGAAGAAGAAGAAGGAGATGAAGAGGAAGACAAGAAATGAAAGGAGAGGATGAAGAACAGGTGGATGAAAGAGAATAAGAGTAGGCAGGGGAAGTGGAAGAAAGATAAGAAGAGGAAGAAGAGGGAGAGTAACTAGAAGAAGTGGAAGAAGGGGAAGAAAAGGAAGAAGAAGAAGATGTGGAAAGTGAAGAAGTTGAAGAAGGTGAACAAGAGGAGGAAGAAGTAGTGGAAGGAGGTGAGATGAAGAAGAAGAATTGGAACAAGGAGAAAAGGAGGAAAAGGAAGAAGGAGGGGAAGGGAAGGAAAGAAGAAGCAGAAGAAGTTGAATTTGGAGGAGAAGAGGAAGAAGAAGAAGAAGTGTAAGCATAAGATTTGGGGGAAGGAGAAGAAGAGGAAGAGCAACAATGGGAAGCAACAGAAGTGGGGGATGGAGAAAAAGAGGAAGGAGAAGACGGAAAGGAAAGAAGAAGAAGTTGTGGAAGCAGAAGAAATGGCAGAAGAGGAAGAAGAAGAAGTGTAAGCAGAAGAAGCGGAAGAAGCAGACGAAAATGAAGAAGAACAACAAGTAGAAATAGAAGAAGTGGTAGAAAGAGAGAATAAGAGGAATAGGAGGAACTAGTGGAATGAAAGGAGATGAAGAGGAAGAAGTGGAATAAGGAGAACAGGAGGAGGGAGAAGAGGTGGCAGAAGGAGAAGAAGAGGAAGAAGATGAAGTAGAAGAACGAGAAGAAAAGGAAGAAATGCAAGTGGAAGAAAGAGAACAATAGGAAGAAGAAGAAGTGGAAGAATGAGAAAAAGAGGAGGAAGAAGAAACAATGGAAGGAAAGGGGATGAAGAAGAAGTGGACCAAGGGGGAGAAGAAGAAGGGGAGGAAGAAGAAGTAGTGTTGGCAGAAGAAGGGGAAGAAGGAGAAGAGAGGGAAGAAGAAGAACAAGTGGATGTAGTAGAATTGGAAGAAGGTGAACAAGAATAAGAAGAAGAACTAGTTGAAGGAGTGAGGATGATTGAGAAGAAGTGGAAGAAGGAGAACAAGACGTAGAAATTCAAGTGGAACCAGAAGAAGGAGAAAAAGAGGGATATGAGGAAGGAAAGGAAGAAGAAGAAGGAGATGAAGAGGAAGAAAAGAAAGGAAAGGAAAGGATGAAGAAGAAGATGTGGAAAGTGAAGAAGGTAAATAAGAGGAGGAAGAAGAAGTACTGGAAGAAGGTGAGATGAAGAAGAAGAATTGGAACAAGGAGAAAAGGAGGAAAAGGAAGAAGGAGGGGAAGGGAAGAGGAAGCAGAAGAAGTGGAATCTAGAGGAGGAGAGGAGGAGAGGAAGAAGAAGAAGAAGTGTAAGCATAAGATTTGGGCGAAGGAGAAGAAGAGGTGGCAGAAGGAGAAGAAGAGGAAGAAGTGGAAGAATGAGAAAAAGAGGACGAAGAAGAAGCAATGGAAGGAAAGTGGATAAAGAAGGAGTGGAACAAGGAGGAGAAGAAGAAGGGGAGGAAGAAGAAGTAGTGTAGGCAGAAGAAGGGCAAGAAGGAGAAGAGAGGGAAGAAGAAGAACAAGTGGATGTAGTAGATGTGGAAGAAGGTGAACAAGAGGAAGAAGAAGAAGGAGTTGAAGGAGTGGGGATCAAGTGGAAGAAGGAGAACAAGATGTACAAATGCAAGTGGAAGCAGAAGAAGGAGAAAAAGAGGGATATCACGAAGGAAAGGGAGAAGAAGAAGGAGATGAAGAGGAAGAAAAGAAAGGAAAGGACAGGATGAAGAAGAAGTGGAAGAAAGAGAGCAAGAGGAGGCAGGAGAAGTGGAAGAAAGATAAGAAGAGGAAGAAGAAGGAGAGTAAGTAGAAGAAGTGGAAGAAGGAGAAGAAGAGGAAAAAGAAGAAGATATGGAAAGTGAAGAAGTTGAATAAGGTGAACATGAGGAGGAAGAAGAAGTAGTGGAAGGAGGTGAGATGAAGAAGAAGAATTAGAACAAGGAGAAAAGGAGGAAAAGGAAGATCTAGGGGAAGGGAAGGGAAGAAGAAGCAGAAGAAGTGGAGGCTGGAGGAGAAGAGAAAGAAGAAGAAGAAGTGTAAGCATAAGATTTTAGAGAAGGACAAGAACAGGAAGAGCAACAATGGGAAGCAACAGAAGTGGGGGATGTAGAAAAAGAGGAAGGAGAAGACGGAAAGGAAAGAAGAAGAAGTTGTGGAAGGAGAAGAAATGGAAGAAGAGGAAGAAGAAGAAGTGTAAGCAGAAGAAGCGGAAGAAGGAGACGAAAATGAAGAAGAACAACAAGTACAAGTAGAAGCAGTGGTAGATGGAGAGAATAAGAGGAATAAGAGGAAGTAGTGGAATGAAAGGAGATGAAGAAGAAGAAGTGGAAGAAGGAGAACGGGAGGCGGGAGAACAGGTGGCAGAAGGAGAAGAAGAGGAAGAAGAAGAAGTGGAAGAACGAGAAGAAAAGGAACAACTACAAGTGGAAGAAGGAGAACAATAGGAAGAAGAAGAAGAAGTGGAAGAATGAGAAAAAGAGGAGGAAGAAGAAGCAATGGAAGGAAAGGGGATGAAGAAGGAGTGGAATAAAGAGGAGAAGAAGAAGGGGAGGAAGAAGAAGTAGTGTAGGCAGAAGAAGGGCCAGAAGGAGATGAGAGGGAAGAAGAAGAACAAGTGGATGTAGTAGAAGTGGAAGAAGGTGAACAAGAGGAAGAAGAAGAAGTAGTTGAAGGAGTGCGGATGATGGAGAAGAAGTGGAAGAAGGAGAACAAGAGGTAGAAATGCAAGTGGAAGCAGAAGAAGGAGAGAAAGAGGGATATGACGAAGGAAAGGAAGAAAAAGAAGGAGATGCAGAGGAAGAAAAGAAAGGAAAGGAGAGGATGAAGAAGAAGTGGGAGAAAGAGAACAAGAGGAGGCAGGAGAAGTGGAAGAAGGAGAAGAAAAGGAAGAAGTGGAAATGGAAGAAGGAGAACAATAGGAAGAAGAAGAAGAAGTGGAAGAATGAGAAAAAGAAGCAATGGAAGGAAAGGGGATGAAGAAGAAGTGGAACAAGTGGATGTAGTAGAAGTGGAAGAAGGAGAACAAGAGGTAGAAATGCAACTGGAAGCAGCAGAAGGAGAAAAAGGGGGATATGACGAAGGAAAGGAAGAAAAAGAAGGAGATCAGGAGGAAGAAAAGAAAGGAAAGGAGAGGATGAAGAAGAAGTGGAAGAAAGAGAACAAGAGGAGGCAGGAGAAGTGGAAGAAAGACAAGAAGAGGAAGAAGAAGGAGAGTAACTAGAAGAAGAAGGAGAAGAAATGGAAGAAGAAGAAGATGTGGAAAGTGAATAAGTTTAAGAAGGTGAACAAGAGGAGGAATAAAAAGTAGTGGAAGGAGGTGCGATGAAGAATAAGAATTGGAACAAGGAGAAAAGGAGGAAAAGGAAGAAGGAGGGGCAGGGTAGGGAAGAAGAAGCAGAAGAAGTGCAATCTAGAGGAGAAGAGGAAGAAGAATAAGAAGAAGTGTAAGCATAAGATTTGCAGGAAGGAGAAGAAGAGGAAGAGCAAAAATAAGAAGCAACAGAAGTGGGGGATGGAGAAAAAGAGGAAGGAGAAGACGGAAAGGAAAGAAGAAGAAGTTGTGGAAGGAGAAAAAAAGGAAGAAGAGGAAGAAGAAGAAGTGTAAGCAGAAAAAGCGAAAGAGGGAGACGAAAATGAAGACGAACAACAAGTAGAAGTAGAAGAAGTGGTAGAAGGAGAGAATAAGAGGAATAGGAGGAAGTAGTGGAATGCAAGGAGATGAAGAAGAAGAAATGGAAGAAGGAGAACGGGAGGAGGGAGAAGAGGTGGTAGAAGGAGAAGAAGACGAAGAAGAAGAAGTGGAAGAACGAGAAGAAAAGGAAGAAGTGCAAGTAGAGGAAGGAGAACAATAGGAAGATGAAGAAGAAGTGGAAGAATGAGAAAAAGAGGAGGAAGAAGAAGCTATGGAAGGTAAGGGGATGAAGAAGAAGTGGAACAAGGAGGAGAAGAAGAAGGGGAGGAAGAAGTAGTGTAGGCAGAAGAAGGGCAAGAAAGAGATGAAACGGAAGAAGAAGAACAAGTGGATGTAGTAGAAGTGGAAGAAGGTGAACAAGATGAAGACGAAGAAGTGGTTGAAGGAGTGGGGATGATGGAGAAGAAGTGGAAGAAGGAGAACAAGAGGTAGAAATGCAAGTGGAAGCAGAAGAAGGAGAAAAAGAGGGATATGACGAAGGAAAGGAAGAAGAAGAAGGAGATGAAGAGGAAGAAAAGAAAGGAAAGGAGAGGATGAAGAAGAAGTTGAAGAAAGAGAACAAGAGGAGGCAGGAGAAGTGGAAGAAATATAAGAAGAGGAAGAAGAAGGAGAAGAAAAGGAAGAAGAAGAAGATGTGAAAAGTGAAGAAGGTGAACAAGAGGAGGAAGAAGAAGTAGTGGAAGAAGGTGATTTGAAGAAGAAGAATTGGAACAAGGAGAAAAGGACGAAAAGGAAGAAGGAGGGGAAGGGACGGGAAGAAGAAGCAGAAGAAGTGGAAGCTGGAGGAGAAGAGGAAGAAGAAGAATAAGTGTAAGCATAAGATTTGCGGGAAAGAGAACAAGAGGAAGAAAAACAATGGGAAGCAATAGAAGTGGGGGATGGAGAAAAAGAGGAAGGAGAAGACAGAAAGGAAAGAAGAAGAAGTTGTGGAAGGAAAAGAAATGGAAGAAGAGGAAGAAGAAGAACTGTAAGCAGAAGAAGCAGAAGAAGGAGACGAGAATGAAGACGAACAACAAGGAGAAGTAGAAGAAGTGGTAGAAGGAGAGAATAAGAGGAATAGGAGGAAGTAGTGGAATGAAAGGAGATGAAGAAGAAGAAGTGGAAGAAGCAGGACGGGAGGAGGGAGAGGAGGTGGCAGAAGGAGAATAAGAGGAAGAAGAAGAAGTAGAAGAACGAGAAGAAAAGGAAGAAGGAGAACAATAGGAAGAAGAACAAGAAGTGGAAGAATGAGAAAAAGAGGAGGAAGAAGAAGCAATGGAAGGAAAGGGGATGAAGAAGAAGTGGAACAAGGAGGAGAAGAAGAAGGGGAGGAAGAAGAAGTAGTGTAGGCAGAAGAAGGGTAAGAAGGAGAAGAGAGGGAAGAAGAAGAACAAGTGGCTATAGTAGAAGTGGAAGAAGGTGAACAAGAGGAAGAAGAAGAAGTAGTTGAGTGAGTGAGGATGATGGAGAAGAAGTGGAAGAAGGAGAACAAGAGGTAGAAATGCAAGTGGAAGCAGAAGGAGGAAAAGAAGGACATGTCGAAGGAAAGGAATAAGAAGAAGGAGATGAAGAGGAAGAAAAGAAAGGAAAGAAGAGGATGAAGAAGAAGTGGAAGAAAGAGAACAAGAGGAGGCAGGACAAGTCGAAGAAAGATAAGAAGAGGAAGAAGAAGGAGAGTAACTAGAAGAAGTGGAAGAAGGAGAAGAAAAGGAAGAAGAAGATGTGGAAAGTGAAGAAGGTGAACAAGAGGAGGAAGATGAAGTAGTGGAAGGAGGTGAGATGAATAAGAAGAATTGGAACAAGGAGAAAAGGAGGAAAAAGAAGAAGGAGGGGAGGGGAAGGGAAGAAGAAGCAGAAGAAGTGGAATCTGGAGGAGAAGAGGAAGAAGAAGAAGAAGTGTAAGCATAAGATTTGGGGGAAGGAGAAGAAGAGGAAGAGCAATAATGGGAAGCAACAGAAGTGGGAGATGGAGAAAAAGAGGAAGGAGAAGACGGAAAGGAAAGAAGAAGAAGTTGTGGAAGGAAAAGAAATGGAAGAAGAGGAAGAAAAAGAAGTGTAAGCAGAAGAAGCAGAAGAAGGAGACGAGAATGAAGACGAACAACAAGGAGAAGTAGAAGAAGTGGTAGAAGGAGAGAATAAGAGGAATAGGAGGAAGTAGTGGAATGAAAGGAGATGAAGAAGAAGAAGTGGAAGAAGCAGAACGGGAGGAGGGAGAGGAGGTGGCAGAAGGAGAAGAAGAGGAAGAAGAAGAAGTAGAAGAACGAGAAGAAAAGGAAGAAGGAGAACAATAGGAAGAAGAACAAGAAGTGGAAGAATGAGAAAAAGAGGAGGAAGAAGAAGCAATGGAAGGAAAGGGGATGAAGAAGAAGTGGAACAAGGAGGAGAAGAAGAAGGGGAGGAAGAAGAAGTAGTGTAGGCAGAAGAAGGGTAAGAAGGAGAAGAGAGGGAAGAAGAAGAACAAGTGGCTATAGTAGAAGTGGAAGAAGGTGAACAAGAGGAAGAAGAAGAAGTAGTTGAGTGAGTGAGGATGATGGAGAAGAAGTGGAAAAAGGAGAACAAGAGGTAGGAATGCAAGTGGAAGCAGAAGAAGGAGAAAAAGAAGGATATGTCGAAGGAAAGGAAGAAGAAGAAGGAGATGAAGAGGAAGAAAAGAAAGGAAAGAAGAGGATGAAGAAGAAGTGGAAGAAAGAGAACAAGAGGAGGCAGGACAAGTGGAAGAAAGATAAGACGAGGAAGAAGAAGGAGAGTAACTAGAAGAAGTGGAAGAAGGAGAAGAAAAGGAAGAAGAAGATGTGGAAAGTGAAGAAGGTGAACAAGAGGAGGAAGATGAAGTAGTGGAAGGAGGTGAGATGAATAAGAAGAATTGGAACAAGGAGAAAAGGAGGAAAAGGAAGAAGGAGGGGAGGGGAAGGGAAGAAGAAGCAGAAGAAGTGGAATCTGGAGGAGAAGAGGAAGAAGAAGAAGAAGTGTAAGCATAAGATTTGGGGGAAGGAGAAGAAGAGGAAGAGCAATAATGGGAAGCAACAGAAGTGGGAGATGGAGAAAAAGAGGAAGGAGAAGACGGAAAGGAAAGAAGAAGAAGTTCTGGAAGGAGAAGAAATGGAAGAATTGGAAGAAGAAGAAGTGTAAGCAGAAGAAGCGGAAGAAGGAGACGAAAATGAAGAAGAACAACAAGTAGAAGTAGAAGAAGTGGTAGAAGGAGAGAATAAGAGGAATAGGAGGAAGTGGTGAAATGAAAGGAGATGAAGAAGAAGAAGAAGTGGAAGAAGGAGAACGGGAAGAGGGAGAAGAGGTGGCAGAAGGGGAAGAAGAGGAGGAAGTGATATAAATCCAAAGGGGTTGGATTCGTTTTGCGGATCTATCTAGGTTGGAAGGTAATAAGTTAACAAAACAATGAGAATTGGGTAAACAAGAAAATGGAAAGGATGAAAATGGTTTAACGAAGGGATAAATGACGCCACTTCCAAGGATGGAAGATAAGTCATATGACGCCACAAGGGTAGTGATTTACCCTTGATAAGTCTAACAGAACGCCACAAGAAAAAATTCCTTGATAAGTTCTAAAGAGAAATTCATCTCTCACAAAAGGGTAAAACCCAAATATAATTTCACTAATTCAATAGTTGTCCTTTGAGTACAATTCAACCCCTATTTATAGAACTAGGTGGCTGTTCAAAATCATAACTCCCAAAAGAAAAATTAAATACTCCATTATCACGCAATTATCACATATGATTAATTGCATGTTACATTAATTTCTAAATTAATGAAACGTTACAAAAATGAAAAGTCATTGTCTTCGGCATTCACATCAGGAAGAAAAAGTGGAAGAACGAGAACAAAAGGAAGAAGTGCAAGTGGAAGAAGAAGAAGAAGTGGAAGAATGATAAAAAAAGGAGGAAGAAGAAGCAATGGAAGGAAAGGGGATGAAGAAGAAGTGGAACAAGGAGGAGAAGAAGAAGGAGAGGAAGAAGAAGTAGTGTAGGCAGAAGAAGGGCAAGAAGTAGAAGAAAGGGAAGAAGAACAACAAGTGGATGTAGTAGAAGTTGAAGAAGGTGAACAAGAGGAAGAAGAAGAAGTAGTTGAAGGAGTGGGGATGATGGAGAAGAAGTGGAAGAAGGAGAACAAGAGGTAGAAATGCAAGTCGAAGCAGCAGAAGGAGAAAAAGTGGGATATGACGAAGGAAAGGAAGAAGAAGAAGGAGATCAAGAGGAAGAAAAGAAAGGAAAGGAGAGGATGAAGAAGAAGTGGAAGAAAGAGAACAAGAGGAGGCAGGAGAAGTGGAAGAAAGATAAGAAGAGGAAGAAGAAGGAGAGTAACTAGAAGAAGAAGGAGAAGAAATGGAAGAAGAAGAAGATGTGGAAAGTGAATAAGTTGAAGAAGGTGAACAAGAGGAGGAAGAAAAATTAGTCGAAAGAGGTGCGATGAAGAATAAGAATTGGAACAGGGAGAAAAGGAGGAAAAGGAAGAAGGAGGGGCAGGGTAGGGAAGAAGAAGCAGAAGAAGTGGAATCTAGAGGAGAAGAGGAAGAAGAAGAAGAAGAAGTGTAAGCATAAGATTTGAGGGAGGAGAAGAAGAGGAAGAGCAACAATGGGAAGCAACAGAAGTGGGGGATGGAGAAAAAGAGGAAGGAGAAGACGGAAAGGAAAGAAGAAGAAGTTGTGGAAGGAGAAAAACTGGAAGAAGAGGAAGAAGAAGAAGTGTAAGCAGAAAAAGTGGAAGAAGGAGACGAAAATCAAGACGAACGACAAGTAGAAGTAGAAGAACTGGTAGAAGGAGAGAATAAGAGGAATAGAAGGAAGTAGTGGAATGAAAGGAGATGAAGAAGAAGAAGTGGAAGAAGGAGAACGGGAGGAGGGAGAAGAGGTGGTAGAAGGAGAAGAAGAGGAAGAAGAAGAAGTGGAAGAACGAGAAGAAAAGGAAGAAGTGCAAGTGGAAGAAAGAGAACAATAGGAACATGAAGAAGAAGTGGAAGAATGAGAAAAAGAGGAGGAAGAAGAAGCCATGGAGGGAAAGGGG
Organism: Psophocarpus tetragonolobus; assembly: GCA_037954015.1. NCBI lineage: Eukaryota > Viridiplantae > Streptophyta > Magnoliopsida > Fabales > Fabaceae > Psophocarpus > Psophocarpus tetragonolobus. Next base: position 53,744,841 of record CM075692.1, read on the forward strand.
ATGAAGAAGAAGTGGAACAAGGAGGAGAAGAAGAAGGGGAGGAAGAAGAAGTAGTGTAGGCAGAAGAAGGGCAAGAAAGAGATGAAAGGGAAGAAGAAGAACAAGTGGTTGTAGTAGAAGTGGAAGAAGGTGAACAAGAGGAAGAAGAAGAAGTAGTTGAAGGAGTGGGGATGATGGAGAAGAAGTGAAAGAAGGAGAACAAGAGGTAGAAATGCAAGTGGAAGCAGAAGAAGGAGAAAAAGAGGGATATGACGAAGGAAAGGAAGAAGAACAAGGAGATGACGAGGAAGTAAAGAAAGGAAAGGAGAGGATGAAGAAGAAGTGGAAGAAAGAGAACAAGAGGAGGCAGGAAGAAGTAGTTGAAGGAGTGGGGATGATGGAGAAGAAGTGAAAGACGGAGAACAAGAGGTAGAAATGCAAGTGGAAGCAGACCAAGGAGAAAAAGAGGGATATGAGGAAGCAAAGGAAGAAGAAGAAGGAGATGAAGAGGAAGAAAAGAAAGGAAAGGAGAGGATGAAGAAGAAGTGGCAGAAACAGAACAAGAAGAGGCAGCAAAAGTGGAAGAAAGCTAAGAAGAGGAAGAAGAAGGAGAGTAACTAGAAGAAGTGGAAGAAGGAGAAGAAAAGGAAGAAGAAGAAGATGTGGAAAGTGAAGAAGTTGAAGAAGGTGAACAAGAGGAGGAAGAAGAAGTAATGGAAGGAGGTGAGATGAAGAAGAAGAATTGGAACAAGGAAAAAAGGACAAAAAGGAAGAAGGAGGGGAAGGGAAGGGAAGAAGAAGCAGAAGAAGTGGAATCTGGAGGAGAAGAGGAAGAAGAAGAGGAAGAGTAAGCATAAGATTTGGGGGAAGAAGAAGAAGAGGAAGAGCAACAATGGGAAGCAACAGAAGTGGGGGATGGAGAAAAAGAGGAAGGAGAAGACAGAAAGGAAAGAAGAAGAAGTTGTGGAAGGAAAAGAAATGGAAGAAGAGGAAGAAGAACAAGTGTAAGCAGAAGAAGCGGAAGAAGGAAAAGAAAATGACGAAGAATAACAGGTAGAAGTAGAAGAAGTGGTAGAAGGAGAGAATAAGAGGAATAGGAGGAAGTAGTGGAATGAAAGGAGATGAAGAGGAAGAAGTGGAAGAAGGAGAACGGGAGGAGGGAGAACAGGTGGCAGAAGGAGAAGAAGAAGAGGTGGAACAACGAGAAGAAAAGGAAGAAGTGCAAGTGGAAGAAGGAGAACAATAGGAAGAAGAAGAAGAAGTCGAAGAATGAGAAAAAGAGGAGGAAGAAAAATAATTCAAGGAAAGGGGATGAAGAAGAAGTGGAACAAGGAGGAGAAGAAGAAGGGGAGGAAGAAGAAGTAGTGTAGGCAAAAGAAGGGCAGGAAGGAGAAGAGAGGGAAGAAGAACAAGTGGATGTAGTAGAAGTGGAAGAAGGAGAAGAAAAGGAAGAAGAAGAAGATGTGGAAAATGAAGAAGTTGAAGAAGGTGAACAAGAGGAGGAAGAAGAAGTAGTGGAAGGAGGTGAGGTAAAGAAGAAGAATTGGAACAAGGAGAAACGGAGGAAAAGGAAGAAGGAGGGGAAGGGAAGGAAAGAAGAAGCAGAAGAAGTTGAATCTGGAAGAGAAGAGGAAGAAGTAAAAGAAGTGTAAGCATAAGATTTGGGGGAAGGAGAAGAAGAGGAAGAGCAATAATGGGAAGCAACAGAAGTTGGGGATGGAGAAAAAGAGGAAGGAGAAGACGGAAAGGAAAGAAGAAGAAGTTGTGGAAGGAGAAGAAATGGAAGAATAGGAAGAAGAAAAAGTGTAAGCAGAAGAAGCGGAAGAAGGAGACAAAAATGAAGAAGAACAATAAGTAGAAGTAGAAGAAGTGGTAGAAGGAGAGAATAAGAGGAATAAGAGGAAGTAGTGGAATGAAAGGAGATGAAGAAGAAGAAGTGGAACAAGGAGAACGGGAGGAGGAAGAAGAGGTGCCAGAACGAGAAGAAGAGGAAGAAGAAGAAGTGGAAGAACGAGAAGAAAAGGAAGAAGTGCAAGTGCAAGAAGGAGAACAGTAGGATAAGAAGAAGTGGAAGAATGAGAAAAAGAGGAGGAAGAAGAAGCAATGGAAGGAAAGGGGATGAAGAAGAAGTGGACCAAGGAGGAGAAGAAGAAGGGGTGGAAGAAAAAGTAGTGTAGGCAGAAAAACGGCAAGAAGGAAAAGAGAGGGAAGAAGAAGCACAAGTGGATGTAGTAGAATTGGAAGAAGGTGAACAAGAGGAAGAAGAAGAACTAGTTGAAGGAGTGGGGATGATGGAGAAGAAGTGGAAGAAGGAGAAAAAGAGGTAGAAATTCAAGTGGAAGCAGAAGAAGGAGAAAAAGCGGGATATGACGAATGAAAGGAAGAAGAAGAAGGAGATGAAGAGGAAGAAAAGAAAGCAAAGGAGAAGATAAAGAAGAAGTGGAAGAAAGAGAACAAGAAGAGGCGGCAAAAGTGGAAGAAAGCTAAGAAGAGGAAGAAGAAGGAGAGTAACTACAAGAAGTGGAAGAAGGAGAAGAAAAGGAAGAAGAAGAAGATGTGGAAAGTGAAGAAGTTGAAGAAGGTGAACAAGAGGAGGAAGAAGAAGTAGTGGAAGGAGGTGAGATGAAGAAGAAGAATTGGAACAAGGAGAAAAGGAGGAAAAGGAAGAAGGAGGGGAAGGGAAGGAAAGAAGAAGCAGAAGAAGTTCAATCTGGAGGAGAAGAGGAAGAAGAAGAAGAGGTGTAAGCATAAGATTTGGGAGAAGGAGAAGAAGAGGAAGAGCAACAATGGGAAGCAACAGAAGTGGGGGGTGGAGAAAAAGAGGAAGGAGAAGACGGAAAGGAAAGAAGAAGAGGAAGAAGAACAGGTGTCTGCAGAAGAAGCGGAAGAAGGAGACGAAAATGAAGAAGAACAACAAGTAGAAGTAGAAGAAGTGGTAGAAGGAGAGAGTAAGAGGAATAGGAGGAAGTAGTAGAATGAAAGGAGATGAAGAAGAGGAAGTGGAACAAGGAGAACGGGAGGAGGGAGAAGAGGTGGCAGAAGGAGAAGAAGAGGAAGAAGAAGAAGTGGAAGAACGAGATGAAAAGGAAGAAGTGCAAGTGGAAGAAGGAGAACAATAGGAAGAAGAAGATGAAGTGGAAGAATGAGAAAAAGATGCAATGGAAGGAAAGGGGATGAAGAAGAAGTGGAACAAGGAGGAGAAGAAGAAGGGGAGGAAGAAGAAGTAGTGTAGGCAGAAGAAGGGCAAGAAGGAGAAGAGAGGGAAGAAGAAGAACAAGTGGATGTAGTAGAAGTGGAAGAAGGTGAACAAGAGAAAGAAGAAGAAGTAGTTGAAGGAGTGGGGATGATGGAGAAGAAGTGGAAGAAGGAGAACAAGAGGTAGAAATGCAAGTGGAGGCAGAAGAAGGAGAAAAAGAGGGATATGACGAAGGAAAGGAAGAAGAAGAAGGAGATGAAGAGGAAGAAAAGAAAAGAAAGGAGAGGATGAAGAAGAAGTGGAAGAAAGAGAACAAGGGGAGGTAGGAGAAGTGGAAGAAAGATAAGAAGAGGAAGAAGATGGAGAGTAGCTAGAAGAAGTGGAAGAAGGAGAAGAAAAGGAAGAAGAAGAAGATGTGGAAAGTGAAGAAGGTGAACAAGAGGAGGAAGAAGAAGTAGTCGAAGGAGGTGAGATGAAGAAGAAGAATTGGAACAAGGAGACAATGGGAAAAGGAAGAAGGAGGGGAAGGGAAGGGAAGAAGAAGCAGAAGAAGTGGAATCTGGAGGAGAAGAGCAAGAAGAAGAAGAAGTGTAAGCATAAGATTTGGGGAAGGAGAAGAAGACGAAGAGCAACAATGGGAAGCAAAAGAAGTGGGGGATGGAGAAAAAGTGGAAGGAGAAGACGGAAAGGAAAGAAGAAGAATTTGTGGAAGGAGAAGAAATGGAAGAAGAGGAAGAAGAAGAAGTGTAAGCAGAAGAAGCGGAAGAAGGAGACGAAAATGAAGAAGAACAACAAGTAGAAGTAGAAGAAGTGGTAGAAGGAGGGAGTAAGAGGAATAGGAGGAAGTAGTAGAATGAAAGGAGATGAAGAAGAGGAAGTGGAACAAGGAGAACGGGAGGAAGGAGAAGAGGTGGCAGAAGGAGAAGAAGAGGAAGAAGAAGAAGTGGAAGAACGAGATGAAAAGGAAGAAGTGCAAGTGGAAGAAGGAGAACAATAGGAAGAAGAAGATGAAGTGGAAGAATAAGAAAAAGAGGAGGAAGAAGAAGCAATGGAAGGAAAGGGGATGAAGAAGAAGTTGAACAAGGGGGAGAAGAAGAAGGGGAGGAAGAGGAAGTAGTGTAGGCAGAAGGAGGGCAAGAAGGAGAAGAGAGGGAAGAAGAAGAACAAGTGGATGTAGTAGAAGTGGAAGAAGGTGAACAAGAGGAAGAAGAAGAAGTAGTTGAAGGAGTGGGGATGATGGAGAAGAAGTGGAAGAAGGAGAATGATGTGAATGCCGAAGACAATGACTTTTCATTTTTTGTAACATTTCATTAATTTAGGAATTAATGTAACATGCAATTAATCACGTGTGATAATTGCGTGATAATAGAGTATTTAATTTGTCTTTTGGGAGTTACGATTTTGAACAGTCACCTAATTCTATAAATAGGGGCTGAATTGTACTCTAAGGACAACCATTGAATTAGTGAGATTATATTTGGGTTTTACCCTTTTGTGAGAGATGAATTTCTCTTTAGAACTTATCAAGAAATTTTTCCTTGTGGCGTTCTCCTAGACTTCTCAAGGGTAAATCACCACCCTTGTGGCGTCATATGACTTATCTTCCATCCTTGGAAGTGGCGTCATTTATCCCTTCGTTAAACCATTTTCATCCTTTCCATTTCTTGTTTACCCAATTCTCATTGTTTTGTTAACTTATTACCTTCCAACCTAGATAGATCTGCAAAACGAATCCAACCCCTCTGAATTTATATCAGTTGATATCAGAGCTTCGGCTCTAGGTTTGAAACTATGGTGGATATTTTTTATACAAGGTGTTTAATCGAAGGTTATTTGTGTTTATTTGCAGTTGATGGAGGAAGTTGTAGCAACGTCGTGAGCGAAAGATTGGTGAATAAACTCAACTTATCGACAAGTCTTCATCCTAGACAAACTAAGTTTAAATTCACTGTTGGAAAATTCGTGGATGAAGTGACATGCGATATTGCTCCCATGGACTCATGTCATTTTCTTTTAGGGAGATCTTGGCTGAAGGATAAAAAGATTAATCTTGAAAAATTATCAGTTTCTTTGGTGCATGAAGGACGCAAGCTTAATTTGAAATTTCTGGAACCAAGCCAAGTTTGTGATGATCAACTTAAGTTGAAGGAGAAAATAGAAAAAGAGAGAGAAGAAAAGAGAAAAATAGAAAAAGAAAAGAGTGAAGAAGAAGAGAGAGAAAAGGAAAGAGAAAGACAAAAAAAGAACTACAAAACTTTAACTGTTATTGATTTTTCTTCTTCTCTTGATAAGGAAGAAAAATATTGATATCACTCCTAGAGCGTCATTGCACATCGAGTCCACTGTTGAAATTCAAACTCATGAGAAAAATTTTCAAGTCTGGGTCTGGGCACCAAAAAGGAGAAATTCTTTGATGCATGATTTTTTACAAGTTGTATTTGATCCTGGAGGTTGTTTTGTTCGTTATAAGTGAACAAAATTTGTAGGAAAATAAAGTCATAGATTCGGGGATGAATCTTTTCGAAGAAGGAGGGAATGATGTGAATGCCGAAGACAATGACTTTTCATTTTTTGTAACGTTTCATTAATTTAGGAAACAATGTAACATGCAATTAATCATGTGTGATAATTGCGTGATATAGAGTATTTAATTTTTCTTTTGAGAGTTACGATTTTGAACAGTCACCTAAGACGAAGAAGAAGAAGTGGAAGAACGAGAAGGAAAGGAAGAAGTGCAAGTGGAAGAAGGAGAACCATAGGAAGAAGAAGAAGAAATGGAAGAATGAGAAAAAGAGGAGCAAGAAGAAGCAATGGAAGGAAAAGGGAATGAAGAAGAAGTGGAACAAGGAGGAGAAGAAGAAGGGGAGGAAGAAGAAGTAGTGTAGGCAGAAGAAGGGCAAGAAGCCGAAGAAAGGGAAGAAGAAGAACAAGTGGATGTAGTAGAAATGGAAGAAGGTGAACAAGAGAAAGAAGAAGAAGTAGTTGGAGGAGTGGAAATGATGGAGAAGAAGTGGAAGAAGGTGAACAAGAGCAGAAAGAGAAAAAAAGGGATATGACGAAGGAAAGGAAGACGAAGAAGGAGATGAAGAGGAAGAAAAGAAAGGAAAGGAGAGGATGAAGAAGAAGTGGAAGAAAGAGAACAAGAGGAGGCAGGAGAAGTGGAAGAAAGATAAGAAGAGGAAGAAGAAGGAGAGTAACTAGAAGAAGTGGAAGAAGGAGAAGAAAAGGAAGAACCAGAAGAAGTGGAATCTGGAGGAGAAGAGGAAGAAGAAGAAGAAGTGTAAGCATAAGATTTGGGGGAAGGACAAGAAGAGGAAGAGCAACAATGGGAAGCAACAGAAGTGGGGGATGGAGAAAACGAGGAAGGAGAAGACGGAAAGGAAAGAAGAAGAAGTTATGGAAGGAGAAGAAATGGAAGAAGAGGAAGAAAAAGAAGTGTAAGCAGAAGAAGCGATAGAAGGAGACGAAAATGAAGAAGAACAACAAGTAGAAGTAGAAGAACTGGTAGAAGGAGAGAATAAGAGGAATAGCAGGAAGTAGCGGAATGAAAGGAGATGAGAAGAAGAAGAAGTGGAAGAAGGAGAACGGGAGGAGGGAGAAGAGGTGGCAGAAGGAGAAGAAGAGGAAGAAGAAGAAGTGGAAGAACGAGAAGAAAAGGAAGAAGTGCAAGTGGAAGAAGGAGAACAATAGAAAGATGAAGAAGAAGTGGAAGAATGAGAAAAAGAGGAGGAAGAAGAAGCTATGGAAGGAAAGGGGATGAAGAAGAAGTGGAACAAGGAGGAGAAGAATAAGGGGAGGAAGAAGAAGTAGTGTAGGCAGAAGAAGGGCAAGAAGGAGATGAAAGGGAAGAAGAAGAACAAGTTGTAGTAGAAGTGGAAGAAGGTGAACAAGAGGAAGAAGAAGAAGTGGTTGAAGGAGTGGGGATGATGGAGAAGAAGTGGAAAAAGGAGAACAAGAGGTAGAAATGCAAGCAGAAGAAGGAGAAAAAGAGGGATATGACGCAGGAAAGGAAGAAGAAGAAGGAGATGAAGAGGAAGAAAAGAAAGGAAAGGAGAGGATGAAGAAGAAGTTGAAGAAAGAGAACAAGAGGAGGCAGGAGAAGTGGAAGAAATATAAGAAGAGGAAGAAGAAGGAGAGTAACTAGAAGAAGTGGAAGAAGGAGAAGAAAAGGAAGAAGAAGAAGATGTGGAAAGTGAAGAAGGTGAACAAGAGGAGGAAGAAGAAGTAGTGGAAGGAGGTGAGATGAAGAAGAAGAATTGGAACAAGGAGAAGAGGAGGAAAAGGGAGAAGGAGGGGAAGGGAAGGGAAGAAGAAGCAGAAGAAGTGGAATCTGGAGGAGAAGAGGAAGAAGAAGAAGAAGTGTAAGCATAAGATTTGGGGGAAGGAGAAGAAGAGGAAGAGCAACAATGGGAAGCAACAGAAGTGGGGGGATGGAAAAAAAAAGGAAGGAGAAGATGGAAAGGAAACAAGAAGAAGTTGTGCAAGGAGAAGAAATAAGAGGAATAGAAGGAAGTAGTGGAATGAAAGTAGATGAAGAAGAAGAAGTGGAAGACGGAGAACGGGTGGAGGGAGAAGAGGTGGCAGAAGGAGAAGAAGAGGAAGAAGAAGAAGTGGAAGCACGAGAAGAAAAGGAAGAAGTGCAAGTGGAAAAAGGAGAACAATAGGAAGAAGAAGAAGAAGTGGAAGAATCAGAAAAATAGGAGGAAGAAGAAGCAATGGAAGGAAAGGGGATGAGAGGGTGAAAAGAAAGGAAAGCAGAGGATGAAGAAGAAGAAGTGGAAGAAAGATAAGAAGAGGAAGAAGACGGAAAGTAACTAGAAGAAGCAGGGCAAGAAGGAGAAGAGAGGGAAGAAGAAGAACAAGTGGATGTAGTAGAAGTGGAAGAAGGTGAACAAGAGGAAGAAGAAGAAGTAGTTGAAGGAGTGGGGATGATGGAGAAGAAGTGGAAGAAGGAGAACGAGAGGTAGAAATACAAGTGGAAGCAGAAGAAGGAGAAAAAGAGGGATATGACGAAGGAAAGGAAGAAGAAGAAGGAGATGAAGAGGAAGAAAAGAAAGGAAAGGAGAGGATGAAGAAGAAGTGGAAGAAACAGAACAAGGGGAGGCAGGAGAAGTGGAAGAAAGATAAGACGAAGAGGAAGAAGAAGGAGAGTAACTAGAAGAAATGGAAGAAGGAGAAGAAAAGGAAAAAGAAGAAGATGTGGAACGTGAAGAAGTTGAAGAAGGTGAACAAGAGGAGGAAGAAGAAGTAGTGGAAGGAGGTTAGATGAAGAAGAAGAATTGGAACAAGGAGAAAAGAAGGAAAAGGAAGAAGGAGGGGAAGGGAAGGGAAGAAGAAGCATAAGAAGTGGAATCTGGAGCAGATGAGGAAGAAGAAGAAGAAGTGTAAGCATAATATTTGGGGGAAACAGAAGGAGAGGAAGAGCAACAATGGGAAGCAACAGAAGTGGGGGATGGACAAAAAGTGGAAGGAGAAGACGAAAAAGAAACAAGAAGAAGTTGTGGAAGGAGAAGAAATGGAAGAAGAGGAAGAAGACGAAGTGTAAGTAGAAGAAGCGGAAGAAGGAGAAGAAAATGAAGAAGAACAACAAGTAGAAGCAGAAGAAGAAGTGGTAGAAGGAGAGAATAAGAGGAATAGGAAGAAGTAGTGGAATGAAAGGAGATGAAGAAGAAGAAGTTGAAGAAGGTGAACAAGAGGAGGAAGAAGAAGTACTGAAAGGAGGTGAGATGAAGAAGAAGAATTGGAACAAGGAGAAGAGGAGGAAAAGGAAGACGGAGGGGAACAGAAGAAAAGAAGAAGGAGAAGAAGTGGAATCTGCAGGAGAAGAGGAAGAAGTAGAAGAAGTGTGAGCATAAGATTTGGGGGAAGGAGAAGAAGAGGAAGAGTAATAATGGGAAGCAACAGAAGTGGGGGATGGAGAAAAAGAGGAAGGAGAAGACGGAAAGGAAAGAAGAAGAAGTTGTGGAAGCAGAAGAAATGGAAGAATAGGAAGAAGAAGAAGTGTAAGCAGAAGAAGCGGAAGAAGGAGACGAAAATGAAGAAGAACAACAAGAAGAAGTCGTAGAAGAGAGAATAAGAGGAATAGGAGGAAGTAGTGGAATGAAAGGAGATGAAGAAGAAAAAGTGGAAGAAGGAGAACGGGAGGAGAGAGAAGAGGTAACAGAAGGAGAAGAAGAGGAAGAAGAAGAAGTGGAAGAATAAGAAGAAAAGGAAGAAGTGCTAGTGGAAGAAGGAGAACAATAGGAAGAAGAAGAAGAAGTGGAAGAATGAGAAAAAGAAGCAATGGAAGAAAAAGGGATGAACAAGAAGTGGAACAAGAAGGAGAAGAAGAAGGGGAGGAAGAAGAAGTAGTGTAGGCAGAAAAAGGGCACGAAGGAGAAGAGAGGGAAGAAGAAGAACAAGTGAATGTAGTAGAAGTGGCAGAAGGTGAACAAGAGGACGAAGAAGAAGTAGTTGAAGGAGTGGGGATGATGGGGAAGAAGTGGAAGAAGGAGAACAAGAGGTAGAATTGCAAGTGGAAGCAGAAGAAGGAGAAAAAGAGGGATACGACGAAGGAAAGGAAGAAGAAGAAGGAGATGAAGAGGAATAAAAGAAAGGAAAGGAGAGGATGAAGAAGAAGTTGAAGAAAGAGAACAAGAGGAGGCAGGAGAAGTGGAAGAAAGATAAGAAGAGGAAGAAGAAGGAGATTAGCTAGAAGAAGTGGAAAAAGGAGAAGAAAGGAAAGAAGAAGAAGATCTGGAATGTGAAGAAGGTGAACAAAAGGAGGAAGAAGAAGTAGTGCAAGGAGGTCGGATGAAGAAGAAGAAGAATTGAAACAAGGAGAAAAGGAGGAAAAGGAAGAAGGAGGGGAAGGGAAGGGAAGAAGAAGCAGAAGAAGTGGAATATGGAGGAGAAGAGGAAGAAGAAGAAGAAGTATAAGCATAAGATTTGGGGGAGGGAGAAGGAGAGGAAGACCAACAATGGGAAGCAACAGAAGTGGGGGATGCAGAAAAAGAGGAAGGAGAAGACGGAAAGGAAACAAGAAGAAGTTGTGGAAGGAGAAGAAATGGAAGAAGAAGAAGTGTAAGCAGAAGAAGCGGAAGAAAGAGACGAAGATGAAGAAGAAAAACAAGTAGAAGTAGAAGAAGTGGTAGAAGGAGAGAATAAGAGGAATAGGAGGAAGTAGCGGAATGAAAGGAGATTAAGAAGAAGAAGTGGAAGAAGGAGAATGGGAGGAGGGAGAAGAGGTGGTAGAAGGAGAAGAAGAGGAAGAAGAAGAAGTGGAACAACGAGAAGAAAAGGAAGAAGTGCAAGTGGAAGAAGGAGAACAATAGGAAGAAGAAGAAGAAGTGGAAGAATGAGAAAAAGAGGAGGAAGAAGAAGCAATGGAAGGAAAGGGGATGAAGAAGAAGTGGAACAAGGAGGAGAACAAGAAGGGGAGGAAGAAGAAGTAGTGTAGGCAGAAGAAGTAGTAGAAGTGGAAGAAGGTGACAAGAGGAAGAAGAAGAAGTAGTCGAAGGAGTGGGGATGATGGAGAAGAAGTGGAAGAAGGAGAACAAGAGGTAGAAATGCAAGTGGAAGCAGAAGAAGGAGAAAAAGAGAGATATGACGAATAAAAGGAAGAAGAAGAAGGAGATGAAGAGGAAGAAAAGAAAGGAAAGGAGAGGATGAAGAAGAAGTGGAAGAAAGAGAACAAGAGGACGCTTGTAAAGTGGAAGAAAGATAAGAAGAGGACGAAGAAGAAGATGTGGAAGAATGAGAAAAAGAGGAGGAAGAAGAAGCAATCGATAGAAAGGGAATGAAGATGAAGTGGAACAAGGAGGAGAAGAAGAAGGGGAGGAAGAAGAAGTAGTGTAGGCAGAATAAGGGCAAGAAGGAGAAGAAAGGTGATGCATTCTCCCCAAGCAAGGGCCCTATCACTAGGGCCATGGCTAGGAGAATAGAAGAAGACATGGCTAGAGTAGAGGGAGGAAGATCTCACCTCCATATGACCATCAAGTTATGCAAGCCATGACTTATTTACTTGTAATTTTTATTTTAGGAACCTAGGATTTTATTTTGGACATGTATTAGTCCATTTAATTTTCTAGGAGGTGTCTTACTAATAAAAAGGGGTAAGATTAGCTTTTGGGCCTTTATTTAGGAAATAAGGGGGTAGTTTGATAAATACACCTTCTTTTGCTAAATAAAACCCAAAACTAATAAAGGAGTAATCTTGACCCTTGGATGAGGTAGCTTGGGACCAATTCTCATCTAAAGGAGGGTATTGATTGGACTTTGGGCTTCAATCCTCCTCCCTTGGATGACTCCTTTTAATCCTAGCCCTTCATTTCCTTCATGACTTGTCCAAGAGGTTAGCTCCCTCTATAAAAAGGTGCTCCTTCACACTCTTGTATTTTTTACACTTGATTGAATAGAAAAACCTTGAGTTGGCCAAAATTCTCTTAGTGTCCACCCTTCTCTGTTTGAGAATTCCTTAGGTTTTTATCAAGGGTTCCATCCCTTGTGGCAAACTTTCCCTCTTAGGCTTATCTTACCTTAAGTGGCGCCTAAAACCACCTCACTTCTTACCTCTCCACAAACCATTTCACCAAAGAAGAAAACCTCTAGAAAAAGATCAAGGGAGGCATGCATCATTTGGTATCTAGAGCATTGGTTCTAGAGGTCTAAACTCTCTTCCTATCTCATTTATTTTTTCTTTCCGTTTTCCTATTTTATTTTATCTTTAATTTCCGCAATTTTTTCTAGCTTTCCATTGTTGTTTATCATTTCCATTTATGTCTTGAGTTTATTGTTTTGAGTTATAGTTTATTTGTACCATTTATTTTTTGCTTGATGCAATTTATATTGTTCTTTTCTTTGCATCTACGTCTCTCCCATATTCATTAATTTCCGCTTAAGCTTTGAGTTGGGTGCTTTCTTGCTTGAATTTTGGTTTTGAGAATTTCTTGCTAAAAATCCATGCCGTTGTGGTGAATTCCACAACCTTGTGGTCAAGAAATTTAGACCAAATTCTTGTGTTTCCTTGCACCTAGTTGCCTTGTTTTTGCTTTATTTTTAGCTTTTATTTTTCACTTTTATACTCTTGTGTAGTTGTCTATAAGTCATGTTTATAGTTTCCCATTTTGTCTATTAATTCCTTTTAAGTTTAGCCTCTTTTGTTTTTACAAAAAAAATTTTGAAACTTCTTAAATTGAGCAACATAGAGGGTCATACCTCATGTCTAAGTCTCTTTAGAAGTTCATGTGCTTTTAGTTTCAAGCATATTCTTAAAAAAAAATTCAAAAATAGTTGCTCAATTTCCTTTGTCTTTATTTTCCTTATACGTATAATTTGTAGCTCATTTGTGTGGTAAAGGTAGTTCTTGTTTGTGGGTGCTTTCACTTAAGCTATAAGTTTGGTATTTGTGTTCAACAAATTACTAAAAACTTAACAAAGCTTGAGTCCAGTGGCACACCAAACTACTAAATCATTAACACATCTATAGCTACTTTGCATTTTGAAGTCATTTCTAGTAGTACCTAAATTGTTGCTTTTAATTTTCTTTATTGTTCCAAGCGCATAACTCTTTTTTATCAAGCACTAAATTCACAATCAATTTAGGTGCATCTAGTAAATAATCAAAAAAAAAAAAACAAGAAAACAAAGTCTAAAATAAAATACAAAAAAAACAACGAAGGATTCAAAAAAAAAAAGAAAACAAACAAAAGAAAAGAAAGTTTGAAAAAAAATTCATTTGATGTACCTAACCTAAAATTAGCAAGTGCTTCAACTTTGAACTTGGAACCTTAAAAGAAATTTTATTACTTTTGGTACACTAGAACTTGATATTTGTGTTCTTCTACTCTTTAATCTAGTGTCATTCTTAGGTATTCCATTGTGTGCTCTCTTTCTTTTGTTTACCTTTTAGTTGTTGCTTGTCTTTTAAATCATCTTTCTAGTTTGTCTTATATACTCTTACCATTTGGTTAAGTATCCTTTTGATTGTGTTATCTTTTATTGCTTTTTGAGTTTCTATTAGCACCTCCCCTTGCTACTTTTGGTTTCTTTGGTTTGTGTGTTAGTGTCACTTTTGGGAGAAAGCTTGAAAAAGGAGCTTACCACAAGGGTAGCATATTTTGGAAGGTTGGACTAAGAGCCTAAGGGATCACCTCAAAAGGAAATACACCTAGCCGTGAGGACTTTG